>CM035630.1:32416500-33666500 GCA_020496765.1 Gossypium stocksii
TTTTCATACACTCAGTCAAGTTCATAGTAAAAATTAGTTGAATGATAACATATTTAGAATAAAATAAATAACAACTAAATAAAATATTATTTGAAAAGAAAAGAAAATAATAACATAATTTGAAACCCAATATACGATATCTAAGAAGTCATTATTTTTGTAGTTTTGAAATGGTTTGACTATTATTTAAGCACTTTCGAAAAGGTTTGGCCATTGTTTGAACATTTTGAAAAGTGTAGCCTTCTTTTGAGCACTTTTGTAAAGGTTAGGCCTTATATGACAATTTTGAAAGATTTGATCCTTATACGAGCTACCCTAAAAAGTTAGACCTTAAATTGAGCATTTCTAGCTTTTGATTTATTAATATAATTTTTATAACATTAATGTTATACAAAATGTTAATACAATGAATGCGGTTCACACCATAAGGGGTGTGAAGAGCCTCTAGAATGGGGCAATTTACACCATAGATGATGCGGTTGGATTTTAAATTGTAACGCCCTGAATAATTTAAGTATGTTTTTGTGAAATTTGACATAAAATGTGTATCTGCTTCAGTGGTTAAGTGTTCTGGGTGTATGTATGAGGCTTTGGGTTCAAGTCTTTATTTTGGCAAATTTTGTTATTTTTTATCCAAGATTTATCTCTGTTAGGTGGGCTTATGTTTTATCTTTAGTGAACTCATATCAGAATGAGTCTGTTGGTTTGAGTAGTAAGGAGTTAGCTTGCTGGAACTCTTGTGTTTGATTCCCTGTGTGAGCGTGGATGATATTTTTATTTCGGTTAAGAGATAGAGGCTAGGTGGAAGTAAAATTCTGAGGTGGTGGAGAGTCAGTGGGTTAGTTAGTGGGATAATGGGAAGTTGACATATTAAGGGTTTCAAATTTTATTTTTATTTTTATTTTTTTCTTCTCAAAGTTTCTAACATCAGTTTTCTTTTACTTTTCCCTCTTTTAACATTTTTCCCTTTTCGGTAAAATTCCTTTTCATTTTTTTATTCTGTTCGTGAATCCCTCGTTCAAATCGTTTCTACTACGATTTTCGGGTTCTTTAACCGGTTGGTAAGTAGAACTTCGCATCTCTTTAACAATTGGTTTGGGATATTGGCGATGTTATGCTATAGCGATTAATTAGTAGATTCTGTGTTTAGGAGAAGATTGTGAAGTAGAAAATTCAATCCGACAGCCTAAACCGTGTTAGTGGTGGTTTTCATCAACGGTAAGTTTGTAAGCGTTGTTAAATTTTTGTTTCAAATTCATAAAATGGTTGCTAAGTGGGGTTAAGGTTACTATTTACAGGTTTCGATGGTCTCGGGATGATTATATTGCAAAAAAAAACTAGGTGTGTATCCCTAACGTGAGAAAACGAGATTCAACGAAAGCTGAAATTGGGGTCTGTCGACGCCACACGGGCGTCTGCCTGGCCGTGTGGCTGGACGTGTGTGAGACACGGTCGTGTGATTGATGAGGGTGTGGCCGTGCGTAAGACACGACCGTGTAATAGTGTGAGTGAGGTCGTGTGGGCCACACGGGCTAGGCTAGATTAGGCATGTGGGCCCACACGAGCAAGCCACATGACGTGTTATCCCATAATTCTGAAATTTTCCTTAGGGTCGTACGGGTCATTCCAATTGACTGTGAACCTACTGTAAGGTTGGTAAGGGCTAATCAAACCGTAATTCATGTGATCTAATATTCTGATAGTCTGATTTGAGTAAGACATTGATATGTAGGTATGACTATTCTGTTTGAGTATATATATATATATGTGTTATCTGTATACAAGCATGTGTTAATTCTATATTCTGTATCTGTGCTTAGTGTGGGATTTGTATATGTAGAGGAAGTGGTCTGTACGGTGACCTTTCGCCTATATTCTAGTAGCTTGACTCATATTATCTGTTATGTGTCGCATCGACACTATATGGTGTGTAGGGATGTCTAACACCCCTAACCCATATTCGTCGCCGGAGGGATTACAAGGCATTACCAAACAAGCACATCATCGAACAATCATAGGTATATACCTATTAAATTTCTTTAATCAATCTTATAACCAAACATATATAGAGGCAACTTTATAATTACAAATCATATCATAAGTCAATACAAGTGTTCAACCAATCACAAGGTTTATACCAATTTCACATAACACGAAAGCATGTCAAATATAATGCAATTATTTCCATTAAAGATTTCATACAAAGACTTATAACACATATATAATTGAAAACACAAAATCATTATCCTACTCTATTCGGCAATTAAATATTATTAAGTGCATTTTAGCTAGCCATTTATACAAAACAAATATATATATTATTCATATGGTCATTTTTAATACTTTAATCATATATATATCAAAGCTCAAAATAAGGCATCATTCATTTAACATTCAAACCATAAACCAAACATAAAACCAAAATCAGTATTCATTTGGTAAATTTACTAAGCTTAGCTAAAAGCATATATGCCTAACACTTACCAATTAACTTAACATAATATGTTTACTTTCAACTTTGTTCAATTGTTTTACAAGCTCGAACATTTCCCATCAACTTAACATAATATGTACATGTGCATTATACAAAACAACCATTTATTAAACACTTTAACAGATTACAACCAATTTTAATCATGTTAATATTATCTATTAAACAATATAACAAATGTCATAATCAAGTTAATTCAATGGCCTCATATTCGACTAAGTTTAAAAAATATACCTATTATCAAAATTTCATAGTAATATCATCTTTATACTAACACCAAAATTAACTTAATAACAAGTCCTAATTGAATGTCCCAAACCAAACAAAGCATAACCATCATAAATTTAAACTAAAATGCAAATTCTCAATCAATTCACATATTTTACCTATATTAATAAACTTAGCCAATTCATTGAACCATGCACAAAATTCAACCACGTCAACTAATAATTAACTTCCATAACCAATTCTAAACTTATTAAATTCATCCACCATTTTGTATTTCATTAAATCAAGTATCACCTAATCCTTGTAAAACAATAAACAACAGTCAATTGTATCTAAGCACCGCCAAACTCAATTTCCATTACTGAATACACATATATAAATATTTATTCGTGATATCACACATACCCGTCATAGACTATTCATCAAACAAGTTCACCCACCATATAAAAAATATCACATAATTAATCCATTAAATTCATGTGTAACAATATTAAGCTAATTTCACACTTGAAAACTTACCATGTCCAATTCAATCTAATCATATCCAAAGTCGTCAACCATATTCAATTTATGAGGCACCTATCACAAATACCTTCCATCCTTGACACATATCATTATATCCAAATAAACATAAACCGTAACAACCAATCATGAATTTTATATATATATATATATATATATATATATATCTAATATTGACCATGAAAGAACACCGTATTTACCTTATGTACATATCTTGATTTTTACCTAACTAACATATGAAATACCTTAATTCATTTTATGACCATTATATCCGACCTTGGTTCATATGAAAATATATAAGGCTAAACCACTAAAATCACAACCGAGCACAACCATCATCAAAATGAAACATTAAATCCGAGCATAATAAATTATTAAGCCATTTTCGCATGGCTCATGGTTACATTAACCAAAATTAAACATTTCAAAAGTAAAATCCAACCTATACATGCCATAGGTTCAAAAGTTCACTTCAAAAATACTGAAGACAGTCGATAGTGTGATAAGATTCTCTGATGATTCCCGAGCTCATAACTTGAATCCAAAATCTATAGAACAAAAACAAACATATACACACAGAGTAAGCTTTTATAGCTTAGTAAGTCATAAGCAAATAAACTATTTAAGGATATAATCTATACAGTTAAACTATACCAAATCATACTATCATAGACAAACTAAACTTCAATCTTATGATTTAACATTTATCTTATACTTTCACACCTAAATTATTTATGGTCATATACATATATATATATATATATATATATATATATATTCAAAGCATCTTTCGATTTCAAAGCTCAATCATTAAGTGACCACGTACATGTATACACATATACATATACTCATGAATTAAAAAAATAGCTTCTTATGCATAAGCATACCAATGACCAAATGAACACTTATATATATAAAGATACATTAACAAACTATCATTCAATGGCTAAGCCAAAACATCTTTATCATACCGAATACACATACACTTATATTCATATACTCGTAAGTCAAAATTTAATAATCATATATATATATATATATATAACAATGGTCGAATATACCACCAATTGCATATATTCAAAAATCTTTTCAATAATATTCATATTATTTATTCACAAGACCAAATACATTTTTCACGTTCACATATTTTCTTACTTTACTTCAAATATGAGTTGCAACAAATATTAAGTAACTTACTTACCTTGTTCAAGTAGGTGATAAACCAAAATTTACCTTATTTCCAAATAGGTGATTAACCATCACATACCTAATCATTTTAGCTCATTTAACATATTCGATTACTTTTATCATTGCTTGCATAAAATCTGCTAGGCATAAAGCCTAGTATAATACACTAGCATGAAGCCTGCTAGGCATAAAACCTGATATAATATACCGACACGAAGCCTACTAGGCATAAAGCTTGATATAATACACCGGCACAAAGCCTGCTAGGCATAAAGCCTAATATAATACACCGGCACAAAGCCTACTAGGCATAAAGCCTAATATAATACTGACACAGAGTCGGTAAGCCTGATATAATACTGACACAGAGTCAGTCTTACACATAATTCACATATCGAACTTGAATACATTCTCCCATGCATAATCACATTCGGAAATTTCATTTATAACTCATGAAAATTCAAATCAGCATGTTAAGTTTACATATAATCAAAATTAACAACATTTATCTGCCTATAGACTTACCTCAGACGATATAAAACAGAACGGGACGACTAGTCAACAACTTTCGTTTTTCCCCGATCCAAATCTGATTCCTTCAGTTCTTGATCTAAAAATATTTAAATTAAACTCATTCAAACATATTTTCATTCAATTTAGTCTAAAAACACATAAATGGGAAAATTACCATTTTACCCCTGACATTTACACTTTTTACAATTTAGTCCCTATTGTACAAAACACAAAATATGCAAAATTCACTATACCCATTAGGTTGAATGTTCCTAGTGCACATACAAGTCCATATATTGCATTTATTTCACATTTTAGTCCCCCAAATTATTATTTTTGCAATTTAATCCTAATTACTAAAAATCATCAAAAACTCCTATACAAAATATGTTAATCTAAAACATATCTTTCATATTTCATCATCAAACAACAAAAATCAAAAGCTCTCAAAAATGGCATAACTCACAATATTCACCAAAATAAAAAATTCAAGCATGGGTTTACTAGTACTCAAAGCAACCATCTCAAAAATGTAAAAATTATCAAAAATTAACAAAAAACGAACCTTGAATCAAGCTTGGAAGGTGGCTTAACCTAACTTTCTTTATTTCTTTTTCTTTTCTTTAGTTTCGATCATGAGAAAAAAATGAAGAACATGGCTTTTAATTATGATATATTATAACATATATTTGTTATTTATTTTACATATTTAACCTTTAAAAATTAATAACTAAAACACATATTCTAAGGTCACAACCGTCCACCAATATCCCATATGGTCAAATTGCAACATAAATCCCTCGACTAATAAAGACAACAATAATTAAGCACTTTCACAATTAACCACTAAGTTTTCATTTTACGCGATTAAGTCCTTTTATTTAATCGGACACCCAAACGACAAAATTAAATTACAAAAATTTCACAGATATAAATTCACAAATAATAAACATAGAAAATAATTTTAAAATATTTTCCTGACTCAGATTCATGGTCTCGAAACCACTATTCCAATTAGGGTCTAAATCGGGCTGTTACAAGATGGGTGGGTGTTTTTAACCCCAAATGGTGTGATAGGATGGACAGAGATGGTGTGTAAAGGATGGGGTTAGGACTATGTACATCTGTTCTATTTATCTGATTATGATATCTATAACTGTTATGGACTTAGGTCCGAATCTGTATCTGATTGTATCTGAAACATTGTATATGTTGCATGTCTATCTCTGTTGGGTTACACACTGAGTTTACGTAAACTCACATCTGTTTCACTATTCTGTTCAGTTAACCCAAAGACATAGGAGGATCGGTGCGATGGAGGCTCAGCAGTGACCACTCGACAGAAAACTATTACCATTTATTATTTCATGGTTTTTACTTAAATTTCCAGTTTTCGTTAGAGTTTTGTAATTTTTGGACTCTCCGGATTTTGTGGACTTATTGGATTGTTTGGTTTAAATTTTTGATTTGGTTGCGTTATGATTTCTGAACTGCGATAATTCAACAAAATATTGATTTTATGCGAACAAATGTCATTTTTCAAAACACGAGTGTGGTTTCGATTTAAACAATTTTTCAAACTTTCGCTGCTAAATGATTTGGTTAACCTTAAAGGATAACATGTAACGGTTTCAATAATAACTATATAAGTCAATACGTTTTACAAAACTTGGACGTTTTATCGAAGTATCATCGATTTCAAAACCCTTCTTCGTAACACTCTCGAATTCGGCCATAACGTTTGGGCTGGGTTTGGGTGTTACATTTAGTAGTATCAGAGTCAGGTTACAAAACTCGGGCTATGAATTTTGGGTTCCAAAATTTTCTCTTCAAAAATGACTGGTTTTCAAATAATTTGGATCATTCTTGAGTAAGTATGTGGTACACCGAGTCTTCGACATCGATTTTATAAGTATCTCTAAATTTTGAAAGATAGTACTTTCTGAAACTGCACTAAGTTAGTTAGAGAATAAAACCTCTGAAATACTTCTAACCTTCTGATATTTGAAGTATAAAATATATGTTAATAAACATTGGAACTGAGGTATAAGATTTTATAATGTAGATAAAATTGAAAATACAATGAACTCTCATAGAACTCGTGGTCGTGGTAACCATGGGCATGGTGGGCGTCGTAGGGGGGCTCGAGCTGAGTTTTCCTCTCTAGGTAGTATGCCGAATTTGGATATGAGTGGGACACCGGTTTTACCTACTACTAAGATTGGGTCTCAACGCCATTCGGCTGGGGACGATACACTGTCCTAAGCCATATTGAGAGTGCTTGAGAGGGTTGCTAGACCCTATTCAAGATTTGAGGGCCGTGGGCCAGTAACTGAATGACTCTGGTCCAATGGAGTTGAGTTGTTTAGAGGCGTCACTAGAGTCGCCCCTACTGTGGCTGAGTATTGGTTGGAGGCCACTGAGAGGATTATGAATGACATCAACTGCACTTCTAAGCAGAAATTAAAGGGTGCAGTCTCTTTGCTTTGGACGAAGCTTATCAGTGGTAGTCGTTAGTTGAGGAGAGTATTCAACCAAATCATCTAAAATGGGATTACTTTAAGACTTCTTTCTAGGGAAAATATGTGGGTGTGAGCTATGTGGATGCTTATAGGTGTGAGTTCATGAATCTCACGCAAGGTGATAAGTCTGTGGCTGAGTATGAGGCTAAATTTTTAAGATTAAGTCGCTACGCTTGAGGCATGGTGGCATCCGAGTATGAGAAATATGTCTGCTTTGAGGACGACTTGAGGGATAGTCTGAGGGTATTGATTACTTCACAGAAGGAGCGAGAGTTTGTAGTTCTTGTGGATAAAGTGAAGATATCCGAGGAGGTTAAGCGCATGGAGCGCCAGAACAGAGATTGTGAGAAAGGTAAGAATAAGAGGGGTTTGGAGCCCTCTAGTTCTATTCAAAGGCCTAGGAAACAGCCAGACCTGATGGGCCTATTAGGGTGGAAGTTACTATTGCTCTTACTAGGATTCAGCCTTATAGTAACTATAGTAGGTGCCATCTGGGCGAGAGTTGGAGAAGATTAGGGGCTTGTTTACGGTGTGAGTCTTTGAAGCACCAGATTAGAGAGTGTCCACATCGTATTGATCAAATGCAAGCTACGGGACCATGTTCTATTCAGCCTTAGAGGATAGTACAACAGCCACTAAAGGGTCGTGGATCGGCTAGGGGTGGTAACGGCATGAGTCGATGACAGAGAGCACTGGGCAGAGGTTCTAATCAGACTAAGGTTAGGCAGCCTACACTGGTTTATACTGCTCAACACTGAGAGGATAGAGACGCCCCTGATGTGATCATGGGTATGTTTTTAATTTTTGATATCCTATATATTGCTTTGATAGACATAGGTTCTACACACTCCTCTGTAGCTAGTGTTGTTTCTGAAAACTTAAGAATTTATGTGAAGTGTACTTCTAGTGAGATTATTTTACTGAGTCCTATGGGATAGTCTGTTCGGGTAAATAAACTTTATAGGAATGTTCCGTTGGAAGTACAAGAGGCTGTCTTTCTGGAAAATCTGATGGAGCTACCGTTTGGGGAGTTTCACTTAATTCTGGGCATGGACTGGTTAGTTGAACACCAAGTTAGTTTGGACTGTACAACTAAGAGGGTCATTTTGAGGACTGAGGATGATAAGGAGGTGGTTGTGATTGGTGAGTGTCGAGATTACCTGTCTAATGTAATATCCGCTCTAGTAGCTAAGAAATTAGTTCGGAAAGAGTGTGAGGTGTATTTAACCTATGTCAATATTTCAATTTGTGAGGACCTTGCTATCGAGGATATTAGAACAGTGAAGGAATTTCTGGATGTTTTTCCTAAAGAGTTACCAAGTTTACCTCCGAATTGAAAAGTTGAGTTTGGCATTGAGCTTTTACCGGGTACAACTCCAGTGTCTATCGCTCCTTACCATATGGCACTGAAAAAGCTTACAGAGTTTAAGGCTCAACTTCAAGAGCTTCTGGATTGTGGTTTCATTCGTCCTAGTGTATCTCCGTGAGGGGCACCGGTTTTGTTTGTGAAGAAAAAGGATGGTACCATGAGGATGTGTATCGACTATTGGCAGTTGAATAAACTGACTCTAAAGAATAAGTACCCACTTCCGAGGATTGATGATCTTTTTGATAAGTTCCGAGGGGCTTCGGTATTCTCAAAAATAGATCTCTGTTTTGGGTATTATCAACTTAGAGTTAAAGAAGCTGATATTCATAAGATGGTTTTTAGAACTCGTTATGGGCACTACAAGTTCCTAGTTATGCCATTTGGTTTGACGAATGCTCCGGCTATGTTCATGGATCTGATGAGCTGAGGTTTTCAGTTGTATCTGAATTAGTTCGTCATAGTCTTCATCGATGATATTTTGGTGTACTCTAAGACTGAGGACAAGCATACTCTGAGACTGGGGATAAGCATGATGAGCATATTAAGGTAGTACTTTAGATATTTCGAGAGAAACAGCTCTATACTAAGTTGAGCAAATGTGAATTCTAATTGTGAGAGGTAACATTTCTGAGGCACGTGGTTTCTGCTGAGGGGATTCAAGTTGATCCTAGAAAGATTGAGGCTGTGCTTCATTGGAAACAACGTAAGAACGTATCTGAGATCCGCAGTTTTCTAGGACTTACGGGTTATTATCGGAGGTTTCTTGAGGGGTTCTCGTTGATTATAGCTTCTTTAAATAAGCTTCTACGCAAGAGTGTTCCTTTCGTTTGGACTAATATGCAACAATCTAGCTTTGAGAAGCTCAAGTCTATTTTGACTTAGGCTTCTATTTTGATACAGTCTAAATTTGGTAGGGAGTTTGTGATGTACAGTGATGCATCGCACGTTGATTTGGGACGTGTACTGATGCAGTATGGTAAAGTTGTGGCTTATGTGTCTCGACAGCTCAAGTAGCACGAGGGAAATTATCTAACGCATAATCTCGAGTTGGCTACGGTAGTGCTTGCATTAAAGATCTGGAGGCACTCTCTGTATGGTGAGAGGTGTATTATCTATATCGATCACAAGAGCCTCAAGTACTTTCTTACTCAGAAGGAGTTGAATCTTAGGCAACGTCGATGGATTGAGCTGCTAAAAGATTATAACTGCACAATAGAGTATCATCCCGGAAAGACCAATATGGTGACTGATGCTCTCAGTCATAGAGCAATGACTAATTTGATAGTAATGTTTGCTCGTTTTAGTCTGTTTGATGATAGGGGTCTATTAGCCGAGTTACAAGTTAAGGCGACTTCGATTGGGAAAATTTGGGAAAAGCAATTAGGGGATAAGTCTCTAGTTCTACGGTTTCGTAAAGTTGAGAGTGGCAATACTTCTGATTTTGGACTGAATAAGAGTGGAGTTCTGAGTTTCCGATGATAGGTTTGTGTACCAAATGATTCTGATCTGAGACAGTCGATTCTGAGGGAAGCGCATAGCGGTAATAAAATGTATTAGGATCTTCGTGAGTTATATTGGTGGTCGGGGTTGAAACAAGAGGTAATGGATTTTTTTACTCATTGTTTGACATGCCAGCAAGTTAAGGCTGAGCATTAGTTACCTTCAAATTTGCTCCAACCCGTTAGGATTCCTTTGTGGAAATAGGAACAAGTGATGATGGACTTCGTTAGTGGGTTGCCCTTGACACCCACTAAGAAGGATTTTGTTTAGGTTATCGTGGATCGATTAATCAAATTCGCCCATTTTATTTTGGTCCAGATGCACTTCTCTTTGCAAAAGTTAGCGAAGCTTTACATATCTGAGATTGTAAGACTACATGGGGTTCCTGTTTTGATAATTTCTTATAGAGATCTTTGCTTCACTTATCGGTTCTTCTAAGCCCTGGTTTCGAGATTGGACTTTAGTGCTACGTTCTATCTTCAGACCGATGGTTAATCAGAGAGGGTGATTCAGATACTGGAGAATATGCTTCGGAGTTGTGTGATTGATTTTCGAGGTAGTTAGGAGGATTTTCTGCCATTAGCTCAGTTCACCTATAACAATAGTTTCCAGTCTAGTATTCAGATGGCACCTTACGAGGCTTTGTATGGTCGTAAGTATCATACTCCGCCATGTTGGACTGAGTTGAGTAAGCTGCGAATTTTGGGTCCTAAGTTGGTTTCTGAGATTGAAGATAAGGTTAGACTTATTCGGGATCGTCACTGATTCGAGATCGTCTGAAGGTGACTTTTGATAGACAAAGGGCCTATGCGGATCTGAAAATGAGGGATATTGAGTACTTTGTCAGTGATTTCGTATTCTTTAAGGTATCACTGTGGAAGAAGGTTCTACGGTTCGATCGTAAGGGCAAGTTAAGTCTTAGGTTCATTGGGTCGTACTGGATTCTGAAGTGTGTAGGATCGATTGCTTATCAGTTAGAGTTACTTCTAGAGTTCGACTGTATCCATAATGTGTTTCACGTCTTGATGTTGAGGCGGTACCGGTCTGATCCATCTCACGTTGTCTTTGTTGAGGATATCGAGGTTAGACTGGATTTAACTTTTGAGGAGGAGTCGGTTCAGATTTTGGATTGAGATATTAAGGTTTTAAAGAGGAAGTCCATACCGTTGGTGAAGTTTATGTGGCGGAAATGTAACGTCCCCACGCCCGAAACCATCACCGGAGTCGAGCTTGAGGTGTTACTAAACACAATTTACCATTTTAAACAACTTTACAAAATCTATTTTCATTTTCGGAATAAATTGTTTTCTGCGTCATGGTCGCTCAAAAAATCATATCTCGAGTTACAAAACTCGAAATCAAGATCCGTAAATTTTCCCTGAATCTAGACTCATATATCTATTCACTAATTTTTTTCTAGAATTTTTGACTGAGTGGATTAGTACAGTTTATTAGTTAAAGTTTCCCATGTTTCAGAACTCGACTGCACTGACCTCTACTCATTACGAATCACTTTTCTCCCTGTAAAAAATTTCATATAACTATACCGTTTATTTATATTAAAACTAGATTCAATAAGGAATCTAGGAATATAAAGTAATTCTCCTAATTATTTTTGTACAATTTATGGTGAATTTTCAAAGTTGGAACAGGGGATCCAGAAATTGCTCTGGCCCTGTTTCACTAAAACTCAAATATCTCATAACGTATAACTCCTCTACCTATTTTTCTTCTTCCATATGAAAGTAGACATGATAAGCTTCAATTTCATAACTAATCCATCATCAAATTCGATTTATATGATTTTTAGTGAATTTTCAAACTCACGTCAGTGTGGCTGCAATGTTCTGTTTTATGGCTAATCTCATTTTCATAAAAGCTTTTATATACTAGATAACCTATTATTCTTCCATGACATCAAACATAATCTATATTAGCCACTTCAATGACTCAACATTATCAAGCATTTCCTCAACCAAACCACCACCATATCACAAGATTATTTACACAAAGTAGGTATATTACTATACATGCCATACTAAATCTTACAAGCCATTTACCAAAAAGTCCTTTGGATAGTGTGAACGAGTCTTCGACCTATCCCGATTCTCGAGCCGGCTTGTCCAAAACTACAATGAATGAAAAGGAGGGAGTAAGCATAAATGCTTAGTAAGTTCACATGCAAATAACAAGTAACATGACAAAGTCATTATGCCAAACAACATTAACATAGCATCACCAAAACATATGTCACAATTCTAGTCATCATACTTCATCTTACCACATTTTTGTTGTTGTCTCGGGTTTCAACCCAAGTGTTAAGTACATACCTGTCCAATATGGCCATTTCTCAACATTACCGAATTGTCACTTACATCTTGAGTGCCTTTCCATTTCACTTGAATTTTACCCGTTGAACACATTGGAATACAACTCGGATACACGGATCATTTGCACATAAGTGCTGAATATGTAATCAATCAATCATGTAACCCGCCCATAAACGAACTCGGACTCAACTCAACGAGCTCGGGCGTTCGCATCCATAAGTGAACTCGGACTCAACTCAACGAGCTCGGATGCCTAGTTACATCTCACGAACTCGGACTCAACTCAACGAGTTCGGACATTCGCACCCGTAAGTGAACTCGGACTCAACTCAACGAGTTCGGGTGCCCAACCATCCTAGTGACATGTCACTTGTATCCTAATCTATTCCCAAGGTTCAAACGGGATTCTCCTTCAATCACATCTCCTTGCCGTCTTCCACATAATACCGGAACCAATGCTTGGTAGCATTTTATATTTAACAAGTAGCACATATAATTTGCATATTGTTCAAAAATAACCACAAAGTATATATTTCATGATAAAAATCAGCATATCATATAAATAACATCAATTAACTTAAAAATAACAATTATGTTACATTATTTACACATGAACTTACCTTAGTACCAAAATACAAAGATTTTTGCAATTTAGTCCGTAATCTTTTCTTTTCCTCGATCAAGGTTGATTCCACGTCTTTCTTGATCTAAAATAACACATTTAGCTTATTTAATACTCACATTATCAAAATAGTCCTAAATTCAAATTTTGGAAAAATTACAATTTTGCCCCTAAACTTTTGCATATTTACACTTTTGCCCCAAAGCTCGGGAATTAAATTTTATCACAAATTCTTATGTTTTAGGACATGCTGATCATTTATTTACCATTAGCAAGCTCAAATTCCCACTAAAACACATACTTATGAACAATATGTACTTTTACCAATTAAGCCATTTTACTCATTTTTACTTAAAACCGAGTAGCACAAGTTTTCTAACATAATTTAAAACCTCATATTCTATCATAAAACATCAAAATACACAAATTTCACCTATGGGTATTTTTCCAAATATGAACCCTAACTTAAATTATTGCTAACATAAGCTTTATCGAGCTACCGGGATTTCAAAAACGTAAAAATCATTAAAAACGAGGCTTAGAATCACTTACTATGAAGCTTGGAAGCTTGAAACAAACCCTAGCTATGGAGAACCCTTGAAATTTCGTGGTAATGAAGAAGATGACCAATTTTGTGTTATTTTTCCCTTTTTATTTCATTAAATGTCCAAATGACCAAAATGCCCCTCCATACTAAACTTTCAAAAATTCCTTCCATGTCCTAGTTTGTCCATGAACATAAAATGGGTCTAATTACCGTTTAAGACCTCCTAATTAATATTTCAAAGCAATTTCATACTGAAAACTTCTAGAATGCAAGTTTTGCAACTTATTCGATTTAATCCCTAACTTCAAATTAAGCACTTTACGCTTAGAATTTCTTCACGAAATTTTCACACCATCATAAAATCATATCATAAACATCAAAATAATTATAATATAATTATTTCTACCTCGGATTTGTGGTCACGAAACCACTATTCCGGTTAGGCCCTAATTCGGGATATTACAGGAAACATGGCACTAAGGAAGCCACGTGGGGAGCTTGAGGACTTGATGCATCAGCAGTATCCTCATCTATTTGGATAAGGTAAATTTGGAGGCCAAAATTTCTTTTAAGAGGTAGAGTTGTAATGCCCTAAATAATTTAAGTATTTTTTTATGAAATCTAATATAAAATGTGTATTTGCTTCAATGGTTAAGTGTTCTGGGTTTGTGTTTGAGGTCTTGGGTTCAAGTTTCCCTTTTGGCAAATTTTGTAATTTTTTATCCAAGCCTTATCTCTGTTAGGTGGGTTTATGTTTTATCTTTAGCAAACTCATATTAGAATGAGTCGGCTAGTTCAAGTGGTAAGAAGTTAGCTTGTTAGAGGTCTTGTGTTCGATTCTTTGTGTGAGTGTGGATGATATTTTTGTTTCGGTTATGAGATAGAGGTTGGGTGGAAGTAAGATTCTGAGGTGGTGGAGAGTTAGTGGGTTAGTTAGGGGGATAATGGGAAGCTGACATATTAGGGGTTTCAAATTTTATTTTAATTTTAATTTTAATTTTTTTCTTCTCAAAGTTTCTAACGTCAGTTTTCTTCTCCTTTTCCCACTTTTGACATTTTTCCCTTCTCGGTAAAATTCCTTTTTGTTTTTCTTTGATTTTGTTTGTGAATCCCTTGTTCAAATCGTTGCAACTATGATTTCCTGGATCTTTAATCAGTTGGTAATTAGAACTTTACATCTCTTTAACAATTGGGGTGGGATTTGTATATGTGGAGGAAGTAATCTGTACGGCGACCTTTCACCTAAATTCTAGCAACTTGACTGCATATTATCTGTATTGCATTGACAGTGTATGGTGTGTAGGGATGGGTAGGTGTTTTTAACCCCACATGGTGTGATGGGATGGACGGAGATAGTGTGTAGAGGATAGGGGTAGGATTTTGTATATCGTTCTGTTTATCTGATTGTGATATCTGTAACTGTTATGGTGTAACATCCCGAATTAGGGCCTAGTCAAAATAGTGGTTTTGAGACCACAAATCCGAAGTAGAAATAATTATTTCATGATTATTATAAGGTATATGATATGTTTATACGCTTGTGTGAAAAATTCAAGAAGAAATTTTATGCATAAAGTGTCCAATTTGACTTTTAGACTAAATTAAATAAGTTGCAAAATATGAGATTCTAGAAGCTTTAAGTATAAAATAGCTTGGATTATCAATTTGAGGTCTATAGTGTGGTTGAAGTGTTTAATTTGGTTAGTTGGATTAAATTGTTATAAGTGCAAAATGTGTGTTCTAGATAATAAGGGATGTAATTGTGATGGGTTTTTAAAGTGAAAGTCCTTATGAGGAAATTAGCCCATTGATAAGTTGGTGGAAGATATTTGTTTGGTATTTTTGAAATTAGTTTAAAAAGGAAAGGGCAAATTGGTAATCAAGCTAATAAAGACAAAAAAATTTAAAAGCTATCATCTTTCTTCTTTCTTCTTCAACCGTGTAAGAAGAAAAAAAAATGGTAGCCATGGAATGGGTTCATTCGGCCAAGCTTTGGAGCTTGATAGGTGAGTGGTTTTTGCCCCGTTTTTAATGATTTTTATGATTTCGGAGTCGTGGTAACTCGATTTAGCTATCTCGTACCTTCGTTTTCAAAACTGTTAAAGTTTGTGAGTTTTTCCATGGTTGATTAAGTGTGTATTTTGATGATTAATGGTAGAATATGCATGTCTATGATGAGAGAAATGAGTTTTACTAAGTGATTTTCGATGAAATCGTAAAAAAGGGGCTAAATTGTACAAGTTATAAATTAGTCATAAGTATATGATTTAATGAGAATTTTGGACTGCTATAGCTGTGAAAATGGTTGGCTAAGTCCAAAATACAAGGAAATCGAATAAAAATTATTTTACGAGCTTTGGGGCAAAAGTGTAAATATGTGAAAGTTTAGGGGAAAAAATGTAAATTTACCATAATATGATTTTTGGCTCACATAGAATAATGTGACTAATAATTGAGCTAAATGTGATATTATAGATCACGAAAAACGAGATTTAGACTTGGATCACGAAAGAACAGGGTTATGGACTAAGTCGAGAAAACTAGCCATTTTCGCGTTCGAGGTAAGTTGGTGTACTAATAATGTGATATTATTAGACTATGTCGGATTAAATAGTATGATGATATGTAAATGATATTGAATTACTCCAAGAAAATTATATAGTATGCTATGCATACGAAATAATTTGGAATATGTCTACGACATTGTGATGAATTACTATTCATGATATTTCCAAGAAATGTATTTACATGAATTTTTACAAAGAAACAAGGAAGAAATAAAAGAGAGATCCTAGTTAAATGTTAAAGAATACGAAGGATACCGTAGTCATGATAGGAGGAGTTGTAGGTTCCGTATAAGATCATGTCTGGGACATGGCATCGGCACCGAACTGAGATCCCATGTAAAACCATGTCTGGGACATGGCATTGGCATCGACATGTGGTCTTGTATAAGACCATGTCTGGGACATGGCGTCGGCACCGTGATGAGGTTAGATCCCTTGTAAGACCATGTCTGGGACATGGCGTTGGCATCTAAGAGTGATCCCGTATAAGACCATGCCTGGGACATGGCATCGGCATCAGTTTTCGGTCTCGTGTAAGACCATGTCTGGGACATGGCATCGACATCGATTTGAGATCCCATGTAAGACCACATCTGGGATATGGCTTTGGCATCTAATCATGAGAATGACATTTCGGGTATCCTTCGGTATTATAAAAGTTAACGAGAAAAGTATTCAAGTTGATGAATTTAATGAAAAAGGCAAAATTTATGTAATGAGATAAATATATGATGCACCATCGATAAGGTGATGAATGAGTATATATATGAAAATGAAGTGTTATGAAACAGTATAGGTATGTACTCAAACTTATGAATAATGTGCTCGATATGTGAATGAGTTCTAGGAAGAATACAAACGAGTAAGTAATGCATATGAAGATGATTTTAAGATGACCATGTGATTATAGGTCAATACCCATGATGTATGAGAATGTGATAAATTTGATCGATAATATGTATGTTTAAAAAGAAGTTAAAACAATGAAATCATGAAAGAGTGGAATTAGCTGTCAAATAGTATTGGACAGCAACAGTTATGTGAATTTGAAAAATCACCAAAAATAGTGTGAATGGAATTAGAGAATGAATGAGATATGAAATGAAAGCTTATTGAGTCTATTTTCTTATAAAAGAAATAGATAAGCAAAAGAGTTTTAGATTATGAGATATTTAAAGCTTTATAAGATAAAGTCATAATGAATTTAGAAACCCCCTGTTCTGAATTCAGAAAATCACCCAAAATTGTATAAAAATGTTTATGGCATATAATTTATATGCTTAAATTCCTTAATGAGTCTACTTTCAAAAAAAAGAAACAGAAATGATATCCGAATTTTGTATAAAAAGATAATCAATTTTAAGCAAAGAGATGTTAGAATTGTCAAATAGCAAAACAAGGAATATTTTAAATAATAAACTGTATTTGTTGGTAAAACCAAAAATTCTATAAATTTTATAGCAAGAAGATATGTGAGTCTAGTTTTAGGAAAAATTTACGAAACTTAATTTGGAATTCCGTAGCTTAAGATATAATTAATTTAGCGACCATGACTCAGGAAGATAGCTTAAGATGAACATAAATAAAAAGAGAAAATATATGAAATAAATAATTTTATTTTCTTAAGAATACATCATGAGGATCGGTAAAATCATACTGATTAATTGTTCATTATTATTAATATATGCCAACTTACTAAGCTATAAAGCTTACCCCCTCATTCCCATTTCTTTTAGCGTTGACAGGCTAGCTCGAGGTTGGAGATCGTCGGAGACAGCGTCACACTATCCGATTTATAATTCTGGGTAATAGCATACTTTAAATACAATTAAGTGAGTGGCATGTATAGAAAACTTTATCTATTAGTATATGTCATTTTGGTAGCCAATTGTGTTGGTTATTGTTATTACTCAAGTCTTGTTGAAATGGCCTTTGGAATGGGCCAATATTGTTTAAGTTAAATCTATACAAAGTTGATAAAGTTCATAAAAGTGCAAGTTGCATGTTTTAGTAAGAAAATGAATGAAGATGAATGCCTTAAATTTTGAGTATTGGATCTTGTGGTTGGTTACGTTTCAGGGTGGCAAAAGGGCTTGGAAAATAGCCTATTGTTATCCACACGGGTGAGCACATGGGCATGTGCCTAGGCCGTGTGTGACACACGGTCAGCCTCAAGGGCGTGTAAATTGACCATGTGTCCCCTACAACCAAATTAGCTAAGTCAGTATTGCGCACGGGCTGAGCACACGGGCGTGTGCTCTGGCCGTGTGAATTCCAATTTATGCTTGAGTATAGTTAAATTGTAGCACAGGTTGATAACACGGGCGTGTCTAGGCCATGTGAGGGACACGGGCTGTAGACACGAGCGTGTGGCCCTGTTTTAAGTAAAAATTTTCTAAGTGTCAAAAGTTTCCGGATTAGTTTTAAAACACTTTCGATATAGGTTTTGGGTGTCGTAGACCCATGACAAGGATATTAAGGTGATGTTTTACAAATTTTTAAACTGGAACGAAATTTGTTGATTTGGGAATGTATGTTTGTAAGTATTTTAGAAAGGTAACGCTTCGTACCCTGTTCTGGGGTTGAGCACGGGTAAGGGGTGTTACATATGGACTTAGGTCCGAATCTGTATCTGACTGTATATGAAACATTGTGTATGTTGCATGTCTATCTCTATTGGGCTACACACTTAGTTTACGTAAACCCACATCTGTTTGACTGTTCTGTTCAAGTAACCCACATACATAGGCGAGTCGGTGCGATGAAGGCTCAGCAGTGACCACTCGATGGGAAATTGTTTCCATTTATTACTATTTCATGGTTTTTACTTAAATTTTTTGTTTTCGTTAGAGTTTTGTAATTTTTGGACTCTTCGGACTTTTTGGACTGTTTGGTTTAAATTTTTGGTTTGGCTGCATTATGGTTTCTAAACTGCGACAATTCAACAAAATATTGATTTTACGCGAACAAATGTCACTTTTCAAAACACGAGCATGGTTTTGATTTAAACGATTTTTCAAACTTCTGCTGCTAAATGATTTGGTTAACCTTAAATGATAACATGTAACGGTTTCAGTAATAAATATATAAGTGAATACGTTTTACAAAACTTGGACGGTTGATCGAAGTATAATCAGTTTCAAAACCCTTCTTCATAACATTCCCGGATCCAGCTATAACATTTAGGCTGGGTTTAGGGTGTTACATTAGTAGTATAAACTATATATCCTTTGCCTCTTGCCCTAATGAGACGAAGAGGTATTTAATAGGAGTTTGGTTGAGTGTGGGTCTTAGCTTATTTCGTACCATAGCTTTTTTTTTTGTTCAAATTAATTCCTAAACTTAATATTTTTTTTCTTAATTTAGCACTTAAGCTTTTTTTTTCCAATTTGGTATCTAACTTGTTAAAGGTTTTACAAATCTCTCCAATATAATAACAATTTTACTTTTATGAGGTACGAAAATAATCAATGTATGATCGACGTATGACAGATGACATGAGGTTGATTTTTTGTATTTTAATTGTTCAATTACTTTTAGTTTAATTAATTATTTTATTTTACCTTTAATATAATAATGAATTTCTTTTTATTTTTGGGTTTTAAAACTTTTGTTTATTTTTCAATATTCATTCATTAAGCGTAGCTTAAATTAACATAATTTTCCTCTAATAATGATAATATTTTTGTGGGATTTGAGAGCTTTATGAAAACTAGGTCATGCTTTAAGCATGTGGTTCCTCTTGTAACATTCTTGCCATTAACTGTCAAAGTAATCTTAGCCTTGATGAAATGTAAATTTTGAACATATTGTTTAGAAAAATGGAGAAACTTCAAATAAATATAATCATCCCTGTTATTAAATTCTATATCATTTGTAACGTTAGCTATTTCTATCCCCTCATAAAAAAAAAACTAATATCATTAGTGTTTTGAGGTAATTTGTATAATATTTAAAAGGTTTTAAGTGTCAAATTATATAAAAAAATTAAGTATCAAATTATAAGAAAAATGTGAAAACCAAGTACGAAATGTTAAATAATCACAACAATGTATTATCAGTCGGTTTACAGTTTGATTTCCCCTGTCCCAATTGATTGGAACAGTTTGTGGACAAAGGATTTGATATTAGAGGTGGGGTTTAGGGTTTAACGCTTAAAAATATACGGTTAAAAGTTTATAAGGTTTAAAATTTAAGATTTGTATTTTGTAAAAATAAAAATAGAAGTATATATTTATTTTACAAAGGCACAAATTTGTAAAAAAAAAAAAAAACTAATTAAATTAGTTTCTAGAATTACATTAAGAATAAACTTTCAACATTCACTCATTTTCCAATAAGATTTTCAGATAATGGATTTATATTATGCGAAGACTTTAACCCCACAATACAAGATATATAAAGATAATGGATTTATCACGCAAAGACTTTAACCCCACAATGCAACATATAAGGATATATGGTTAGGTAAACTCATATTTTCTTTTATAAAGATTTACAATTAATAAAGATTATTTTTTAGTAAAATATAAATTCAAACTTACACACAAATAAATTTATGATTTCAACCCTAATTTCAAATATAAATGAACTTTTTAATTATGGGTATCCTATAATGAAACGATAAACTTCCTATGTGCCACATTGAAATTTTTTATATGGAGTGAATCTCATAATTTTTGTTTTCTTAATGTTTTTTAAAAGGAATGAAATATTGATCACGTGAATGTTGATATAAAATGCTTGAAAGAAGGGAAATGGAGACATGAGTGATTAATTTGTAGATAAAGATAATATTACGTAGTCGCATAAAGCGGCATAGTACACAACGCACGACTCTGGAATTTTAACATCCATATTTATTCTGTAGCTATCGTTATTTTGGCTTCCACTAGCTAGTGAACTTTCCATGCCAAAACTTCACTTGACGCTGCAAATGAAGCAACAAAAAACACAACATTATATGTTGAGCAATTAATAAGCATAAGCAATGAAACAACTCATACGAACCTGTTGCAGTCAGTGCTAGGGCTGATCTTGTAAGGGATGTTGACACCGCACTTGCCTGGGAGTCCGCCTGCAATACCATAGTTGATGCCAGGCATGCCGGTGGCCGCACTTTTGATGCATCTGCAAGCTGCTTGCCGGTCTGGTGTTGTTTGGGCGGCGGAGTTGAGAGATTTGATGCCGTTGCAGCAATCTGGGGGAACAGCACCAGCACCATTCCCTCTCAAGTAAGTAATGCAGGGTGCGAGGGAGCTTGTGACTTGACCACAGGTTACGGCCCCTTGAGCCAGGGGTGCACCCACCACCATGCACAACACCACCACACATGCAAGCTTAAGGGACATTGAGCTAGCCATATCGATTAATCACAAGAAAACCAAACTTGTAAGGAAAATGCTTGCTTGGAGTAGTAGTACTATTGCTGATTGTCGTGGTTAGGGCTTGAGGGTAGGAGGGTTTTTATAGCCAAAAGTAGAGCGGGTGATGTCTGAATTTTACTTTCCTCGCTATTAGGTAAGTTGAGATTATCCGATCCAAAAATTAACACCACATTAAAAGTTGAGACCATTCAATTATGTTCAACTGCCAACCTACGTGATTATTGTTTTCTTTCAATACAATTAAAACCAGCGTCCATTTGATTTCACTCAATCATGCCTCCACAGCTAGGACTCAAATATTAGTTTAACTTTTTTCTACGTGTTTTCTTATAAACATGAGATTTATATTTGATGTATTTTTAAATGCATTTATTGTCATTGAATTGAATGAAACCATTTTATTAAAAGTAATTTGATTTATAATTGTTTGTATGTATATGTCTTTAATTGAATTAGTACTACGATTCACTTAAATATCTATGTAATTGAAAATTTATTAAAAGAATTAGTACTACGATTCACTTAAATATCTATTTAATTAAAAATTTATTAAAATATTCTTATTTTACAATATAAAAAATATTAATATAAAAGTATTTTTATTTTTTTTATAAATAACACTATAATAAAATTTAAACTTATGACTCATAAATTTTACACTTTTTAACTTAACTATTTAAACTAAAATTTCATTTAGTTTTAATATAAATTTTTATAAATATATTATTTACATGAATTTTCCTTTTCCACGCGGTATGCCATGGAACTAATATAAAATATAAACAAATAGTTATTTTGTTATTTTCAATGGAAAAGAAGAAAACTTCACAAGATTAGGACACATGCATGGTTTTTTTTTTTTAAATATATATATCATGCAACATTCTAAATCTATTTATAGATTATTTTTATTAGGTAGATTATTTTGTTGATTGAATTTTTATTTTTTTATTTTGGTAATTATATAAAACTAAATATTTTCTTCACTCAATGTTAAGAGCAGTTTAAAATTTAAAAGAACTGTGGATTTGTGTTTTTTTACTGGTCTAATAATAAATTTAGTTCTCTAATGTTTACACATTTTATTAATTTGGTTCTAAATATAAAAAAAATTCAACAAAATTAGCTCTCAATGTTTAAAATTTTTCATTTTAGTTCAAATTCTAAAAGAATTCAATAAATTTAGCTCTCAACATTTACAAAATGACAATATTTGATTTTTAAATTTTTATAAATTTATTTTTTTAAAAACCCAACACACAAACCTAAATAAACTGAAAAAAGACAGAATAATTATCATCACCATGATCTAACCTCTCAACTTTAAAACGAGACTTCAACTTTGGTTTAACCCCAAGACTTCAACATTTACAAAATGACAAGATTTGATTTTTAAAATTTTATAAATTTATTTTTTAAAAAACTCAACACACAAACCTAAATAAATTGAAAAAAGAAGGAATAATTATCATCACCATGATCTAACCTCTCAACTTTAAAATGAGACTTCAACTTTGGTTTAACCCCAAGACAAGGTGAAACATTGAAAGTAAGTGTAGCGGATGCCATTGATTCTCCTACCCTTTGGCTAAACACATAAATTTGAACAACTTCATACATAACTAGCAGCAGTACTAAAAAAAATCATTAATACTCTATTTTCAAGCACAAGAAACTGAAAAAAGAAACACAAATAAATCACGAGTAGAGTACAATAATGAAATTTGGTGTGAACCTAGATTAACAAAACAAGGTTCACGGTTTCTCAAAAACACAATACTATATTTCTAGAATTTCTAGTGAACATCAAGCAATGAGACTAATATTGAAATTGACAATGTCTTAATAGCAAATAATAATTTAATCCAATGTAGAAAAAAGAAGAAGAACAAAATGGGACAAGAATTTTTAGTTTACATTAAAAGCCTTGAAAAGGTAGACCGATAGGATTGATTGTTTTAAATTTTACTCAACTTTCTCATTAATTCTTGTACTATTATGGCTAAGTGTGTTTTTAGATGGTACTGACTATGAGGTAGCTAACGACTTTATGGATATTTTTTTAATTGTTAATAATTTTTACAATTATTATACTTGATTTGGAAGTTATTTTTCTTTTTAATTTACAAAATTTTAAAAAATTAAAAAATTATTTCGTAAATGTTGAGAGCTAAATTTATTAATTTTTTTTAGAATTTGAACTAAAGTGACAAATTTTGTAAACATTTGATGTTAAATTTATTGAATTTTTATATTTAGAATCAAATTGATAGAATGTATAAAAAATGTTAAAATTTTTATTAAACAAATAAAAAATAACCCATTTCAACACTTCTGATAAATTTTCAAACGGCCGTTAACATTCAGTGACGAAAATATTTGATTTCATATAGTTTAGTGATTAAAATAAAAATAATTAAAAATTTAGTAATCAAAATAAAACATAAGTAATACTCTAGTGATCATTTCTGTACTTAACCCTAATTTTTTTTTACAAGATATTGTTAAGAAACGATTTATTTCTCGTTTTGGCCGGAGTTAAAATTTTTAATATATTTATTTTTTATTAAATTTAAAAATTATAATTTTGCATAATATATTTTTGAGAGAATACATATGTTATAATTTTAATCAGTGACACCTGTTAAAGGTTGTCAGATCACCTGTATCTCTTTCAATCTGGTGGTAAATGAAGCAATCAATGCAATGCGGGTACAACCAGCCACATGTCATTCAATTCACATTATATAAATCTTTTCCCTTTTCTCTCATTTTGGTAGTTAATTCCTTTTTTGTCACCATCGACAGTTATCGAAATTTTTTTTTCTCAAATTGAAAATTTCCTTAATCTTCAAATTTTTATTTAAATTATATTTTTTTTATTTTGATACTTAAACATTTTTTGTCACATGTGGTATCTAATTTATTTTTTTTAAATTGATACATTTATTAGTTTAACTATTACTCAAATCGTTAAGTTTATTTTAAAAAAATAATCAATTAAAAATTATCATATTCGAACTAGCTAGGTCATTAGTTCCTGGTTTAATCAGTTTATTTAGTTTAATTCCGTATCTAACGTTGTACCGGAACTCTCGACTAAAAAGGGAAAAGATAAAGTCAACGAGAAATAGCTCAAAATTTCTGGTTTGTATTTCTATAATCCAAATTTAGTTGTTAATTGATATATTCAATTTAATGTATATGGTAAGTGTTGATGTGAGAATTATTGTGTTTTACAATTGAAATGGATTGATTTAGTATGTGATGAATTTATTGAATTTATATTAATTGAATTGATATATATATTGAATATATATTGATTATTTGAATTGAATTAAATATTGGTTGTATTTGGAAAGTGAAGTTAAACCTATTAATTGTATCAGGTTGAGTCGAATATAAATGGCATGCTATAAGATTGGAAAAGTTCAGGGATTTCTTCGACTTTGAGTCGATGAGACATTAGGTCTCAATTTATTACTTCAGATTAATTCGATGAGGCACTGGGTGCCAATTTACTTCGGTTTAGCCGATGAGACACTGGGTGTCAAAATTATTACTTCGAATTATCCGATGAGGCATTGGGTGCCAAACTGGTGTGTTCTAGTTAGATCCATGTATCTGTCCGAGTTCTAGTCGTGTTAATAGGGGTAAATGAGTAATAAAGTTTTATAATTGATATTGAAATGGTATGGTATGAGAAATGGAAGTGAAATAGTGAACTGAAAATAGAATGTGAAATATGTTGCAAATATATGGAATATATGAGTCATATACTCATGAAATGACTATGGAATGAATATTATAATTGTATAATGAAATTTGAAATAAATTGTGAAAAGCTATTTATATAGCAAGTATAAGAATTGAGATATTGTGAAACAAATGAAATGTGATATGGTTGTTGTAATATTTAGATTGTATATTTGTGAATTCATATATTTTGATATTCGGATTATAGAAATATCACTAAGTTTATACTTAGCATAAAGTTTTGTTTCCCTTGTGCAAGTTAAGTACTTAACTTTTGATCGCCGATTCAGCATCCAACAACGATCCCGAACTCAAATGTAGTAATGTTTATCCTTTGTGTCGGCATGTACTTAGGGTGTCTAAATAATAGTTATTTTGTGGTTTGATTGTAAATAAGGTTCTAAGTTTAATTTCGGTTGGTTTTATACATATAAATATGTGTTTGTTTTTGAAGCCATATTATGGCATGGTAAACTAAACTAAATCTAGATAGGTGCACGTGAATTTAATTCTATGTTTAAGTGCTCATGAACTCGGCAAATTGATTTAGATTTAGTATGTTTATAATTTGGATTAAAATGATGCTTTGATGACTTGTTTTGATGATATGAAATGTTTGAAATTTTTGTCTGTTTGATCTGTAAACTCTGGTAATGCTCCGTAACCTGGTTCCGGCGAGGGATACGGGTTGGGGGGTGTTACAAAGATGGTGTGTAATTGACATATTCTGTTCTATTTTCGTATATAATTCTGAGAAGTGTTCGAACTTTGAGAAATTGAAGATCTGTTCTATTGTTTAGCTTAATAAAAATATAAGTTATATGCTGTGTTTATCAACTCATTTTGTCTGTTGACTGAATTTCAGATAACTCATCGACTTAGGCGGGTCAGCATGGCGGGAGCTCAGTCATCCTTATTTAGTAATTTCCTGCTTTAATTAAACTAATACTATAGTTGTTTTATCTTGAATTACAGATTGCAAATTTATATTTCAACATTAGTTCAACTATTTAAACATTTTCTGACAATTAAACTTTAATTAGTTAAAAGTGAGATTTTCTGAAATGATTTGTTGTAGCTTTCCAGGCTTAGTCTTAACATCTAAGTCAGGTTTGGGGTGTTACAACCGAAACCCCCAAACTTTCCCCTTAAAACTTTTACTCCCCTAGCTTACCCCCTCCCAAACCCTTCTACTTTTCCCTTAAAATTGTAACACCCTAAATTCGACCTAGACATTATGGTCAAATCTGGAGGTGTCACATGGTAGGATTTTGTAAATAGAGTCGTTTCGTCAAATCATTTCAGTTTCCAAAATTTATATTCATTTTATCCAATTTCAAGAACGTTGATTAACTAAATTATTTGCCAAAACTTATTTTATAGTGGAAGTTTAACGAAACCGATACATTTTAGAAATCTGTTTTGTATTTTTAGGAAAACCTCTTTTTGCGTAATAATCTGTCAATTCATAAAAATAATTTAATCAAGTATGCAGAAAATCAACAAACCAAAATTCAACAGTTAAAAACCAAAAAGTCAGAGAGTCTCATAAATTACAAACTCTCAGAATAAAACCGAAATCGTATATATAACCATAAATTAATAAATTTAAGTAGTTTACGAACGAGTGGTCACCATTGAGTCTTAGCCGCACCGATCCGCCTAAGTTTGTGGATTACCTGACAAAACAGACAACAGATGTAAGTTTACGAAAACTGAGTGTGTAACCCAATAGAATTAAGCATACAAATATACAGAAGTATAGACACAGTCAGAACAGATTCAGATTATAGAAGCAGATATGCATAAAGCCTACCCCTATCCCCTACACACCATCTCCGACTATCCCATCACACCATGTGGGGTTTAAAACACCCACCCAACTCTACACATTATATTATGCCATTACAACACATAATAGATAAAGTGCTTATATAAGATATACAAATACAACAGTACAGTTAGGCAATCATTTAATGTTCTACTCAGATTAGTCTATTAGATCATCATAACATACAAATTTGAGGTTTATTTAGTTCTCACCGACCCTACAGTAGGCCCACTGTCGATCGGAGCGACCCGTACGACCATAAGGAAAATTTCAGAATCATGGACCCACACACCCTTGTGGCCCACACACCCAGATTAGCCTTGCCCGTATGGCCCACACGATTTGGTCCAAAAAACCACACGCTCGTATGGGCCCACATGCCCAACTTGGCCTAGCCCGTGTGGCTCACACGGCCACACTCCGGCCACCACACGACCGTGTCTAGTGCATGGCCATGCCTTCGTCGGTCACATAGCCGTGTCATCGCACACGGCCATCCACACGGGTGACCATACACCCATGTGGGGTTGACAGTGGAGTTTTTCGGCTTTTGTCAAAGCCTCATTTTCTACGTTTCGAGTACACACCTAGTATTGTTTTGGTGCGAAAACACTCCCGAGACCACCAGAACCTATAATCGACATATTAAAGCTCAGAATCGACTTAATACATGATTAACACGTAACCATGAAACCAACGACAAATCTAACACTTACTTTAACACCCCGAACGATTCGATTACGACTCTGCGCGAGAAGAGCTCCTTTCTTCCTGATTTGCTGCTGTCAAAACAGGCAATAAGGTTCCAATTGAAGATTCGCAAACACATTTAAATGGATTTAAAGAACCCCCAAAACAAGCAAATCATTCTATGCTCACCTACCCACGTACAAACACCTTGAATCAAAACTCCGAAATTAGGAATCAATTTTGCCCAAAACAAAGAAAAAAGAATGATGAGAACAACAAAAAAGAAAAGAATTGTAGAGGAAAGAAAGAAAGAGACGCCAAAATCCCAAAATTAACATAATTTGCTAAAGGTAGGGCTTGAACTTGAGACCTCTCACATACCCCCAGAGCAGTTAACCATTAAAGCAGATATACAATTGTATCAAATAACTATGAAAGTAGTAATAAGAAAGTCAGGGCGTTACAAAAACTTTTACTTCCCACCCTTTACCCCCAAATCAAAAATCAAAATCCTCCCAAAAAAATCCTTAAATCTATAGTAATAATTTTTTTTATGGCTACTATTTATATTATAAATTAAATTTCACATTTTGTATTATTTATATTATTAAATTGTTTAATCATGTTGAATATTTATCAATTTCTATTAAAATTGTATCATTGATGATGTCATACAGTATTTGTGTTAAAAATTTCTATTGGTATCAATTTCACATTTTATCTTTAAGATAACTTTTATTAAAAAATTACATTTTTTACATTTAATAAATTTTTTAATTTCAAAATACATAATGACAAGAATTAGAAGATAATTGAAGCAATTAAGCAAGCAAAGAAGCTAACCGTATATAAAAGATTAATAAATAAATTATGAACGGATTAAAATTAATAACAAATTTGATTACGGTGGACAAATTTGATTATGATGGATGCCAGTGGCTACAAGGATCCAAAGTAAGTTTTTCAATTAATTGAAAACAAATATATTCAATTCGATTTGATAAAATTTCAAATCATTTTAGGATGATAAAATAGGACACGTCAAAACGATTAACTCGAAGTTTTTTCATTTGATTCGATTAGACGCTCACCCTTACAAAGTATGACCAGTTGGTCTAATTTTGAAAAAAAAATAGGTTTAATCAATAAAAGAACTTTTATGATCTTATCAGGTCTAACAAATAGGCGGTATGGTTCGAAAAGAAAATTAATCTCTATAGTCTCAACCTTAGGAGGGCGAATTTTGAACATTACATTTGTTGTCATTGTTAGACATTATAAAGGAAGAAGAAAGAAAAAACATAAAAAGTTAAAATGAGGGAAATAATTGAAAAAAAAAGGGATGAGAAGAATTAAATTTTTTTTAAAAATTTTACATGTCAATCTATTATTGATTAGATTTTTTTAATGAATATAATAATTTGGTGTTAATAAATAATGAAAGAATAGTTTAAGTACGACGTATGATTAGGTATCAATTTGAAAAAATATATAGCTTAGATACTAATTGATGGGTTAAATTTTTTTTAACTTAATAATTTGATTAAACCGAAATACCAATTAAAAAAAAGGTTTAAGCACCGCTTATGAGAAAAAAAAATTGTAAGTTAAGTCTTCCTAAATGAAAAAATTTATCACTTTCAATACGGGGTGAATGAAGCAATGAATGCAATGGGGTATTACAACCAGCCACATCTCATTCAATTCATATTATATCTACCTAGTTGGCCCCACAGGAAGCCTTTTCCATTATCTTCGAATTGAACGACATTTGTCAGATCTATATCAGCGCCAACAAGCAACCTCAACCACTTGTTTTGTTAGGTTGTTGACTAATTTGAATATGTCGGCTCAATGCTTTTTGAAAATTAAATTGTTTTTTATATTAATATCATATATATAAAAACTTAACTTTTTGTAAAAAAATAATTTTAGTGTTAAAATTAAATAATTATAAAAAAAATTATACAAAATACAAAGACAACTTAGATTCAATACAAAGGAAATATGGAAAATCATTTCATACATTAAATGACATAAAAATATTATGAACACTATACGAATATATGAATGTGTTTATATCTATATATAAGTTGTTATCTCTTAAACTTTAACCAACTAAATATTAATTTAATTGGTTTTGTTGTTTTTATAATAATTCGAAAGTTGTGAAATTTAAATGCAATTAAACATATAATTTCTTTTAATTTAGGGGTTTAAGGGCATATGGGTTATTTAAAAATTTTACGAGAAAGCACAAAAATAAATATTTTTTCAAATTTGACTATTATCACATTGTATGCAAAATATATTATTAAGTAGTTGATATGCAGATTGATTGTGTGAATTACTTTTTTTTTTTAATTTTTAAAAGATTTTATAAATAATATAATATTGTTTATAAATTGCTTTATAATATATTATTGTGTATATAATGAAGAGTGATCCAACTATTGTAAAAAAAAGAGAGACAAATTACGTTTGTAATATGAAGAAATATTTTAAAAATTTTAAATTAAACATGAAATTAAAAATATATACATATTTCATTATTAGTTATTAAGATATTTGAGTACATCTTTATCAAAAGTTTATAATTTATTATTCGAAATTAGTATTTATGAAAATATTTTTTTATGCTTTATTGCTTTTCAAATTATTTTAAAAAAGAAATATTTTTAATTTTTTCATATTCATTCTTTAATAAAACTTGACTTTAAAAAAATAAGTAATATGAAATATATATATTTTATAATTAAGGGTGGAGAACAAAATTACTTATCATCAAACCTAAACTCTAATATTTATAACATAATACTTTTATCACTAGATAAGAAATTATTGACGATAATATTAAATATTATAAATAATAATTTGTTATAAAACCTTCAAATAAATAACTTTTAACACGTCAAAAGATAAATTGACAATTGTAAAATAAATTATATGATTTATTAACACACAAAAAATTCCCTAAAATGAATTAGAATAATAAATTAGATAAATCACACCAACTCAATATAAAAAAAAATAATTAATGATATGATTTATATCTCAACTAACCCCAAATTGATTTTAATGAGCTTACAGGTGTGTCGTAATAAGCAATCCTATTCAACGAGGATTGATTTTATATTAAATATGAATTCTTTGTCTTCTTAAAAAAATTATAAATTTGTCTATTTTTGTGTGTATTATAAAAGTAGTTCTAATATTGAAAAAAAAAAAAAAAGTTATACGAATATGTAGTGTTGAAGAAAAGCCTTTCATTTTTTAATATTCCAAACAAATAAAAGAAAAGCCAAGGAAATAATAATAATAACATTTTCTTTAAAGAGTTTACTAGTGCAATAAAAAATAATATATATTTGATCAATTAAAAATATAATAAATATAATACAAAGTATAACTAACTGATAACAGAAATATATTTAAATTTAAACTATAATTTTTTGAAAAAAACCAACACATGATGAGATTTGAACTCACAAATAACATTTGCAGATGATGAAATTCAAAGCCTAACGATAATCTCTTTTAGAACATGTATATTTTAATTTTATTTTATATTTAAATTAAATAAATGAAATGCATATATTAGCATAAATATATTCAATTTTTAGATTTATTAAAAATCCAACTAAATAGAGTAGATCCACAAATTTAAAAAATGATTATGGATTCTGAAATATAAATCTAAAATTTAAAATCTAAAACCCTACTAAACGTTTTCCAAAGTAAGGTGAGGGGATAAATGGTAGGGAAGAAGGTGAGTAAATAGATGCACGGTTTATTTATAACTTCGTTTTTATTACTCGACTTACAGTTTCATAAAAATTATTCGTGGAAAGCATGTTCAAGTGCTGCACTAGCATACCACTACTATAAAGAAACACATACAACAACACCAAAAATTTATTCCAAAATACATTAAATAAATGACTCTAAAGGGTGCCAGATTTAACTAGTGTGTCTGGGATTGTATTAGCTTCTCTAAGTCCATATGAAAAAAAATAATGTTATTGTTATATTTTCATCTCGATACGTGGCAAGACATGAAGCAATATGCAAACAACTCTCCATTAGAAGCAGTTTGTATACGACTATTCGCTAAGAACCATTCGTAGCGATCCCTCGCTTAGTATTGCTCACAAATGACCCCCCATGCACCCTATCTGAACTACCTAGAGATAGCCCGTTATGCACCTCCGTGAGGACCACTAAAGCATAATAACCTCATACAACCTCAAAGATAAGAATGTTAGAGCAGGACCACACAGTACACTCTATAGCGACAATTGATCTATGACGGCCTTGTCACTTGGCTGGCACGCACAGCCTTTTAGGACACAACATTGTCGGTTACGTGACATTACAAGATAATGGCTGACCCTCTATATAAGGTCTGGTGCATGATGAACCAAGCATCGACTCTTTCTCCCTTGAAAACCTAGACAAAAACAGTAGTTCTCTCACTCTCTCCCTCCTTAACTCATCATCTTGAACTCTCATCCTATCATAAGTGAATTGAGACTCTTCTCCTCCACCCTTTCCTCGTTGGTTACTTGTAGCAAAAAAATTAATTTCACTGAGAATGTTGGAGAGATCCCATGGTCTAAGTGTGTTGTTAGAGCAAAGCTCGATGGCAAATTTGGAGTCAGATTTTAGAATCAACCCTTTAAAATCCATTACACTGTAATGGTAAATTTTGACAGTTACATTAATAATAATTATTCAAAATTTACTCATCTATCTATACTTATATTAAGCCTTATTTGAGTTGGTGTCATGAGTCAACTGAGTACTAACTCAATTGAGAATTTACTAAATAAATTTAATGTAAAATAAAAAATATTAATACGAGAATTTTTTTGTCTTTTCATATTTTTAAATAAAAAAATACTACAATAAAATTTAAACTTGAGTCTAAAATTTCAACTTAATCATTTCAATCAAAACATCTCGCTATCTCTTCAGCGATATTCAAATTGGTATGCACATTCCTAATCAGGGAGCATTAATGATAATTTAGTAAAATAAATTATCTCATTAGCATATAGTTTATTATAAAATTATTGTGTAAAATAAACAATTCACAAATTTAAGAATTTATATATTTAGAATTATGTGTTTATAAAAATACAAAAAATTATATATTAATGTTGTTAGAATTATATTAGATGAATTGGTTGAATTTAAATTTAAAAGTTTAATCAATGATATGTAACTAAGAATTATTAAAATCGTTTTAAACTAGTCAAAAATTTGAAAATTGAGAACAAATAAAATAGATTCTAAATATTTTTATTTGAAAAACGTTACTTTCTTATTTCAAATTACATTCTGACAAATTCATGTTTTGTATTAATCTTAATTATACAATTAAATATACAATTTAATTTTGTCCTAAAAGAAAATTCTGGCTTCGTTCGTGAGTACAATGAGATGATTACAAATGAAGGGTGATGTCTCTATTTATAATTGAGCTCCTCTAGATCTAATGATGCAGATTGAATTATATCAACGATTGATATTAGTACTTATCTATAAGATGAGAGTCCAAACGGATTTAAACTCTATAAATCTTTATCCGTTAGGCTTTACATTAATTACTTTGATAACTCTAATTTTATTGGAGTGTTTCATTGAACCACCAAAGATTTAAATAGATGGACTTCTCCATATGTTCCACGAATTAAGTGGGTCAAATGAACCTCATTTAATCAGTTAATCTCTGTAATACGTTTTGTGCGTAATGATTATGGACTTTGATTCACATCTCAAAATGAACAGATGAATAATCTCTCTTAATTGTATTTTTATAAAACTTGGTATTTTCATTTAAAAAGAAACACAATCACATATAATAATGTCTCCAAAAGAGTCGTCCACTTTAAAGATTTAAAGTAATGTAAGAATGAGCCCAAAATTTTTCAATTAAAAATATGTCGATATATATAGCAAGTTGTATAACCTTTCAATTACAAAACAGATTGCAATGGGGATTGCATCCGGTACATGCAACTAAAGAACAGAACCGGTGCATAAATTTATTTAATTAAACTTAGGGTTGAGTAATCATGATTTTCATTATTATTAGACCACGTGAATGTTGATATAAAATGCTTGAGAGAAGGGTATATAGATAAAATATCATATAGAAGAAACACAAAATAATGAGTGATATTAATTTGTAGATAAAGATAGTATTACATAGTCGCAAAAAGCGACCTAATACACATCGCACAACTCTAAAATTAGGATAACTCCTCTGCTATCCCTATGGATGGATTTTAAACATCCATTTTTATTTTGTAGCTATCATTTTTTTGGCTTCCACTATTGATGGACATTCCATGCCAAAACTTCACTTGACGCTGCAAATGAAACAACAAAAGACACAACATTAAATGTTGAGCAATTAATAAGCATAAGCAATGAAACAACTCATACGAACCTGTTGCAGTCAGTGCTAGGGCTGATCTTGTAAGGGATGTTGACACCGCACTTGCCTGGGAGTCCGGCTGCAATACCATAGTTGATGCCATTAATACCGGCGGCCGCACTTTTGATGCATCTGCAAGCTGCTTGCCGGTCTGGTGTTGTTTGGGCGGCGGAGTTGAGAGATTTGATGCCGCCGCAGCAGCCTGCGGGAACGGCACCAACACCATTCCCTCTCAAGTAAGCAATGCAGGGTGCGAGGGAGCTTGTGACTTGACCACAGGTTACGGCCCCTTGAGCCAGGGGTGCACCCACCACCATGCACAACACCACCATACATGCAAGCTTAAGGGACATTGAGCTAGCCATATCGATTAATCACAAGAAAAACAAACTTGTAAGGAAAATGCTTGCTTGGAATAGTAGTACTATTGCTGATTGTTGCGTGGTTAGGGCTCGAGGGTAGGAGGGTTTTTATAGCCAAAAGTTGAGTGAAGGGATATGAAAAGAACTGAGAAATACGTACGAATAGAATATGGTTAGGCGTTGGTAGTTGGCCCAATTCAATGCCAAGGTTTCTTTCTTTCTTTTTCATGTTTCAGCTTATGGTTGAGTGTGTTTAATGCTTTGAAAAAGGTTCGTATCTACCACTTTCATCTTCATCACTAATGCTGAATTACTCCGTTGATTAATGCATCATATTAGTCTTAGTGTTTCTGGTTTTCTGATATTGGTGGCTTTACCAATCAAAGATGCTATCAAATACAGTTTGCCTTAATTCAATCTTTCATTACTCACTTTATTTTTGCCAAATATTAAATAGGTATGCTTTCTATTGTTTTTCGAAAAAAAGAAATTTTATTCATAAACTTTCTATATATAAATATATGTTTTTTTAAAGTTTATAAATACAGAAAAATTAAAATATAAATATAGTGAAAGTAACTATTAAGTGTAGATTTAAACAATTATAACATATAAATAGACTAGAAATTAAGACAAAAAATCAATCTATTACATAAAATATAAATTATAAACTGAAACAATCTAAGCTATAGTCTGATTAATCAAACTAAAACCTACACGTAACAATTAATAATAGGACTTACCCACCATTCAACTGTGTATGGTGGGTCTTGAATATGATTACTCAAAGCCTGTAGCTTCCACTTTTACCCACTATGTCAAGGCTTTATTTACAATTTTTTTAACCATGTATTTTTCATATAAATTTTTATATATATTTTTTGCATAAAAAATCCCCAAGACGTTAATTTCTTGTATATAATGTAGCGGTTAAGTCCTTAAACAAAAATTGCTCAACATCAATGCATGTATAGATCAATTTTATATATCAAAGACCAATATCATCTTTTTTTTTTTTAATAAACAAAACAATATGTTGTGATTCTAGCAGGATATAGGCTTAGCTATTGTTTTTAAGGCTTAGTTTGGATGGGCGGTATGTTTACCTCCGGTGAGGTTAAAAATAGCGATGGTGGTGAGATTAGTTACTGTAGCAGTGAGATTGGATACTGTAGCGGTAAGATTAGAAACAATGGCGTGGAGTGTGTGTTTGGATTCAAACGTAGCTGTAGCGGTGAGGTGAAAATATAAAATGACTAATAAGGACATTAAATGAGAAATAATATATAATAAAATTTTTTTAAATTATTTTACTTTTACGAAATTATTAAAAATAGGTAAATTTATAAATTTATTTAATAAAATATGTTTATTAAAATGTTTATTTTTAATTAATTAATATTAATTTTATAATGGTAATATATATAACTGCTATTTAAAAAAAATCAGCAATACAAACATATATTAGATAAAATGTTAAAATTGTAAAAAAAACCATGTTGATTGGGGTTACTTTTTTTTTATTGGAGCTGAAATCTCTAGTCAATTTTTAGTCTTCTAATGTGGTTGAAATGTATTCTCATTGAACTTTCATATTGAACCAAATAGCAGTACAATAAGATTGGTAACAGCAACTGTACCTCACTGATAATAACTATTGAACCAAAAGCAGCCTAAGTCTTCCTGCAAAAGGTTTCACAGCGAGAGGAGAAAAAAAAAGTTGAATTTGTCTTGGTTTGCCTCATAATGATTGAAGCACAGACAAGTTGTCTAATTTCTACCTAATTGCCACGTGAATTCACATGATTTTTTGTCCCTTTTTCTTGGCTCAAGGGAATGAATTTCACATGATTCAGTAACATATTTCTTAGATATGGTCAACATATATACATGAGTAAGCGCAGTATTTTCTAGTTTTGTTGTTAACCGGAAAAAAAAGAAGACGAAAAATATGAGACTAACGGTTTTCTTTAAAAAAAATAATTATAAATGTTAATTTAATATACGACATAATAATATAATATAATATATCTAAATGTATAACTCCTCATCTCCTAAACACTGTTTTTATTTTTTTTGGATTTTTTCTAACAAAAGGTTGAGCTTTTTATTAGGTTTTATTTGATTTTTCATTTATTAAATATAATTTTTCTTTATTTTTATATTTTTGTAATTATTATTAATTTTTGTTGGAAATTTGGACTGTCTTGTTTGAACAACAATTAGAACAAGCTTCTTGGAGCAATCAAAATTTTTGCGTGTTGACATGTTCGATTTTTAATGGCTTATGTTTTAATATTAGTTAACAACAAATGATAAGAGAATTTCATAGTAAAGTAGAATATGATTATCATTTGATTAGCCTTGAATAGGAAGGAGAGGAGTTTGAAATTTGGTAGACACTCATCATTATCCTTACCTTTTAGAGTGTTTGAAGCTGTTGGAGAACTTGGTTATGAAGTCTTTTATGTGATAAATATTGAAGATAATTAATTTGATAATTTCAACTTTTAAAGCAGAGTTTAAATCTTATCAAAACCACTATTGATAATCACTTGTAGAGGCCTATAAATAGGCAATAATGTGGTGTCACTTTGTTTGCTATTTTGGAGTGTCTTAAGCTTTTGTATCTTGCTATTCCATTGGGTAACTTTGTGAGTGACACTCTCTTTAGGTATTATTTGGAAAGGTGCGGAAGAATGCCTCTTATTTTGACCAAAATTTATTTATTTTCCTAGTTAAACTTTATTTCTAGTTTCCCACTTAAACTCTAATTAACCTAGAGTTGTTGTAGTCATATATGCTACAAATTTCAACCTATAAATAGTCCTTGGTTACTCTAGGTTTTACACAACAAAAAATTATTTAGATTGAGAGAATTTTGTTCTTTATTTTGAAGGGATTTTCTTGTGTGGCTTTGGGTTTTCTTTTAATTCTCTTCATATTTTGTACTTTCCTTTATTATAGTGAAATCTGTTTTTGTTCGTGGTTTTTTATCCTCTCTTGAGGAGTTTTTCTATGTAAAATTTGCGTGTTCGATCTTTTCAATTCTTATTTTATTCAACTTGTTCATTGCTTAATTGAGTTTATCCCCTATAAACTGGTATCAGAGCTAGTTTAATTTTCGAAGTCAACCCGTTTAAAGATGGCAGCGTCAAGGTTTGATATTGAGAAGTTTGACGAAATTGTAAATTTTAGTTTGTCAAAAGTTTGGATGATAACAGTACTGGTTTAGAACGGTCTGAAAAAGGTTATTATAGGAAAGAAGCTCACAGATATGGATCAGTCAAAATGGGAAGAGCTCGATGAAAAGACTCTATACACTATTCTATTATGTCTCACGAATAATGTGTCATAGAAGGTTTTGAAGGAGAAAACATCGTTTATGTTATGGAAGGAACTAGAAACCTTATATATGAAAAAATCTCTAGCCAACAGGTTAGTATTAAAACAACGTCTCTCATGTTCAGAATGACCAAAAGTTTCACACGGTCTGGGACACGACCCGTGACACGATCGTGTATGACAAGTCAGTAGGTAACACGGTTTGGCACACGACCGACGACACGGCTATGTGGCCCTATTTCGAATACTCACACGGGTGGACACGTGGGCTAGAACATGGTTATGTGTCTAGACTTCGAATGTTCACACGGTCTGGGCTATGTCACACGGCCGTGTGACTTTTGTTCTCAAGTTTTTCCAAAGTTTTCTATTTTGTTTCAAATTGATCTAAAAATGTTCCCAAACTATTTTTAGGACATCATAGACTAGATTAAGGTCCATAAGTGTATTTTTCCATGATTAGATTCAATGATTATACGTTAGTATTTAATTTGTATAATTCTGTTGTGAAGTTAAATTTCTATTTTGCTCGGTAATACTTCATAACCTTAATTTGACAACGAAGACGGTTATGGGTGTTATAAAGGGGAAGAGGTGTCGATTACCTTTAGGGAAATATGTGAATTCTATGATGTACCTTTCTATAGCAAAGACTTCATTAATAACACCAATTTATACAAATTTAAGGATATAGATATGGAGAATGTCATTAAGTACCTAACTCAAGATAGTGGTACATGGAACCGTAGGCCAGATACAAGTTTGCCAACTAACTTCAATCAAGTGATAATGTTCTTGGTAGCAAAAATATGGGTACAGTTCATAGGCACTAGAATTGCACTCGCATTAAATTTTCCTAATGGTAATACTTTTCAAGCTATTCTACTATATGGCATTTTGCAGCGCAAGTAGGTATGTGTGGGTAGATGTATTTATCGTGAAATGAGTCGCTGTGCACACAGCCTAAAAGCTGAAATCTTATTTCCCCACTTGGTGATAAAACTTTGTCGAAGGGTAGAAGTTCCAATGGGCGAGAATGAACAGTTCATGAAACCCAAAAAAATCATTAGAGATTCATTGTATACACAATACGTCGACCTGCAAAGAAAACAAATCATGAACTGGAATCAGGGGAGAAAAGAAAAGATGGATTTTTGGTTTCACTTAAACGGAAAAGTTGAAAGCTCGAAGAGGGACAAGTGGAAGCCCAGAGGAAAAGCTTGATTGGATGATTAGGTGGATGTAAGAGACAGGCCCAGTACTACAAGATTTGCCCGACTAAATGGGTTAAGAGCTACAAATTACCTACCATACATGGTTGGCCAAACATAGACACATCATGAAGATATAGAGGAGGCAACTTCAGAGAATGAGAGTGAACAAAAACTCGCAAGAGAAGAGGACAATTATGAGGCAGATTTTTAGCCATAATGTTCTACACCAAAAGGGCCCGTCATACGAAGCCCAACCCACCTCACACCTTCGATAGGTGGAAGCTTCCACCAAGGGTCGAAACAGGAAAAGGAAAAGAACCAATTAAAAATGGGTCATTTGTCTCGGTTTGATGATTCAGATTAAAATTGAACTTTTCTACTTTGGATTTGTATTAATATTTAGGATGATTTTTTTATTTAAATCGTTAGAGGTAGGAGTAGAAATATATTATTATTTATTATTCGTTTTGTTTAAAATTTTTCTGTAGGAAACCCAAATGGAAGAAGCACAACAATTTTGAGCATTCTATGATCGAAGTAGGAATTACCCACTAATAACCTATAGAACTATCACGATCAATTGGGTAACTTCTTTCCTTATCTTTTTAGGGGCTACACATTAAGGACAATGTGTTATCTAAAGTGTAGGGCTGATAGAAAATTTGTTTTAAATTTTTATGCTTTTCTTTGATTATTCTTGTCATTTGTGTGATTGGGCTTAAAGAAATACAAGTGATTGGTTAGGAGCATGTACATAGGTTGATTGTATTCGCAATAAATTTGGCATGTGGATAGGTTATTTTAAATATTTTATTATTAGACTATTAAGTTTTATATATTACACTGAAAATAAGCATTAAAGTAATTAAATGTACCAAATGATATAGAGAATACAAGGAAATCAGCATGCTAGTATGAATGATAAATTGTTGAATTTTTGGTTTTTTGGTTGATTAGAGTTGGGAATATTGTGATACTTAGGAATGACCGAAGGCATTGTTTGGAATACACCCAAAGCCAAAAATCTAACCCTATTATTTATCTTTAGTGCCTTTTTTTAAGCCAAAAAGCACTTCTTGATGAACCTTTATATAAAACCTGTAACAGCCCGTTTTTGAGTCAGATCGGAATAGTGGTTTCAGAACCACAAATTTGAAGTTAAAATATTTATTTTATTATTTATTTATTTTAATGAGTTTTACAACATGATAGAATTATTATGTGAAAATTTCGTAAAGAAATTTTACCGTTTAAATGTTTAATTCGATGAAAAGGACAAAATCGCATAAAGCATAAAAGTAGAGTTCTATAAGTTAAAGGAACCAAATAGCTATAGAAATGAATTGTATGAATCCTTGAATGGTAAATATCCCATCTATAGCATGAATGGACGGTTGAGTGCATGGATTAATGTTTAAATGTTTTATCAAAGGGCATTTTGGTAAAATTATTAATAATAGCCAATTAAATTAAACAAAAGAAAAAATTTTCTTTTCATTCATCTTTTGGCACCGAAAATTAAAGAAGGAAATAGTTAACGTAGGGTTCTTCATTCGACAATCTCTTGTTCACCAATCTTTTATTTACCTACTCAGGAGGAGTTTACCGATCATGGCTCGAAAGAGCGGGAATGATGAAGAATTGATGGATTATCAATTTATACACTTAATGTGTATCACCTGAGTATCCCTCGACATTTTATTAGGTTCAACGGGCATATTACTGTTATGTATTACATGATAAGGTATGGAAATATGATATGAATCATCAGAAATGTACATGTAAATGAGATGAATATGAGTTATATTGATTATATAGATGAAATGATACATGATTTATATGAATTATATAAGTAAAATGTGAAATGATTCATATGAATTGTATAGATGAAATGATAGATGAATTGGATGCCAAATGAACATTTCATGATTATTTTATCCTTGTGAATAGATGGTTATATTGTATCTATGTGACTAACTTATGAATGGATGTTTGTGAATAGGCATTTGGCAAATGAATTGGATTTAAATTATTTTATTGCTTAATGTCATATTGGTAAGTTTAATTCTATATTATATGGGCTTACTAAGCTTTTAAGCTTACTCTATTTAATTTCTATGTTTTATAGATTTTGAAAGCTTGCTTGATTCGGACAAAGTCAGAGATTTGCGTCACACTATCCAGACGACACTTCGGTACATTTGGAACTCAAGGAAAAACGTGTAAATATGACATGTATAGGCTAGTTTATAGGTTGAATTGTATGGCAAATTATGTTAAGGATTTTGGTACATGACTAAGTTACGTGATATGGCTTATATTAACTGATGGTTGGTTTGGTACATATATGCATTATATGAAATATCTATATTGTGTCAAGTGTGATGAATGATGTTTGGTATTTGATAATGTTGGTTTGAATGAACTTGTATGGAATTGTGAATGACATATGGAAATGGTTATATTGATGTAGTCAGGTATGTGTAAAATGTTATATAGGTAAGATGGGGATAGATGAATTAGTTGGTGAGAAAATAGTACAAAATATGCTTTGATTTGGCTGATTTGGTTGCCTATTTGTATGTGTTTTGAGTGCCATATAATTGCTTGTAGGTACTTGGAAGTGGGGTGAGAAAAGTGGCTTAAACCAAGCCTATTTTTGCTCCACAAGGCTAAGCAAACGGGCATGTTGCTTGACCGTGTGTGACACATGGCCTTGGTACACGGCCGTGTGTCACCTAGGGTACCCGTTTAAATTAAGTCAGTATACCCTGTAGGATTGGCACGGTCTAGACACACGGGCGTGTCTACTGGCCGTGTATGGCACATGAGCTGGCACACAGGCATGTGGTCGGCAGTGTGGCCAAGTCAGAGAGTTCCACGGGCTAGAAACACGGGCGTGTGACTAGCCGTGTGACCAAAACAGTAAGCTCCATAATTTTCACACAGCTAGGCACCTGGGTTTGTCTAGAGGCCGTATGGGCAAGTCAATAGGTATGCCCTGTTTTCTCACGGCCTATACACATGGACATGTCTGGTGATCGTATGAGGCACACGGCCTGTTCACACGAGCGTGTGACCCTTATTCGAAATTTTTCTAAGTTTTCTCAAAGTTTTAAAATGTTTTCGATTAAGTCTCGATTACATGTACTAAGCTTTGTATGCTTGAATTAAGCATTTCATGGTTGTAAATGATTGATTAATACTGAAATGAAATGAGATTGATGATTATATGATGATTGATTGTTCTGAATTGTACCAAAGGTGTGGTAATACCTTTTAACCTATTCTGGTGATGGTTGCGGGTTAGAGGTGTTACATTTTATTGGTATTAGAGCTATGGTTTAGTCGATTCTAGGACTACCGTAGTGTATACGAGTCTAGCTATACAAGCCATATATAAACTGCGATAGTGTGATATCTCTTGATAGCTTCTGAATTATGTTTTATATAGTAAATGGATCCAAATCGAGCAGTAGCTGATGATGTAGAGAGTAATGCGCCAGCTCCCGCTCAAGGGATTATGCCTTCTGAATCGAGTCCCGTTACGGGCAGTTAGAGAGAAGCTAAACAAGCTTTCTTTTAGATGATGAGTGAGTGGTTTACCAAATTTGTTCAAGCAAACCTGGCTGCTCAACAACCTCCACCCCCGCCTGTTCCCTAACCAATCCTTGTAGATCCACGAGGTACGGATCCTTTGAGATTAAATAAACCTCCTGTTGATAAAATACAGAAGTATGGGGTTGAAGAATTCAGAGCCATTGCTAGTGATAATGCTGAGAGAGCTGAATTTTGGCTCGAAAATACGATTAGGGTCTTTGATGAATTATCTTTCACACCTAAAGAATGTTTAAAATGTGCTATTTCACTATTGAGAGATGCGGTGTATCAGTGGTGGAATACCCTAATATCCGTTGTTCCGCGAGAAAGAGTTGCATGGGATTTCTTTCAAACTGAATTCTAAAAGAAATATATTAGTCAACGGTTCGTCGACCAAAAATGAAAAGAATTTCTTGAATTGAAACAGGGCCATATGACGGTAACTGAATATGAGAGAGATTTTGTCAGACTCAGCAAATATGCTCGTGAATGCGTTTCCATTGAAGCTATAATGTGTAAAAGATTTGAGGACAGATTGAATGAAGATATCCAATTGTTAGTCGGAATTCTCGAGTTGAAAGAGTTTGTTGTCCTAGTTGATAGGGCTTGTAAAGCTGAAGAACTTGGCAAAAATAAAAGAAAAGCTGAATTTGAAGCGAGAGATTCTAGAAAGAGATTCGTGAGTAAACCACATCAGTCTAGATCAAAGAAAACTAAAGATTATCACCCTCGTTCAACTGCTTCTGTGGGAATATTTATTAGAGATAGAGATGCTAGGCAGTTTAGCCCGAAACCCCAAACAACGCCTGTTGCCAATGTGGGTAGCGTGAGAAATATGGGATCTGAATGTAAATATTGCAATAGGAAGCATTATAGTGAATGCCAAGTGAAAAATGGGGCATGTTTCAGATGCAGATCATTAGATTATTATCTACGAGACTGTCTAGAGAAACCTACAGCTGAAAGAGAACAATCCGTAAAAGTGAGCAATACAGTTACTAAAGGGAGACCACCCAAAAATACTAGAAATCTGAGTGGTAACCGGAGTACTGCACGAGACTCGAATGTGAGATCAGAGACACAAGCACCTGCTCGAGCCTATGCTATCCATGTACGGGAGGAAGCATGTGACAGCCCTAACTTGACCCTAGTCCGAAAGTGGTTTCGGGACCACAAAACTGAGTCACAAAAATAATTAAATGTTGTATTCTATGCCTATTATTTGTGAATATGCATGTGTGAAAATTTCATGCTTTGATTTTGTCATTTGGATGTGGAATTAATTAAAAAGGGCTTAATTGAGTAAGTTGGAAAATTGATAGACAAAAGCGTGAAGGGTCAAATCGTTTATGGCTTTGTAAATTGAGGTTTTTAAATGGCAATTTACCCATTATTATTTCAAATGGACGGTAGTGGAGCACTAAGGTAAGTTTTATATTGTTATTATAAAGATTAATTTTTATTATAATAAAAGATGTAAGTAATATAGTAAAAGATATAACATAAATTAAAAAAAAAAGCCATTTTTGTGCTTTCATCTTTGCATGGCCGATTAGAAAGAAAGAAAAGAGAAATAAGGAAGCTAAGAGTTTCGGCCATGGCTTAACAAAAATTTCAAGGTATTTTCTTAATTAGTTTTAATGTTTTTGATAGATTTGAGATCTTAGATTGATTATCTTTCAAACCCATTTGATAATTTTAGAAATGGTTGAGGTTCTATGCTATTCAGCCATGAATAGAAAAATTAGAGATTTTTCTATTTATGTTAGAAAATTTAATTATAGGTATTATATGTGTATAGTTTGTATATGAGAGCTTTATATGATTTTTTTAGCATATACGTTTAATTTTTGGAAATAGTTCATTAAGTGGTTAAATTGATAAATCGAAGAATTATGAGGGCTTTTGTGAATTAAGGGTATATTCAGCTAAATTGTATTAAGAGTAAAGTATATTGGCTTAATGTTTAAAGAATTTTGAGCTAATTCATGTATTAGATTCGATCAAATGCTAAGTATAAGAGCTAAGTTGAAATGTTAAAATTGATTCATACTATTACCGAATGTGTTTAAAGTAGTGTATGGATTGGTTTGATGTACAGTTGGTAATACCGAATGTAAATTAACATGTTAAATGGTTTAATTGTTATATATTGAGGTAGTTGTAAGTGAATTACGATATGGATAAGATATGTGCTATGTTTACCATGTGAAGGATAAATGATAATGAAGTTAATAATTGTGTTCTGGCTATGGTATTTAAATGTGTCGAGTTTGATTTTTTTTTTTGTATAGTTGAAATGTGGTATCTATGGCATTATTGGAAGTACCGATTGGTTATGAGGTGGACAATTTATCAAATTGATTTATAAATAGAATGTGCCGAATGTGAGTTGCCGTATGTTTCACATTATGAGAAATTATTGATGTTTGAACCTAAATAAATTAGTTAAGAAATTAAACAAACCGATTTATTTTACCTAGCTCAAGAGCAAAAGGAGCTTAACTCGGAAAGGGGAAAAAGCGAAACTAATTGAATAGTCGATTCATAGTTGTACGTCGACATTCAAGGTAAGTTCTTAAGTAATCAAATTTGATTCTTTTGTAAGTTTTAAGTAATTAAACATGTGTTATATCCTGAACATTAGATGTCAATTGTAAGCATATACACAGCTGAGTGTGAACGAGAGCACTGCTTACCATCATAGGTAATTAAGCTATTATGAGAACAGAGATGGGTGTGAAATAGAGCATTGCTTACCATCATAGGTAATTAAGCTATTATGAGAACAGAGATGGGTGTGAAATAGAACACTGCTTACCATCATAGGTAATTAAGCTATTACAAGAGCACTATGTGTGCGGATTTGAAAGCACTATGTGTACGGATTAGCAAGGCACTATATGTGCGGGTTGACATGGCTCAATGTGTGTGAGTTTCTTTGACCAAACACCATGAGTGCGGAATTAAATTAATTATAGTGTTACCTTATATCGAATGCAAATTGGATGTGAATGATGTTAGTTATAATTTTTATCATGAGTGTCGAATGTAAGTATGTGGGAAATGGTCTTATGGTAAACATGAAATGGAGGTAAGTGTTTAATATGCATTATGGCCGAATGGTAGGGAGAAATGAAAGTGAATAAGATGATATGTATAAGTACATAATGTGAATTGTGAAATGTAATAAAGTTTTTGTATTATGCCATGTGAAATGTATTAATATGCGAATAAAAATAAATTACATGAAACTCGGTGATGTTATATCCGGGCTAAGTCCCGAAGGCATTCGTGCTGGTGTTATATCTGGGCTAAGTCCCGAAGGCATTTGTGCTGGTGTTATATCCGGGCTAAGTCCCGAAGGCATTCGTGCTGGTGTTATATCCGGGCTAAGTCTCAAAGGCATTCATGCTGGTGATATATCGGGCTAAGTCCCGAAGGCATTCGTGCTGGTGTTATATCCGGGCTAAGTCCCGAAGGCATTCGTGCTGGTGTTATATTTGGGCTTAAAGTCCCACAGGCTTTGTGCTGGTGATTGGATTCAGGTTTTAAACCTAGCAGACTGAATGCCGATGATTGGAGTAAGATTATGATTTCGAATGTTCGTAGTAAACTACCATTGAATATGTTCAATACATTAAGTTGGTCAGGTACGTATTATACTTTTTTATATGTTAGATTGATCGGAATTGAATCATCAATGCGAAATGAGAAGTATATGTGAAAATCTCATAAGTGTATGTGTGTATTCGGTTATGGTGAAAGGTTATATGAGATTGATTTGGTGATATACATGTTAAATAATATGAATGCAAAGAATGGGTAATAAATCTACTTGGGATAGCAGCAATAACGTGATTTCGGAAAATCACTATAAATTGTGGGAGTTGAGTTAGAGGCTGAATAAATTATGTCATGAAATCTTAATGAGTCTAGTTTCTTATAAAAGAAACCGTGTAAGCAAAAGAATTGCCAATAATGAGATATTTGAAGTGGTGTGGGACAGAGTCAAAATGACTACGAGGTCCCCTGTTCTGTTTTTAGAAAATCATTATAAATTGTACAAAAATGGTTATAAGATAAAATTTATATGCTTAGACTCTTTAATGAGTCTAGTTTCAAATGAAATAAATGATAACATATTTCAAATTCTGTATAATGAGAAATTTGATTCGTAATGAAGAGTGGTCAGAATAGTCAAACAGTGAAACAGGGGAAACTTCAATAAAAATCTGGTATTGATTGGTCAAACCAAAAATCCTAAAAATTTGATAGATGGAATATATATGAGTCTATTTTCAGGAAAAATTAACGGCACTTGATTTGGAGTTTCTTAGCTCCAGTTATAAATAATTTAGTGACTGTTGCTCAGGAAGACAACTTGTAATGAATTTGTGATTTTGTTGCAAACATTGTTAAAACTTGTTAATGAGATGTTTTTCGATTTCTTATGATCTTATTTGTGATTTCAATATTTGGTTTTAATTGAGTTCAGATTCAAGGGAGGTGAATTTGCTAAATATGCATTATGTTCATGGATACTTCGCCAAAATGGCAATTATCTAGGAATGATTTCTTGAAAATTTGAATAATCGACCTATAAGTAAATTAATTGTTTGCATTGCTTAAAACTTACTAAGCATTGAAGCTTACTCCCTGTTCTCTTTTCCATTTCTTAGAGGTTTATACTTTAGCTCGAGTTGGAAGGGCCGGAGATATCATCACACTATCGAGTCATTATGTGAGTTGAGAAGATTGTATATCATCATGGTTTAAGGCATGTATAGGATAGACTATAGGTAGAATGATATTTCGACTTTGTATATATTATAGCCATGCGAAGATGGCTTGCTCATTTTGTTTAGTAAAGCCTTATAATTGAACTAATGTGGTGAAAGGTTTTAGTTATAACTTGACAGTAGTTAATTTGTTATTAGATATTCGGTTATGCTTTGATAGTGAGTCATTTTGGAAATTTATAAGAGCTCTTATGGAAAATCAATGAGACATGTTTGCATTGTTGATAATTTATGTCTGGTAAGTATCTTTGACCTTCTAGAAGTTTTGTTCAGTCAAGTAATAGCTCATAACCTTATTCCGGCAACGGATACGGGTTAAGAGTGTTACAAAGCATCGTCGCCTGATGTTATTACTAGTACTTTTTCTCTTTATAACACTGATATTATTGCATTGATATGTAACGACCTCAAAAGCATAGGTAATCGAAAAATGAGTTATTGGGTCTCCGTTTTCAGTAAAATGGACTCGTAAATATTTATTAAAAATATTTACAAAGTTAGTTATGTGTTTAATTTGGTTTTAATTTAGAGAAATTAGTAAAAAGGACTAAATTGAATAAGGAGCAAAAGTTTAATTGTAGATTAATAGAAAGTCAAAAGGACCAAAATGGCAAATAAGCCATTTCTAATGGTTGTGGCGGCAAACATATGAAAAATCTAAGATTTTTCTTAGATATTTACTTAATTAATTAATTAGTTTATTTTATTATTATTATTTTATTGAGTTATAAATTATATTAAATATTATTATATTATTAAATAAATTGGAATGTAACATTTATGTGGTAATAATTTAATACATGTGTAAAAATATGAAAATGTACAAATGTGATATTTATATTAATTATTAAATAGATATTTATTATTTATAAAAGATATTTATTAGATAATTAATTAAATTATAAGATTTTTTTTAGGTAAACAAATTAAATAAAGACAAGTGTAATATACATATTTGACCAAGTGTAATTGAAGTATTTGTTATTTAATAGATTTTTATGATAATAATTATTATAAACTAGTGTGTATATATATATATATATATATATATATATATGACAAAAAGGAATGAAATAAAGAAACAAAAAGGAAAAAAAAAGAAAAAAAGAAAGGGAGAAACAGAGAGCTCACGAAATAGCAGGAAAGAAAGAAGGAAAGAAAAATAAAAGGTGAAATTCAAGATTAAAGGATTGGAGTTTAAATAGGTAAGTCAAATTAACCATTTTCTTTTAATTTTGGTTTGATGAAACTAAGTGGATATATTGGAAGTTTATGGATTTTCAAGTATAGATTATGTTGAACAAAAAGAGGAATTAGGGACTTAATTGAATGAATTTCAAGTTAGAATTGATTAAAGGATTAAATTGTAAACTAAGCTATAAGTTTTATGTTGTAGGGACTAGATTGAAGAAAATTCGAAATTAGAAAAATATGATGAAAATTAAATAATTAAACTTGAGTTTGGGTAAAAAAAGCTATAAGAAACAGTTTTGGATAGCAACAGAAGCTTAAATTTAAAAAATCACCAAAAATTGTAGGAATCGAATTAGAGGATGAATAAGATATGAAATTAAAGCTTATTGAGTCTAGTTTCTTATAGGAGAAACGATGTAAGCAATGGATTTGTGAATCATGAGATATTTGCATTTTTGTGAGACAAGGTAAGAATGATTTTGGGATCCCCTGTTCTGATTTTGGAAAATCATTAAAAATTGTAAAAAAAATAATTAGAGGTTATAATTTATATTTTTAAAATTATTAATGAGTCTATTTTCAAGATAAATAAACAGAAACTTTATTCAAATCTTGTACAAGAAGATAAATAATTTTTAGTGAAGAGAGGTCAGAACTATTAGACAACAGAACAAGAGTGATTTAAAGAATAAACTGTAATTATTGGTTAAACCAAAAATTTTGAAAATTTTATGGCAAGAATATATGTGATTCTCGTATCATAGAAAATTTACGGAACTTAATTTAGAATTTTGTAACTCAAGATATAAATAATTGAGTGACAATGACTTAGGTAGACAGCCTTGAAAGAATTTATGAGTAAATGGTAAAATTGTGTATAAAGAATGTAGAATAAAGAGGAAGAGTAGGAATTGAATAAAAATTCAATTATTTAAATTTTAATGCTATAATTAATAATTTAAATTATTATTATTATTATTTTCATAAAAAGTAAAGAATTCGAGACATTGAGCAAGGAAGGAAAAGAGAAAATAAACGAGGAGTGAAACGAGAAATTCAAGTTAGTATTACTATAATTCGAATTTGATTATTAATTGTTAAATTTTAAATTAATTTACATGACAAGCAAATTGAGGTAAGTATTAAGGTTATATTAAATGATAAATACGTATTAGTATTAAATTTATTATTAGTAATTGTTGAGTCTTGAATAATATGTTTAGCAAATAAAGTAAAGGTTAATATTGATATAGAACTAAATAAAATTAAATTGTATGTGAATTAAATGGAAATTTCTGGTAATATGGTTTGAATTAAAAGAATTAATGTGGTATTGAATTATATATATATTGGATTGAGAAATTGATTTGAATTGTGAACATTAGAAATTATAAATTGAATAATATTGAAATGACGTATGAATATGTATGAGCATTTGATGATAAATTGATTGGAAAGTGTATGTATGAGCATTTGATGATAAATTGATTGGAAAGTGGAAAATGCATTGAATTGAATATATGAGGAATTATGATTGGAATGTCTTAGAATTGATGGTATTGAAATGAATGGAATGGAAATGTGAAAAGTGATGGGAATTGAATCAAATTGAATTGAATGTGATTATTTGAAAAGTATACGGATTGAAAGTATGTGAAAGTGAATGAATTGATATGTGAATTCCGATACCCTATTAACTAGTCGGGCTAGGGTGAATGTAGTTGGCATGCCATAGGATTGGAAGAGTTCAGGGATTCTTCGACCTCGAGTTGATGAGACACTAGGAGTGTCATATTGCTTCGGATAGATTCGATGAGGTACTGGGTACCACTTTACTTTGACTAGGTCGATGAGACACTGGGTGTCAACTTTGCTTCGACTATCCGATGAGGCACTGGGTGCCAATATGGTGTGTTTGGTTGGATCTGTGTATCCGCCAGGGTCCAAGTCAAGTTAATAGGGGTAAATAAGTGAAATGATAAATATCGGTATGGAATTAATGTTTAAAAAGAGTTTACATGTTGAGTCTGTGGAGTTTGTAGTTAAAATATCAAACCCCTTAGGCAAGTTTGTTCTAGTTGATAAAATTTGTAAGAAATGTCCATTGATGACTCGGGGTTACTATTTTCCAGCTGATTTGATGCTCTTACCCTTCGATGAGTTTGGCGTGATACTGGGTATGGATTGACTGACTATGCATGATGCAGTTGTGAATTACAGACGAAAGATTATAGAATTGAAATGTCAGTATGGTGAAATTCTTTGGATTGAATCTAATGATTCAAATGAATTACTGGTTGTGATATCATCCATACAAGCTTAGGAATGTGTGAAAAAGGGTTGTGAAGCATTTCTTGTGTACGTACTGGATACTAAGGTGTCGGAATCAAAGATTGAGTTTATACCTGTTGTTTGTGAGTTTGCAGATGTATTTCTAGAAGAATTACCGGGATTACCGCCGATCAAAGAGGTTGAATTTAGCATTGAATTGTTACCCGGCACTACACTGATATCGATAGCTCCGTACAAAATGGCACCGACTGAGTTAAAAGAATTGAAAGCTCAGTTGCAAGAGTTAACTGATAGAGGTTTTGCACGATCGAGTTATTCGCCCTAGGGTGCACTAGTATTATTTGTAAAGAAGAAAGACGAGTTAATGAGAATGTGTATTAATTACAGATAGCTGAATAAAGTGACGATAAAGAACAAATATCCCCTACTGCAGATTGATGATTTATTTGATCAGTTGAAAGGGGATACGATATTTTCAAAGATTAACCTGAGATCCGGTTATTGTAACATCCCAAATTAGGGCCTAGTCGAAATAGTGGTTTTAAGACCACAAATTCGAAGTAGAAATATTTTTTATAATTATTTTGAGGTCCATGACATGTTTGCATGATTGTGTGAAAGTTTCATGAAGAAATTTTGTGAATAAGTGCCTAATTTAACTTATAGGACTAAATTGCAAAAGTCGTAAGATATGAGATTCTAGAAGCTTTGGGGTACTTAATTGAAATGCATGTGTAAATTAGAGGTCCTTATTTAGTAAATAGACCATTTTATGTCATAATGGACAAAAATAGACATGGAAGGGAAAAATCTCAAGGAAGGGCCTGAAGGGCATTTTGGTTATTTAGTTCATAAAATAATAAAAAGGGAAAAAGACAACAAAAATGTGCTCATCTTCTCCATGTAGTAGTCAAAATTTACAAGCCCTCCATAGCTAGGGTTTTTGACATTTCCAAGCTTCATAGTGAGTACATCCTAGCCCCGTTTTTAATACTCTTTACATTTTTGAAACCCTCGTAACTCAATTTACCTATTTCAAGCTATATTTTGAGCTAGGGTTCATGTTCAAAAATTTACCCATGTGTGACATGCATGTATTTTGATGATTAATCAAGGAATATGAGAGTTTGATGTGTGATAAACATCTTTTACTAAGTGATTTTTCATGAAAACACCTAAAAAAGACCTTTTTGTAAAAGTTATAAAATGAGTAGTAAAAGTTTGATTTGAAGGAAAATGTGGTTGTTATGAGCATGTGTTAGGTTCGGCTAGGCTTGGGTAACAAAGAAAATGAGTACATTTCATTTTACGAGCCTAGGGACTAATTTGTAAATATGTAAAAGTTGAGGGGTAAAATTGTAATTTTTCCAAAGTATGATTTATGGTCTGATTTGAACAATTTGATAGTTAAATAAGTGAAATTTGCTATTATAGATCAAGAGGAAAGAGGTCCGAACCTAAATCGAGGGAAGAACAAAGTTGAGGACTAAATTGAATAGTTAGTCGTATTTTGCTACCAAGGTAAGTTTGTGGGTAAATAATGCAACATTACTTCACTATGTATTTAATGCTTTAATTTTTGCATGATTTTTATAATTGTTTTATGAATTTTGGTTTACAATGGCTCGATGATGATGTAACGAGGTTTAAAGTTTCAAAATCCCGGTTGAACCTTAGGAATAGATAGGATATAAATGTCATGACATTAGGGTTATGTGTGATCCCATGTAAAACCATGTCTGGGGCATGACATTGGCATCAAAGTGTGATCCTATGTGGGACTATGTCTAGGACATGGCATTGGCATCGATATGTGATTCCATATAAGACCATGTCTGGGACATGGCATTGGCATCAATATGAGATCCCGTATAAGACCATATCTGGGATATTGTATCGACATCGATATATGATCCCATGTAAGACCATGTCTGGGGCATGGCGTTGGCATTCTACCATGTATATGAGATTTCCTAAGTATCCTTTAGTATTTCAAGTGGTTCAACGGGTAATCCAAAGAGTATGCCAAAGAAAAGACAATGTATGTTCATGTTGAAAGGGTACAGGTATGTACACGAAGCTCATAACTATTGAGTTTATGAATCGATCAGATCTCGATAAGAGGTGAATGAATAAATCATGACTATGGGTTTTATGGTATACTATGAAATTGACATAAGTAAAGATGTATCCATGATATTTAATGACATTTGTGATAAGTTATAAATATGTTATGTGTTTGATATTGCATGATTAATGTTTTTATTTATTTACATGCAAACTTACTAAGCTTTATGCTTATTCCCCTTTCTTTTCCATTTTCTTATAGTATTGCCAAGCTAGCTCGAGGATTGAAGGACGTCGGAGGCTCGATCACACTATCACTATCAATTGGAATATTTGGGTATAGCTAGCCTTTTTTTTTTAGTATGACGTGTATAGGAGCTTGGTCATTTTGCTATATGTCATAATTGATTTGGCTAAAATGTTGGCTTATTATGATGAATGATCCTTTTGTATAAGGCCATATGAAATTGGCCAATATTGGTTATTGGTATATGCATATGATGATGTTATTCATGGAAGTGATGGCTTGCATGTTTAAGTTTCTAATTATGTGATGTATAGGCTTGATAGATGGGGTATGTGATAATATGTGGAAGACTTGATTTAAGTATGTTTGATAGCTCACATATGTTATGTTATGTGCCTTTGAATTTGGTGTAAGTGTGCTTGTGTTTCAGGACGGCAAAAGGTTTGGTAAATAGCCTTATATTTGTCTACATGGGTAGACATACGGGTGTGTGTCTAGGTCGTGTGTGACACACAGTCAGCCCCATGGGCGTGTGAATAGGCCGTGTGTCCCCTGTACCCAAATTTTGCAAAACAGAGTGCCCAGTAGTAAACACATGGGTAGAGACATGGCTATGTGTCTCAGCCGCGTGAAAGACACGACCTAAGGACATGGGCGTGTGCCCAGGCCGTGTGAAGTCTGCACTTAATTTTCGAAATTTAATTCGCCATACGGTCTAAGGACATTGGCATGTGCCTCGGCCGTGTGACCTTATTTGGGTGATGATGTTATAAACAGAATGTCCCCTATTTTGGACATGGCCTAGAACACGAGCGTGTCCTAAGGTCGCACAGGTGTGTGAGTCCACGTGGCCTACCCACACGGGTGTGTGACTCTCTAAAACATGAAAATTTTCTAAGTTTCCCAAAGGTTCTAAAAGTTCTCGGTTTAGACCCGAACCACTCCCAATATATGTTTTGAGTCTCGTAGGCCAGTATAAGGGACAATATGCATGTGTATAAATATTTTTAAATTGAGTGAAATTTTGTGGCCCGATTTTGTATGGATGTTAATGTTTAAGTTCGTTTGTAACGCCTTAAAATCTAAGTTTTTAATTTTGTTTGTTGCTGCCACAATTGTATTCTTGCTTCAGTGGTTTGGTATCTTGGGAAGTGCCTGAGAAGTCTAGAGTTCAAGCCTTGGCTTGTGCAAGAACTTTTGTTTTTCTTGAATGAACCTTGACTCTGGTCTGTAGGCTTTTTAAATTATTGTGGGTAAAGCATGACTAAAAGAGCTTGCTGGTCTAAGGGATAGGTGGCGTGTGGTGGTTGCCTGAGGACTGAGGTTCCAGTTTTGTGAGGCGTAAATGAGTATCTATTTGGCTGTTGTGCTGTGGGAGTGTTGTAGGTTGATTGAAACACTGAAGTGGTTGAGGGGAATTCAAATTAAGTAGTTGAGGGGTTGAAGAAATTTGATAAGGGATTTTAGGAGAGACTTTAGGAGGAAAATTTGGGATTTTGAAGGGAAGGGGAGAGTAGTACCGCATTTGAACTCCTACTCTTTAGGATTTCGGCTTGGGTTGGTTGTTCCTTCAATTTTTGGCTTTTGGCAACTCTTTTCACTTTGGAGGCCGAAGTGTACTAGGGGTTTTGGCTAGTATTTTGTTTCGACTTGGCTTTTCCTTGCAGTTCTTTGGTTTCGGTTGTGTGTGCCTCCCTTTTTTCTTTGGCCAAATACGATTATTTTCTTTTTCATCTCTCCCAATTCTTTTCTTCTTTTCATAGCCGACTCTTCCTTTTTTCTCAGTACTCTTAAGCCTACCAATTCCTCTCTTTTGTATCTGGCTACCTTGGCTGACTCACTTTGTTCTTCCCTACTTCCAATCGATTTTGCTGTGCCGAAAAGTGTCTCCCCTTGTAGCTGAACATTGTTTAACTTTCATCAATCTCTCTCTTTTTCCCCTTTGCTGATTCTCATCTTCTCTTTTCTTTCTTGTTGAGCTTTTGTCGATTTCTGGAACTTCCCAAGGAGTAGGGAATTTTACTTTGGTATTGAAGCGACTGAAATCTGTCTGTCGTCACGTGTTAGAAGGTAATTCTGTTGGTAGTCACTATGTTCAAATGGTGGTTTTTGGCTTGCATTCTTTGGGGTTGGCCGAATGCTTCTTTCTCCTACTTTTGGGTTTTGTGTTTCTATAAGTTAGTATATGTTGAGTCAATTTATGTGTCTAAGCAATCTTAGTTAATGGATTTTGCTGGTAGTGCAGATATTCGACAAGGGGTGTGTGCTCAGCCTTAGTCAGCAGTTTAAGTGGGCTACGCCACATTTGTTCAATCAAGGTAAGTAAAGTGAATATTTTGGAGTTAAGTATAAGAAGAGATGTTGATCCTTTTGATCAAATGGTTGATAAAAAGTATTGATTGTATGCAGGTTTGTGCTCGTGGGCTAATCGTAAATATGACAAACAGGTGTGTAACCACACTATTACAATCGTAAATCGGCCAAAAGCCAGAAATATGACAATTGATGCCATACGAGTGTGCGCTCGCTCATATGGAAATCTGAATGCATAAAATATGGGCATTTGACTGTAGAGGCCACCATGGGCGATTCCTTAAGCTTAGGCCGTTTTGGGCCATGTTGGGCCGAAATGGACCGTGTGGGCCCAACGGGCTTGTGGGCCCTACACGTGGTAAACCATACGAATGTGTGGATGATATTGGGCCAGGCTGTGTAGTACACACAACCAAGGTCATTTTTGGGCTTTGTGGGCCACACGAGCGTGTGGGCCCACATGGGCTCGCATAATGAGCCTTGGGCCCATTTTCACTGTTTGACTGTTAAGGTTGCACGGGTCGCCTAAGACGACTGTGGACCTACTGAGGGGTTGGTAAGTATACCTGTACCCCAAACTGATAAAATGACTATTATGCCCCTATGAGATAACATGACTATTATGCCCCTATAAGATAAAATGACTATTATGCCCCTATGAGATAAAATAACTACCATACCCTTATGATATGTATGACTGTAATCAAGCATGCCATTTTATATATGCTGCATACATGGATGATATTATGAATGATATGCATGACATTGCGTGAGGATGAGTTATTATATTTGGAGGAAGTGTACTGTACTGTTAAGGTTGCACGGGTTGCCCAAGACGACTGTGGTCCTACCGATGGCTTTATGCCGCTTATATTGCTGATAGCTTCACTGCAATATTGATTAGTGCCGCAACCTGTGCTAACATTGTAAGTGTAGGGATAGGTGGGTGATTTATTCCCCACAAGAGTGCAGGGTTGGACAAGAGATGGTGTGCAGGTGTTGGTTAGGAAAACATGCATTATGCACACAACATACTGATTTCTGATATTGTTATGGGCTAAGGCCCAATTGATACTGTTACAGGTTAAGGCCATTTGATACTGTTATGAGTTGTGTATTGATACAAGACAGAAAAGTTATAGCTTATGCTTCTCGACAGTTAAAACCACACGAGAAGAATTATCTGACACACAACCTTGAATTAGCTGCAGTTGTATTCGCATTGAAGATTTGGTGATACTATCTATACGGTGAGAAATGTTGAATATTTACAGATCACAAAAGCCTGAAATATGTGATGTCACAAAGAGATTTAAATCTGCGACAACGAAGATGGCTTGAGCTATTGAAGGATTACGAGTTTGTGATTGATTATCATCCGGGAAAAGCTAACGTTGCAGCTGATGCTTTGAGCTGGAAGTCCTTATTTGCTTTACGGGCAATTAATACTCAAATGATGATATGTGTTGATGGGTCAATTTTAGCTAAGTTAAAAGCTAAACTGGTATTTCTTCAACAGATACGTTAAGCTCAGAAAAAAGACAGTGATTTACAAGCTAAACAAATGCAATGTGAGTCTAATTCTGATTCAGAATTTCATATTGGAACTGATGATTGTTTAATGTTTCGAAATAAAATTTACGTACTGAGAAATTTGGAACTCATTTAGAAGATTCTACAAGAAGTGAACAGTAACTGGTTATCCATATATCCAGGGAGTACCAAAATGTATAACGATTTGAAGCAGTTATATAGGTGGCACGGCATGAAACGAGATATCTTGGAATTTGTTTCTAAATGTCTGATCTGTTAGCAAGTTAAAGCTGAACATCAAGTACCGTCAGGTTTACTGCAGCCTGTGATGATTCCCGAGTGGAAATAGGATAGGATTACAATGGATTTTGTATCAGGACTGCCTCTGACTCCGAGAAAGAAAGATGCTATCTGGGTTGTCGTTGATCGACTAACAAAATCTGCTCACTTTATACCGATACGAACAGATTACTTACTTGAGAAACTACCTGAATTGTACATTTCTGAGGTTGTCAGATTACACCGGGTGCTACTATCTATTATTTCAGATAGAGATCTAAGATTTATGTCGTGATTTTGGAAGAAACTGGAAGAAGTCTGGGAACGAAATTGAATTTCAATACAACTTTTCATCCTCAGACCAACGGTCAGACCAAGAGAGTCATTTAGATTCTTGAAGATATGCTGAGATGTTGTATTTTAGAGTTTGAGGGTAGTTGGGAAAAGTATATACCGTTGATTGAATTTGCATAGAATAATAATTTTTAGACGAGTTTAAAAATGGCACCATACGAAGCTCTATACGGTCATAAATGTCGAACACCATTATACTAGACTGAATTGAGTGAGAAAAAGATTCACGAGTTTGAGTTGATCATAGAAATAGAAGAAAAAGTGAAAGTAATTGGCGAAAGTTTAAAAGAACCTTCGTATCGACAAAAATCATACGGGGGTTTAAAATGTAAAGAAATTGAGTTTCAAGTAAGGCATCAAATATTTTTAAAAGTATCAACATGGAATAAAATCCTCCATTTTGGTTGCAAAGGAAAGCTGAGTTCGCAATTTATTGGGCCGTATGAGATTGTTGAAAGAATAGGTCCTGTAGCCTATCGACTATCGTTACCGTCTGAACTTGAAAAGATACATAATGTCTTTCACGTTTCTATGCTACGTCGATACTGATCTAATCCATCACATGTGATCTCTCCAGTTGATGTGGAATTACAGTCTGATTTGTCGTATAGCGAAGAACCAATTAGGATTCTGGCTTGAGAAATCAAAGGATTGAGAAATAAATGTATAGCTCTTGTGAAGGTTCTTTGGCATAAACGCGGGATCGAGGAAGTTACGTGGGAACCTGATGAGGCTATCTGAAAATAGTACCCTAACCTGTTTACTGGTAAGATTTTCGAGGACGAAAATCCCTAAGGGGGAGAGTTGTAACAACTCATTTTTGAGTCAGATCGAAATAGTGGTTTCGGAACCACAAATCTGAAGTCAAAATATTTATTTTATTGTTTATTTATTTTAATGAGTTTTACAGCATGATAGAATTATTATGTGAAAATTTTGTAAAGAAATTTTACCGTTTAAATGTTTAATTCGATAAAGAGGACCAAATCGCATAAAGCATAAAAGTAGGGTTTTATAAGTTAAAGGAACCAAATAGCTATAGAAATGAATTGTATGAATCCTTGCATGGTAAATAGCCCATTCATGGCATGAGTGGACGGTTGAGTGCATGGATTAATGAATGTTTAAATGTTTTATCAAAGGGCATTTTGGTAAAATGATTAATAACAGCTAATTAAATTAAACAAAAGACAAAATTTTCATTTCATTCATCTTTTGGCACCAAAAATTGAAGAAGGAAGTAGCTAAACTAGGGTTCTTCATTTGACAATCTCTTTTTCAACAACTAGGTATGATTTTAATCCCGGTTTTTAATGATTTCTACGTTTCTGAGACCGTTGCAGCTTAATCTAGCTAGCCCGTATCTCCGTTTTCAAAACTATTATAGATTTTAGAAGATGCCGTTGTTGAATGCTTGGTTGTTTAGATGTTTTATGATAGATTATTAAAGTTTGAAGCTAGACTAACAAATTTTATAAAGTGATTTTTGACAAAAACGAGAATTAATGATTAAATTGAGAAATGTTGAAATGTTGTAGTTAAATGTGTGATGAAAATGAAAATATGGGCTGCTATGAAGCTATATGAAATATGTGTTAAGGACTAAATTGCAAAGTAGCTAAAGTTTAGGGGTAAATGTGTAATTTGCCAAAATTGTGAAATATGTGCTTAATTGAATTGAATGGAAGGTTCGATGTGTTAATTTAATTTATTATAGATCAAGATAAAAAAACCAGAATTAGATCGGGGAAACGAAAAGTAGACGAGTAGACGATAGTTTATTCGAGCTATACGAGGTAAGTTCGTATAATTAGAATCAAACTTTCTTTTCAATTATTTGTAATTGTATGTAATGAATCTACATGAATATATGTGAATTGGATGATTGAGGACATGTTAATTAAATGCCTAAATTGAGGTTTACCGAAAACTACTGAGTCTCATTTGAACCGTAAAAAGTCGTAGGATACAAGTGACATGTCATTAGGGTTACCATTTTAGTTGAGCTCCTGCATATGTTGCGGACTCACCACAGCTCATTTGAGCTTACCGATTCAGCTCTTATGAGCTTACCGATTCAGCTCTTATAAGCTTACCGATTCAGCTCTTATGAGCTTACCGATTTAGCTCTTATGAGCTTACCAATTCAGCTCTTCTGAGCTTAATTTTTTAAGCTCTTTGTAGCTTGTCGTTCAGCTTGATAGAGCTTACCGTTTACCAGTTCAGGAGGAGCTTACCGATCATGGCTCGAAAGAGCGGGAATGATGATGAATTGACAGATTACTGATTTATACACTTAGTGTGTATCACCTGAGTATCCCTCGATATTTCATTAGGTTCAACGGGCATATTACTGTTACGTATTACATGATAAGGTATGGAAATATGATATGAGTCATCTGAAATGTACATGTAAATGAGATGAATATGAGTTATATTGATTATGTAGATGAAATGATACATGATTTATATGAATTATATAAGTAAAATGTGAAATGATTCATATGAATTGTATAGATGAAATGATAGATGAATTGGATGCCAAATGAACATTTCATGATTATTTCATCCTTGTGAATGGATGGTTATATTGTATCTGTGTGACTAACTTATGAATGGATGTTTGTGAATAGGCATTTGGCAAATGAATTGGATTTAAATTGTTTTATTACTTAATGTCATATTTGTAAGTTGAATTCTATATTATACGGGCTTACTAAGCTTTTAAGCTTACTCCATTTAATTTGTATGTTTTATAGATTTTGAAAGCTTGCTTGATTCGTACAAAGTTGGAGATTTGCATCACACTATCCAGACAACACTTTGGTACATTTGGAACTCAAGGAAAAATGTTTAACTATGGCATGTATAGGCTAGTTTATAGGTTGAATTGTATGGCAACTTATGTTAAGGATTTTGGTACATGACTAAGCTATTTGATATGGCTTAGATTAACTCATGGTTGGTTTGGTACATATATGCATTATATGAAATATCTATATTGTGGCAAGTGTGATGAATGATGTTTGGTATTTGATAATGTTGGTTTGAATGAACTTGTATGGAATTGTGAATGACATATGGAAGTGGTTATATTGATGTGGTAAGGTAGGTGTAAAATGTTATATAGGTATGATGTGGATAGATGAATTTGTTGGTTAGAAAATAGTACAAAATATGCTTTGATTTGGCTGATTTGGTTGCCTATTTGTATGTGTTTTGGGTGCCATATAATTGCTTGAAGGTACTTGGAAGTGGGGTGAGAAAAGTGGCTTAAACCAAGCTTATTTTCGCTCCACATGGCCAAGCACACGGGCATCTGGCTTGACCATGTGTGACACATGGCCCTGGTACACGGCCGTGTGTCACCTGGGGTACCCTTTCGAATTAAGTTAGTATACCCTACAGTATTGGCATGGTCCAGACACACGGGCATGTCTACTAGCTGTGTATGGAAAACAGATTGGCACACGGGCATGTGGTTGGCCGTGTGGCCAAGTCAGAGAGTTACACGAGCTAGACTCATAGGCGTGTGACCAAAACAATAAGCTCCCTAATTTTCATACGGCCAGGCACCCGGGCGTGTTTGGAGGTAATGTGGACAAATCAGTAGGTATGGCCTATTTTCCCACAGCCTAGACACATGGACGTGTGAGGTTACTGTGTGAGGCACACGGCCTGTTGACACGGGTATGTGACCCTTATTCAAAATTTTTCTAAGTTTTCTCAAAGTTTTCAAATGTTACCGATTTAGTCCCCGATTACATGTACTAAGCTTTGTATGCTCGAATTAAGCATGTCATGGTTGTAAATGATTGATTAATACTGAAATGAAATGAGATTGATGATTATATGATGATTGATTGTTTTGAATTATGACAAAGGTCCGGTAATACTTCTTAACTTATTCTGGTGACCGTTACGAGTTAGGGGTGTTATAAAACCTGAGCCAAAATATAAATTTGTAAAAATAGAGTGAAAGAGAAGGGATACATGTGATATAGTTAGCCATCTAGTCATATGTATTGAGGGTTATGTAGATGCATTTTGGCGGATTTTATAAAAATAGAGTGAAATAAGAGGGATCAATGTGATATAGTAATTATATGTTAGCCATTATGTGTAATAAAATAAAAGTTCAAGAAGAAAATTAAAATGACTATAAAAAGTACTTGAAAAGTAAAAAGCATTTTTGAGTGAGATGTATTGAAAACAATTTGTGACAAAGTGACAAAAGTAAGAAAAGCTTGTTCATTAGTGTACAAAAACTTGTAAGCTAACGATGATTGTTATATTAGGCTGTGATTGATCCTCCATAAGTCAGTGTTGTAGATTAATATAATTCTTACACTTTATGAGCTTGAAAGCAAGCCTTTCTAGTAGGTTTTAATTATGTTTTTGTAAATTCTCGTTAAGTTAATAAAATGTGCAAATTGAGACTTTTATTGACCTTAGGGGATGAATGAGGCCCAAGGGTGACCTAACGTACTTTGTGCGTGTGTAGGAAACCATTAGTAGGTGTACTAAATGGATGCTAGTCGCAATGTCGCAACACAGATGACTCGATGTAGCAACATAGGGAGTAGAATAGAGAAAGCTCAAGACTGCCTTCGATGTCGCGACACAGGCTGAGGGTGTCGTGACATAGGTTCTGGTGTGTTGCAACATTGACTCTGTGACGAAAAGTAAAACATGAAGAAATGGCATTTTGGTCTGTATAATCAAACTTAAATCTCGGGAACGTCAGCTAACCTAGGGTGGACGACGGCCACCTGAAGGCTATAAATAGGCTCATTTGTCACTTTTTATGGACACCATTCATTTAACCTAAATTCTCTTTGTAAAATTTAGTTTAGTTTTCTTTCATTATGAGGTTTTAGATTTCTTTCATTTGTTCTTGTTGATTTCAAGAGATTTGAAGTGTGGAAGTATTTAAACTTTATGGATTTGCAATTAATCTCAATACAATCAGACTCTTTCATGTGCTTTATCTTGTCGATTTAATTGGCATGCTTTCTCTTTATATCGATTTCATATTGTTTGTGAAACCTATGAGGAACTAATCCCTCTATGGGGGATTAGCGAGTGCAGGTATGATATATTAACTATTTTATTGGGTTACTCAATGGATCAACTATTTGGGAAAGGAAGAACGTGAAACAAACCCTAGGCTTGAGAACCTCAAAAATTCATCAAGGTGGAAATTAACCCAAAATTGGTATTGCCCATTCGTGAACACCTTTACCCCCAATCTAGTCTAGACTGTGAGATCGGAAGATAAGTAGTTCTTGCTGACTCTATGTTAGTGGAAGATCAAAAAATCCTAAGACGGTAGCGACTAGTAGATTGACAAGGAACCTGAAATGACAGCTGATGGAGATTACCGAAACAAGCTAATCACCCATAATCGAGATTTGATTTATCCTCCCTTTCTATCACTTAAAGTCTATTTCTTTCATGCTATTTTATCTTTATTATTATAAAAACCCTAAAAATCCTTTATTTATGTTCATTCATAATATAGTTTACTTAAAGTACTAATTAGATCTATTGTTGTTTAGGTTAGAATTAATTTACCACTAGCCTACCTTGGGTACGATCCTCGAATACTTACTACGTGTTTCGTTGTAAACAAACTATATTACAACTTGACCCGTAAACTTGCGGACACTATTTTAAATTCTATATATTTTGTAGCAATATTCACACTTTGGACTATATTATTATTTATTTCATTAAAAAATTATTATTTAATTGCATAGTGCTTAGATTATATTAATACTGTGAATTTGAAGATAATAAAGCATTTAATGGTTCTTGTCAAGCATAATTTTTTTATTGATATAAGATAATATGATTATTTTCTAGGGAATTTGATTAGGTTATTTAGTTAAATTGCATAATAGATTAGAAGTACCTAAGTAAGAATGTTTGATGATGCCATATGAGATATAAGTCTTATAGATAGCTGAATGCTTGAATTGATTATTATTCATTTGGTTTAATTCGAAGCATGAAAGAAATTTTGTTTGGTGGGATGCTTAGCAATGAATTAAAGCATTGTTTGTATAACTAGTTCTCAAATGATGATACCTTAATGCTATCAATGCCTAGTCTCCTTATTTGAAGCTTGATCACTCCTTTTTGATGAACTTACAAAAATTGAAACCCAAAGACCACACAAAAATTGAAAACTTGAACTTTTCCCTATCATTGGTCCTTTAATGCATTACGAAATAGATGTCAGGCCATAGATATTGAGGGTTTATGTAACACCTCTAACCCGTATCCATCGCCAAAACAGGGCTACGAGGCATTACTAGGGTTTACAAAACAGTTACAGATAACTCAAGTTGATTACTATTCATTTCTCGAGATTTGTCATAACGTCCCTTATACATACCCTCGAGGCCAAAAATATGCATTAGAATTGAGTCGAGACTAAATCGGGATCTTAGGAAATTGTTCGCAAAATTTCAAAGTTTTCCTTATATAAAGGAGGCACACGCCCGTGTGGTAAGGGACACGCTCGTGTGGTCAGGCCGTGTGGTTTCACACACCCGTGCTCCCAAGCTGTGTAACTCTCTAACTTGTACCTCTTGTAGCAATTTAAGTCACATGGCCAAGTCACACGCCTATGTACTAGGTCGTGTGGTTAATTTATTTTTCAAAAATTAGGTGCAGGTTTCACACGGCCAAATGACACACCAGTGTTCTAGGCCGTGTACCTCACACGGTTGAGACACACGCATGTGTCTCTGCCCGTGTGCTCAATTTTGAGCATTCTATTTCTCAATTTTTAGGATGTAGGGGACACACGGCCAGGCTACACGCCCATGTAACAGATCATGTGTCACACATGGTCAAGACACACGCCCATGTGTCTACCCGTGTGGACAAAATAAAGCTATTTCCCAACCTTATTTCTCACCCATTTACATCCATTTCCTGCACCAAAGTTTGCATATATATATTCAAACCAATCCAATCAACATATTCAAGCCAAATATATGAATTTGCATATTAATTTATCACATTCTTACATGTATAATGTCAAAGCTTACCTTCCATTATCATCCATTTTTCCAACACATATCAACCATGTTTAGCTCTTAAATATTTACATCAAAATATACTAAGCATTAGCCATTCCAATGGCTAACTACAATCAAAATGATTTGTCATACACATTACTTTAACCTATGCATGCCATTATATCAAAATAAGTTTACTATTTATACCCAAATTGAGCTGGAGAATAGTGTGATGTTGCTCCGACCGTCTTTAACCTTTACAAGCTTCCGAGCACTATGAAACAGAGAAAATGAACTAACTAAGCACATAGTGCTTAGTAAGCTCATATAACTAAAACCAACTTACCATATATTTATTCATCAAATAAACATACACATGCAACCCAAGTAATTTGGCCATAACCTAAGCGTACACAACCTCACCAAAACGTTAGTCCTTTATTTCATATAATTATCAATAATATGGATAAGCTCATCAATTCTTGAAATCCCATATTTTCCATTTACTTCCACATAGTGATCTCACTTTAATTTACTTCCTTAGCTTCATATCATGATTTCCTTCTTTTCTTCATTTGAGATCGTGATGGATACGAGGGTGGTACCCTTGTAGTGTACTATACTATCATTCCGTCAACTCTTAATCAGAAGTGCTTATATTTGCACTAAATAGAAAGCATACTCTGAAGCACTTTAACAGAATGCTCAGGTGAGAATGAAATAGAAAGCATATCTGAGCTTGACAACAGAAAGTACGTGAAGAACTTATATTGGGAAAGTCATGTAACAGAATGCTTGTTCGGGTTTGATAATAGAAAGTTCACAAAGAACTTGAATCAGGTGGTTCCGAAGAGCACTTTATAGAAAACACTGGATAGCATATAACGAAAGCTTTGGATAGCTTGGAAAGAATAAGTTCAAGTGAGCACTATAAGCTCCGGAGAGACTTCAACAGAAAGTTCACGAAGAACTTATAAATAGAACACTCATAGAGTGTAGGTGTGTCTACAACAAATGCAGATCACGACCAAATCAGAATGTTTTGAAGAATATGAATAGAATACTCCGAAGAGTATAAACAATAAACTCGCAAGAATAGCATATCAATAAGCCTGAGATGGCTTAAGCTCTTTCGAGCCATAGATGTCCGTAACACCTGCAAGACACTATCACTTCGGGCAATAGAACCCTGTATCCATCCGGGTTTCATTCCTTTATCAGACTTATTCACCTATCCGATATTTACAAAATATATTCAAGTTACATGCTTTTTTCCAACTCAATTCACATGCAACTCATTCAAATCAATTGAATCATATTATTATACAATTAGGTTATATGAACGTACCTCGATGCTTGTTCGTTTACGAAATCTACTATTCCGAGACTTTTTCCTTTCCTTGGTCTAGCTTCAAATTTGAGTTGTCCAGATCTATATAAATAAGTTTAATCATCAATTTTTTTTCAATTCATATTCAATTGCATTCAATTTATACTCTAGGCAAAATTACCATTTTGCCTCTAAACTTTTCATTAATGACAATTATGTCCCTAGGCTCAGAAAATGAAATTCTGACAATTCAATCCTTATTCCAAGCCTAATGGAAATTTCTATGTATCATTTACAACACTTATGTTTAACAAAAGTTAGAATTTTTCCTCAAATTTTACAAGTTTACAATTTAGTCCCTAAATCTCAATTTCATGACAATTCACTTTGTAAAAGTTTATCTAATAACAACCTTTCATTTTCTACTAGTAATTTCAAATTTTCAGCATTTACATCCATGGCACAAATTCTATACTTTGATAACTTTTCAAATAAATCCCCATATTAGATAGATTATTGTATCCCGATCTTAAAAATATAAAAATGACTAAAAATGGGACTTAATTACTTACCTAATTAAGCCAAGAAAGTTTCTTCTCTCTCTCCTAGGGTTTCCATGTAAATTAGGGAAGAAGATGTTATAAAATGATGATATTTCCCTTTTAATTTAATTATCATCTTTAATTTTCCCCACATTCCAATTTAGTCCTTTTCTTTTCCTAATTGCGATGGATGATTCATCCATAAATATCTACTAACTTTTCTTAATGGTATAATTACCATATGAGGACCTCTTATTCTGAATTCCATAGCTGTTTAATCCTTTTAGCTACTAGAATTTAACTTCTACATTCTATGCAATTTAGTCTTTTCTCTAATTGATCACATAATCAACAAAATTTTCTTATAAAAAATTTCATGCAACTTTCCTATCATATTATAAACCATGCAATAATATTAAAATAAATTTTCTTTTTAGATCAGATTTGTTATTCCGAAACCACTGTTCTGATATCACTGAAATTGGGCCATTACAACTCTCCCCCTTTAAGGATTTTCGTCCTCGAAAATCTTACCAGTAAATAGGTTTGGATATTATTTTCAAATGATATCATCTGGTTCCCAGGTAGCCTCTTCTATTCCATGTCTTTGCCAAAGAACTTTTACTAATGCTACCTTTTTGTTTCTCAACTCTTTTGTCTCCCATGCCAATATTTTAATCGGTTCTTCACTATATCTCATGTCAGGTTAAATCTCAACCTCAGTCAGGGAGATCACATGTTACGAATCAAATCGATACGTCGTAACGTGGATACATCAAAAAAATTATGAATTTTATCAAGCTCTGGCAGTAATGCTAATCGGTACATAACAGGTCCGATCCTTTCTGTGATTTCGTATGGCTCGATAAACCGCAGACTCAGTTTTTCTTTACGGCCTAACTGGAGTACATTCTTCCAAGGTGATACTTTTAAGAATACCTTATTACCAACCTAAATTTCAATCTCTTTCCATTTAGGATCGGCATAGGACTTTTGACAATCTGAGGCTGCTTTCAAACTATCTTTAATCACTTTTACCTTTTCTTCAGTTTTCCGAACCAAATCAATTTCATTTATCTTTTTCTCACCAAGTTTCGTCTAATGCAATGGAGTTCTACATTTTCGGCCATATAAAGTCTTATACGGTGCCATCTTTATGCTGGACTGATAGCTATTATTATAAGAAAATTCAATCAAAGGCAGATACTACTCTAGCACATAACATCGAAGCATGTCCTCTAATACTTGAATTACACGTTTGGACCATCAATCTGAGGATGAAATGCGATATTAAAATGCAACTGAGTTCCTAGAGCTTCTTGAAATTTGCTCTAGAAGCGAGATGTAAATCGGGGATCTCTGTCCAAAATAATGGAGACTGGCACTCCATGTAATCTAACAATTTTAGACACATATAATTCAACGAATTTATCTAAGGAAAAATCCATACGTACCGGAATAAAGTGCACTGACTTTGTCAACCTGTCAACGGTTACCCAAATAGCATTTTTCTACTTCGGAGACAGGGGTAATCCTGATCGAAGTCCATAGTAATCATTTCCTATTTCCATTCTAATATCAAAATTGGCTGTAATAAGCCCGAAGGTACCTGATGTTCAGCTTTGACTTGCTGACATATTAAATATCTCGATACAAACTTAGAAATGTCACGTTTTATTCCCGGCCACTGGTACGTTTTCTTCAGGTCATTATACATTTTATTACTCTTCAGATGTACAGACATTGTATCGTTATGAGCCTCCTTTAGAATCTTCTGTACAAGCTCTGAATCCCTCAGTACACAAACTCTACCTCTGAATAATAAACAACCATCAGATCTAATTTGAAATTCTGATTCAGAATTCGATTCACATTGTACTCGTTTAGCTTGCAATTCATCATCACTCTTCTGAGCTTCACAGATTTGTTGTAGAAATGTCAATTGAGCTCTCATCTCAGCTATAATCGACCCATCTTTAGATAATGGCAACGGGTATTCATTAGTTGTAAAGCAAACAGAGACTTTTTGCTCAAAGCATCTGCAACTACATTTGCCTTACTTGAATGATAATCAATAACTAGATCCTAGTCTTTTACTAGTTCAAGCCACTTGCACTGTCTCAAATTTAGATCTTTCTGTGTCATCAAATACTCCAAACTTTTATGATTAGTAAAAATATGACATATTTCACCAAATAGATAATGTCGCCAAATTTTCAGTGCAAACACTATGATTACCAATTCAAGATCATATATTGGGTAGTTCTTCTCATGTAGTTTTAGCTGTCTTGAAGCATAGGCTATTACTTTACCTTCTTGCATCAAAACACAGCCTAAACCGTTCAACAATGCATCACTATAAATGACAAATTCCTTACCCGATTCAGGCTAAACTAACACAGGTGCTTTTGTCAATAAGCTTTCAATATATCAAAACTCTATTGGCATTCGATAGTCCACTCAAATTTTACATCTTTCTGTAATAGAAGAGTCATCGGGGAAGCTATCATTGAAAATCCTTGTACAAATCTTTGATAAAACCCGTCTAATCCCAGAAAACTTCTCACTTCTAATACAATTTTCGGTGGAATCCAATTGACAATAGCTAAAATTTTACTCAGATCTACTTTGATGCCTTCAGCAGATACAATATGTCCTAGAAAACCCACTTCTCGAAGTCAAAACTCAAAGTTGCTAAATTTAACATATAACTGCTTTTCACGCAAAGTTTGCAGTACAATTCCCAAATGATCAACATGCTCAATTTCATCTTTGGAATATACCAGAATATTATCAATAAATACCACTACAAATCCAGCCAAATCTGGTTTAAAAATTCTATTCATCAAATCTATAAATACTGCAAGTGCAATAGTCAGCCCAAATGGCATCACAAGGAACTCATAGTGTCCATAATTAGTTCTGAAAGTTGTCTTTGGAATATCTGATTCTTTTACCTGTAGTTGATAATAACCTGAACGAAGATCAATTTTTGAAATTATAGTGGCACCTTTCAACTAATAAAGCGAGTCATCAATCTGAGGCAACGGGTACTTATTCTTTACTGTTACTTTGTTGAGTTGCTGGTAGTTGATACGCAATCTCAAGGATCCATCTTTCTTTCTCACAAATAGAACCGGTGCACCCCAAGGCGAATAACTAGGTCGAGGAAAACCCCTATCAGTGAGTTATTGCCTTCAACTCTTTCAATTCAGTAGGAGCCATTCTATATGGTGCCATAGATATTGGAGTTATTCCCACTACTAGATCTATTAAAAATTCTACCTCTCTTTCCGGTGGCAATCCATGTAATTCCTCCGGAAACACATCAGAAAACTCACAAACAATTAGTACTCACCGGATCTTTGACTCAGATACTTTAGTGTCCAACACATACCCAAGGTAAGCATTACATCCTTTTCTAACATACCTCAGTGCTGACATAGCTGAGATCACATTAGACAACCCATCTAGTTTATCAGATTCAACTCAGAGCAATTCACCATTCTGACTTTTTAACTCAATATATTTCTGTTTACAATTTACCACTGCATCATGTTGGGTTAGCCAATCCATTCCCAAAATTACATCAAATTCATCAAAAGGAAGTAGCATCAAATTAGCCAAAAAAAAACCCTTAACCATCAGTGGACAGTTTTTACAAATTTTATCCACTATAACACACTGGCCCAAGGGATTTGAAACTTTGACCACAAGTTCAATGAATTCAATAGGTAAATTTTTAATAGACACTAACTTTGTGCATATCTATGAATGTGTAGAACCATGATCAATCAAAGTAGTAATATTAGTGTCAAATAAGGAAAATGTACTAGTAATGACATCTGGTGCAGAAGAATCTTTTCTGGCAAGAATGGCATATGTTGTTGCCGGTGCTTTAGATTTAACTATTGAATCTTTTGTAGCTCCTCGGCTACCACTGACATTACCAGGATGACGAGGTGGTCTGCCTCTTGAAGCTGGATTATTCAGTCTAGAGGTCTGATCAAAGTCTTTTCAAGCTTTTCTGGGCAATCCTTAACATAGTGGTCAAAGGAACCACATCTGAAACATGCTTTGCTTCTTACTCGGTACTCACCAAAATTAAATTTATTACAAAGTTTACATCTTGGTTTGGGATTTTTGACACTTTCCACACTTGTCACAGATGGAGAAGGAGATCTCAGGTTAGAACGTTGAGAGCCATGCTCTTTACCGAAATACCCAGTGACTGTGGTAGCACGATCATGATACTTCTTTGATTTCTTTGAAACTGATATTTGTGACTTGCCCATAAATCTTTTACCTGACATCTGGGCTTCTCTTTCTGCTTGTTTCTTTTCTTTATTCAATTCCTTAGCTTTATATGCTCGGTCAGCCAATACTACAAATTCCCGTACCTCGAGGATTCTAATCAACAACTTGATATCGTCATTTACTCCTTCTTGAAAACGTTTACACATATCCGCCTCAGTTGGGATCCATTCTCTGGCATATTTGCTTAGCCAAACAAATTCTCGCTCATACTCAGATTCTATCATGTTTCCCTGTCTGAGCTCAATAAATTCTTTTCTTTTCTGATCTAGAAATCTCTGACTGATGTATTTATTTTTAAATTCAGTCTGGAAAAATTCCCAAGTAACATTTTTCTTCGGCAAAACAGAGATTAGTGTGTTTCACCACTGGTAGGCTGTATCTTTTAATAGTGACACAGCACATTTCAGACATTTAGCTAGAATACATGACAATTCATCTAATATCCTAATAGTATTCTCCAACAAGAATTCAGCCCTTTCTAGATGATCTTCGGCCGTGGCCCTAAACTCTTCTGCCCCATATTTTTTGACTTTATCTACTTGAGGCTTACCAGTTCTAACAAATTCAGTACCTTGTGGAATTTCGGGAGCCAGTTGAGAAGCAAGTGGGGGAGGTTGTGTAACAGCTAGTTTTTGAGTCAAATCAGAGTAGTGGTTTCAGAACCACATAACCGAGTCAAAATATTTATTTTATTATTTTAATGAGTTTTGCTACATGGTAGAATTATAGTATAAAAATTTTGTCAAGAAATTTTACAGTTTGATTGGTTAATTCGATGAAAAGGACTAAATTGCATAACATGTAAAGTATGTGATCTATTAGTTATATGCAATAAATCACAATGAAATTGATCAGTGGAGGTCCTATTTTGAATTAGACCATATTTATTAATAGTAGACATTAATGGACATCCATTATGTGAATTTTAGTGTTTAATAATAAGGTTATATTGGTAAATTACAAATTAAAGTTAAATTAAATAAAACCAAACATTTTATCATCTTCATCCATCTTCTACCACTGAAATTAAGAGAAAAAAACCTCCATTTTCATGCTTCAAGGTTCGGCCAAGCTATCTTTGCTCATTTAGGTATGATTTTTGTCCCATTTCTAATAATTTCTACGTTTTTGAGCTCGTTGCAACTTAATCTAGCTAGCCCATACTTTCATTTTTGAAACTGCTATAGATTATAAATGATGCCATTTTTGAATGCTTGGTGGTAGATTATGAAGGTTTAATGCTAGATATACAAGTTTTAGAAAGTGGATTTTGACAAAAATATCAATTAGGGATTTAATTGAGAAATGTTGAAATGTTGTGGTTAAAATGTGAAATAAAATGAAAATATGGGCTGCTATGAGACTATTGAAATTCGGCTACTATGGGTTAGGGCTTAATTGTGCTAATTTGCATTTTTATGTGTTAAGGACTAAATTGCAAAGTAGTCAAAAGTCTAGTGGCAAATGTGTAAATTTTCCAAAATATGAATTATGGAATTAATTGAATAGATTGAATGAATTTTCCAAAATATGAATTATGGAATAAATTGAATAGATTGAATGCTGAATATATTGAATTTAACATTATATAGATCAAGATAAACAAATACCAGAGCTAGATCAGAGGAAATAAAAAGTAGACGAGTAATCGAAAGTTTATTCGAGCTATACGAGGTAAGTTCGTATAATTACAATCGAAGTTTTATCTAATTATAATTGTATGAAATGAATATACATATGTGATATGAGAAATTAAAGTACATGATATTTAAATGCGTAAATTGATGTTTATCAAGAACTACTGAGTCCCGTTTGAACCGTAGGAAGTCTTAGGATACAAGTGACATGTCACTAGGGTTATTGTCTTGGTTGAGCTCTTGCCTTTGTTGTAGAGTCACCATAGCTTGTATGAGCTTATCGATTCAGCTCTTCGGAGCTTACTATTTCAGGTCTTCGAAGCTTTCCGTTCCACTCGATAGAGCTTATCGTTTACCAGCTCAGGAGGAGCTTACCGATCATGGCTCGAAAGAGTGGGAATGGCGATGAATTGATGAATTACTGATTTATACACTTAGTGTGTATAACTCGAGTATCCTTCGATATTTCATTAGGTTCAACGGGCATTATACCGATACGGATTATAGAAATAAAATGTGACATGAGTTATATGAATTATAGAGATGAAATGTGACATGATTCATATGGAATGTATAGATTAAATGTGTGATGAATTGAGTGTTATATGAACATTTCATGCTTGGTTTCATCCTTTTGAATGGATGATTATATTGTACCTAAGTGACTAGCTTGTGAATAGATGTTTGTGAATAGGCATTTTGGCAAATGATTCAGATTTAAATTGTTTAATTGCTTGATGTCATATTGGTAAGTTTAATTCTATATTATACAAGCTTACTAAGCTATTGAAGCTTACTTTGTGTATTTTCCCTGTTTTTATAGAGGTTCATTAGCTTGCTCAATTCACAGAAGCATTCGGCTTTAAGGGAAATAATAAAAGAGATAAAAAATCGGCAAATAAATAACAAGAAGAGAGCATTTAGTTTTTAAATAAATGCAAAAGAGCACAACTTGAACACATACCGCTTGTTGGGAACCACTGGGAAATTGAAAGTGACTTAATGAGGTGAGAAAGGGAGAGGATCAGCAGAAAGTGAAAGTAATGCAAAGAAGAGAACTTGCCGAACCGAATAACAAAGGGAAAAATGAGCAATGCCATATTCGGCCAGATTTAGGAAGGAAGGGAAAGAAGAGGAGAAAGTAAAGAGAGCTAGAAAAGTAGAGTTTTCGATTAGGAGTGTTCGATTAGGCTTAGAAAGAAAGAAAGAAAACAATATTCGGCTTTTGCACAAAAAGGTTAATTGCCTAATTGGCCAAGAAAGAAAAATGAAAATGAAGTCGCTCAAAAACAAAGAAAAGATAGATGCGAGAGACCCCAATCCCGAAAGCAAAAGAATGCCAAAACTAGATGTCAAAACCACCAAAAACTGAAAAAAATGTCAAAAGGACACCAACAAAACCATTAATGCTTATAAATTCCCCCTCCTAGTCGAATTCTCTACCTCAACAGTCCAAGTTCAGCACAAAGACTACCTCCCTTACCAATCTCTCATTTTTCCTCAACAACTCAACAACCCATCCTATCCAAATCCCCTTTTTTCCTCCTTGATTAACTCAATGATCAGTTCAAACTCCCATCAGCAGTCTTTCACTTGAACTCTCCACCTTACCAGCACAAGCAGCAAAAAAAACACACCATTGCGCACGCCCAACCTTGAACCTCAGACCCTCAATCCACAATACGCCACCTGGCCACTAAACCATAAGCTTTCTTTATGTCACATTTTAACCATCATAATTTATATGGCCTACACTTTAGCACCCAGGGTTTTATGGACCAAAAATAAAATTTTGCTAAAGCCCAGGTTGAACCCAGGACTTTTCCAACACTCCCAATCACTCCCAATCACTCCTAAATCACTTAGCCACTAATGCAACACACAACTTGTGATACTTCTTGCACACATAACCTTTTATGTGCAGCCTCCTAGCGGCTCCCATGCACAACGCCCATTCCTAGTAGGCCCAAATTCAGGGCGTTACAATTTAGCCCTCCTTAAAGAAATTTCATCCCTGAAATTTCCAACTAATAGTGTAGTTGTGCAACAAATACACCACTACGCTACCATTGTGTACTCTAATCCCAATAACACTAATACACCTTTAACCCTAATCTTGAAACATCTTACCCACTCCCAAAGCGTCTAACCACAGAAGCAGATAGATATTTATCAAACATGCATACAATTTCTATAACGAAACATCACATCTAAATAAGACACACCTGACTTAAAAGGAATTGTGCAATCTCGAACTTGATGCTCCTTAGATCCGCATCTGAGACATGCTCCTAACTTCCTCCAGCATTCACCCGAATGATACTTTTTACAATGCTCGCAGGTTGAAAAGTTGAGACGTGTCTTAACACATTTCACAGAACTAGGTTCCATTCTCAGAGAACTGTGACCTCTCTTTTTTGAGCAGTCCAATCATTTAGCCTGAAGTATTTCATCATTCGCCTTAACTCTTGCCTCAAACACTTCTTCCAACACTTCCCTTACCAACTGGGTCAATGCCTCTGTACCAAGCTCTGGGTTATCACTACCCGAAGTTAGTGGACTTACCTTGACCTCCGTCTTCTGAACATTCTCGTGTTCCAAGGAAACGGGCAGCTCCTTGCGACCTTGCTTGCCTTCGGAATCCATGACGGTACTGTTGCTAGTTTAAGAATCTACACTTCCAGAGTATACACAGAATAAATACAAAAATCTAATTTTAAGTACAGTCTAATATCTAAAGAAACTTACGGATTCGGTGCCGGAGACTCAGCCAACCACACTTTCATTTTGATTACCTTAAACCATTTGAAATTCTTTCAAAAATTTAATTTAAAAAAACCCATTCCACAATCGAGTTTTGCAACTTGACTCTGATACCACTAAATGTAACACCCCAAACTCGGCCTAGACATTACGGCCGAATCTAGCGGTGTCACATTAGAGTGTCTCTTTCAAAGCTTGTTCTTATTGATAAAAGCCCGTTTGAAAGTTAAAGTCTCTTTGTTAGCATTACTAACCACTTAAAAACGTCTTACTTTAAAACATTGTTAGTTTGTTGTTATGTATGAAAATCAAGGAAGTTGCGGAAGCTTTTGCGATATTTGGCGGAATCATGATATTTTGAAAATAGTTGTTGTTTTGGAAAAACCGCGTCCTAATCTAGTAGATATAAAACTTAACATAGTAAAATCCCAAATTAAAGTGCAAAAGTTTAAGAGAGGCCTTATTACAACCCAAACCAAAATAAAGTACTTATAAGTAAATAAACAAAACAGAAAAACATAAGCAGGGATGTAGCCATCTTTGAGTCCCTCGCAGTACTGATCCACCTAACGCTGGGAATTACCTACACAATTAAAACGGGGTGAGTTTACGAAATGTGACAGCCTTAATTTGACCCTAATCAGAAAAGTGGTTTCAAAACCACAAAATCGAGTTAGAAAAATTTTAAAATATTATTTTCTATGTTTTTATTATGTGAATTGATATGTGTGAAAATTTGGTGTTTTAATTTTGTCATTTGGATGTTAATTCATTAAGTAAGGATTTAATTGCCAAAAAGGAAAACTTAGAAGGCTATTTTATAAGTGCCGAATGGTAGTGGATTAGTGATGTTGGAGGGTTTAAGATGCAATTGGACCATGCAAAATTTGCATGGACACATTCGACCCTTGCTTAGTGGAAGAGTAATGTTTATAATAAGGTTAAATTGGTAATTCAATTATAATAGTAATTTCATGTAATAGTAAAACAAATGGTTGTTCATTTCACTCATGTTCTTGGCCGATTCTAAGTAGAAAAGAAAAGAAAATATAGCTTGGAGCATTCGGCATTGTTGTGGCTTGAATTAAGGTGAGTTTTGACTTAATCTATATTAATTTTGGTGTTTTTGAGTTAGTATCTAAGTCAAGTTCTTAGCCCATGAAATAATTTCCAAAGTTATGGTTAGTTGTGCATTCGGCCATGGAAAGATTGAAGGGAATGGTTGTGTTTTCATGTTTCAAATTAGTAATAGTGGATAGGTGAAATTTAAGCTAATTAAATGCATAATTATGTGAATTTTATTTTTATAAGCAAGAATCGGCTAATGTACTTATGTTTGTATTTAAGTGCCGAATGCGAAATAAATTAACTAATTGAGTAATTTTGATAAATTGGAGTCCTAAGGACAAATTATTTTTATGATGGCCCAATGAACTAATGCAAATGTTTGAATGTTAAGGTAATTATTTTTATGATGGCCGAATGAACTAATGCAAATGCATGGTTTAGTTTGAGTGATTTAAGATAGAAATGGATTTAGCAGTGTTTAATAAGCTTTGTGATGTCAAAATGCATGTGAATTTTGAGTTGTAAGTTAAATTGGTGAAAATTATGTTTGGGATGGCCTAAATCCTAAAGAGAGCATCCAGCTTTGGTCTAAGGGATGATAAATTGTTGTTGAATTACTGAATGACCCCCTAATTGATGAATCGAATGTCGTTGTAGTTTGAGGTTAGTGAAAGTTTGAATTTGATAAGAAATAGCAATTAGTTAAGGTGATTATGTATGAATGTAGTTGCCGAATGTGGATAAAAACAATTATTTGAGTAATTGATGTAATAATGGTCAGATATGTCAAATGTAAGTATGGTTTAGCTTGTAGGCATTTTTAAGATGAATGGATATTATAGAATTGAAGTATGGTAATAAAATGCCATGATACCTTATGGTATTTGGACATGGAAAATGAAAGTGTGTTAAGTTTATGAGACCAAGTAATAAGTATGACTTGATTGTGATATATATATGTGTGTGTGCTTGCTGAATGCATTAATAAGTAAAATATTGTATTTCTTGTTAGAATGAATTATCCTATGATTGATTAAGATGCTTGATAAACGGTTTAGTAATAAGTTAAATTGTTTAACTCTAGCTCAAGATCAAAGAGAGCCAAACTCGGATAGGGGGAAAACAAAGATAATTGAGTAGCTGGTTTGTAGTAGCTCAACGACATCTGAGGTAAGTCTTAGAGCAATTAAGACTATGGTATTTAATTGTACTCAAATGATGAATATAAATCATGAAATGATCTTGACTTGTGTACTTAGGTATCTAATATATATATATATATATATATATATAGTGACTAGTGAAATTGAATTGATGGTATGGAAGTGCTATTACCGAATGTTACGCACTATGTGTGCGATTATATAAAAGAACTATATGTGCGATCATGCAAGGGCACTATGTGTGCGAATTTGTACATCGAGCAGTATGTGTGCGATATGGATTACGGGGCACTAAGTGTGCGGTACGATTAATTGAATATAATCGTAGAAGTAAACAAATAAAATGTTTATGGTCTATAAGCATTTGAGTGCATTCTTTCATCTATGCCATTATACAATATCTTGAGAAGAATATAATGTTGGTATACAGTTAAATGAAAGCCTAATTGAGTAAGAGTATAAAGTAGATAAATAGATTTATATGGAGTTGGAATGGGATTATTGTTTCGAGTAGTATAACTTGTTATTGAGTTGGATAAATTGGATGACGTATGTCATCGGTATATAAGCATATATGTATGTGTGTAGTTAACCATGAAATATCTGATTTGTGGAATAATGGTATGGGCTCGTGTAGTGATTTTGAATAGGTATATATTCGTGTATACTTATTTTACAAATGAGGGAAAAATGGTGCAAACTTACTCGTGGTGTATTACCGAATATGAATTGTAAGAATATGCTTGAATTTAGCTAATAAAATATGGAAATTCGGTATACTAAGTCATCTGAGTTCATTTCATTTTATTTTTATTGCTTATGACTTACTGAGTTAATAGCTCATTCGGTGTGTTTGTTTTCTTTATATGTTTAGATTCTTAGTTCGTTGCAAGCTCAAAACCGTCTTGGAAGTCATCACAACTATCAGCTTTATTTTGGTACTTATAAGGATTAGAAACTTAGTGTTATGGCATGTATAACCAATCGTAAATTTTTGTACTTTGTTTTGTTAAAAGTACTTGTATCAAAAGCCATACGAATATGGCTTAAACCTTAAGATGAAATGTTTGTTATGATCAAATACGTTATATATCTTTTGATTGGTGAAATGATATGAGTTATGGATGATCTACTTACTAACTAAATGCTTGATACTTAAATCGATTTGTAAACTGAGGTTTATGAAAAATATTTGAAAATATACTAGGTGTATGCTTTTATCCTATATGTATTCGGTTACCTTTAAAAAAAAAACTTACTAAATGAATAGTTCTATTCTTGTATGTTGTACGAATATGTCAAGGGTATATTGTTAGCCATTTGAATTGAAGTTATTTATAGTTAGAATTCTCCCTGAATTTGATTGTCGTATAATTGATGAAAGATGAACTAGATTGGTAGTTCCTAGTAACCCTCCAATGACGGTTTCGGGTTTAAGGTGTTACACGAAAAGTTAGTGTGTAATCCCCTACTAAAAAAGATAGTCAGTCATACAAAAATTGCAGTAACAATCTGGGCCTAAGCCCATTACAACAGACAGTAACGGATGGGCCTTAGCCCATTACAGATTTAAAATCAGAATGCAGTATGTATGATGCATGATGCATGTTAACCCATCCAACCCTGCACTTGCCTCCGTCCAACCCTGGACTTACTGTGGGGATAAAATCAATCCTCTCATCCAACACACCAAGAGTTAGCACTGGCTACGACACTAACTAGAATCGCAGAAAGGTTGCCAGATAACAGAATCGCAGCATAGCTGCCAGTAAAAATAAGTGGCTTAAAGTTATCAATAGTGGCACAAAGCCTTCAAATGGCACAAAGCCTTTCGGTAATATGAACGGCACTAAGCCATCGATAGTATGTGTGGCACAAAGGCATTGGTAAAATGGACAGCACTAAGCCATCAATAATATATGTGGCACAAAGCCATCGGCAAAATGGACAGTACTGAGCCATCAATAATACACGTGGCTCAAAGTCATCGGTAAAATGGACAGCACTAAGCCATCAATAATATACGTGGCACAAAGCCATCGGTAAAATGGACAACACTAAGCCATTAATAATATGTGTGGCAGAAAGCCATCGGTTGGTCCACAGTCGTCTCATGCGACCCGTGCGACCTTAACCGATCAGTACGAATATATAGCTCTAAGCCTTTGGTGGGTCCACAGTCGTCTTATGCAACCTATGTGACCCTAACAGATCAGAACTTCCTCCATAACATTAACCTAACCTATGCAGCATGTCGTGCATGTATGCAAAACACATAATCACCACATAACATACTTAACCAATCAAACATCATATAAGGGCATAGCAGCCTTTCCACCCTACAGGGGTATTATGGTCATTTTACTCTACAGGGGTAATTCAATCATTTTACCCTCTAGGGGTAATTCGGTCATCCTGCCCTATAAGGGTATTACGGTCATTCTGCCCTATAAGGGTATTAAGGTCATTCTGCCCTATAAGGGTATTACAGTTATTCTACCTATTTGGGGCCTTGGTACAGTTAACGACTCCATTGAAGGTCTACAGTCGCCTCGAGTGACTTAAGTAACCTAAATAGACATAACGATATAAATTGGCCTAAGGCCCATTACTCGGCCCAGGTGGGCCTACGCGCTCGTGTGGCCCGTTTAGCCTAAATTCAGTCACGGCTATGCGAACTACATAGCCCAGTCCAATACCTACCGTATGAAATACATTTTATCCGTGTGTGGCCCACAAGCCCATTGGGCCCACACGACCCATTTTGGCCCAACGTGGCCCATAACGGCCCTAACTATGAGAATACTCATGGCAGCCCCTTCAGTCTAACGCCCATGCTCGTGGGCTCGATTCACCACACGTGCGATCACACGCTCGTGTGGCATCAAATGCCAAAGTTTCGGCTTTTCGGCTTCTGCCGATCAACAGTCAAGCGGTGTTAGTACACATACTTTTGGCTTTTCAGCCGACTATCATAGACAATATACAGTTACACACACCTTTGTTTGCGAAGAATGCTAATAATCCTTGAGCACCAAAACCTACATCGATTCCCAACACACAATTAATCACATGTCGATAGGGAAACAACCAACCTTAATAGTCACTTAAAAGATACTACCTTCTCAATACTTAGCCCATAACAATCACCACCCTTACCTTGTTTGAGTGAGTGACTCCAATCCTCTAAGATCGCTAACTAGGATCGATCATACGCCTTGTCGACAAATTGCATTACGATAGATCTTTGTTAGGTAGTACCGATCAAAGATGTGGCCTACATCCCAAATATTACTTTGCAAACACATAGGGCATAATTGGTCTATAACCCAAAAATGAAGATAACAAATTACCTTAATCAGACGATGAGAGAAAAATCTTGATAGCCTAAACAACTCTAGAACTCCTTCCCTCTTCGAAATTGACTAGCCCCCACCGAGCATCATATCGCGAAAAAAGATCAAGAATGTAATTAGAGTCCATAAGAATAGAAGCATTCGACTTTAAGGGAAATAATAAAAGAGATAAAAAATTGACAAGTAGAGAACAAGAAGAAGAGAGCTTTCAGTTTTTAAATAAATGCAAAAGAGCACAACTTAAACACATACCGCTTGTCAGGAACCAGTTGTCAAACTGAAAGTGACTTAATGAGACGAGAAAGGGAAAGGATCAGCAGAGAGTGAAAGTAACGCAAAGAAGAGAACTTGCCAAATAGAATAACAAAGGGAAAATTGAGAAATGCCATATTCGGCTAGATTTAGGAAGGAAGGGAATGTAGAGAAGAAAGTGAAGAGAACTAGAAAAGCAGAGTTTCAGCCAAAAGTGTGAAGAGATTACAGAAGGAAAAAAGTGTGTTCGATTAGGCTTAGAAAGAAAGAAAGAAAACAATATTTGACTTTTGTACAAAAAGGTTAGGTTCCCAATTGGCCAAAAAAGAAAAATGAAAACAAAGTCGCTCAAAAACAAAGAAAAGATAGATACAAGAGACCCCAATCCTGAAAGCAAAAGAATGCCAAAACTAGATGTCAAAACCATCAAAAACTGAAAAAAAATGTCAAAAGGACACCACCAAAACTGTTAATGCTCATAAATTCCCCCTCCTAGCCGAATTCTTTACCTCAAAAGTCTAAGTTCGGTACAGAGACTTCCTCCCTCACCAATCTCCTATTTTTCCTCAACAACTCAACAACCCATCCTATCTAAATCCACTTTTTTCCTCATTGATTAACTTTATGACCAGTTCTAACTCCCATCAACAGTCTTTCACTTAAACGCTACCACCTTACTAGCACAAGCAGCAAAATAAACACACCATTGCTCACGCCCAGCCTTGAACCTCAGACCTCCCCAATACATAACATGCCACCTTGCCACTAAACCACAAGCTCTCTTTGTGTCACATTCTAACTATCATAATTTATAAGGCCTACACTTCAGTACCCAAGGTTTTATGTACTAAAAATAAAATTTTTCTAAAGCCCAGGTTTGAACCTAGGACTTCTCCAACACTCCCAATCACTCTTAAACCACTTAGCCACTGGCATAACACACAACTTGTGATATTTCTTGCACACACAACCTTTTATGTGCAGCCTCCTAGCGGCTCCCATACACAAGGCCCATTCCTACTAGGCCCAAATTTAGGGCGTTACAATGGTATAAAAGTGTACTTACATGGTATGTTTTTGGACAGGTTGATATGTGATAAGTTGTTGCTTTGATAATGTTAATTTGGATGAATCTAAGAACTTTTTATATATATGGATTAAGGTATATGAAACATGTTATGATAGTATGTGTTTGGGTTGGTTAATGGTATTGAATTGAGAGAGAAAAGGGTTGGTTATGGAATGGTATAAAATGTGTATTGAATTGGATGTACTAGCTACCTATTTGAATGTGCCTTTGATACCATTTGAATGCCTGTAGGTACATGTATTTTGGGTAAGAAAAGTGGCTTAAACCAAGCCTATTTCACTCCACACGGCCAAGCACACGGGCGTGTGGCTTGACTGTGTGTGACCCATGGCCTTAGTACATGACCGTGTGTCCCCTAGGGTACCCTTTCGAATTAAGTCAGTATGCCTTATAGGATTTGCACGGTCTAGACACATAGGAGTGTCTACTGGCCGTGTATAGCACACTAGCTGGCACACGGAAGTGTGGTCAGCTGTGTGGCCAAGTCGGAGAGTTACACTAGTAGACACATGGGCATGTGACTGGCCGTGTGACTAAAACAGTATGCTCTTTAATTTTTACAAGGCCAGGAAAATGTACGTGTTTGGTGGCCATGTGGACAAGTTAGTAGGTATGCCCTGTTTTCCCACGGCCTAGACACATGGGTGTGTCTGGTAACCGTGTGAGGCACACGACCTGTGCAAACGGGCGTGTGATCCTTATTCAAAAATTTTTCTAAACTTTCTCAAAGTTTCCAAATGTTACCATTTCATTCCCGAATGTATGTTGCCAGCGTTGCATGCTCGAATTAAGCATGTTATAAGTATGAATGACTGATAAGTACTGAAATGAGATGATATTTGCTAAATGCATGATGAATTACTATTCTGATTTGGGTTGAAAGTCTGGTAATGCCTCTTAACCTATTCCAGTGACGATTATGGTTAGGGGTGTTACATTTTATTGGTATTAGAGCTATAGTTTAGTCGATTCTAGGACTGCCGTAGTGTATACGAGTCTAGCTATACATGCCATATATAAACTGCGATAGTGTGATATCTACTGACAACTTCTGAATTATGTTTTATATAGTAAATGGATCCAAATCGAGTAGTAGCTGATGATGTAGAGAGTAATACACTAGCTCCCGCTCAAGGGATTGCGCCTTCTGAATCGACTCCTGCTATGGGTAGTTAGGGAAAAGCTAAACAAGCTTTCTTCCAGATGATGAGTGAATGGTTTACCAAATTTGTTCAAGAAAACCCGGCTGCTCAACAACCTTCACCCCAGCCTGTTCCCCAACAAATCCTTGTAGATCCATGAGGTATGGATACTTTGAGATTAAATAGACCCCTTTTTGATAAGATACGAAAATATAGAGCCGAAGGATTTATAGCCACAGCTAGTGATGATGCTAAGAAAGTTGAATTCTAGCTCAAAAACACGATCAGAGTATTCGATGAGTTTTCTTACATACCTGAAAATTGTTTAAAATGTGCTATTTCATTGTTGAGAGACGCATAGTACCAATGGTGGAAAACCCTAACATTTTTTGTTTCACGAGAAATAGTTACATGTGATTTCTTTCAAATTGAATTCCAAAAAAAATATATCAGTCAACAGTTCGTCGACCAGAAACAAAAAGAATTACTTGAATTTAAACAGGGCAGTATGATAGTAACTGAATACGAAAGAGAGTTTGTCAGACTCGGCAAATATGCTCGTAAATGTGTTCCACTGAGGCTATAATGTGTAAAAGATTCGCAAATGGATTGAATGAGGATATCCGATTGTTAGTCAGGATTCTCAAATTGAAAGAGTTTGTTGTTCTGGTTGATAGAGCTTGTAAAGCCGAAGAGGTTGGCAAAGAGAAAAGAAAAGCTGACTTTGAAGTGAGAGACTTTAGAAAGAGTTTGCAAGTAAATCACATTAGTATGGATCAAAGAAATCTAGAGATTTTCAACCCTGTTCAACAGCTTCTGCAGGCATATCGAACATAGATAGAGATGCTAGACAGTTCAGTCCAAGACCCCAAACAACATCTGTTGCAAGTATGGGTAGCGTGAAAATTTGGGATCTGAATGTAAACATTGCAATAAGAAGCATTATGGTGAATGCCAAGTGAAAAGTGGGGCATGTTTCAAATGCGGATCATTGGATCATTATCTTCAAGATTATCCAGAGGAACCTATAGTTGAAAGAGAACAATCTGTGAATGTGAGCAATACAGCTACTGGAGGGAGACCACCTCAAAGTACTGGAAATCCAAGTGGTAACTGTAATACTACACGAGACTCGAATGTGAGATTAGAGACACGAGCACTTGCTTGAGCATATGCTATCCGTGCACGTGAGGAAGCACGTCACTTGATGTTATTACCTATACTTTTTCTCTTTATAACACTAATATTATTGCGTTGATAGATCCTGGATCAACCCATTCATATATCTGTATGAAATTAGTGTTTAAAAAGAGTTTACATGTTGAGTCTACGGAGTTTGTAATTAAAGTATCAAATCCATTAGGCATGTTTGTATTAGTTGATAAAATTTGCAAGCAATGTCTATGGATAACTTGGGGTTACTGTTTTCCGACTGACGTGATGCTCTTACCATTCGATGAGTTTGACGTGATATGGGGTATAGATTGGCTGGCTAAGCATGATACAGTTGTAAATTGCAGATGAAAGATTATAGAATTGAAATGTCAGGATGATGAAATTTTTCGGATTGAGTCTAATGATTCGAATGATTTACCAATTGTGATATCACCTATGCAAGCTTAGAAATATGTGAAATAGGGCTGTGATGCATATCTTGCGTACATGTTGGATACAAAAGTGTCAGAATCAAAGATTGAATCTGTGCCAGTTGTCTGTGAATTTTCAAATGTTTTTCCAGAAGAATTACCGGGATTACCACCGATTAGAGAGGTTGAATTTGGTATTGAATTGTTACTGGGCACTACACCGATATATATAGCTCCGTACAGAATGGCATCGACTGAATTGAAAGAGTGTAAAGCGTAGTTACAAGAGTTGACAAATAGAGACTTCGCATGACCGAGTTGTTCGCCCTAGGGTGCACCGGTATTGTTTGTAAAAAAGAAAGTGTTACACCCCTTACCTGAAACCGTCGCCGGAGTCGAGCACGAGGCGTTACCAAACTTACCTTACTAGTTCATTCACATTCATTTAATATATCCCTAAAATAGACCCTCAAGGCCCTAACCATGCAATTGGAACGGTTTGAGACCAAACTGGGAACATTTAAAAACTTTCCAATTACTTACACAAATTAAAACAATTTATTTCACTGTTCATAACAAAACTATTCACCTGCGTAACAGTCACTAAATTAATTATAAATCGAGTTAAAAACTGAAAATTTAAATCCTAAATTTTTTGTAAAACTAGACTTATATATCTTCCTACCATAATTTTTTCAGAATTTTCGGTGTGGCCAATTAGTACAATTTATTAGTGAAATGTTCCCCTATTTTGTAGCCCAGCGGACCTGACCTCTCTTCACTAAAAATCAATTATGTCATAGTACAGTTTTCATTTAGTATTTCCACTTGTTTCTAATGAAAATAGACTCACTAAGGAATATATACATATAAATTATGACTCATAATTATTTTTTTAAAATTTTTAGTGAATTTCTAAAATTAGAACAGGGGATCACAAAATCCCTCTGAACCAGTCTCACAAGAATTTAAATATCTTAGAATATAGACTTCCTTTGCTTGTTCTGTTTCTTTCTTATCAAAATAGACTCAATAAGATTTAATTCTATATCTCATTCAACATTTAATTTCATTTCTAATATTTTTAGTGAATTTTAAAATTCAAATCACTGCTACTGTTCCAAAACTGTTTCATGGCCAACTTTTACTCTTTCTTAATTTCTTTGCATAAACTATCATTTAGGCATACATAACATCAAATCATGTTCTTAATTAGAAATAAAATAGCTAATCATATCAAGTATTCATATGCCATTCTTTAATCATATCATAAGAACATACACACAAAATGACCAAGTCCCTATACATGCCATAACTCAAAACATTTCAAATTACAAAATACTGAGATAGCCTTTGATAGTGTGAGACTAACTCCGACATCCTTACGATCCCGAAATTGGGTTGGCTACACTATAAAAGAGAGAAAGGAAAAGGAGTAAGCTACAATGCTTAGTAAGTTTACAAGTAAATAAATGACAACATTCACCAAGTATAAATATACTCATATTATACCATCAACTAACAAAATCTTTATTTTACTTCTCCACTTACTCTTTAACTTTCCTGTTTGTCATTCCTTTACCTGAACTTTCTGATAACATAGCCTGTATATTAGCCCAATGAACCATTTGGAATACTCAGGATACTTGGGTTTTCCTGCTTGGTAATAGCCTACCAAAGCCATGCTCTAGGCATGGTCTTACATAGGATGTTCCCTGTCCTGCCAAAGCCATATATCTGATATGAACTTACATGGGATGTTCCTGAACTGTCTCAAACTACCAATGTCATATGTCTGATATGGACTTACATGGGATGTTCCTCAACTGTCTCAACCCAAAATGTCATGACATTCCGTATCCCATACATTCCTTAGGTTCAAACGGGCTTTCTGATACTTTTTTTCTATTACCTTATCTTTGATTCAACTTGGAATATTCTCATAAAATAAATGTATATATGCTAGAAATTAACAACATTAATGTGAAATATCAAAATATTACATTTATTTACCGTAAACTTACCTCGGTACAAAAATACGATCAACTTGACAACTTAACCTTCTACCTTTTTCTTTCCTCGGTGTATCCCCAAATTTCGTTCTTCATGATTATGGAGCTTGGAAGCTTGAAACAAACCCTAGCTATGGAAAACCCTTGACATTTGGCCTAATGAAGAAGATGATAACATTTTTGCCATCTTTTCCCTTTTTAATCTTTTTAATTACCAAATGACTAAAATGCCCTTCATTAAAATTTTGGTTATTTCTACCTATGTATGTCCATTTTTGTCCATGAAAACCTAATGGTATAATTACCATTTAAGGACCTATACTTCAATTATGCCCTTCAATTTAATCCTTTCCTATCTAGAATTCATATTTATCAACTTTTGCAATTAAGCCCTAATAGGCAATTTAAACATGCAATTCATGAAATTTTCTACCAATATTCTAACATATGCATCTATTCACTCGGTAAATCATAAAAATTAATCGGAATAAAATTTTCTATCTCAGATTCGTGGTTTCACAACCACTATTCCATTTAGGCCCTATTTCGGGATGTTACAGAAAGACCGGTTAATGAGAATGTGTATTGATTACATATAGCTAAATAAAGTAGCGAGAAAGAACAAATATCCCATACTGTGGATTGATGATTTATTTGATCAGTTGAAAGGGGCTACGGTGTTTTCAAAGATTGACCTAAGATCCGGTTATTACAAGTTACGAGTTAAAGACTTAGATATACCGAAGACTACATTCAGAACGAGGTATGACCACTATGAATTTTTAGTTATGCCATTTGGATTAACTAATGCTCTTGCTTGTTTATGGATTTGATGAATCAGATATTCAGACTGTATTTAATAGATTTGTTGTTGTATTTATTGACGACATTCTAATCTATTCTCGTGATGAGATAGAGGGTAACACCCCTCACTCATACTCGTCGCCTGACTAGGGTTCAAGGCGTTACCGGACTTAAACAATAACATTCATTCAAAACCGAACCATGAATTTCAATCCAAATTTAAAACTTTTCTTTTAAACTCATTTTGTCCCTATTACAAGCCTACGAGGCCCAAAACATACTTTAAGAATGGTTCGGGACTAAACTGGGATCTCTGGATCGCTCAGAGAAGTTTTCTTCAAAACATTTTCACACGCCCGTCTGGGCTGGCCGTGTGGTCACACACGCCCGTGTCCCAGCCCGTGTTAAAAATATCGAGCATTCTGTTTATGACGTTAGCATACAATAAAGGGCACACGGCCAGGTCACATGATCGTGTGCTAGGTTATGTCCTCTACACGGTCGAGACACATGGCCGTGTCCCTACCCGTGTGGCAAACACGTAGGCTATTTTCCAAGCCCTTTTATTGCCCTTAATTATTTACACTCTTATACATTTCAAAGACACATATCATACCCTCAATTATTCTTAACTTACTTATCAAACACATGTAGTATATCACTAACCATTCATGACAAAAAAATATGATCACATCACATAAGATCTTAACACATGTATGCAAAAATAGGTTTATATATTCATGGCCAATATGAGCCATATCTAATGGCCATATACAATGAAGCAATATAAGCCAATACATTTGGCCAAATCATAAGAATACATATGACCAATAACTAAGTCTCTATACATGCTGCTCACTGGAAAACACTTAAGGTTTGTCATTACCCCGAAATGAAAATTTTGATAGTGTGATGTTGCCTCGATGATCTCTAACCCTGAGCTGACCTGATAACACTAAGAGAAATGGAGAGGAGGGAGTAAGCTTTATAGCTTAGTAAGTTGACATATAATAATAATCAATTAATTTATATGATTTTTCCAATCCTTACAATGTATTCTGAAGGTAATACAATCATTGTTTCACATGATTCCACTTTTTACGCATGTTCACCTTAGGCTATCTTCCTAGGTCATAGTCACTAAATTAATTATATCTTAAGTTATAGAACTCCAAATTAAGATACGTAAATTTTACCTGAAACTAGACTCACATATCTTCTTACCATTAAATTTTTAGAATTTTTGGTTTCGCCAATTTCCATTAAATTATTTATATCTCATGACCTTTAATTCAATTTCCACCATTTTTGGTGATTTTTCAAAATCACATAACTGCTACTGTCCAATACTGTTTGACAGCTAATTTCACTCTTTCATGATTTCATTGTTTTAACTTCATTTTAAACATATGTATCTCCAATCAAATTTATCACATTCTCATACATCAAAAATATAGACCTATATTCACAAGGTCATTCTCATATGTATAATTTACTCATGCTCTTTCTTACCGACAATTCACATTATACCAGGTTCATATCTCGTGAATTCTCATGTGTACCTATATCACTCATTACATAAATTTAGTCTTTCTCATCTTTAATGTAACACCCCTAACCCGTATCCGTCACTGGAATAGCGTACGAGGCATTACCGGACTTATACACACAATCAATCAATTTTCGAGTTACAATTTCCACTTTAAATTAAAACATTTCATTTAAACTCATTTTATCCCTATTATGGGCCTACGGGGCCCAAAACATACTTTAAGAATGGTTTGGGACTAAACCGGGTTCTTTAGAATACTTATAAAAATCTTCAACAAAACAGTGTCATATGCCCGTGTGACTTAGGACACGCACGTGTGGGCAGGTCGTATGGTCATACACACTCGGGTCCCAGCCTGTGTTAAACACATCGAGCATTCTGTTTATGATTTTAGCTTACCATTAAGGGCCCACAGCCAAGTCGCACGCCCGTGTACGAGGTTGTGTCCTCCACACGGTTGAGATGCACGGCCGTTTAATATACTTAACAACATCAAAACATTTCCACTTGCATGCATAAAATAGGCTTACATACCTATAACCATTATGGGCCACCTCTTGTGGCCTTATACAATGAAGTACTATAGGCCAATACATTTGGCCAATTTACAAGAATACATATTACCCATAACTAAATCTCTATACATGCCACTCACTTGTAAGCAAATAAGAATTTTCATTACTCCAACTTGACTAATTGGTAGTGTGATACTACCTCCAGCAATCTCCAACCCTGAGCCAACCTAACAACAGTAAAAGAAATGGAAAGGAGGGTGTAAGCTTTACAGCTTAGTAAGTTGGCATATAATAATAAGCAATTTAATGAAAAAGATTTTTCCATTCCTCAAAAGTATTCTTAAGATAATATGATCATTGTTTCACATGATTTCACTTTTTACTCGTGTTCAGCCTAGGCTGTCTTCTTGAGTCATAGTTATTAAATTAATTATATCTAGAGCTAAGGAACTCCAAATTTAGATCTACTAATTTTCCTTGAAACTAGACTCACATATCTTCTTACCATAAAATTTTTAGAATTTTTGGTTTAGCCAATTAGTATAGTTTATTCATTTAAGTTTCCCCTGTCTGTTTGACAGTTCTAACTCCTCTTAAATAAAAATCAATTTTCTCGTTATACAAAATTTGGATGGCCGTCTTGTTTTTTTCTATTGAAATTAGACTCATCAAGGATTTTAAACATATAATTCACACACCATAACCATTTTTATAAAATTTTTAGTGATTTTACAAAGTCGAAATAGGGGATTCTAAATCCATCCGACCCTATCTCACAACAATCTAGATTTCTCATGAAATGAGATTTTTTTTGCTTAATCTACTTCCTTCAAACGAAAATAGACTCAATGGGCTTTAATTTTATATCTTATTCAACTTCTAATTCAATTCCCACCATTTTTGGTGATTCTTCAAAAGCACATAATTGCTACTGTCCAAATCTATTTTATTTTTAAGTTTCACTCTTTCATGCTTTCATTATAGTGGCTTTAATGGTAGCACTTACCTCTTATCAACCTTACCAAAATTCAACCATATAACGAGTGTATTGCTCATACTTTACACATATATACCTGCACTTATTCTATAACACCCTAAATTTTAGGGTCTTTAGAACTCTTGCATAATTCGTTGATTGCATGTTGGGTGTTCTTTGTTTACGTTTGAGCATGTTTAGGAAGCCTTTGGAAGGTCTGGGTTAAAGTCTAAACCCTTGGAGAAATTTTGATTTTTGGCTTGGGGAAGTAGGAATGTTAGCTGGCGGGGTTTAAGTTTAATTGTTGTTAACTCGTGTCGCAAGGAGCCTAGTGGTGGAGTGGCTTGTAGGGTCATTAGAAAGGGGGGGATCAGGGCTTGTGGCGCCATAGGCAGCTAGGACTCGGGTTCAAATCCCCTTGCAAGCAAATGTAAAATTATTTTGCTGGAAGTGGACGGGGTTTAGTCGAAGTTAAACTCTGAAGGTGGTCGTTGACCTGGTAAGAGGTAAGATTTGAGTTGGTCTTCAGGTTTGAATGAATGATGGAGAGTGGTTTAAGGAGAAAATGAAGGAGGAAATTGGGGAATTGAGGTGTGAAGGAAGGGTCAGCCAATTGTAGGCAACTTGGGGTTGCGAAAGTCGGCTGAGGTCTTTTGCACTTAGTATTTTCAGCATTTGAGTGCTGGGGAGTCTAGATTTTTCTTCTCTTTGTTTTCGGTTTAGGTGCTTTAAGGCATCTTTAGCTAAGTCTTAATACCGAAACCCTATTCTCAATCTTGTCCTCTTTTGCTTCTTTACCAAAAGTTGAGACACCAAGTGTCGAATTCCTTTGTTTTCCCAAAAGCCGAACCTTACTTCCCCTTCTTCTCATTTTTGAACTTGACTGAAATTTTCATTAGCCGAACCTTACATTTCTTTTCCATTCTTATACTTTCGTCTTCTCTTCGAGCTCACTTGTGCATTCGTTTCTGTGACCTTTGTCTTTAGCCGATTCTTTCCCTACTCCTCTATTTTGATTTGCTTCATAGCCGAATTCTTGGTTCTCTTTTGCTTCAAATTCTTTTCTTTTCTTCTTTGCATTCTGTCCTCTTAATCTGTTACTTGGGCATTTGGCCGAACCTAACTCCTTCCATTTCGTTTCTTTGGCCAAACAATACTTAGTGTTCTTCGAATTTCTTAAGCTGAATCTTCCTCTATCTCTCATCTAATCAAGGGTTCGTTTTCTTCATCTATCGGAAAGTGGTAAGTGTTGTTCCTCTATTTCTACTAAAGTAATATATTCTGAGTTGCCTTGGGTAGCAATTTTTACCCTTCTTTTCTTAGGGTTTGCAAAGAGTGGGCGATTGCGAAGCGATCTTTTCAATCTTATTGTTAATGGACGTTGTCACCCCTCATATTTTGTGTAAGCTGAATCTCTCACTTTCTCTCCTAAATTCATATCAATCGATTTGGATCCTTGTGTTTGATTTCTCTCCTTTCTTGATGGTGTTGTGTCAGATTCTTAGGTATTGTTTGATACTAAATCTCTCAAGAATCAGAGGCTTGGTTGGGGAGTCTAAAGCAAGCTAGATCAGTCTATCGGTTGCAGTTAAGGTAAGTGGTTAATGGGATTTTGGTTTGGGTCGAATGAAAAGGTTTCTGTGTGGTTATGAGTAGTAAGCCGAATGGATTAGTAATGGTATGGTTGGATTATTGTAGGTTGATCATCGGCGGGATCGCTCGGCTTAGTTCGTAAGCAGGCGTGTAACTACACCCTCCGTAGTGTAGGTCGGCAAAAAGCCGAAAAGCCAAAATGCTGGCAAATGGAGGCCTTATTTGCGTGCGAATGCTAATGGGCCAAACTGAACCCGTTAAGATGGATTTTTAGTCTATGGAGAGCAATTGGTGTGATTCTGCACATGTAGGCTATGTCGGGCTGAGATGGGCCAAATAGGCCCAATAGGGGCTTTAGGACCCAAAATCACTTCTGACCTAATTAGTGAATCTGGGTTGCTGGCCTCGAGGCAAGATTTGTTAAGAGGTTATACTTAGTGTAGGGGCGGTAAATTTGATAAAGAGGACTGAGATACCTTTGAGGGGTAAAATTACCATTTTACCACTAGTCTTAGAAATGGTAAATTAATGACTTGCATGATTAATTCTGTATCTGCTCTTCTGAAAGCATGTTATATATTCTATTCTATGAATCTGCATGGAGTTGGGATTATGGTTATGGAGGAAGTTCTATTATAGTGGCTCTGCCACATATTTCTATTAACAGTGGCCTTGCTACTTATTCTGTTTCTGGTGGCTTTGCCACAATATTCTGTTATTAGTAACGTTGCTGCACATTGGTGTGTGGGCTGGGTGGGTTGAGTTATTCCCCACATGGTGTGTTGGTTGGTACGGGTGGTGTGATGGCTGGCTTGGGTGGGATCTGCATACTATATGTTCTGTATCTCTTATGGGCTTAGACCCGATCTCTTTCTATTTTGGGCTATGGCCCATTCTGTTTTATTGTGGAGTTGCACACTGAGTTTCCAAAACTCACTCTTTTAGTTATTAACATGTGCAGGTAACCCCCAGATTTAGTGGATTTGGTGCCGTGGATGACTCAAGGTGGCCACGTGTCTGTCCGCTTGCTTTCTACATCAGTTGGACCTTTATTATTTTTAAGCCTTTACTCATTTTCTATTCTGGGTTTATGTTATGTAATAAGACCATTTTGGGATTTTAACTTTTATTTGGTTACTTATTATTTTGAGCGGAAATTGCATGAAATTGATTAACTGATCAAACTAGACTCTTAATACTTTATAACAAAAGTTTTAGAAAAAGAAACCACGCCTTTATGTTTTAAACGCTTCCAACAAATTTAAGCATAACCTAGCTTAATACGGCATCTTTTCAAAACTAAAGCAAAGGTTTTCACCTAGAACCCAAATGGGGTTTTCTAAATACATGAACTTGATTTAAAAGACCTAAACTTTGTTTAGTTAGACGGTTTTGTTTCTAAATTCTTTACTATGTGACCTTCCAGATCTGGACGTAATGTCTAGGCCGAGTTTGGGGTGTTACATATTCATAAAACTTCATATTCACACTTATACATATAAATGCATCATGACATGAAACACATTTGTACATTAATTCATCACAACATATTGTCAAATCTTTTTACGTTCTATCACAATATTACTATATCAATTCAATACCTGTTTAACCAAGTGGAATTCTAAAGGATACGTGAAAAAAGGCACAAAGTGCTACACATATTGTACCCGAAGCTACCATTGATATGTAGCCGAAGCTACCACTGATATGTAGCCAAAGTTGCCACTTTTCAAAATTTCACATATCACATAATGCTCATCATTGAGCTATTCACGGGCCTGCTCACACAAGCTGACGGTAGAGTAGAAGCTACTAGTGCTACTCACACAAGTTGACAGGTATCCGCCCAAATGTAGGATTACCTAGCCACTGGTAGTTGACCTAAACTAGGACCCGTAATCAGATATACAATCGCTCACATACAATGGGTTGACATGTCACTTGTATCCTATTTGATTCCTAAGGTTCAATCCGAACTTTTTTCACACTTGTCGAAGCTTAGTCAATATATACTTAATCACATATCTTCTAATGATAACAAATCTCACAATTTCACATAATAACTATAATCATAAAGAGCACATCGATCACATGATTTCAATTGAATTCCATGTCATCTTGTATCATGGACATATATGTATATTTTTTTTCTTGATCAATTCATATACATAACACTTTAAACAATTAATTCACAAAAATCAAATTAACATAATAATTTAAGCTTCAAACATAAAATACAACATCATTGCATTATTATTATCTCACCAACTTACCTCTAATGCAAAAGCAGCTAGTTTTTCCGACTTAGCCCACAACCTCGTTCTCCCCCGATCTAAGCCCAAATTTCGTGTTTTCTTAATTATGACGCTTGGAAGCTTGGCAACCCTAGCCATGGCTTCGCCCACAGTATATTCGGCCCATTAAGAAGATGGATAAGGGTTTTTGGCATTCATTTTGTGTTTTAATTCATTTAAATGCCAACTGACCAAAATGCCCTTCACTGAAAACTTTGATATTTTCAGCCGTCCATGTCCATTGTTGTCCAAAATTTTAGAATTTGGTCAAATTGCTATTTAAGGACCTTTAATTAATATTCCAATTGAATTTCATGGTAAAAGCTTCTAGAACTCAACTTTTACAACTTATTCAATTTAGTCCCTATAATCAAATCGAACACTTTCACATAAAATTTCTTCATGAACTTTTCATACAAGCATATAAACATATCATAGACTTTACAATAATCGTAAAATAATTATTTCTACTTTAGATTTGTGGTCTCAAAACCACTATTCTGACTAGGCTCTAATTCAGGATGTTACAACTCTCCTCCCTTTAGGGATTTTCATCCCTGAGAATCTTACCAGAATGAGGTTTGGGGTCTTTCCTCACAGTTTCCAAACATCACTAAATAATCCTTTTCGAGATGATACTTTCAGAAACACTCTGTCATCGATCAGAATCCCAATATAACTCAGCCAACTCTATCAAACAAGGAATCGATACATACTAGAATAATTCTGCAAATTCTGTCAAACGCTTGGGAACAGCCCAGCTAGCATTTCTTGTAATCTGAAGATAAGGGAAATCCGATACGAAATTCATAATAGCCCTATCTCATGGTCATTTCAATATCATCACTGAAAACATTAATCCTGAATACACTTGACATTCGACTTAATCGTGTTGAAAAATCAACATTTGAATACAAAATAAAAAATACTGGGTTCATATCCGTATACCAAAACATTTACTTCAAATCACTGTACTTTTTATTACTCTTTGAATGGATAGACCAGATACTACTATAAGCTCTGTACAAAATTTTCTGCATAAATCCTGAGTTCCACAGTACACGAAGTCTTCCTTGGAATAATAATAACAATAATCAAATCCAACCTGAAGTTTAGAATCAAAAGTCGATCCTCACTATACTCATTTAGCTTATTTCTCACTAACACATTTCTAAGTTTCCTGAACTTGTAGAGTAAACATCACTTTAGCTCTTTATTTATTCTCAATACAGACATAAGAGTAATCGTATCTAAATAACTAGCTGAACAGTTCTTTTTAATTGATATTAACCATCTGAAAACATGAACCATAACTTTACATTCTAGTAATAAAACACATTCCAATCTGTTCAGTAGTGCATCATTGAAAAATCATAAATTCATTACTCAATTCAAGCTAAACTCAGAACTAGAGCTTCTATTAATAATACCTTCAACTGCTTCAACTTTGCTAACATGCCCAGACCATTCAAACTTTCACAATTGGGATAACTTTATCAATAGAACAACTTTAATTCAGAATAACATCACCCATTTAAAACAAATCTAATAGGTATTTTTTTATATCATGCTTTTCAGAATTTCAATTTTCTTCATTCAGACCGTTTGGCTATAAATCTATGTACGCACAACATCATTTTCGAACCAAAGAATAAACATAAATACACAACTTAATTTATTTCCCAATTGATCAGCCCACTCTGATTAAAACAACTGAGTTATTCTTAATTATTCAATATCGTTCCACAAAGATCACTTCTTCATGTTGTTACGACAGGTCAAACATACAATCTTCCATAATTCTTTCAACATGCCATTCGCAGATATTTACTACTGTATTAAATCAGGCGAAACATAACATCTTGCTTGAACTCACTGAAAAATATCAAAATTACCCAAGGAAACAAAATCAATATACAATTTGAATTTGACTGTCATAATCCACACTTTTGTCAATCTCGATTTCAAAGATAAGCCATCCTAGATAATTTAAACAATAAGGTTGATAAGAAAACCAAGATAATGAAATTTGAGACACAAGACCATACTGAATGTCTGAGAACACCACTCATACGGAATAATAAAAATCTTGATGATTCCGCAAAGAAAACCAGAAGAAAAAGAAACACGGTTCATATGTTCCAAGGTCAATTTTAATAAAGATAAGACATATTCCATATAGATATAAACAGAACAATAGCCAAAAGAAACAGAAGAATAGTCTCATATGAATTCACTGTCAACTTTTATCTCAGACATAACGGAATAGAATACCAATAGAAGATAGTGGAGTGCTGATCATAGATCAATCAAGCCAATGATACTTTCATCAGAAAACAAGCAATCATAATTGTCTTTGATAATATGTGAACATATAGAATACCCAGAAGAGATAGTCATAAATTGCTCAACTGTAATTGCCATACTTAAACATCTTTACATTTCAAACATTTTTCTTCTAACTAATTCTATCATCACTAATTCTGCATTATTCCTTTCACTAACAAAATCAGTTCAGAAGAAATTTCAGTTAATACTTCCTTTTGACATCATGCCTGAATAAGTCGATTTACCAAGGTTAACTTCTCCATTAACTGTTATATTCTATAAACCGTATAATTCTTGGGTTAATATGCTATCATTCTAACTCTGTTCTTTACTTGTCAACCATTCTTAATCTCTGATCATGTTTATAGCTATTCTACCGTTGGACTATTTGATTTCACACTTAGGAACTTAATCAACATGATTCCCATGAATTTTCGTTATAAACACCTCATCGATAAGGGGGTGAGGTCGTACAATCTCTAGCTCGATTCTTACATATATACACACATATGACATATCTCTCATTATCATCATATGTCATCAAAATTATACTATCCATTTCAAATATATTAACATTCATATCTATTTTACACAAAATTTCTGATTATCTCATTCAAACAAGTGCACCCATTCATACATTCTATGAGTTTGGAATAACTTTACTTATCACATTCACTAAATCAATTTAGTCGAGCATGTAACATCATATGAAGGCCAAACAAATATGGATGAGCATATCACTATGTGAACTTTCATCTCACACACTATCATATATATATTTCATGAATTATTATTCATCCTTTTTCGAATTTTGACTCATCATGAATGCACTTTACGCCAATACTTTAGTATCACTATCAACATATTTGGATATAGCTCGGTTGGAGAGTACCTCTGTCTAATCAAGATGGTCCTAATTCGTGTCGGGAGACATCATACTATCACAGGTTTGTGGCATGTATAGTTAGACTCTCACACATGCTAGGTTAGTCTGCGAACTGACTAAACCATAGATCTGATACCACTAAATGTAACACCCCTAACTCGTATCCATTGCCAGATTCGGGTACGAGGCATTATCGGACTTATACACACAATCGATCCATTTTCGAGTTACAATTTCCACTTAAAATTAAAACTTTTCATTTAAACTCATTTTGTCCCTATGACGGGCCTACGAGGCCCAAAACATACTTTAAGAATGGTTTGGGACTAAACCGGGTTCTTTGAAATACCTATAAAAATTTTTAACAAAACGGTGTCACACGCTCGTGTGACTTAGGACACGCCCGTGTGCATAGGTTGTGTGGTCACACATGTCCGTGTCCTAACCCATGTTAAAAACATCGAGCATTCTGTTTATGACGTCAGCATACCATTAACGGCCCACGGCCAAGTTGCACACCCATGTGCTAGGCCGTGTCCTCCACATGGTTGAGACACATGACCGTGTCTCTGCCCGTGTGGCCAACACTTAGGCTATTTTCCAAGCCCTTTTTGTGCTCTTAACTCTTTACAGTCACATACATTGCATAGACACATTTCATACCCTTAATTATTCTTAACTTTATCATCAAGCATATGTAATATACCTTACTACATCAAAACATTTCCACATGCATGCATAAAAAAGGCTTACATACCCATAACCATTATGGGCCACTTCTCGTGGCCTTATACAATGAAGTAATATAGGCCAATACATTTGGTCAATTTACAGGAATACATATTACCCATAACTAAATCTCTCTACACGCACCCACTTGTAAGCAAATAAGAATTGTCATTACTCCAACTTGACAAATTGATAGTGTGATGCTATCTCCGATGATCTCAAACCCCGAGTCAACCTGACAACACTAAAAGAAATGGAAAGGAGGGTGTAAGCTTTACAACATAGTAAGTTGGCATATAATAATAAGCAATTTAATTAACAAGATGTTTCCATTCCTCAAAAGTATGCTTAAGATAATATGATCATTGTTTCATATGATTTCACTTTTTACTCATGTTCAGCCTAGGTTGTCTTCATGAGTCACAGTCACTAAATTAATTATATCTGGAAATATGGAACTCCAAATTTAGATCTGCTAATTTTCCATGAAACCAGATTCACGTTTCTTCTTACCATAAAATTTTTAGAATTTTTGGTTTACCCAATAAGTATAGTTTATTCATTTAAGTTTCCCCTATTTTGCTGTTCGATAGTTCTGACTCCTCTTCACTAAAAATTAATCTTCTCATTATAAAGAATTCAGATGACCTTTCTATTTATTTCTATTGAAAGTAGACTCATCAAGGATTTTAAACATATAAATTACACACTATAACCATTTTTATAATATTTTTAGTGATTTTCCAAATTTGGAACAGGGGATTTCGAAATCCATCCGACCGTGTCTCACAACAATCCAGATATCGCATGAAATGAGTTTTTTTTGCTTACTCTACTTCTTTTATGTCAAAAGAGACTAAATGGGATTTAATTTCATATCTTATTCAACTTATAATTCAATTCCCACCATTTTTGGTGATTTTTCAAAGGCACATGACTGCTACTATCCAAATCTATTTTATTTTTAAGTTTCACTATTTCATGCTTTCATTATAAGGGCTTTAATGGTAGCACTTACCTCTTATCAACCTTATCAAAGTTCCATCATATAATGAGCATATTGCTCATAATTTACACATACATACCTGCACTTGTTCAAAAAACTTCATATTCGCACTTACACATATAAATGCATCGTGAAATGAAACACATTTATACATTAATTCATCACAACACATGGTCAAATCCTTTTACATTCTATCACAATATTACCATAACAATTCAATACCCGTTGAACCAAGCAGAATTCTAAAGGATACGGGAAAAAGGCACAAAGTGTCATACATATTTTACCCGAAACTACCATTGATATGTAGCCGGAGATACCACTGATATGTAGTCGAAGCTACCACTTTTCAAAATTTCACATATCACACAATGCTCATCATTAAGCTATTCACGGGCCTGCTCACACAAGCTGACGGTAGAGTTGAAGCTACTCAGTGCTGCTCATACAAGCTGACAAGTATCCGCAACAAATGCAGGATTACCTAGCCATTGGTAGTCGAACTAAACCAGCACCCGGAATCACATATACAATCAATCACATACAATGGGTTCCTAGTGACATGTCACTTGTATCCTATTCAATACCTAAGGTTCAATCCAAACTTTTTTCATACTTGTCAAAGCTTAGTCAATATATATTTTATCAGATATCTTCTAATGATAACAAATATCACAATTTCACATAATAACTATAATCATAAAGAGCACATTGATCAGATGATTTCAATTCAATTCCATGTCATCTTATGTCATGGACATGTATGTATATACTTTTTTCTTGATCAATTCATATACATAACACTTTAAACAATTAATTCATAAAAGTCAAATTAACATACTAATTTAAGCTCCAAACATAAACTACAACATCATTGCATTATTATTATCACACCAACTTACCTCTAATGCAAAAGTGGCTAATTTTTTCGACTTATCCCACAACCTCGTTCTTCCCCGATCTAAGCCCAAATTTCATGTTTTCTTGATTATGAAGCTTGGAAGCTTGAAAACCCTAGCCATGGCTTCCCCTATGGTATATTTGGCCCAACAAGAAGATGGACAAGGGTTTTTGGCATTCATTTTGTGTATTAATTCATTTAATGGCCAAATGACCAAAATGCCCTTCACTTAAAACTTTGATATTTTTACCCTTCCATGTTCATTTTTGTCCAAAATTTTAGAATCTGGTCAAATTGCTATTTAAGGACCTCTAATTAATATTCCAATACAATTTCATGCTAAAAGCTTCTAGAACTCAACTTTTACAACTTATTCAATTTAGTCCCTCAAATCAAATTGAACACTTTTCACATAAAATTTCTTCATGAAATTTTCACACAAGCATATAAACATATCATAGACCTTATAATAATCATAAAATAATTATTTCTACTTCGAATTTATGGTCACGAAATCACTATTCCGACTAGGCCCTATTTCGGGATATTACATTTAACATCAACTTTAATTCTTTTCCTATTAAATCGCTTAGAATACCGAAGGATACTCTGAAATGTCTTTCACATTATAGGATGCCAATGTGATATCCCAGATATGGTCTTACATGGAATCATAAATCGGTGCTGATGCCATATCCCAGATATGGTCTTATACAAGACCTCATATCAATGTCGACGCCATGTCCCAAACATGGTCTTACATGGGATCTCATCTCGATACCGGCACCATGTCCCAGACATGGTCTTATACAAGATCTCATATCGATGTCAATGTCATGTCCCGGCATGGTCTTATACGAGATCTTATAATGATGTCGATGCCATATCCCAAACATGGTCTTACATGAGATCATATATCGATGTCGATGCCATGTCCCAGGCATGGTCTTATACGGGATCGCTCTTAGATGCCAATGCCATGTCCCAAATATGGGCTTACATGGGATCTCAATTTGGTGCTGATACCATGTCCCAGACATGGTCTTACACGAGACCTTCTCAGTCTCATGTCAAGATAATGGTATCCTTTGTATTCTTAAAATTCAACTAGAATTTTCTTACTTGTAGAAGCTTAGTCAATATACACTTAATCACATATCTTATGGTGGTAACTAAGCTCATAATTTCACATAATAACTATAATCATAAAAAGCACTTTTAAACACAAAATTTCAATTCATTTCCATATCATCTTGTATCATAGACATATTTTTAAATCAATTTATATACATAGCACTTTAAACATTTAATTCAACATAATCAAATTAACATAGCAATCTAGGTTTCAAACATACACTTCAATAACATTTCATTATTATTATCACACCAACTTACCTCGAATGCAAATGCGACAATTATCTTGACTTAGGCCATAATCTCGTTGTTCCGCGATTTAATCCCGAATTTCATTTTTCTTGATCTAACATATCAAATAAAACTTAATTAACATTCAAATTATTTAAATCAGTCCAAAAATCACACATTTACAAATTACATTTTTGCCCCTAAAGTTTGTCAAAATTACACTTTTGCCCCTAGGCTCGTAAAATAATTTTTATTCAATTTCTTTGCATTTTAGACCTAGCTGAACCATTTTCATAACTATAACAATCCACGTTTCCCATTAAATCACACTCTTATGACCAATTTTATAACTTTTACAACTTAGTCCTTTTGGATGTTTTCGTCAAAAATCACTTAGTAAAAACCATTTCTCTAACCATAACCATGCATAATCTATCATAATTCATCAAAATACACAAATTTCTAACATGGGTAAAAACCTAGACCGTCATCATATCTTAAATAAATGGTAGAAATAGGTAGATTATGTTGCAAGGATTACAAACATGTGAAAATCATTAAAAACGAGGCTAGAACGGACTTACAATTAAGCTTGAAAGCTTGGAAAACCCTAGCCATGGTTTATTCATGCAACATTCGGCCATATCTTGAAGATGGATAGTTTTTGGCTTTTATTTTGTCTTTTTAATTCATTTAATTGCCAAATGACCAAAATGCCCTAACTTAAAATTTGATATTTTACCCTTCCATGTCCATTTTTGTCCAAAATTTTAGAATTTGGTCAAATTTATATTTAAAGACCTCTAATTAATATTCCAATTCAATTTCATGCTAAAAGCTTCTAGAACTCAACTTTTACAACTTATTCGATTTGGTCCCTAAAATCAAATTGGACACTTTTCACATAAAATATCTTCATCAAATTTTCAAACAAGCATAAAAACATCTCATAGACCTTATAATAATCATAAAATAATTATTTTCACTTCGAATTTGTGGTCCCGAAACCACTATTTTGACTAGGCCCTAATTCGGGACGTTACACGGAGCATACCAAACATTTGAGAATTGTGTTACAGATTTTTAGAGATAAGCAGTTGTATGCTAAATTTAGCAAAAGTGAATTCTGGCTTTGGGAAGTTAGATTTTTGGGCCATATTATTTCATCGGAAGGCATAAGAGTAGATCCGAGCAAAATTTCTGCAATTATAGACTAGAAACCACTGAGAAATGTATCTGAGATTAGAAGTTTTCTGGGATTAGTGGGATATTACCGGAGATTTGTGAAAGGATTCTTGATGATTGTAGTACCGTTAACGCGATTGCTTAAAAAGAAGTGAAATTCGAGTGGTCAGAGAAATGTCAATAGAGCTTTGAACAGTTGAAAGTAATGCTAATAGAGGCACCAGTTTTAGTTCAACCTGAATCGAGTAAAGAGTTTGTTATTTATAGCAATATGTCATTAAATGAACTGGTTTGTGTATTGATGCAAGACGAAAAAGTTATAGCCTGTGCTTCTCGATAGTTAAAACCACACGAGAAGAATTATCCGACACACGACCTTGAATTAGCTGCAATTGTATTCGCATTGAAGATTTGGCAACACTATCTATACGGTAAGAAATGTTGAATACTTATAGATGATAAAAGCCAGAAATATTTGATGTCACAAAGAGATTTAAACTTGCGACAACGATGATGGCTTGAGCTATTGAAGGATTACGAGTTTGTGATTGATTATCATCCGAGAAAAGCTAACGTTGTAGCTGATGCTTTGAGCAGGAAGTCCTTATTTGCTTTACGGGCAATAAATATATAGATGATGATATGTGATGACGGGTCAATTTTAGTTGAGTTAAAAGCTAAACCAGTATTTCTTCAACAGATATGCGAAGCTGAAAAAAATGACAGTGATTTACAAGCAAAAAGAATGCAATGTGAGTCTAATTTTGATTCAGAATTTCATCTTGGAACTGATGATTATTTAATGTTTTGAAATAGTATTTGCGTTCCGAGCTAGTTTTAACTTATTCAGAAGATTTTATGCGAAGCACACTGTAACTGCTTATCCGTACATCCAGGGAGTACCAAAATGTATAACAATTTCAAATAGTTCTACTGGTGGCACGGCATGACGCGAGATATCTCAGAATTTGTTTCTAATTGTCTGATCTGTCAGGAAGTTAAAGCTGAACATCAAGTACCGTTAGGTTTACTGCAGCCTGTAATGATTCTCGAGTGGAAATGGGATAGGATTACAATAGATTTTGTATTGGGTCTGCCTCTGACTCCAAGAAAGAAAGATGCTATCTCGGTTGTTGATGATCGACTAATGAAATCTACTCATTTTATACTGATATGAATAGACTACTCACTTGACAAACTAGTTGAATTATACATTTCTGAGGCTGTCAGATTACACGGGGTGCCACTATCTATTATTTCTAATAGAGATTCGAGATTTACGTCGCGATTCTAGAAGAAACTGTAAGAAGCTCTAGGAATGAAATTTAATTTTAGTATAGCTTTTCATCCTCAGACCAATGGTCAGACTGAGAGAGTCATTCAGATTCTCAAAGATATGCTGAGATGTTGTATTTTAGAGTTGGAGGGCAATCGGTAAAAGTATATACCGTTGATTGAATTTGCATATAATAACAATTTTTAGAGAAGCCTGAAAATGGCATCGTATGAAGCTTTATACAGTCGTAAATGTTAAACAGCATTGTATTAGAATGAATTGAGTGAGAAAAAGATTCACGGGATTGAATTGATCAGAGAAACAAAGGAAAAAGTGAATGTAAGACGCGATAGTTTAAAAGTAGCTTATATCGACAGAAACCATACGCGGATTTGAAAAGTAAAGAAATAGAGTTTTAGGTCAGAGATCGAGTATTCTTGAAAGTGTCACTGTGGAAGAAAATTCTCTGTTTCAGTCGCAAAGGAAAGTTAAGTCCACGATACATCGGGCCATATGAAATTGATGAAAGAATAGGGCCTGTAGCATATCAATTATTGTTACTGTCCGAGCTTCAAACGATATATAATGTCTTTCACATTTTGATACTACGTCAATATTGATCCGATCCATCACATGTGATCTCTTCGGTCGATGTGGAATTAGAGTCTGATTTGTCGTATATAGAAGAACTGATTAGGATTCTAGCTTGAAAAATCAAAGAATTGATAAATAAATGTATAGCTCTTGTCAAGGTTCTTTGGCATAAACACGAGATCGAGGAAGTTATGTGGGAACTCGAGGAGGCTATGTGAAAACAGTCCCCTAACCTATTTACCGGTGATATTTTTGGGGACGAAAATCCCGAAAGGGGGTAGAGTTATAACTATCCGTTTTTGAGTCAAATTGGAACAGTGGTTTGGAACTACATAAACGAGTCAAAATACTTATTTTATTATTTTAATGAGTTTTACAGCATGATAGAATGATAGTATAAAAATTTCGTCAAGAAATTTTACCGTTTGATTAGTTAATTCGGTAAAAAGGACTAAATTGCATATCATGTAAATTATAAGATCTATTATTTATATGCACTAAATCACTATGAAATTGAGGAGTGGAGGTCCTATTGTTTTAATTAGACTATAGTTATTAATAGTGGACATTAATGGACATCAATTATGTGAATTTTAATGTTTAATAATAAGGTTATATTGGTAAATTACAAATTAAAGTTAAAGAAAACGAAAAAATTTTATAATCTTTATCCATCTTCTACCACCGAAATTAAGGGAATAAAACCTCCATTTTCATGCTTCAAGGTTCGGCCAAGCTATCTATGCTCATTTAGGTGCGGTTTTTGTCCCTTTCTAATAATTTTTACGTTTTTGAGCTCGTTGCAAGTTAATCTAGCTAGCCCATACTTTCATTTTTGAAACTGTTATAGATTTTGAATGATGCCATTGTTGAATGCTTGGTTTTTTTGACGATTAATGGTAGATTATGGAGGTTTCATGCTAGATATACAAGTTTTATAAAGTGAATTTTGACAAAAATGTCAATTAGGGATTTAATTAAGAAATGTTGAAATGTTGTGGTTAAAATGTGAAATAAAATGAAAATATGGGCTGCTATGAGACTATATGAAATTTGGCTACTATGGGTTAGGGCCTAATTGTGCAAATTTGTATTTTTATGTATTAAGAACTCAATTACAAAGTAGTCAAAAGTCTAGGGGAAAATGTGTAAATTTGCCAAAATATGAATTATGGACTAAATTGAATAGATTGAATGCTAAATGTATTGAATTTGACATTATATAGATCAAGATAAACAAATACCAGAACTAGATCGACGGAAACGAAAAGGAGACGAGTAATCGAAAGTTGATCCGAGCTATACGAGGTAAGTTTGTATAATTAGAATCTAAGTTTTATTTAATTGTAATTGTATGAAATGAATATACATATATGTGATATGAGAAATTAAAGTACATGATATTTAAATGCTGAAATTGATGTTTATCAAGAAGTACCGAGTCCCGTTTTAACTGTAGAAAGTTGTAGGATACGAGTGACATGTCACTAGGGTTACCATTTTGGTTGAGCTCCTGCATTTGTTACGGACTCACTACAGCTTGTATGAGCTGATCGATTCAGCTCTTATGAGCTTACTGATTCAGCACTTTAGAGCTTACTATTTCAGCTTTTCAGAGCTTACCGATCATGGCTCGAAAGAGTAGGAATAATGATGAATTGACGGATTACCTATTTATACACTTAGTGTGTATCACCTGAGTATCCCTCGATATTGCATTTGGTTTAATGGACACTATACCGATATAGATTATAGAAATAAAATGTGACATGAGTTACATGAATTGTAAGGATGAAATGTGACATGATTCATATGGAATGTATAAATGAAATGTGAGATGAATTGAGTGTTATATGAACATTTCATGCTTGGTTTCATCCTTTGGAATGGATAATTATATTGTAGCTAAGTGACTAACTTGTGAATGGATGTTTGTGAATAGGCATTTTAGCAAATGATTCAGATTTAAATTGTTTAAGTGCTTGATGTCATATTGGTAAGTTTAATTCTATATTATAGGAGCTTACAAGCTATTGAAGCTTACTCTGTTTATTTTCTATGTTTTATAAAGGTTTGTTAGCTTGCTTGATTCGGACAAAGTCGGAGAATCACATCACACTATCCAGTCGACTCTTCGATAGTTTTGGAATTTAAGGATTATGTGTAGATATTGCATGTATAGGCTAGTTAAGTGAATGTTGAATTTGATATATGTTTTGAGCTATGGTAAGCCGTGAGATGTGGCTTAAATTGGTATTTAGTTATAATGGTAGAAAAGTGTACTTACATGGCATGTTTTGGACAAGTTGATATGTGATAAGCGGTTACTTTGATAATGTTAATTTATATGAATCTAAGAGCTTGTTATATAGATGCATTAAAGTATATGAAACATGTTATGATAGTATGAGTTTGGGTTGTATAATGGTATTGAATTGAGAAAGAAAAGGGTTGCTTATGAAATGGTATAAAATGTGTGTTAAATTGGTTGTATTGGCTACCTATTTGAATGTGCCTTTGATACCATTTGAATTCTTGTAGGTACATGTCTTTTAGGTGAGAAAAATGGCATAAACCAAGCTTAATTTTGCTCTACCCGGATAAGCACATGGGCGTGTGGCTTGACTGTGTTTGATACATGGCCTTAGAACACAGCCGTTTCTTACTTGGGGTACCTTTTCGAAATAAGTTAGTATACGTTACACGATTGGCACGGTCTAGACACACATGCGTGTCTACTGGCCATGTATGGCACACGAGCTGGCACATGGGCGTGTGATCAGCCATGTTACCAATTCCAAGAGTTACACGGGCTAAACACACGGGCGTATGGCTGGTCGTGTGACCAAAACAGCACACGGGCGTGTCTGGTGGCCATGTGGACAAGTTAGTAGGAATGCCCTGTTTTCCCATGGCCTAGACACATGGGCATGTCTGGTGACTGGGTGAGGCACATGGCCTGTGCACACGGGCATGTGACCCTTATTAAAAAATTTTTCTGAGTTTTTTGACAGTTTCCAAATGTTACTATTTCTATCCCGAATGTATGTTGTAAGCTTTGTATGCTTGAATTAAGCATGTTATAATTATGAATGTAATGCCCCCAAAATCTAAGCCTTTAATTTTTGTATGTTGTGGCACAATTGATTGTCTGCTTCAATGGCTAAGTGATTTAGAAGTGTTTAAGAGTCTCTGAGAAGCCCCAGGTTCGAGCCTTGGCTTATGCAAAATTTTTATTTTTTTAAGTGAATAATACCCTTGCATCTAGATGTAAGGTTCTTAAACTGTTGTGGTTAAATTATAGCATAAAAGACTGAAGGACCAGTGGCCAGTGGTGTGTAGAGTGTATCTGAGGTCTGAGGTTCGAGTGGTGGCGCATCAAAAAGGGAAATATTTATTTTGCTCCCTAGTTGTATGGGTAGTAGAGTTGGATCGACATCCTACAAAGTGTAGTTTGAATAGGTCATATGTGGAAAGAATCAAGGAATGTGGATAGTGGTTGGTGTGGATAATGAGGAGAGAATTTGGGAGAAAAATAAGGGATGCGATGTTGGTAAGGGGTTGTAGCCTAATGGAACTCTAAGGCATTCTTGGTTTCGGTTTGGGGGAAAAGTTGGGATTATTGGGAGTGTACAATTGCAGAATGCTCCTTGTTCAGTTTCAGCATTCTTTTATTTTCAGGATTGTGGTCTCTCGCATTTTTCTTTTTCTCTTGTGGTCAATTTTGCTTTCATTTTTCCCTCTTTGGCTGAATAAGTACTTTACTATTGGTCTTACCCTTCTTTATTTCTCAATCACTTTTTGCGCCAAAGCCGAGCATTGCTTCTCCTCTTTCTTTCTAAGCCTTAACCGAACACTTTTTTTCTCCTTCAATCTATCCAATTTTAGTGATCGATTTCTCTTTCTCTGAACCCCTGCCACATCTTTGCTTGTTCTCTCTTCTTTGTTTTGGATTAAACGATTTCCGTACTGTTGCATTCTGTACCTTGGCCAACTACTCCCCTTGTGTTTTGTTTTTAGTTTTGCAAGAGTTCTCTGACTTCCGGTAAGTATGCTTGTCACCTACTTATTTTCTCTGAATGATTATCAAGTCACTTTTCTCTTGCACTAACTAAAACTGAAAAAACCTTTCTCTTCTTATTACCGAATTCTTCCTCTTTTCTTATAGTGGATTGTACTTTTGGTTCCTAGAATTCCTTGTGGAGTGAAGGAGTTTAGGTGATACTAAGACTGTCGAAACCTTCCTCCTATCGCTCGAGCAATAGTAGGTATTGGCTTTGTATTCATGGGTGTAAGTCGAATGCTTTCTCCCCTACTTTTGGGATTTAATGGGCTCGTGGGCCCCACACGGGCTAATTTCACGGACAGATAGGAAACGTTGGACCCAGTTGTGTCATTCATATAACTGAGGTCATTTTTGGGCTTAGTGGGCCACACGGACGCATAATGGGCTTTGGCCTATGTACACTGTTTCGACCGTAATGGTGAAATGACTGTTTTACCCCTATCGGTAAAAATGACTAATTTGCCCTATGATATGTATGACTGTATTGAGCATGACATTTTGCATATACGTATGATATTATGACATGACACATTGCATGGTGACGTGTATATGTATCAGGAGGAAGTGTACTATACTGTTAAGGTCACATGAGTTGCCCAAGCCGTGTATATTACTGGCAGCTTTGCTGTGATACTGTTAGCACCGTAACCGGTGCTAACCTTGGTCTGACTGGTTGGTGGGTCGATTATATCCCCACATGGTGTGATTGGCAGGATGGAGTGGTGTGTTTGGCTGGATTGGGTGGGTTTATCTGATTGCGTTACTGTAGTGCTATTGGCACTGTATTGGGCTAAGGCCCACGCTAATACTGTCACTGTAATGGGCTAAGGCCCAGACTATTATTGCATACTGTTGATAAGGGATTACACATTGAGTTTTCGTAAACTTACCCTTCTGTCTATCTATACAGGTAATCCCCAACCATAGATGGATTGGTGCTGTGAGGGACTTGGAGGTGGCCAGACGACTGCGTTTATTTTATATTTGGTTCATATTTACTATTAATTTTGTTTTTGGTAATTTTTATGTAATAAGGCCTCTCTAAGGTTTTAACTGTTAATTTGGGGTTTTTATTTGCTTTGTTATAAATTGCTAGATGTAGGGACAGAGATGGGTTTTCGAAAGATAAATACTTTTCAAAATACCACGTTTGCGAAAAATATTTTTAAAAGTTTCCGTTGCTGAACGAGATTTGTTATAGTATAACGGTTTTAAAAGTAAACGGTTTTAAATAACAAACTACGTTTTGAAAATGAACGTACTATTTCAATTCAGTGGAAGATTAATAAAATGGATTAATAAGTAAGGGGTTCGTTTGTTACATTTTGAAAATGACAAACTACGTTTTGAAAATAACAAACTACGTACTATTTCTACTATTTCTACATACGATTTAAATAATAAACTACGTTTTGAAAATAAACGTACTATTTCTACTGCCAAATTCGGCCATAACAATGGGTCGGTTTTGAGGTGTTACATTTAGTGGTATCAGGGCCAGGTTACAAAACTCAACTGTGGAATGGGTTTTTAAATCTTGTATTTTTATAAGGTTTTTTAAAATGATTTAAAGTATTGGGAGATATTTTTTCTAAAACTGTGGCACACCGAGTCTCCGGCGCCGATTCTGTAAGTCTTCTTGACACTAATGCTTGTTTTTATATGAAATGCAGTAGATAGAAAATACTGAGACTACTGTAGGTAGAAGACTATACTGAAACACCCTAGTTAGAGTAAACTAAAAAACAATAGGGAACTAAAACTGTAGTGGGATTGTGATTTACGAAAACAAACTCTCAACTACTACTTTTTCATAAAACATCCGCTAATAATTACTGAAACTGTAAAGTAATCTGCATAAAATTCCTAATTCAGATAATACGCAAAGCAATAATGAGCACTAAAGGTACTCGTGGAAGGGGTACAAGAGGCCGTGGAAGTGCTAGGGCTGGGTCTTCGTCATCAGGCTACATGCTTAACATTGAGACTAGGGAGGCACCGGCTTCACCGATAACTGAGACAGGGTCATATGATCGAGCGGCTGGGGATGACGCATTGTCCCAAGTGATGCTCCTGGAAAGGGTCGCTGGGCCCAATACCAGTACTAGGGGCCGTGGGTCGATTACGGAACGACTTTGGTCGAATGGAGCTGAGATTGAGCCAGTGTCTTACACTCAAGAATTTTAAACGCACCCAAGCCCAAGTCCCAATTCTTCTAGGCCCAAAATTCGGGGTGTTATAACATGTGCGATACGAATTGTTGTACCTTTAATATTTGACAATCATGTTCTTAGTAGAAATAAAATCCAAAGGACGTGTTCTTATTACATCTTTTGTGTCTAGACTTGGTTTTCTTGAGGACAAGCAAATGGTTAAGTGTGGGGGACTTTAGGTGTAAGGCTCATTTTATATCCATTTTCACTAACTATAGCTTGTTTAAAGAAAGAATCCAAGTCAAATTTTTTATTTATGATTTTGCCCTTTTGCTTATTTATTTATTTTATGTTTTTTTTTTCATTTGGTTTACTCTTATTTACAACTAAATCTTTTTCTTTTTGTTTTCATATCTTCTTTTTCGTTTATTTTAATTATATGTTACATTGCTTGAGGACAAGCAATGACTTAAGTGCGAGCGAGTTTGATCTGCCATAATTCAATGTTGTAGATTAAACTAATTCTTACAATTTAAGAGCTTGAAAGCAATAATTTCTAATAGGTTTTAATTATGTTTTTGTGAATTTTTGTTAAGTTAATAAAATGTGCAAATTGAGTCTTTTACTGACCTTAGGGGCCAAATGAGGCCTAAGGGTGAGCTAACATACCTTGTAAATGTATGGGAGATCTTTAGAAGGCATATTAAACTGATAATAGTCACAACACGGCATGACCAATGTCGCAATATATAGAGTAGAATGGAGAAACCTCAAGACTGCCTTCAACGTTGCGACACAGCTTGAGGATGTCGTGACATACTGTTGAAGATATCCCAAAATGAGTATACCGACTGCTATGTCGCGACATAGGTCCTATGCGTCATGACATCGACTCTGGGACAGAAATCAAATATGAAACAAGGGTATTTTGGTCTACACAATCAAACTTAAAGCTCGGGAACATCAGCTAACCTAGAGTTAAGGACGACGGCCACCTGACCTCCATAATAGGCTCCTTTGGCACATGTTATAGACATCATTCACTTAGCCAAGATTTTTTAGTAAATTTAGCTTAATTTTTTTTTGGTTTTTAGGTTTTAGAATTTATTTCGGTTGTTCCTTGTTGTTCTTAAGTGATCTGAATTGTGGAAAGCATTCAAACTTTGTGGATTTGCGATTAATATCAATATGATCAGGCTTTTTCATACACTTTATACTATTGATTTACATAGTATGCTTTCTCCTTATATTGATTCTATACTATCTATGAAAACTATGAGGAACTAATCCCTCTATAGGGGATTAGCGAGTGGAGGTATAATCTATTGACTACTTTGTAGGGTTACTCAATGGATCAACTATTTGGGAAAGGAAGAACGTGAAAGAAACCTTAGGCCTGACAACCTCGTAAAGTCATCAAGGTTTGAATTAACCAAAAATTGGTATGGCCCATCGGTGAACACCTTTACCCCAAGCCAGTTTAGATTGTTAGGTTAAGATAAGTAGTCCTTGCTGACTCATTATGTTAGTAAAAGATCAAAAGATACTACTGGGGTAGTGACTAGTTGATTGAGGAGGAACCCAAAACAACTATTGATGGGGATTACCGAAGCGAGCTAATCACCCATAATCAAGATTTGATTCATTCTCCTTTTCTATATCTTGAAGTTTATTTCTTTTATGATATTGTGTTTTATTATTATAAAAACCCTAAAAATATTTTTATTTTATGTTTTCGTACTATAACTAATTTAAACTACTAATTAGATCTTTTAGTGTTTAGGTTAGAATTAATCTAGCACTTGCCTCCCTTCGATACGATTCTCGGAGTACTCACATTGTAACACCCCTAACCCATATCCGTCACTGGACTAGGGTTAAGAGGCATTGCCGGAAAAAACGGAACATTTCATAATCATAGATTGCATCATCATCATATCATAGTCAAACACCATCATTAAGTCCCTTTATAAGGTCTGCAAGACCTTTAACATACATTAGAGGAAGGTTGGGACTAAACCGAGCTCATACAAAATTTTTTGAAACTTAAACATTTTTCAAAGTTACAGAGGTCACATGGCCTGCCCACGTATTAGACACGCCTGTGTGTCTAGGCCGTGGCAAAACAGGGCATACATTCTGACTTAGGTCACACGGCTAAGGACACGCCCGTGTTCTAGGCCGTGTTAAATTTAGAGGGTATACTGACTTGGGTCACACGGCCAACCACACGCCCGTGTGCTAGTTCTTGTGTCCTTTCGAAATGGCCCACAAACCCGTGCATCAGGCCGTGTCAAAACTTTAGGGTATATTGACTTAAGCCACACGGCTTGCTGTACGCCCGTGTGTGAGGCTGTATAGTGCACCTAAGCTTAATTCGAATTGGCCTTCGATCAACACGGCAAAGACACGCGCCCATGTCCCTGCCCGTGTGGGCATAAAATAGGCCATTTGCAAGGCCAATATGCCATCCAATTTTGGGTCATCCCGACAAGTTCAAAACCAAAGCATTTTATACCAAATTTTCAGCCAATTCACAACCAAATCAGGTATAACTCATATCACATAATCATCAACCCAATTCATACTCAATTTCCATACAAAATCACACCAAATTACAAGCTAAAAATCATGTTAAAACATATGTTTCCTAACTTATTATAAACCATTTCAATTCATATCAAAACTATACCAATTTCACCTCCATGCTCATTGTTAGAAGTATTGGGCCTTGGGTATGGATCTGTAAGGAGGCTGTACATAAGTATTTAATTGTGCTAGTAAATGGCACAAATTTGGTTGTTTGCTTTAGTGGCTAAGTAAGTTAGGAGTGTCTAGGAGTGTTGAGGAGGCCCAGGGTTCAAGCCCTGGCTTTTACAAATTTTTTTTTTTATCTCTTAGGTGAACCTTGATGTTGGCACATGGGGTTTAAATATATTTGTGGTGGAAATATGACATAAAAGGAGCTTGTAGCTCAGTGGTAGGTAGCGTGTTGCTTCTATTGGGGAACCTAAGTTCGAGTCACTCCTTACTCAAGGAGAATTTATTTTATCTACTTGCTGCGTGAGAGGTGGAGTTTAACTAAAACTCTGCTGGGAGAGAGAGTTGAATTGGTTATGGGAGAGAATCAGGGGATATGGATAAAGGTTGGCATGGATATGGAGAGAATTATATAGAGAAAATCATGGGATTTGAAAGTTGAGTGTTGTAGCTGAATTGGTAAGCTAGCTACTCAGAAATTCAATTTAAGCTAGTAGTGAGGGGCTACCGAATTCTCTTACTGCCATTTTGGGGGTTTTTTTCCTTTTTGCATTTTTGGTTTTTTTTTTTATTTTTCTCTGTGTTGTGAAGTCATTGTGGGAAACTGACCATTCGTGTCATTTTCTTCTGACCATTCGTATCATTTCTTTTGTTGGTGTCGAAATTCTCTACTACTGTTGACTGCTTCTTTCTCTTCATCTTTACTGTTTTCTTTCTCTCCTTCGCCGAGTCTAGCACCTACTCTCCCTTACCATTTCTTCTTCAATCAATTTCTCACATAGCCGAACCTTCTCATTTTGCTTCTTTATCTTCTGTTCCTTCTCTCTCGATTCTCCTATTCTTATTTGGCCGAATACTCTCTACCCTTTTTGTTGGTCATTTTCACTTTACCTTGTAATTTCGTTCTTGGCCAAAACACAGTACTATTCCCCCTTTATTTTGGCTCTGCAAAGATTTTGACAATCGGTAGGTACCTATTGTTTGTTATTCTTTCTTTTGTCGATAACTCTACTTTTATTTGATTTATTCCCTAACAACTGAATGTTTTCTCCTTACGACTTCTGACTGCAAAATACATTTCTTCTCTGTGATATGGCCATCATTGGGCTTAGGGATTTAGATGGTGTGAAGGGGCGCAAGTGGCTTGAAGCAATTAAACTTTTATTTTCTATTCATCGTTCAATCAAGGTGAGAACAATTATCATAATATTAGGTTTTGGCCGAATGTGCTTTTGTGCCTGCTAGCATGATATGTGTGGATGTAAGCCACATTTATGAATGTTTTGTCTAATGAGATCTGTTGTACTACAAATTTTTGATAAAGGCATGTACTCGATTGTGATCAGCGATCTTGGGAGGTTTAAGGACGTTCGTTCAGACAGGGTAAGGAAGGTGTATTTTTGGGCTAAGTATTAAAAGTGATTACCCCTAGTGGACAAGTGACTAATGAAATATTTTGATGGATTATAGGTTCGATATGAGTGGGTTAATTGTGTGTTTGTAAATAGGTGTGCTATTCACGCTGAACAGACTGTAATTCAGCAAAAGCCAAAAAGTCGAAAAGCCAAAAGGTTGGGCTTTGAGGTCACATAGGAGTGCGAACGCTCGTATGGTGTAAGTGAGCCCACGAAGATGGGCATAAGATGGTAGGGGCCACTATGAGCGTGCTCATGGGCGTAGGCCGTGTGGGCCCAATGGGCTTGTTGGCCCTACACTGGTAAAAACTTGCGTTTTGTGATAAATAATGGACTGGGTTATGCAGTTCGCATAGCCGTTGCTAAATCTGGGCTAAATGGGCCCATATGCACTGATTTGCATGTTGGGGTTACATAAGTTGCTTGAGGCGACTGGACCTGCTAGTGTATCGGTAGGTGAGTCTAGATATATTTTGATTAAAATGATCAAATTACCCAATTACCTCTAGAGGGTAAAATGATCGAATTACCCCTTTAGAGTAAAATGACAGTAATACCCCTATAAGGTAGAATGACTATTATGGTTTATATGATGTTTGATTGATTGAGTATGTTATGTGATATTTAAGTGTTTAGCATACATACACGACATGTTGCATGGGTTGGGTTATTGTTGTGGAGGAAGTACTGATTTGTTAGGGTCGCACGGGTCACACAGACGGTTGTGGACCTACCAAAGGCTTAAAGCCATATATTTGTACTGATCTGTTAGGGTTGCACGGGTCGCACTAGACGACTGTGGACTCATCAAAGGCTTAAAGTCGTATATTCATATTGATCTGTTAAGGTCACACGGGTTGCACGAGACGACTGTGGACCGACCGATGGCCTGGTGCTACGCATATTCGATGGCTTAGTGCTGTCCATTTTACTGATGGCTTGGTGCCACGCATATTATCGATGGCTTAGTGCTGTCCATTTTATCGATGGCTTAGTGCCACGCATATTATCGATGGCTTAGTGCCATTCATCTTACTGAAAGTAGGTTGTATTGATGGCTTAAAACCACTTATCTTACTGTCAGCTATGCTGCGATTTTGATTACGGGCAGCTAAACTACGATTTTGTTATCTGGCAGCCTTGCTGCAATATTGGTGTGTTGGCTGGGTGGGTTGAATTCATCCCCACATGGTATGTTGGTGGTACAAAGTGGTGTGTTAGCTGGAATGAGGGGGGTTGCACTATTGCATCATTGTTCTGAACTGATATTGTATTGGGCTTAGAACCACATATGTTCTGCTTTTGATTCTGCTACTGTAATGGGCTAAGGCCCATCTGATACTATCTGCTATAATGGGCTCAGGCCTAGACTGCTTCTGTATTCTATGTATTTAACTGACTGTTTGTTTTAATATTAGGGGATTACACACTGAGTTTTCGTAAACTCACCCCGTTTTTAATTGTGTAGGTAATTTCGAACATTAGGTAGATCAGTGCTGCGAGGAACTCGAGAGTGGCCACCCTACTGCTTCCATTTTATTTTATTGAGCTTTTTATTTACATTTAAATTTCATTTTGGGTTTGATGTAATAAGGTCTCTCTCTTGATTTTATTTTAAATTTGGGATCTTAATTTGCTTCCCTTTTAACTGCTAGTATTAGAACGCGGTTTTCCAAAACGATAACTGCTTTCAAAACACTACGTTTCTGCAACTCAATTTTTAAGCTTTTGCAACAAATAATGTTTTAGAAGTAATAATGATTTAAAATGGTTAACAAAAAACTAAGATGATTTGAGAGGCTTTAACCTTCAAACGGGTTTTCATCAACGATTTTAAGTTTTTGAAAGAACATTGCAATGCGACACTGCTAGATTCAGGCATAACGTCTAGGCCGAGTTTTGGGGTGTTACACACATATTAAAATTGACCATTTCATTTGGTCATTCAAGAGCATCAAATCATACCATTTATTATCACATAATTCATACCAAAACTGAGCCATCAATTCAACTATAAGTTAGCCATATCACATGGCATAACATATACACATATCAAAAGATATTTAATACTTCTAGCCTAGACATGCCATACTTTAGTATTTACACTTTCAAAAGGTACCAAAATCAAGTTTGATAGTGTGGTGATGATCCTCGATGATCCCTGAGCTTTCGGTAGCTTCAATATCTATAAAACAATGCAAACACACACAAAGCTACAAAGAGCTTAGTAAGCCATATACAAATAAATTTATTACAAATCACATTTATGGATCAACTTATTAACATATCTCATGGCAGAATGCAATCACAATTCCATATTGCTCATATAACTCATTTAATCAAAGCTCAATTGCACATAAATCACATTTCATTTTCATGTACTCATATATATTCAATTGCACATATACATACCTTTCATTATTAAATATCGAATATATCTCAAACGTACCTGAATCGGATATACATATTCACACTTATTCATTTCCCGAAATGCCCGTTGAACCTTTTGGAATCAAATAGTCAAATATCGATGTTACTGTCCTAGACAGGGTCTTACACAAAATCAGATATGATGCCAATATCCTAGACATGGTCTTACAAATAAAACTCAAATCGATGCCAACGTCCAAGATGTGGTCTTATACGATAACACATATCGGAATCCTATGTCATGACATATGTATCCTAACTATTCCTATGGTTCGTACGAGACTTTTCGGATGTTGTCACATTATTAAAACTCTTTCAGATTTCACATTTTGGCTTTCATAGTTATTCAACACAATTTAAACATGATATAAGCAATAATAATTTAATTTAACATATTTATTTGGATATAGACTTACCTCATTCGGATTCCGACGGATGAAAATGATTACTCAACGATTTTCGACTTTCCTCGATCTAATTCTGTTTTCTTGGGTTCTTGATCTAAACACATTCAAATTTAATCCTTTTATTCAACAAATCATTGAATTTAATCGAAAAACACATATTTAGGGCATTTTACAAATTAGCCCTCACATTTGCACATTTTGACATTTTAGTCCATAATTCAGAAAATCACAAAATATGTATAATTTCATTTTATCAAAGCCTGTCTAGTCTATATAAGCCCATATATTTCATTTATTTCATATTTTAGTCCCCCAAAATTTCATTTTCACAATTTAGCCCAAATTACTCAAATTCATCAAAAATTCAAAGACAAAATATGCTAATCTAACACACATTTTTCATAATTCATCAAAAATCATCACAAAGCTTCCAATTTCATCAATGGATCATTTCAAAATCATCATCAAATTCTAAAATTAATACATGGGCTTTATGGAATGCTAAGCAACGATCACAAAAATGTAAAAATTATTAAAAACCGAAGCAAAACATACCTTAAATCAACAACCAAAAGTGTCGAACCTTATTTAGGTTATAAACCTTCATTTGTTTTTGTTATTTTTGACAATATGATGAACATAATGCCATTATCTCTTTTTTTTTTCTTTAATTCATGTTAATTCATGAATTACCATTTTGTCCTCCATTAATAAACATATATAATACATATATATCAAGACCATTAATGTCCACTAATTAGTTCAATGGTCTATTAACCATTTAAGGCCATCACATTTAATAAGACACATCAATTTAGCCATTAATCAAATAGAAGGACAATTTTGCATTTTCTGTGAATTAATCCTTTTCTCAAATTAAACACACAAATGATCAAATTAATTTTTGGAAATTTCACACATACTTAATCACTACCGCAAACACGGAAAATAATATTAAAAATATTTTCTTACCCGGATATGTGGTCTCAAAACCACTATTCTGACTAGGGTCTAAACCAGGCTATTACACATATAAACTTGCATAAAACTCATAAATAATTTAATTTTCAAATATTTTTAATTTTTTTAACCTAGTAGTTAAAATTTGAAGGTTTGACATACATACGAAATTGTTTCCTTCATGTTGATTTTGTAAGATTATCCACGCCTCTTTAGCAAATTCAAATACAAAAATGAAATTACTTGGTCCACGTCAACTCCACTAAAAATGGCATTTAGGGCTTGTGAATTTCCATGAGAAGTCTTTCTTTCTACATCAATGCACTAGCTTGTTTCTTTAGGGTGTGTAGTGCCATTAGTAACAGTTACAATAATGGAGTTCATCCATCTTTAATAGCTTCCTAGGTTTTTTTGCTGAGGGACATAATGAAAACTCTTATACAAGCCTTTCATTAAGCATAGTTTGTTGAACCAAGTAGCAATGGGGCTCGAGTAATTGAACTACCTTCCTTCATGGATTCCATGGTCATAAATAAAACAAATGATCACCTTTTACATAACTTTTGAAGCTTGCTCTAATACCAATTGAAAAAGCCTTGGTTTGCATATAGAAAACAGTCTCGTTCTAATAGGCTTTGGAAAAAAATAGAACAAAATAGATCAAAATAAAAGTAGAGCAACAAGCCTAGTAATGAGAGATGACATACAATGTATGTTAATGCAGATCAAATTCCCCAATTCTATTTTGTAAACCCTCAGTCACTGAATGATTTTATTCCATAATTGTTTGAATCACCTATTGGCTTAAGCCTAATCTACCATTGTAAAACGAAGTAATTGTAACCCTAACATTAAGCCCAATTATTACAAATCACTCACCTAAATTCTTTACAATACAATCAATAAACCTCTTTTAGGTATAAACTCATTTAAACAACAAACAAAGTGAATAAAATAAGAATAAAAAAGATCAAACACATAAATTTTATGTGGAAAAAGTCCTCAAGGGAGGATAAAGAAACCACAAGCAAAAGGATATTTCACTATAATAAATAAGAGTACAAAAGATGGAGAGAACTAAAAGAAAACTTGAAGCTGCATAAGAAAAATCCTTCGAAACAAAGAACAAATTTCTATCAGTCTAAATATTTTTTTGTTGTGTAAAACCTAGAGTAACTAAGGCTTATTTATAGGCTAATTTGTAGCATATATTACTACAACAACTCTAGTTAATTATGGTTTGAGTGGAAAACTAAAAACAAAATTTAATTAGGAGAAGAAAATAAATTTTGGTCAAAATAAGAGGCATTCTTCTACAAATCTCCACCTTGAATCATATTTGGACCAACTCCCTTACCGAGCCCTACTACGGGCTTAACTGATTCTTCATCATATACTTACCAAGTTCAGACAATGCTTGAACTTTGAAATTGGAAGGTTCTTTGTCAACATGTCAGTCAGATTGTGTTTAGTGCCAATTTTAAGAATCTGAATATCCTATTGAATTATCATCTCTCAAAAATTATGATAACAAATGTCTATGTACTTCATTATTTCATGATACATTTGGTCTTTGGTTAGATGTATGGCATTTTGATGATCACAATATATGATAGTTGCCCCTTTTTCACTTACTAGTTTACTAAATAGGAGCCTTAACCAAATTGCTTCTTTTACTTCTTTTGTAATTCCAAGTATTCTGCTTCAGTAGTTGGTAAAGCCACAATAGCTTGAACTGATACTTTCCAACTAATGGCATAATTCCCAAAAGCAAATTGGTAACTTGTGAGGGGCCTTTTTCTATCTAAGTCTCATGCATAATTAGAAACAACATATCCGACTAAACCTTTTTGAGTTCTTTCAAACTCTAAGCACATGTTAGAAATACCTCGTAAATATCTGAAAATCCACTTAACTTCATGTTGGTGTAACTTACCAGATTTGGTCATGTACCAGCTAACAACAGTAACAACATGTGAAATATCGGGACGAGTGCATACATCAAACTTCCAATTGCACTTGAATAAGGTACTTTTGACAAGTACCTTTCATCATCTTCATTTGTAGGGATCTGAAATTGAGAGTTTAAAGTGTGCAACTAAAAGAATACTTACTGATTTTGCATCTTGCATCTCAAATCATTTAAGGATATTCTTGATGTACATTTTTTGTGATAAAAACAATTTTCTGGAACGTCTACTTCTATATGTAACACCCTAAAATAGGGCCTAAAAATTTTAGGGATATTTTCAAAATTTTAGCCTTAGAGTGTTTAGAATTTTGTGACATGGTTTTATCGGTAATGCTTTCGACTATAGTTTTTAGGAAAATCAAATCAATTTTTGAAAATGAGTTTTAAAGACTTTTAATTTTAGAAAAAGGACTAATTTGTAATAGGGACAAAATTGTGAGCTTTTCAAAGGAAATTAGACCATATTTTAAATTCAACCTAAAATAAAACCCTCCACGTTCAACATATCACGTTAGTTCTTCCCAAAACTATTGTTTTGTCATTTCTTGTTCTCTCAAGCCAATCCCAGTCAATTTTGTTCTTTAAATCTTGATTTCTTGATTTTCATCAATCCCCAAGTATTAAACCTTCATAAACCTCCAAGAAAAAACTCTAAAATTCCATAGATTTCATCATCATCTTCACGTGTGAGCTTTTCGTGTTTTCGATAAAAGTCTATTTTTCTTCCATCAAAGGTAACCAATTGTCTACCCATAAGTTTTTAATGTTATTAGGTCTTTGAAACTAAATTTTTAATTGTTAAAATGCAAGTTTTGATTAAAAGCTAAAAATAGAGCCATTAATGGTGAATTTCAAATTTTCGAGTAAAAATGTGATTTCAAAGTGTTAATCAATAGGTTTTGATATTATTAAGAGGTTTCTAAACTTTTTTTAAGTTTCGTTAAGGATTTCTTAGGTTTTAATGAATTTTTGAAAAAATAGCTATAAACATGTCGAAAAAGTCGATACTATGAACTAAGTGTTTTAATGTAGTTTAAAGGTTGGGAATTAGTCATAGATGAATTATAAGATGAACGAAATTGGTTTTAGGCAAAAAGACTGAGTATAGAACGAGATATTTGAATGTAGAGATTATTATGTTAAAGATTTTGGTTACATAAGAGCATAGTTTTAGGCTTATTTTTTTTATTTTTTATTTTTTTTACTTGTGGTGAATTCTTAGTTGATTTTTGAATGTATTGTTATGTGAATTGTTGTGTTGAAGTTCTAGATTCCCTAGGACCATCTACAAGCTAGGAAATGCTAGTTTGAGCTTTCAGCATTTCAGCGAAAGTGTAGTGGTGAGTGTTGAAATTAACTGCTTATGGACATGATTCAATGCGTTATTTAGAAATAGTGGTAGCCTAAACCCCTACTCTAAATTCTGAGTGTAAGCTTTCTTGTACTCATGTTTATCTTATGCGATATGTGCTTGTGTTATTGTGAAATTGTGAACTGAAATGAGATGATATATATCTGTTATATGTTCATGATTATTGTTGTGAAAGAGTATATGTGTAAGCATGTCATACATGCTAAGTGACAGTGATAATATTGTGCAAATGATACAAATGTGCATTGGAAGTAATAAAAAATTAGTAAGTAATATGTGTGCTTAAATACAAATATTTTGGCCTTGTGATATAATTGGCATGCCATAAGATTGTAGTACTCACCAATATGTATATGTGATTTAGGCGTTGAGGCCCTTGGACATGTTTGGAGAGATAATGGAATGTCAGCTAAGCTCCATTCAACGAGACATGTTTGGTGTGTTGGAGAGTGTTAGCTTAATTCTTCACTTACGGGACATGTTTGACTCTGTGAGTCTATGTGGTGTGTTGGAGATCTGTGTACCCGATGAGTGGTGATAATGCGCACTTTTACGTTTCATAATTCAAATACCAAATTATCTTAAATTATCTATTAATGTGATTGTGAATTGTGACATTTACATGAATATGTATGTATTGACTCCGTAAATAAACTATAAAATATACATGTGAAGTAAAATATGTCAACTAAGTTAAGGCTGCTATAATTACGCTACATATATGTTTCACTAATGCCTGATGAACTGTTTGCATGGTAGTTGTTCTAGGCATTCACTAAGCTTGTTAAGCTCACCCACTCTTTTTAAAACCATTACAAATTAGTTATGTGCTAGTGTGAGCAGTGTGATTCTAAAGGGTGATTCCAAGCATATGATTTTTCATTATTTCGTAGATGTTATTGTTATTTGTTTTCATTTCAGGAAAAAGGCAACGTGGTAGACTTTTACTGATATTTGCCATGATGTTTTGGAAGACTCCATAGACTATTTGTTCCTAGGTTTATGAGATTCGTTTTATAACAGCCCGATTTAGACCTTAGTCAGAACAGTGGTTTTGGGACCACAAATCTGAGTCAAAAAAATAATTTAATTTTATTTTCTATATTTAGAGCATGTGAATTTATATCCGTGAAATTTTCGTTTTGTCCGTTTGAATGTTTAATTTGCAAAAAGGACTAAACTGCATAAAAGGTATAAGTAGCATTATACATGTTCAATGTGTTTAATTAAGTTGCCTTTTGAATGTGATGGCCTTAAATGGTAATTAGACCATAAGACTTATGAGTGGACATTAATGGTCTTAATTGATATGTTTTATATGTTTAATTATTATGGACAAAATGGTAAATGGCAAATTGATGTAAGATTAGTAAAACAAATGCATGAAATTAAAGCCTTTATCATCCATCATTGCCGAAAATACAAAGAAAAGAAAAGAATAAAAGAGTTTTAGGGTTCGGCTAAAGAATTGAAAGATTAAGGTATGTGTTTTGATCTGATTTTGATGATTTTTATGTTTTTGTGATCGTTGCCTAGCATTCTATAAAGCCCATGTCTCAATTTTTGATTTTGATGAAGATTTCAAGTTATGCTATTAATGATTTTGTGAGTTTAATGATATTAGTTGATGAATTATGGAATCTTAATATGAGATTAATATGATTTGTATTTGAATTTTTAATGAACTTGATTAAATTGGGCTAATTTGTGAAAATGAGAAATTGAGGGGTTAAAATGTGAAATAAATAAAATATATGGGCTCATATGGATTAGAGGAAAATTTGACTAAGCATGTATACAAAGAAATTATGTGTATTTTGTGATTTTGTGAATTTGGGACTAAAATGTGAAAATATTAAAATGTGAGGGCTAATTTGTATAATGCCCTAAATATGTGTTCATGAATTGATTTGAATGAATGTGAGATTGAATGAATTAAATTTGAATGTGTTTAGATGAAGAACCAAAGAAAACAGATTTAGATCGGCGAAAATCGAAAGTCGTTGAATAGCTGTTTGTTTTTGTTTGAATCCGTACGAGTCAAGTCGATATACAAATAAATGTGTTAAATTAAGTTATTATTGCTTATATGATGTTTGAATTATGTTGATTGGCTATGAGAGCCGAATATCTAAAATTCCCAGATAATTCTGATAATGTGACAACGTCCGAAAAAGCCTTGTACGAACCTCAGAATACTTAGGATACATATGTCATGACATAGGATCTGATATGTGATTTTGTGTAAGACCACATCTGGGATGTTGGCATCGATTTTTTATTTATGTGTAAGACCATGTCTGGGATATCGGCATCGTATTTGATTATTTCGTGTAAGACCCTGTCTTGGACAATACATCAATATTTGATTACATGTAAGACCACGTCTGGGATGTTGGCATTGTATGAGCTTTCTGAGATTTCTGAGTATCTTGTTTGATTCTGAATGGTTCAACAGGCACTTCGAGAAATGTATGACTATGTTAAGATATATCTGATTCAGGTACGTTTGAGATATGTCTGATATTTGATAATGAAAGGAATGTATATGTGCAATTAAGTATATGTGAAATATGAATGAGAAAAGTATGTTATATATATGAGTACATGGAAATGAAATGTGATATATGTGCAAGTGAGCATTGATTAAATGAGCTATTTGAGCAATATGGAATTATAATTGTGTTTGGCCATGAGATACGTGAATAAATTGAGCTATAAATGTGGTATGTGATAAGTTTATTTGTATATGGTTTACTAAGCTCTTTGTAGCTTACTTTGTGTGTATTTTTAATTTTGTTATAGATATTGAAGCTACTTGGAGCTCGGGGATCGTCGAGGATCATCACCACACTATCAAACATAAATTTGGTACCTTTTGAAAGTGTAAATGTTTAAGTATGGCATGTATAGCCTAGATAATTTGAGATATGATTTTGAGTTGTGAATATTATGCCATGTGATATGGCTATATCTTGGTTGCAAATATGGTTTGGTTTTGGTATAGAAAATGTGATGAGAAAATGGTATGTTTTGATACTAATGAGAAACCAAATGAAATGGTCAATGGGATATGTTCTTGACTGAAAATTTGGCATATTTTGACTTGTGAATGAATGTGTTAAATTGGTATAATGATCATGAATGTTTTTGTATGATTTTGGCTTATGATTTGGTGTGATTTTGTATGGAAATTAAGTCTGAATTGGGGTGATGAATATGTGATATGAATTGTACATTATTTGAATGTGAATTGGTTGAAAATTTTGTATGAAATGCATTGGTTTTGAACTTGTAGGGATGACCTAAAATTGAAACACCCCTAACGCATATCCGTTGTTGGACGAGGGTTATGAGTTGTTACCAGACATATCGGAACTTTTACGAACAATTCAGAAACATTTATACAGCATCATCATATCATAATCATACATCAACAATAAGTCCCTTATGAAGGTCTACAAGACTTTAAGCATGCGTTAGAAGAAGGTTGCGACTAAACCAAGCAAATAGAAAATTTTTCTGAAACTTAAAAAATTTTCAAAGGTATAGTGGTCACACGGCCGTGTGGTCAGGCCATGTGCCTCATATGGCATTAGATACGACCGTGTGTCTAGGCCATGGCAAAATAGGGCATACATTCTGACTTGGGTCACACGGCCGACCACTCGTCCATGTGCCAGCCCGTGTGCCATCAACAACCATTAGACACGCCCGTGTGTCTAGGCCGTGTAACTCACTAACTTGCATTAATTATTCAACATGGATCACACGGTCGTGTCACATGCCCATGTGTGAGACCATGTTGCCTGCCCAGACACATTTCGAAATGGCCCTCGAGTAGCACGGAAGAGACACACGCCCCTGTCCCTGCCCGTGTGGGTGCGAAACAGGCCATTTACAAGGCCAATTAACCACCCAATTTTCTGTGATTCCTACAAGTATCAAATATGCAACTTTTATACCACAATTTCAACCGATTTTATTTATAAAACATCCACCATTATAACCAAATCATCAAGAACCAATTTCATGCTCATTTTCTATGCTAGACCATACCAAATTCTCAAGCTGAAACATATCAATACACATGTTCCATAACTCATTTATACCATATTCATTCACATATCAAAACTTACCAAAATCATAACATTTTCATATTAGAATGACCATTTCTCATTAGGCCATATATTCATTATAAACATACCAAATTTGCCTCACTTGTCACATACCAAAATCAAACATAATCACGTCCAGTTAGCCATATCACATGGCATAACATATATACAACTCAAAATCATATCTCATATTATCTAGACTATACATGCCATACTTAAACATTTACACTTTCAAAAGGTACCACGGTCAAGTTCGATAGTATGGTGATGATCCTCGACAATCCCTGAGCTCTCGGTAGCTACCATATCTATAAAACAATGCAAGCACTATAACAACCCAATTTAGGCCCTAGCCAGAATAGTAGTTTCGAGACCACATATACGAGTCAGAAAATTTTTAAATATTATTTTGTGTCTGTGATATGTGAATTGACATCTGTGAAAATTATAATGCCCTAATTTTTAGGATTTTTGGGATTTTGTGTAAACTTAATTTTTGCTTGTCTAGATGTGTTAATTTATTCTGTAAGTGTATTAGTGGGCCTTTAGAAGGCCCAAGTTCAAGTTAAAACCCGGTAGAAATTTTAGAATTTTAGACTTAAAGAGAAGGGGCCTTGAGTAAGTGGGCTTTTAAACAAAAGTTGGTAATTTAAGACACAAGATGACCTGTGGTAAGGTGGCAATGTAGCGCCACTTAAGAGACAAGGGAGTGGCGTGTGGAGGTTGTACAAGAGCTAGAGTTCGAGTCTATGGAGTAGCAAGGTGTTATTATTTTTTTATGCCTATGCAGGGTAAGTGATGGAACCTAAGTAAAGTACTGAAGGAAGAAGTTAAGCTACTCATGGAATTGGGTGAAGAGTGATAATGGAAGATTATCTAGGAGCAAATCTAGGAAATTCGAATGAGAAGCAAGTATTGGCCGAACATGGGACTCTTGGGGAAGCAATTTCGATTTTGGGTCTTTGGCTTGGCATAATCGGCAAAGGGTGTTGGGGTGTTAGTCGATTGTGACCTGGGTCTTATTAGGGTTTAGTTTCAGCAGTTGGGAGTATGTGTAGGCACTGAACTCTTTAGTAGCTAGTCTCTGGGATTTGGCAATTCTTTCCTGCCGAATTGGTGTAGTACCTCTTAGGGTTCTTTACTTTTTTCTCTGTTCTCCTCTCTTTAGTTTCAAAAGCCGAAAACGCAAACACCATCTCCTTTGGGGCTGATTGTGCAAAAGAACAAAGTTTGTTCTTTCTTTTTCTTCTTTCTTTTCCAGCCGAATTCTCTTCATCACCTCTCTTCTTTAGCTAAACCAAGCATCTACCATTTCTCTCTAGTCTCTTCTCTTCTTCTTAATCTTTTATTCACCAACGAAAGTAACCCTCTCTTGTTAGCCGAATCTTCTACTTGGCCGAGCCTCCTTTCTTTTTCTTCTATTCTAGCCGAACCACAGAACCTCTCACCTCTTGGCTGATTATTCTTCTTTAAAACCTTTTCTTCACTTTCTTCCATCTCTCACTCAGAAACTGAAACCTCCCTACCTTTTAGTTGGTATTAAAAGCCAAATCCTTTGGATCTCTTTTCTTCTTGCGATTTTGGCTAGATCGGCAATAGATCTAGGATAAACTGGTGATTGGTGGTTATTTTGTGTAGTGGGGCTACCAAGAAGACTGTTGGGTAAGTAGCCTTTCTACTTTATTCTTTGTTATGAATTAAGAAAAGCCGAAACCCCATTACTATGGTAGTTGTCAGATTGAAGCACTCTAGATCTAGATCTAGTTGAAGAATCGGCAGAGGTAAGTGTTTAAGGCCTTAGATGGGTTTGGCCGAATATGGTAGGCTAATAGTTTTGCTGTTTTCGTTGGGTTCTAGTTAACAATGTGTTTATAAACGATTGTAGGATTAATTCGGTGCGGATCTCGTCGTAGTTTATCACAAAAATAGGTGTGTAATTGACACCCACTAGTAGGCTAGATCGGCAAAAGCCGAAAAGCTAAAATGCTGAAATTCTGGCATTTTGAGGGCTTGCGAGCGTGCGAATGCTCGTGGGTCGGATTAAATCAGTACAATCTGTAATTCCAAATGGTAATAATGATGTGTGTGATTTCGTGCATGTTGGTGATTTTGGGCCTCGGAGGGCTAAATTTGGGCCCAATGGGCTTACAGGCCCATATGGGTGAAAATGAGTGGCAAGTGTATTCTGATAATCTAAGTGGTAAAACTGCTAAAATGGATGTGAAATTTGGGCTTAGTGGGCCATAATAGCTAGTGGACACCATAAGGCCCATTAGGGGTTTTAGGGCCCGATGACTCTGTAGTAATAAAATGGGCTAAATAAGTTATCTGGATGTCATTAAGACTGTTAACAAACTGTAATGAGCATGAAACCCTGAAAACTAGTGAATTTACTAAAATATCCCTTAAGGGTGGAAAATTACTGTTTTACCCCTAGGTGTTAAAAGACCATTTTACCCCTAGGGTTAAGTTATTATATCTGTTCACTATATGCCATGTCATTATATACACTGTTGCATAGGACTGGGTTTTGATGGAGGAAGTGCTAAGTGGCAGTGCCATGTTTACTGCTAGGGGCTTTGCCTCGTTTTACTGTTTAGTGGCTTGGCCACGTTATCTGATTAAGCAGCTAAGCTGCGACTGTGGTGTGTAGGGCGGGTGGGTTAAGTTATTCCCCACATGGTGTGTGGGGCTGGTACGGGTGGTCTGTAGGGCTGGTACGGGCTGGGCTTTGCATTCAAGCATAATTTTCTGATCTACTACTGTAATGGGCCTAAGGCCCACACTGATTTCTGAATAGGGCTAAGGCCCAGAAATTACTGTTTACTGAATAGGGCTAAGGCCCAGTTAATATTGTATCTGGATAGGGCTTAGGCCTAGATAAGCTTGCACTAATTTGGACTCTGGTTGGGTTTAGCTTACACATTAAGTTTCCCAAACTCACCCCTTTCTTTTCATCCATGCAGGTGAGCCCCAACCTTAGAGAACTATGAGTTGGAGGGATTCGGAGTGGCCACGAGAACTGCACTTGGTTAATTTTTCTCAAAATTACTTGTTTTAGTATTTTTCTTTAATTTATTTTCTTGTGGGTTTTTAATTTGTAATAAGGCCGCCCATTAAGTATTTTATTTTGATTTTTATTTTGATTTTTATTTAATTAATTATAATTTGCCTAAAACGAATAGACTAAGGCTGCGCGAGTTTTTATTTAAAATTAATTAACATTTTCAAACACATCGCACGTTACAACTGGATCACCTAATAACAAGATAAGACCTTCTAAGGAAATGAACACCAATTGATAGTGGACAGGACTTTCACTAAATAACCTGTTATTTTCCTCAATACTCTTAAAGTGATTTTGCTAAACTTGTTAACAAAGGAACGAGGCATCTTAACTGTCCATGTGACACACTAGATCTGGCCATAACGTCTGGGCCGGGTTTGGGGTGTTACAAAAGTTTTGTGAATTTAATTGTCTGTTTAAGTGCTTAATTTACGAAAAGGATTAAATTTCATAAATGTTAAAATTAGTATGCCATATGTTTAATGTGTTTAATTGAAATGTCTTTTGGTTAAAATGGCAATTATACCATTCAATTTGAAAGTGGTCATAATTGACCTTATTATATGTGTTTTGTATATGTATTGATAATGGACATTTTAGTAATTGAATTAATAGTGTTTGTAACACCCCTAGACCCGGTCCCATCGCAGGAGGGTCGAGAGGCATCACCAGACTATTTCTTTGAAAAGCCGCACGATAATGAAAGAAGATCTTTTACCAAACCTATCGATATAATTTACAAAAGTTGCGCAAAAGCCCATCAACCGAACACGACTAAACCAAAATTTACCACATTCAAAACAATGTACGAAATGAACTCATCCCTTGTCACGTTCATCACTTATACTTCATATAATTCCATATTGAAAGTATGACATACTTCAAAACTAGTTTCCCAACATGCATTCACAACCATTCATGTATAACTTAATCGAATTATTACCATAACTATCAAAGTGAAAATCTTAAGAGAGCCATTTTCGCATGGCCTAATTTAGTTACAAACTTCAAAAGATGATTGTTTGAACACCAAAAGTCAACCTATACATGCCATTCCTAAATTTAATTACCAGTACCAAAAGATGAGTGATAGTTTAGATGACTTCAATTCTGGAACTCCCGAGACCGTAGCTTCCGATCAAGATCTACAAAATCGAAAGCAGGGACAACAGAGTAAGCAATTACTTGCCTAGTAAGTACTTAAGTAATTTAAATCAAGGTAAGTAAAGGGCGTAATTTTAACAACTCATGCTTAAAACCTTCTTTGGCCGAATATGATCATACCCCTATCACTAACTCACTCACATGGTTATCACAAAAACAAGCTCAAATGCATTCAAAGAGTTATTCACTCAAAAATCGGGTAGTTCAGATTTCTTCTTTGCATAATTAATCGAGTATAAAATTTCACACCCCAACATCAAATTTCTTATACATACCCGAGATATCAATTAATAGTTCACAAATCTTTACCGGCTCAACTAAACGAATTCAATGACCTGCTAATTCATTACAAGCATAGAAGCATACCTGTCTTCCTTACGTAAAGTAGCGCATTTGTTTTGTCAAGGCATACTATTTATATAATCATTCGTACGTGAGCTTATACATTTAACCCATATCTGATTTCCACCACGAATGGACTTCAAGGCCATATCCAGATCTTATCACTGGCTTTAAGCCCTTCGAGACTAAGCTCGGCTTAAACTCTAGCTCGAAAGCCCTTCGAGACTAAGCTCGGCTTTAACTCTGGCTCGAAAGCCCTTCGAGACTAAGCTCGGCTTTAACTCTGGCTCGAAAGCCCTTCGAGACTAAGCTCAGCTTAAACTCTAGAATTTATACTTACATATATTGGCATACATATTATATCATCATTCAAAAAAAAAAACATTTCAAATACAGAAACACAAGTTTCGGCATACCACCAAACATATTTCCTACGGCTTATTTATTTGTAAGCAAAGAATACAAATTCATATCCAAATACATTAAGATTCCACTTTAGTATTCGGTATCTCATATTTACTCATACTCTTATTTCTAAAATTTTGCGTTTGGACACATCATTTGCCATTTGAATTCGCCTATTAAGCATATATAAATATTATAATTTCACTTTATCATATTTAAGAATTTGCTACTCCAGGTCTTACCTCGTATAATTCCGAGAATCTTCGAATTGACTATTCCGTGACCTTAGCCTTCCCTTTGTCCGAAGTTGCCTCTTTAAGCTCTTGAGCTTGAATGCACAATACAATCATATCAATTTTTATTTCACATATCTCTATTGATAGTTACACTTTCATTTAAATCAAAACATACATTTAATCATTTTTATCACATATACATTCGGCCAAGCACAACATACATTCGGCCAAACACAGTTACCTTACACATTACAACTAAATTCATTGATCAAATGTAGTAAACATAGTTTTTTTAATCCAGCTTAGTACTCAAGACACCTTAATAACAAGAGCCGAAAAGGTTAACACCTAAATGCTTTAGTCATAAGTTGTTTTCTAACATTTCTAACACATAATTGCACAAAATCCTAATGCCGCATAGTTGTTTGGTGTCTAACTCACATACTTACACAAAACTTACCTAACTTATCGTATATTCGAAAACACATTAATCATACTAAAGTACATGCATCTTTAATGGATATTAATCACCTTTTTACAAACTTCCTATCCCAATACCAACAATCGATCATTTATTTCCCCTTATCCAAATACATTCGGTCACTAGGTAAAAGTATTAAGAAAAAATACGAAATTAATCTTTAGCACATTTGGGTACTTAGGCCTTGACCGTGAACTATCATTCGAATGTAAGTAATTAGCATGAAGTTCATCTAGCTCACTTCCCAAAATTTTTTTATGAACAATAATCTATCCTTCAATTGGGGAGAAATTCGAAAATTATTAACAATTTCATACCCCATCGGCCTAACTTGATATTTCCCCATACAATTTCCAAAAAGGGGTAGTCAAGTGCCCGTATAGGCAAAATTTGAAAATTTAAGCATTTGTAACAAAATTATTTTAATCAAAATTCTACAAAACATAACATTAGCCGAAAATATGAGTCTATTGTCTCAATCAAGATGTAAATTGATTTCTAATTTCATATCATCTTTCATCTAACATCTAATTAAACTACCAAAGCACTTAACTAAACAAACATCCATTTCCATCCTCAATCTATTCGGCCTAGCATTCAACTCAAACTCAATTTCTACATTTGACCCACGAAACATAAAATTTAACAACCCCTAGAACATCAATTTAATCAACAAGTCTCCATAAATCAAATTCCATCTAGCATTACTCAATTTCATGCTCACATCTCATGACCGAATGTATACTATGAACATTTCAAAGAATAAATTCATGGGTAATGGATAGGATTAACAAAAGACTCAAAATCATAATTTTCCCAACAAAATAACAGGTTTTCATACCTTAATCTAGCAATGGGGAGGTGCCGAATGCTTGAGCTTAAATTTTCTCTTTTCCCTTTCTAACTTTCGGCTAAAAAAGATGAACAAGATGAACTTTCTTTGTTTTTATCACCTTATTTTATTTTATTAACCTTAATGCCATAGTATAAAGTTTTATGACATCATTTTAGCATAAAAATGCTTATTTTATGCACCTAATGTCATTATGACCGGCACCACTAATTAAAATGGGGAATTTGACATGCAAATCCCCCAATTCAAAACCATGAACTAATCGGTCTCTTCAATAAGCCACACACACTTTTAACATTCTCCTCTAAGCCCCTTATTAATGAATTCACATCTAAAAATGTTAAATTGAGTCAATTAAAAATTCACACTTACTTTCGGCACATATATTAGATATAGGAAGTAAATAAATTAAAATAAAATCTACGATTTCATTAACTCGGCTTAGTGGTTCCGAAACCACTTTCCGACTAGGGTCGAAATAGGGCTGTGACAACTCTCTCCCCCTAAAGAAATTTTCGTCCACGAAAATCTTACCGGTAAACAGGTTTGGGTATCTTTCTTTCATAAGGTTCTCAGGTTCCCAAGTCGCTTCTTCGATCCCATGCTTGAGCCATAGAACTTTTACTAATGGAACCTTCTTGTTTCGCAATTCTTTTATTTCGTGGGCTAAAATACGAATCGGTTTTCCTCATAGCTCAAATCAGATTGAATTTCAATTTCTGACGGACTAATCACATGCGAAGGGTCGGATCTATAGCGACGGAGCCTCGATACATGGAAGACGTCGTGGATCTTTTCAAGTTCAGGGGGCAGAGTTAGTCGATAAGCAACCGGCCCAATACGTTCTGAAACTTCGTATGGCCCAATGAATCTTGGACTCAACTTGCCTTTTCGACCAAAACGGAAAATCTTTTTCCACGGCGAAACTTTCAGAAACACCTTATCACCCACTTGGTACTCGATGTCTTTACGCTTTAAGTCCGCGTACGATTTCTGACGATCGGATGCTATTCTCAAACTGTCACGAATTATCCCCACTTTCTGCTCCGCTTCTTTGACTAAATCAACTCCGAGAATCTTATTCTCATTAAGCTCGGTCCAGAACAGAGGAGTACGGCATTTACGACCGTAAAGAGCTTCATAAGGTGCCATCTGAATACTTGTCTGAAAGCTGTTATTATACGCGAATTCAACTAACGGTAGGTATTTCTCCCACGAGCCCCTAAACTCAAGGATGCAACATCGCAACATGTCCTCGAGTATCTGAATAACCCGTTCAGATTGACCGTCCGTCTGCGGATGAAAAGCAGTGCTGAAATGAAGTTTAGTACCCAAAGCTTCTTGCAGCTTCCTCCAAAATCTAGAGGTAAATCGAGGGTCTCGATCAGAAACGATAGAAGTCGGCACCCCATGAAGTCGCACAATCTGGGAAACGTATAATTCCGCTAACTTATCAAGCAAAAAGTCAGTGCGAACCGGGATGAAATGGGCTGATTTCATTAAACGATCAATCACAACCCAAATGGAGTTCTTTTTGCTCGGCGTCAATGGTAAACACGACACAAAATCCATTGTAACGCGATCCCATTTCCACTCAGGTATCAAAATCGATTGAAGTAATCCTGACGGCACCTGATGTTCCGCTTTTACTTGCTGACATACCAAGCATTTAGATACAAAATCAGAGATGTCTCGTTTCATGCCGTGCCACCAATACTGTCGCTTCAAATCGTTATACATTTTCGTACTGCCCGGATGGACCGACATTCGACTACTATGAGCTTCATCCAAAATCGTCGAAACTAGCTCAGACTTCTTCGGAACACACAATCGGTCTTTAAATCTCAAGCAATCATTTCCGTCGACTCGAAATTCTGTATTCACCTTCGACTCGCACTGAACTCACTTGGCAACTAAGTCCTCATCGGCTTTCTGCGTCCTCACGAATCTGTTGAAGTAGCACAGGTTTTGCTACTAATTCGGCAATCAACGCATCACCTACTGACATGTTTAGCCTTGCGTTCATCGCTCGCAAGGAAAATGAGGATTTCCGACTAAGAGCATCCGCAACGACGTTAGCTTTTCCCGGGTGATAATCGATGACAAGCTCATAATCTTTTAGCAACTCAAGCCACCGCCTTTGTCTCAAATTCAAATCTTTTTGAGACATTAGGTACTTGAGACTTTTGTGATCGGAGAAAATATGACATCTTTCACCGAACAGATAGTGTCGCCAAATCTTCAAAGCGAAAACAATAGCGGCTAGTTCAAGATCGTGAGTCAGGTAATTTTGCTCGTGAGGCTTTAACTGTCTCGAAGCATAAGCAATAACCCGGCCTTCTTGCATCAAAACGCAGCCCAAACCGTTCAGAGATGCATCACTAAAAACTACAAACTCTTTGCCGGTTTCTGGCTGGACTAACACTGGAGCTTCCGTTAAACGGGTTTTCAGCTGGTCGAAGCTTTGCTGACACTTATCCGACCACTCGAACTTGATATTTTTTTGTAGCAGTCTCGTCAATGGAGTCACAATCATCGAAAAACCCTGGACGAAACGTCGGTAATAACCAGCAAGTCCTAAAAAGCTTCGAACTTCGGTAATGTTTTTAGGGGGTTTCCAATCGAGGATAGCTGAAATTTTGTTCGGATCAACTCGAATACCCGAAGCAGATACTATATGACCCAAGAAGCCGACTTCATGCAACCAAAATTTGCACTTACTGAACTTCGCATACAATTGGTTATCCCGTAAAGTCTAAAGTACCAGCCTCAAATGCTCGGTATGCTCTGACTCATCACGAGAATAGATCAAAATATCGTCGATGAACACTACTACAAAGCGGTCCAAAAACGGCCTAAATACCTGATTCATCAAATCCATGAAGACTGCGGGGGCATTGGTGAGTCCAAACGGCATCACTAAGAACTCATAGTGACTGTATCTCGTTCTGAATGCCGTCTTCGGTATGTCAGAATCTCTAACTCTCAACTGGTAATAGCCGGATCGCAGGTCTATCTTCGAAAATACTGAGGCTCCTCTCAATTGATCGAACAAGTCATCGATTCGGGGCAACGGATACTTATTCTTCACCGTGGCCTTGTTCAGTTGTCGATAGTCGATACACAATCTCATAGTTCCGTCTTTCTTTTTCACAAATAAAACCGGTGCACCCCAAGGTAAAAAACTAGGTCGTGCAAAGCCTCTATCCGTCAACTCTTGCAGCTGAGATTTTAATTCCTTTAGTTTGGTAGGTGCCATACGATACGGGGCAATTGAAATCGGCGTCGTACCTGGAATCAACTCTATACTGAACTCGACCTCTCTTACAGGCGGCAATCCAGGTAATTCTTCGGGAAAGACATCTGAAAACTCGCAGACTACGGGCACCGTCCCAAGTTCTCGGTCGAAAACTTTGTTACCTAGCACATAGGCCAAATATGCTTCATAACCCTTCCTTACATATTTCTGAGCCAACATGGTTGTAATTATTGCAGGAGGCCCTCTTAGATCAATGGACTCGATTTGGATTATTTCATTGTTCGTACATCGCAAATCGATAGTCTTCCGCTTACAATTTACTATCGCGTCATGAACGGTCAACCAGTCCATTCCGAGAATAATGTCAAATTCATCGAATGGTAGAAGCATCAAGTCAGCCGGAAAACAAAAATCTCGAACCATTAACGGACATTTCTTACATACTTTATCAACCAGAACACAACGGCCCAAAGGGTTCGACACTCGAATTACAAATTCAGTAGACTCAACAGGAAGAGTCTTACTGGAGGCTAAAGTTTCACATACATACGAATGGGTTGAGCCAGGATCAATCAGAGCAATAACATCAGTGTTAAAAAGTGTGAAAGTACCAGTAATAACATCTGGAGAAGAAGCTTCCTCACGGGCACGGATAACGTACGCTCTGGCAGGTGCACGAGCCTCTGATCTAACCGCAGTGTCCCTAGTCCCTCTCTGACTGCCGCTAATATTTCCACCTCGTCGTGGTGGTCTACCCCGTGAAGCTGCGCCACTAAGTTTCTGAGTCAGATCAGGAATGCGTTCATCCTTTCTCGGACAATCTTTAATAAAATGGTCGGCAGCACCACATCTGAAACAAGAGCGGTCACGATGCCTACAACTCCCCGGGTGCCATTTACCACAATAGTTGCAATCCAGTCTATCCCGACATTCATTTCCGACACTGGCAATAGAAGTGGTCCGCGAACTCGCAGGAGGTCGAGTACGTTCAAATCTAGAAAAACTCGATGTATTTTTAGATCGGCCCATGTCATTTCTAGTCTTCTTGGACGCTTGTTGAACAGATTTCCCCGCGGACCTCTTACGAAACTCTTTATCTCCACCTTCGGCTTTTCTTTTCTCATTACTGAGTTCTTCAGCTTTACAAGCCCGCTCGACTAGTACGACAAACTCCTAAATCTCCAGAATCCCCACCAGCAATCTGATATCTTCATTTAATCCATCCTCAAAACGCTTACACATGATGGCTTCAGAGGATACACATTCGCGAGCATAGCGGCTGAGGCGTACAAACTCTCTCTAATAGTCAACCACTGACATCTGACCTTGTTTGAGTTCTAGAAATTCTTTCCGTTTTTGATCGATGAATCTCTGGCTAATGTACTTCTTACGGAATTCGGTTTGGAAGAATTCCCAATTGACCCGCTCCTTCGGAACAACAGAAATCAGAGTATTCCACCAGTAGCAGGCAGCGTCGCGTAACAGAGACACCGCACATTTAAGACACTCCTCGGGTGTGCAGGACAGTTCATCGAACACTCGGATGGTATTATCGAGCCAAAACTCGGCCCGCTCGGCATCGTCACTAGGGGTAGCCTGGAACTCTTCGGCCCCATATTTTCTTATTTTGTCAACAGGGGGTCTACTCAATCTCATTGGATCGGTCACAGGAGGAGTCGTGGAAGTCGAGAACGGAGTATTCAGGGGTGGAGGTTGCGAAACAACCGGAGTCGATCTAGCGAATTGAGCGAACCAGTCACTCATCATCGCATAAAAAGCTGGTCTAATATCATCATCTCGATGACCCAGATTTGGCTGAGAGTTAGGTGGCGCTGTCCCTTGCGCGGGAGCAGGAGCTACGCTCTCAACATCGTCCGCTACGGTTCGATCGGGTTCGGGATCCATTCTATACCAAAGGAAATCACATTTCAATTATCAAAAATTCATCCCACTATCAAAATGACATTAAATGGCATGTATAGCTAGACTCAAACCTACTACGGTAGTCCGAGAATCGACTAAACCGTGGCTCTGATACCAATCAAATGTAACACCCCTAGACCCGGTCCCATCGCAGGAGGGTCGAGAGGCATCACCAGACTATTTCTTTTAAAAGCCGCACGATAATGAAAGAAGATCTTTTACTAAACCTATCGATATAATTTACAAAAGTTGCGCAAAAGCCCATCAACGAACACGACTAAACCAAAATTTACCACATTCAAAACAATGTACGAAATGAACTCATCCCTTGTCACGTTCATCACTTATACTTCATATAATTCCATATTGAAAGTATGACATACTTCAAAACTAGTTTCCCAACATGCATTCACAACCATTCATGTATAACTTAATCGAATTATTACCATAACTATCAAAGTGAAAATCTTAAGAGAGCCATTTTCGCATGGCCTAATTTAGTTACAAACTTCAAAAGATGATTGTTTGAACACCAAAAGTCAACCTATACATGCCATTCCTAAATTTAATTACCAGTACCAAAAGATGAGTGATAGTTTAGATGACTTCAATTCTGGAACTCCCGAGACCGTAGCTTCCGATCAAGATCTACAAAATCGAAAGCAGGGACAACAGAGTAAGCAATTACTTGCCTAGTAAGTACTTAAGTAATTTAAATCAAGGTAAGTAAAGGGCGTAATTTTAACAACTCATGCTTAAAACCTTCTTTGGCCGAATATGATCATACCCCTATCACTAACTCACTCACATGGTTATCACGAAAACAAGCTCAAATGCATTCAAAGAGTTATTCACTCAAAAATCGGGTAGTTCAGATTTCTTCTTTGCATAATTAATCGAGTATAAAATTTCACACCCCAACATCAAATTTCTTATACATACCCGAGATATCAATTAATAGTTCACAAATCTTTATCGGCTCAACTAAACGAATTCAATGACCTGCTAATTCATTACAAGCATAGAATGCATACCTGTCTTCCTTACGTAAAGTAGCGCATTTGTTTTGTCAAGGCATACTATTTATATAATCATTCGTACGTGAGCTTATACATTTAACCCATATCTGATTTCCACCACGAATGGACTTCAAGGCCATATCCAGATTTTATCACTGGCTTTAAGCCCTTCGAGACTAAGCTCGGCTTAAACTCTGGCTCGAAAGCCCTTTGAGACTAAGCTCGGCTTTAACTCTGGCTCGAAAGCCCTTCGAGACTAAGCTCGGCTTTAACTCTGGCTCGAAAGCCCTTCGAGACTAAGCTCGGCTTAAACTCTAGAATTTATACTTACATTTATTGGCATACATATTATATCATCTTTCAAAAAAAAAACATTTCAAATACAGAAACACAAGTTTCGGCATACCACCAAACATATTTCCTACGGCTTATTTATTTGTAAGCAAAGAATACAAATTCATATCCAAATACATTAAGATTCCACTTTAGTATTCGGTATCTCATATTTACTCATACTCTTATTTCTAAAATTTTGCGTTTGGACACATCATTTGCCATTTGAATTCGCCTATTAAGCATATATAAATATTATAATTTCACTTTATCATATTTAAGAATTTGCTACTCCAGGTCTTACCTCGTATAATTCTGAGAATCTTCGAATTGACTATTCCGTGACCTTGGCCTTCCCTTTGTCCGAAGTTGCCTCTTTAAGCTCTTGAGCTTGAATGCACAATACAATCATATCAATTTTTATTTCACATATCTCTATTGATAGTTACACTTTCATTTAAATCAAAACATACATTTAATCATTTTTATCACATATACATTCGGCCAAGCACAACATACATTCGGCCAAACACAGTTACCTTACACATTACAACTAAATTCATTGATCAAATGTAGTAAACATAGTTTTTTTTAATCCAGCTTAGTACTCAAGACACCTTAATAACAAGAGCCGAAAAGGTTAACACCTAAATGCTTTAGTCATAAGTTGTTTTCTAACATTTCTAACACATAATTGCACAAAATCCTAATGCCGCATAGTTGTTTGGTGTCTAACTCACATACTTACACAAAACTTACCTAACTTATCGTATATTCGAAAACACATTAATCATACTAAAGTACATGCATCTTTAATGGATATTAATCACCTTTTTACAAACTTCCCATCCCAATACCAACAATCGATCATTTATTTCCCCTTATCCAAATACATTCAGTCACTAGGTAAAAGTATTAACAAAAAATACGAAATTAATCTTTAGCATATTTGGGTACTTAGGCCTTGACCGTGAACTATCATTCGAATATAAGTAATTAGCATGAAGTTCATCTAGCTCACTTCCCAAAATTTTTTTATGAATAATAATCTATCCTTCAATTGGGGAGAAATTCGAAAATTATTAACAATTTCATACCCCATCGGCCTAACTTGATATTTCCCCATACAATTTCCAAAAAGGGGTAGTCAAGTGCCCGTATAGGCAAAATTTGAAAATTTAAGCATTTGTAACAAAATTATTTTAATCAAAATTCTACAAAACATAACATTAGTCGAAAATATGAGTCTATTGTCTCAATCAAGATGTAAATTGATTTCTAATTTCATATCATCTTTCATCTAACATCTAATTAAACTACCAAAGCACTTAACTAAACAAACATCCATTTCCATCCTCAATCTATTCGGCCTAGCATTCAACTCAAACTCAATTTCTACATTTGACCCACGAAACATAAAATTTAACAACCCCTAGAACATCAATTTAATCAACAAGTCTCCATAAATCAAATTCCATCTAGCATTACTCAATTTCATGCTCACATCTCATGACCGAATGTATACTATGAACATTTCAAAGAATAAATTCATGGGTAATGGATAGGATTAACAAAAGACTCAAAATCATAATTTTCCCAACAAAATAACAGGTTTTCATACCTTAATCTAGCAATGGGGAGGTACCGAATGCTTGAGCTTAAATTTTCTCTTTTCCCTTTCTAACTTTCGGCTAAAAAAGATGAACAAGATGAACTTTCTTTGTTTTTATCACCTTATTTTATTTTATTAACCTTAATGCCATAGTATAAAGTTTTATGACATCATTTTAGCATAAAAATGCTTATTTTATGCACCTAATGTCATTATGACCGGCATCACTAATTAAAATGGGGAATTTGACATGCAAATCCCCCAATTCAAAACCATGAACTAATCGGTCTCTTCAATAAGCCACACACACTTTTAACATTCTCCTCTAAGCCCCTTATTAATGAATTCACATCTAAAAATGTTAAATTGAGTCAATTAAAAATTCACACTTACTTTCGGCACATATATTAGATATAGGAAGTAAATAAATTAAAATAAAATCTACGATTTCATTAACTCGGCTTAGTGGTTCCGAAACTACTTTCCGACTAGGGTCGAAATAGGGCTGTGACAATGTTCATTAAAGAAAAAAATAAATGAAAATAGCTCATAATTTCATGTTCTTCCACCGATTATACAAACAAGGGAAAAAGGGTTTGAGCTTTGTTCATTCGGCTTTGATACATAAAGATTAAGGTATGTGTTTTGATCCTATTTTTGTGGTTTTTACGTTATTGAGATCGTTGTTATGTGTTCTCCAAAGCCCATGCTTCAATTTTTGATTTTTATGAAAATTTTGAGATGTGCCATTGATGCAAATGTGAGCTTTGTGATGATAAATTGTGATTTAGGAAAGATATGTGTTAGATTAAGATATTTTGTCTTTGGATTTTTGATGAAATTGAGCTATTTGGGCTAAATTGTGAAAATGATATTGTGGAGGACTAAACTGTGAAATAAATGTGATTTATAGGCTTATATGAATACTATAGAGATTTGGCTAGACACATGTCTAAAGAGATTTTTATGAATTTGATGATTTTGTGAATTAAGAACTAAATTGTCAAAGTGTGAAAATGTGAGGGCTAATTTGTAAATTACCCTCAATATGTGTATTTGGATTGATTTGAATGAGATGAATGATTGAATGGCTGAATTTGAATTGATTTAGATTAAGGTCAAAGGAAAACGAATTTAGAATGGGGAAAATCAAAAGTGGTCGAGTAGTCATTTCCGTTTGTCCGAATACGTATGAGGTAAGTCAATATACAAATAAATGTGTTATATTGAACTATTACTATATATATATGATTTGGAATTGTATTGAATGGCTATGAAAGTTGTAATCGCAAAACCGAGAAAGTTCTGAAATCTGATTTCGTGTAAGACCACGTCTGGGACGTTGGCATCAATTTGAGGTATTGTGTAAGACCATGTCGGGGAAATAGGCATCGATTAAAGATTATGTGTAAGACCATGTCTGGGACATTGGCGTTGTATCTGATTTCGTGGAAGACCCTGTCTGGGATAGTGGCGTCGATGTCGATTACATGTAAGACCACGTCTGGGATGTTGGCTTTGTATGAGCTTTTGGAGTTTCAGCATATGTAAAAGCTTCTGATTGAGTTATCAAGTAAATCTGAGAATTAAATGAATGAATGATTGTGTATCCGATTCAGATACGTTAAATCATACTAATGTTTTAAAAAAAATTATCTGTGAGAAAGAATAAGTATGTGATACGTATGAGTTCATAGAAATAGATTATGGTATATGTGTATTGAATGGAAGAACGAAAGAGAATAGTGAGTAAATGAGCAGGCTTGTACTCATAAATTATCTATGTGAAGTTTTTATAAGTTTGTTAATGAATTGATTTATACATGCTTCCTTAGTTAAATTTATTTGTATATGGCTTGCTAAGCTCTTTGTAGCTTGCTCTGTATATTTTTCAACTGTTTTACAGATATCATTGCTACTGAAAGCTCGGGGATCATCAAGGATCATCACCACACTATCTAATCTTATTTCGGTACATTTTGAAAGTGTAAATGTTAAGTTATGGCATGTATAGGCCAGAAGTCTATGAGATATGTTTTGATGTGTACATATGTTAAGCCATGTGATATGGCTACTTAATGGATGTGTTCATGTTTGATTATGGTATGTTTATATTGCAAATTTGGCCTAAAGAGGAATGGTCATTTTAGTACAAATATGATTGTGTTTTTGGTAAGTTTTGTTATGAGATTGAACATGGAATGAATGTGCCTTGAAACATAGACTTTGATGTGATTTGGTTTAAGAATTTGGTATGATTAAGCATGGAAAATGAGTATGATACTTGTTGTTGATAATATGAGCATATTGATGTATGTTTTGGGTAAGAATTGGTTGAAAAATGTTGGCATGAAATGCTTTGATTTTGGCTTGTAGGGATGACCCAATTAGGGTGGAAAAATTGGCTTTTCGGATGGCCTATTTTGTGCCACACAGTCAGAGCACATGGGCGTGTTTGGTGATCGTGTGGCCAACTCAGGCTAGTACACAGGCTGGACACACGAGCGTGTGTAGTGGCCGTGTGACCATAGTTATTGTTGCACATGGGCTAGGGTAAGATGTGAGGCACTGTCGTATGGGATGTGAGGCATGGTCATGGAAGGTACACGGCCTAGCCATACGGGCGTGTGCTCTGTTTAAAAAGGAAAATTTCGTAAGTATTCAAAAACTTTCTAAGAGCTCGGTTTAGTCCCGATCTTCTTCTAATGCATGTTTAAGGTCTCGGAGACCTTCATAAAGGACTCAATGATTATGTATGTTCATGACTTGATGTTGATGTTTGTTAAATGTCTAATAAAGTTCTGAATTGTCTGGTAATGCTTCTAACACTAGTCTGGCGATGGATACAGGTTAGGGGTGTTACAAACACGCACAAAGTAAGCTACAAAGAGCTTAGTAAGCCATATACAAATAAATTTATCATATAACTAAATTATATCCCAAATCATTCATGAATCTCATGGAATAACACAATATCAGATTTATATTTATCATATATTTCAACTATAGACATAGCTCACTTGCATATAGTACATCTTTTTCTCATATATTTCATTCATTTATCACATAGCCACAAATGCACATATGCTTACGTTTCATTGTCAAATTTCTTATACAATTCAAACATACCTGAATCTCATGAACATTCATATACTCATTCACTTTCTCGGAATGCCCATTGAACCGTTCAGAATCAAATAGGATACGCGGAAAACTCGGAAAGCCCATACAATGCCAACATCCCAGACATGGTCTTACAAGTATTCAAATATCGATGCCACTGTCCCAGATAGGATCTTACACCAATCAAATATGATGCTGATGTCCCAGACATGGTCTTACACATAAATCACAAATCGATGCCAACATCCCAGACATAGTCTTACACGAAGTCACATACCGGATCCTTTGTCATGACATATGTATCCTAACTATTCCTAGGTTCATACGGGGCTTTTCAAACGTCGTCACATACTCAAAATTATCTGAAAATTTTACATATTCGGCTTTCATAGCCTTTCAAAACAATTCAAACATCACATAAGTAATAATAACTAAATTTAACACATTTATTTGTATATCGACTTACCTCGTACGGATTCGGGCGGAAATGAACGACTATTCAATGATTTTCGACTTTCCCCGATCTAATTTTGTTTTCTTTGGTTCTTAATCTAATTTATGCTTAAACCATGGCCGGATGTCATAATCTTCAAACCCTTATTTTTTCTTTTATTTTTGGTATGAAAAGATGAACATAATGGCCATAATTTGTTTCAATATTATTAATATTATCATATTAATCAAATACCATTTTTAACCTTATTATAAAACCATTTAATAACATTCATTTAATGGCCATTTATGTCAAATTCCACTCTCAATGGTCAAATAACCACTTAAAGACCTTTCTTTTAATAAGCCATGGCAATTAAACACATAATCAATTAGAACGCAACTTTTACCTTTTATGCGATTAGGTCCTTTTTAGAATTCGACACACAAATGATAAAATTAATTCACGAAAATTTCACACATATCAATTCACATACTTTAAGCACAAAAAATAATATTAAATTATTTTTTGACTCGGATATGTGGTCTTGAAACCATTATTCTGACTAGGGTCTAAACTAGGCTATTACAAAAATTGGGTGGCATATTGGCCTTGCAAATGGCCTATTTTGTGCCCACATGGGCAGCGACACAGGCAAGTGTCTCTGCTATGTTGCTTGAGGGCTATTTCGAAGTGAGCCTCGGCAGACCACACGGTCTCACACATGGGTGTGTGCCAAGTTGTATGGCCAAGTCAGTATACTTGTAACATCCCAAACCTGGCTCAGACATTATGGTCGAATCTGGTGTGCTTCATCATAGTGCCTTTCGGAAAATCAGAATTGTGAATCAAAACTTGACGAAAGTTAATTACCCCATTATGATTTTATAGAAAACTTTAGAGGGTTAGTTCTTAATTATTATCAAATCGACTTTTCAAAATGTTTGCTATTTGTGTAATTAACCGATTTAAATCATGAAAGCTTTTAAAACTTTGAAGTTTGAGTTGTGTGATTTTCTTTTTAAAAACAATTATTGCTTTGAAAAACTCGTCTTTTCCTAACTAGCGGTTTAAAATAAGCAACAAAGCCCAAATTAAAAGTTAAATCCCATGAATGACCTTATTACAAAAATAAAACCCAAAACGTAACTAAAAGTGTAAATAAAACCCAAGAAAATTTAACTACAGTTGTGCGGCCACCTCCGAGTACCTCGTAGCACTAAATCACCTAAGGTTGGGAATTACCAGCACAGTTAAAAGAGAGGGTGAGTTTACAAAAACTCAGTGTGTAATTCTCTATCAGTCAATTAGTATATAGCATATAGAAATAGTTTAGGCCTGAGCCCTATTCAGAAATAGTACGGTGTAGGCCTTAGCCTAATATAGTATTAGTGTGGGCCTTAGCCCAAAACAGTAATAGTACGGTGTAATAATGTAAAGGTATTTTGGTCATTTTTACCTACTTTGGAATCTTGGTACACGTACCGACATCTTAGAAGGTCTATAATCACCTAGAGCGACTTATGTAACTTGAACAGTCATAACAGTGGAAAAGGGCCTGGGGCCCATTGTCGACACAAGTGGTCCCACACACTCGTGCGGCCCATTTGGCCCAAACTTAGTCACGGCTATACGAACTACATAGCCCAGTCCAAAATTTGCCACATATTGCAAAATTTATTTGTGTGGGACCCACTAGCCTATTAGGCCCGCACAGCCCACTTTGGCCCAATGTGGCCCATAAACGGCTCAAATCCACGAGAACGCTCATGGTAGCCTCTACAGTCTTACACTCACGATTTGTGGGCTCGGTTTACCACATGTGCTCTCACACGCTCGTGTGGCATCAGCCCTTCGGCTTTTCAACTTTTGTCGTTATGTAGTTTAAACGAGGTGTTTACACACCTGTTCTGCAAAAACTAGCTAAGATCCATGCTCTCAAAACCTATAATCAATAAAGGTACACGTATCAGCTTTGCAACCAAAAGGATTAATATCCCATTATAACCAAATCGACAACTATTACTCAACGTGGTTGAGAAATACCGTTTATTCCTCTACGATAGTTGGCTAGAACCGATCACCCTTCCTTGTCGATTAACTGCAATAAAAGAGTAATCTATCAGTTACGACTGCCTAACCCGCAAGAGAAGAGCAAAAGGAAAATTCGGCACTCAAGAAAAACTGAAACTAGTTGTCACAACACCAAAACTAGAAATTGACACCAAGAATAAAACCCTAAAATGCTCTCAAATCGCCGAAATGCACACACCCCACCAAAGCTGAAAAGAAGTGTTTCCCCTGAGCAAAATTCGGCACTAAGAACATTGCACTTTCTGTAAACCACTGCTACTTACCTACTCCTTGATCCCTTCCTCAATTCTCTCCACAACTTGCTCCCTAAATCCCTTCCACAAATCATTCAATAACCCGTTATCCACATCCCCCTTTTCTCTCCATGACCAATTCAACTCTCACTCAGCAGAGTTTTAGTCAAACTCTACCTCTCACACAACAAGAAAATAAAATAAATATTCCTTGCATAACATGGGATTCGAACTCAAGCTCTCATAGCAGCCATAACACGCCACACCCCCTAGACCACCATGCTCCTTTGTGTTATAAATTAAAAGCAATGTTTTAAAAGGCTCCCCATTAAAGTCCAGTCCCTTTTATAAAGAAAAACAAAGTTTTTTCCAACAAACAAGGTTCAAACCCAAGGTCCCACAGAGACTCCCAAACACTCCTAAACCACCCAAACAGTCCTTTATTCGAATCAAAACCTAGATTTTTTTGTGTTACAATACTCCCTTAGTTTGAACGGCCGAGCAGATAGCCCAGACATGGGCGTGTGCAGTCATTTCAAATAGTCACATGGGTTAGACACGCAGGCGTGTGACTGGCCGTGTGAGTAAGTCAGTATGTATGCCCTGTTTTGCTACGGCCTAGAAACACGGGCGTGTCTAATTCTGTGTGAGGCATAAGGCCTGACCACACGGGCATGTGACCTTGAAAACTGTAACACCCTAAGCCCTTATCCATCACTGGATGAGGGTTACAAGGTATTACTTTTCAAACTTAAACAATCGCAGACATTTTGAAATAACCACATTCATGTATGATAGGTATGGATTCATCTTTATTAAAACAGATATCACTGAAATCTAAGTTAGTGAGCATATCTTAAATCAACTCATACTAGCATGCTTTAATATCATTTGGCCGAATTTGACTATATGACATATGCCACTCACAGACCAAAGTTAATCATCAAATACATACAAGTAGTCTTATTACACTTCACTATGAATTCCATTTAAATTATGCATTTCGATCACAACAGAATCCTGATATTATTTTCGGTTTAATTTCAATACAATCACTAAATCACATATTAAATATATGCTTATTCATCAACTTTAACTGAATACACATGCTTTACTTTATAATCTATCAATATGTGCCTAAATAAAATCATGTCAGAATTTAGATAGATCATTCAAGAGCAAATCATTGCACCCATATTAAACTCAATAGTAGAACTTTTCTAAGCAAACGGAATAGCCATCTTCGCATGGCTTGATTTTATACATCATCAAAATATAGTACTTGTTCAAAATAAAAAGTCGAACCTATTCATGCCATTATCGAAATTAAGTTGTTAAGGGTACCAAAATGAGCTTAAATAGAGTGGATGACTTCGACTTTGAATTTCCCGAGACCGTAGCTAGCGAACGAGATCTATAAAAATAGAGAATCAAGGGCAAACAGAGTAAGCATTTCTATGCTTAGTAAGTTCAAAGTAACACAACCATTTAAACTCAATTGAAGAACAATCAATCAAATTCTCAAATAACATTCCTTTGGTCTAATACCCTTTTTGACCAAACATAACATACCCACCTTAAACAAGCATTGAACATTTTAACTTAGCACTTATACACATATTCACACATTTTATGCTATTCCACACTTTGGTCGAATATGCACATATACATAAGACAAAGTTTAATGTAATTTCACTTGAATTGAAATTCAAAAACCATGAATAAATCATAGACATTCATATACCCTTATATCTTAGCCGAAGTATCATCATTTCTATAGATACTTATGAGTTAATCCAAATTTAATTCTCGAACGAGTACATGATACATACCTGATCAACTTAAGGCATTGAGCATATTTGTTAGGTTTATTACTGCGAAGTCACATAATCCCAGTACGGATGCCTGCAGGACTATAGCCCGGATATAATTCCAACAGGAAGCTTGTGGGACTCTAGCCCAAATATAATTCCAGCACGAAGCTTACGAGACTCTAGCCCGGATATAATTCCAGCACGAAGCCTGCGGGACTCTAGCCCGGATATAATTCCAGCACGAAGCTTACGAGACTCTAGCTCAGATATAATTCACCGAGTATTAAACACATTTGTCCACACACTAATTCATTTCACATAGCATATTTCATTGTAATTTATTTGCTTCATTCGAATATAAACATATAATTAGCACAATGACCTCATGTCGTAAACATCATTTCACCTTGGTGTATATATATATATACATTTCTCATTAACTTCCGGCTCAACAAGCAACCACTCACATGATCACATATCTATAACTTTATCTAATTTACTTAATAAGGACAATTCGGTCTCATCCCATGCTTATAAATTCGTGTTCTCTACATTAATCCACTTTACCTTCATCACATGTCTAAAATTACACACATACCACATTTGGCCATTCGGCCACACTACATAACCCTAAGCATGTGCACCCTTCACATTTGCCCATTTGGCCACATCACATACACACAAGCACATATTCATGTAAAGATGTATTTTCCCTTAGTCATTCATTTTTTTTCTTCCCATGCACTTTCCTAATAACTCACAATGATCATTCAATATCTCACCCATATATCTACCATTTGTTACTTTCGACCATATATAAAAACGTACTACCATTTTGATTCTCATAGGATACGCGTATACGTATAGACGTATTTCATGATATATAAATATACAAAATTCATCCTTATTCTCAACTTAATAAAATGAAACTTACTTGATTATTACCAAACAACTACAGATCGACTATTCCACCACCTTTGACTTTCCTTTATCTGAGTTTAGCCCTCTCTGTTCTTAAGCTAAAAAAAATTAAAACGAGTAAACTAATTCAATCACCTTACTAATTCATCTAAATAAAAAATGCTAATAATCTCATTCAAATAGAACATACGGCACTTTCTTTTTTAGCTAAATAAACACATATCAAATTAAACATTTCCATTATAACACACATTCGGTACTTTAACATTAATTAGCATTAATACTTCATCTTCTATTATTCAACTTAGATTTCTCAACTTCATCAACCATAGCCGGATATCACTTATCATCTAGTTCACAACTTCAACATCTCAAACTACAAGCAATTATACAATTCATTGCCTAAGGAGGGTCATTCATCAATTAAACTACCAAAGATTTGCATTTAAGCACGTATTCCTAATATTTAGTAATAATTTTACATTAAATCACTTTAGCCGAATGTAAATGCTCAATTTACCCGTATATAACAAGGTTTAATTAGTTATTTAACCACATATATTCCTTACTCAATGCTCAACATCAAATTATTTACTAATTAGCACTTATAAGGCAACTTCAATGTGTACTTCCTAAACAAGGATTCAACTTAATTATACAAATACAATTCACTTATTCGGTCATCAAATAATCACATTTTAGCAACTTAACTACAAATTTCTAAAACAAAGCACAAGTTCCTCTTTTAACCAAAGTAGCCAAATGCCAAAATTAGTATCAACTCAAATTCTGGCAACTACAACTCAATTCTCACACTTTACACATGATTATATCAATTCAAGACTCCAACTTAACAATTTAACCAGATTTTCCCATTTTTCCCAAGTTGCCGAATGTGGAGATGTTCATCAATCCATAAATTAAAATCGTGGGTTAACTCCATTATGAGCTCAACAACCTAATTCCATAATCAATTTAAAAAGAAATACATTAAATACCTTTAAAAACAAGTGACCACCATAGCCGAATGCTTTTAAGCTTTTCTACTTCCTTTTCTTTTAGTTTCGGCCAAAGAAAGGATAAAAATGAAGCTTACTTTGTTTAATCACATATCATGCATGTAAGGATTTATTCAATTACCAAAATGGCCATATTAATATTATAACTTTCCCACTAACTCATGGCCGAATGGTCCATGTAATTATCCCTTGGTTTATTTGCTTTATAAACCCTCCAACTTTAATAGTTATACACAAATCGGCACTTACAACAAAACCATCACGTTTTTCTTTTATGTAACAAAGTCCTCAATTAATAATATAACATCTAATTGACAAAATTAATTTACCTAATTTTCACATATAATCAAACACAAAAATAAAAACATAAATAATAGTATTTTAGAAATTTTCTGATTCGGTTTAGTGGTTCCGAAACCACTTCCCGACTAGGGCCAAATTAGGGCTGTCACAACTCTCCCCCCTTTAGGGATTTTCGTCCCCGAAAATCTTACCAGTGAATAAGTTAGGGTATCCATCTTTCATTGTGTCCTCGAGTTCCCAAGTCGCCTCTTCGACCCCATGCTTGTGCCACAATACTTTTACTAACGGAATCTTTTTATTTCGTAATTCTTTCATCCCACGAGCCAGAATACGAACTGGTTCCTCTTCGTAACCCAAATCAGGTTGAATTTCAATATCAGAAGGGCTAATTACATGCGAAGGGTCGAATCTATATCGACAGAACATCGAAACATTTAAAACATTGTGAATTCTTTCAAGTTCAGGGGGATCCGTTCTGAAATCTCGTAATGTCCGATGAATCTCGGGCTTAATTTGCCTTTACAACCGAATCTAATTGTCTTTTTCCAAGGCGAAACTTTTAGAAACACTTTCTTACCAACCCGAAACTCAATATTCTTGCGTTTCAAGTCTGCATATGATTTCTGTCGATCAGAAGCTGCTTTTAGACTGTCACGGATTACTTTCACTTTTTGCTCGGCTTCTTTAATTAAATCAACCCCGTATAACTTATTCTCACTGAGCTCGGTCCAAAACAAGGGTGTACTGTAGGATCGCCCGGTGCCTCCAAGGCGCAGCGGAAAATTAGAATAATAAATTTTACCGGCGATCCATACCATGGATCCATGTGTAAGGAACGAATCGGGGTGATAAAGGTTTCGAAATTACCGAAACTTCAATCTGAGTAGACAGCGACGCCAAGGCAACGGGAATCCTGAAGCACTATCGAACCAAGCCGCAACCTTTAACGATGTCGGCCTCTACGTAGTCCACCCAATTGACAATGAACGGAAATCTCTCAGAAACTATTTTCAGAGAGTATCACTTTTGACGGCTGCTAGGCCTTACTTTTATGGTTTCGGGATTGCCTATGTATATACCCTTTAGGGTTTTTACCCTTGCCATATTTAAAACTTTGTGTTAATTGGTATATATTCATAATGAATATTTATTACCATAAATAATCCGAATCATAATAATCGTTATTAAATAAATATAATAACGTTTAACCGAAAATTATAATTACGTTAATTATAATAAAGATTTCGGTAAACTATATTTATTTAAATTTATATATATATGAACCAAAATCATATATTAGAAAATTATGTTCATGATTATGTGTACAACATCCTTGTACATATAGTATGTTCAATAATTTGATTGCCGAATTTAATTAATTCTATAATTAATTTAATTCATGCGACAACCAGACACAATACCAACTATGTTTTACTCCGTTCATTTCAATTAAAAGGTGTGACCCTATAGGTTCTTGTAACATTAGCAGTAATATTAGAACTATTCTAATATTACAAACAATGAGTGGCATCTAGCAATGCATCATTGCTACCTAAGTTACAAGAAGTCATGATTCGACATAACCTTTTGTGATTAACTTTTCATGCATTAATCCTTAAGTCCAATATCTTTAGAATAGACACAAGTCATGGAATAGTCACACTTGCATAGTCCATCCTATGTTTCTTGATACCTTGAGTAGACTATGATATACAAATAAGTATGACATCTCATATCAACTTATTTGAGCATGGCCATGCATTTCTAGTCTCACTCAATCAAGTGGCCTGAGATATTACTCCTATTATGTAGGAGGGACTTATCCTATATTGATCAACCATATCCCTCTACATAGATTGTGGTATATCCAACATTAGTCTTAATAGAACAACCAATTACAGTGTTCGTTTGACTATATCAAAATATACAACTCACGATGTTGGAATGATGATGATCTCAAGTATGAGGATCATATACATATTAATCACTATGAGTAATATTGTGACAATTACATAATAATCCAAGAAACATACTCATAGCGGGTCGGTCCAATATGTTGTTCTCTAACACACACATTCATGCATTGATTCTGATACTCGATATCAATGACAACTCTTTATCATCAATCAACTACATGTTAGTCTCAATGCATTATTATTGTCCTAGCCAACAATAATACTTGACTAAGGATCTTTTAAGAGTAATCATATTATTCTTAGGACATTATTATAAAACAGTTTATTTATGCACACAGAAATGAAACTGAAATAATAATGGCAAAGCCTTATATTAATAAACATGATAAATCAAGTATGTTGTTACAACCATCTCGTGATTGATCTTTGGGCATACTCTTACAATCTCCCACTAGCACTAAGACCAATCACTCATATATCTAATACCAAGTGACTTAGTGTGACGATCATGCTTCTGCTGTGTCAGAGGCTTGGTCAGGGGATCAGCAATATTATCATCTGTAGGTACTCTGCATATCTCTACATCTCCTCTATCGATAATCTCTCGAATAAGATGGTAGCGCCTTAGTATATGTTTGGATCGCTGGTGAGATCTGGGTTCTTTAGCTTGTGCGATGGCTCCATTGTTATCACATCGGAGTTCTATAGCATCTGATATGCTAGGCACAACCCCTAGTTCAGTAATGAACTTTTTGATCCAAACTGCTTCTTTTGCTGCCTCACTAGCTGCAATATACTCGGCCTCTGTTGTAGAATCGGCTACTGTACTTTGCTTTGAACTCTTCCAGCTCACAGCACCACCGTTAAGGCAAAACACAAAACCTGATTGTGATCGAGAATCATCCTTGTCGGTTTGGAAGCTAGCATCAGTGTAACCTTTTACACTTAATTCTTCCTCACCTCCGTATATTAGGAACGTATCCTTAGTTCTTCTTAAGTACTTAAGGATATTCTTGACTGTGATCCAGTGACTTTCACCGGGATCTACTTGGTACCTGCTCGTCATACTTAAGGCATATGAGACATCTGGACGGGTACATAACATGGCATACATGATAGATCCAATAGCAGAAGCATATGGAATTTTACTCATGCGTTCTCTTTCTTGTGGAGTTGAAGGACACATTTCCTTCGAGAGTGAAATACCATGTCTCATAGGTAGGAATCCTCTTTTAGATTCTTCCATATTGAACCTTTTCAATACTTTGTCTATGTATGTACTTTGGCTTAGACCTAGTAGTCGTCTCGATCTATCTCTATAGATCTTGACTCCTAAGATGTAAGTGGCTTCGCCCAAGTCCTTCATAGAAAAACAACTTCCTAACCAAGTCTTAATAGACTGTAAGGTAGGTATGTCATTTCCCATGATTAGTATGTCATCCACATATAGTACCAAGAATGTGATTATACTCCCACTAACTTTCTTGTAAACACATGGCTCATCTTCATTTTTAATAAAACCAAACTCTTTGATTGCATCATTAAAACGAAGATTCCAACTTCGAGAAGCTTGCTTTAATCCATAAATGGATCTTTGTAACTTACATATCTTTCTAGCATCCTTTGGATTGACAAAACCTTCAGGTTGTGTCATGTACACATCCTCTTCAAGGTTCCCGTTAAGGAAAGCTGTTTTGACATCCATTTGCCAGATTTCATAATCATGAAATGCAGCTATAGCAAGCAAGATCCTGATGGATTTAAACATAGCTACAGGAGAAAAAGTTTCATCATAGTCCACACCATGAATTTGGCGAAAACCTTTAGCGACTAAACGCCCCTTGTATGTTTGTACATTACCATCCATGTCAGTTTTCTTTTTGAAAACCCACTTGCACCCTATAGGTTTTACTCCTTCGGGTGGGTCAACCAAAGTCCATACTTGATTTTCATGCATGGAATCCATCTCAGATCTCATAGCCTCCAGCCATTTCTCAGAGTCTAGGCTCGCCACCGCTTCTTGATAAGTCCTAGGCTCATCTTGATCTAAAAGAAGAATGTCACCATGCATTGTAATGAGAAATCCATATCTCTCAGGTGCACGGCGTTCTCTTAAAGATCTACGTGGTGGTTGTGTTTCTACAGCAGTTACTTGTTCCTCAATTTCTTGTGGAATTTGCTGTTGTTCTATCTCTAGTTCGGTGGTATCTTGTGATTCTCGAATTTCTTCAAGTTCAATCTTTCTCCCACTTCCTTTTCTAGAAATAAATTCTCTTTCTAGGAAGACACCAGTCCGAGCAACAAACACTTTGTTCTCAGTGGGATTAAAGAAATAATATCCTTTGGTTTCTTTTGGATACCCCACAAAATTACACCTTTCAGATTTGGGTTCAAGCTTAGTAGACGTCTGACGTTTAACATAAGCTTCACAACCCCAAATTTTCATAAAAGACATACTGGGACGTTTCCCAGTCCACATCTCATATGGCGTCTTTTGAACCGATTTAGATGGAACACGATTTAGTGTGAAAGCAGCTGTTTCAAGTGCATGTCCCCAAAAGGAAGTCGGTAGATCAGCATGACTCATCATGGACCGAACCATGTCTAACAGAGTTCGATTTCTTCTCTCAGAAACTCCATTCCATTGAGGAGTACCAGGAGGAGTGAGTTGTGAGACAATCCCACATTCCTTCAAAAAATCATCAAACTGTAGGCTCAAATACTCTCCACCTCGATCAGATCGAAGTGTCTTGATAGTTTTGCCTAGTTGATTTTGTACTTCATTTTTGAATTCCTTGAACTTTTCAAGGGCATCAGACTTATGGCGCATGAGATAAATATATCCATATCTACTGAAATCATCAGTGAAAGTAATGAAGTAGTGAAATCCACCTCTGGCCTGTGTATTTATTGGTCCACATACATCTGAATGTATTAAGCCCAATAAATCATTAGCTCGTTCACTTTTACCAGTAAAAGGAGATTTAGTCATTTTTCCTAATAAGCAAGATTCACATACTTCAAATTGTTCGAAAACAAATGAATCCAAGAAACCATCTTTATGGAGTTTGGATATACGTTTCTCACTTATGTGGCCCAAACGACAATGCCAAAGGTAAGTTTGATTTGAGTCATTTATTTTAGATCTTTTAGTATTTATGTTGTAAATGGGATTCATTTGATCTAAAATATAGAGGCCATTAATCAATTGTGCCGAACCATAAAAAACATTATTGAGATAAAAGGAACAACAATTATTCTTAATTATTATCTCAAAGCCAATTTTGTCTAAACAAGAAATTGAAATAATGTTTTTAGTCAAACTAGGCACAAAATAACAATCCTCTAAAATTAAACCAAGTCCACTAGGCAAAGATAAAGTATATGTTCCTACAGCTAATGCAGCAACTCTTGCTCCATTTCCAACTCGCAGGTCCACATCTCCTCTAGCCAAAGTCCTACTCCTTTGTAGTCCCTGTACAGAAGTACAAATATGAGAACCACAACCAGTATCTAATACCCAAGAAGTAGTAGTTGATAAATTAATATCAATAACATAAATACCTGAAGCAGACGTTCCGCTTGCTTTGGCTTTCTTGATTTCCTCAAGATAGACAGAGCAGTTCCGCTTCCAATGTCCAGTCACACCACAATGAAAACAGTTTCCTTCCTTAGATACCCCACCTTTAGGTTTCAGTGCAGCCTTTCCCTTTCCAAGATTGGGCTTACCTTTGCCCTTGGGCTTTGTCGGGACTTTGGCCTTTCCCTTGCCCTTATTGTTACGGACCATCAGTACGGGCTTGGGTCCAACCTTTTTCATGTTGCCTTCAGCAGTTCGTAACATACTGAGCAGTTGTGGTAGAGTCTTGTCAATTTCATTCATATTGAAATTGAGAACAAACTGGCTGTAGCTATCCGGCAACGATTGCAGAATAACATCAGTGGCCAACTCTTGGCCCAATGGAAACCCAAGTTTAGACAAGCTTTCAATATAACCAATCATCTTAAGGACATGAGGTCCTACTGGGCTTCCTTCAGCCAGCTTACATTGGAACAAGGCCTTAGAGATATCGAACCTCTCTTGCCTTGCTTGCCCTTGATATAGTTCTTTCAAGTGCTCGATCATATCATAAGCAACCATATCCTCATGTTGTTTTTGAAGATCAGGATTCATAGTGGCAAGCATAAGACATCCGACGTCTACCATATCATCGAGATGCTTCTTATAAGCATCTTTTTCAGCCCTCGAGGCATTAGCAGGTGGTTCATCAGGAAGTGATTTTTCAATGACATATAACTTCCGTTCTTGTTTGAGGACAATCCTCAAGTTACGGAACCAGTCAAGAAAGTTCAAACCATTCAATTTGTCCTTCTCAAGGACCGATCGCAATGAGAGTGTATTAGTGTTTGCAGCCATAATATATCTACAACAATAAAATATGCATGTGAATAGATTTACCAAGTTTATATTAATCATTAAAAGGACTTTATTAGATGATGTTTCCCACTATTTCAAAATTAATAACCCTCATATATTAATTTCGGAAAGACTTTCTTCAAAGAATTTCTAGTGGGTCAAGGATCCATATTTCACCTTCTCTTAAGTCAGCTTTGGCTTTACTCTCAAGATTATGGTTTATTTAGGTAAGCAACACTTGCTAATTACATCATATGTAACTCCTACAATTTGGTGAACAACTCTTGTTCTAATCATCTTATGATATATCCAAATTACTTGCCTCTAGATTTCTAATCCTATTAGAGTAACCTAGTTAAGTCATTAACCAATTTTTAACCAGCGAATATCACTTGTTTATTCTTCGCGTTTAACCAAGATAAATACTAGTACTTCGCTTTGGCAAAACCTACATAGTATTGATCGAGGCTTTAACGAGGGCATAAATTGGAAGGCCTATATTGACTTAATATTTTAATTGAGGGATTTTATTAAAATGTTACATCTCACCAATTATGGTCTACTTTAGTCCATTTAATCTTTTAATTGATCTCATCAATTAGTGGGGTTTATTATTATTACCAAATTTGCATGCTTTAGACATCCATAGCATCTCATACATGAATAAGTAAAGCAATAAATAAATGCAATAGTTATAGCCCATAAACTATGGTGGTTCAACCCAAGCCAATGGGAGAACTAATAGGGAACCTAAAGGTGTAAGCCGTTTCATACGCTGTCGATCCACACTTGTCAGCCAATCTTCCTTCTCGTCTTGTCCATAGCAATTTTTACAAATTACAAAATTCAGAAACTCGTTTTACATACGAGGGAGTAAGATGAGAAGAGAAATACAAAAGAATAGTAGTAAGGCACGACACGCAGGCCGTATTTATAAAATTACAACCTTTTATCAAATGGGTCAACGGGCTATAACTATGCATTTCAAACACCGTGCATTTCAAAAATAACATGTACCATTCAACGTTTTGTTAAGTGACATATTAAAATATCCTTTCAATCCTTTTATGGCCCATTAAGTTTTATTTATTAAAAAAAAACATACTGGAAGATGATGGGGATCAAAAGGCGGTGACAGGGAGCGGGCCGAAGGCCCGCGACCGGAACCGCCTGATCCCCATCCCCGGGGGTGCGGGGCGGAGCCCCCGCGGTATGGACCAGGGGTGCGGGGCAGAGCCCCGCGGTACGAACCGCATGCCCCAGTCAAATGAAACCTCACGATTTGATAACTTTTATCAACAGAATCGTGTTTTCAGGATTTTAATCCTTCAGGTTTCATATCGGAACAGCTCTTGTTCCACTGGCCAGTAAACTCTTACTGGAAATTGAAAAATCACCGCTACATCATAACAAACTTGTTAATGTTTACAGTAATAACATAAAACTGAATAGGCCATAATACCATGATTAACATTTAATCACTTATCGAAAGGAACAATTATCAGATTTCGCTTAAACGATTTAAACAGGGAAAGCAAAATAAAATTAAAACATGTATCTCATACAATTGCATCACCCAAGTATTTAAACCCGAGTTCGTATCACACAAGTGGCTCTGATACCACTGTAGGATCGCCCGGTGCCTCCAAGGCGCAGCGGAAAATTAGAATAATAAATTTTACCGGCGATCCATACCATGGATCCATGTGTAAGGAACGAATCGGGGTGATAAAGGTTTCGAAATTACCGAAACTTCAATCTGAGTAGACAGCGACGCCAAGGCAACGGGAATCCTGAAGCACTATCGAACCAAGCCGCAACCTTTAACGATGTCGGCCTCTACGTAGTCCACCCAATTGACAATGAACGGAAATCTCTCAGAAACTATTTTCAGAGAGTATCACTTTTGACGGCTGCTAGGCCTTACTTTTATGGTTTCGGGATTGCCTATGTATATACCCTTTAGGGTTTTTACCCTTGCCATATTTAAAACTTTGTGTTAATTGGTATATATTCATAATGAATATTTATTACCATAAATAATCCGAATCATAATAATCGTTATTAAATAAATATAATAACGTTTAACCGAAAATTATAATTACGTTAATTATAATAAAGATTTCGGTAAACTATATTTATTTAAATTTATATATATATGAACCAAAATCATATATTAGAAAATTATGTTCATGATTATGTGTACAACATCCTTGTACATATAGTATGTTCAATAATTTGATTGCCGAATTTAATTAATTCTATAATTAATTTAATTCATGCGACAACCAGACACAATACCAACTATGTTTTACTCCGTTCATTTCAATTAAAAGGTGTGACCCTATAGGTTCTTGTAACATTAGCAGTAATATTAGAACTATTCTAATATTACAAACAATGAGTGGCATCTAGCAATGCATCATTGCTACCTAAGTTACAAGAAGTCATGATTCGACATAACCTTTTGTGATTAACTTTTCATGCATTAATCCTTAAGTCCAATATCTTTAGAATAGACACAAGTCATGGAATAGTCACACTTGCATAGTCCATCCTATGTTTCTTGATACCTTGAGTAGACTATGATATACAAATAAGTATGACATCTCATATCAACTTATTTGAGCATGGCCATGCATTTCTAGTCTCACTCAATCAAGTGGCCTGAGATATTACTCCTATTATGTAGGAGGGACTTATCCTATATTGATCAACCATATCCCTCTACATAGATTGTGGTATATCCAACATTAGTCTTAATAGAACAACCAATTACAGTGTTCGTTTGACTATATCAAAATATACAACTCACGATGTTGGAATGATGATGATCTCAAGTATGAGGATCATATACATATTAATCACTATGAGTAATATTGTGACAATTACATAATAATCCAAGAAACATACTCATAGCGGGTCGGTCCAATATGTTGTTCTCTAACACACACATTCATGCATTGATTCTGATACTCGATATCAATGACAACTCTTTATCATCAATCAACTACATGTTAGTCTCAATGCATTATTATTGTCCTAGCCAACAATAATACTTGACTAAGGATCTTTTAAGAGTAATCATATTATTCTTAGGACATTATTATAAAACAGTTTATTTATGCACACAGAAATGAAACTGAAATAATAATGGCAAAGCCTTATATTAATAAACATGATAAATCAAGTATGTTGTTACAACCATCTCGTGATTGATCTTTGGGCATACTCTTACATGTACGACATTTACGACCGTATAAAACCTCGTAAGGTGCCATTTTGATACTCGTTTGGAAGCTATTATTGTAGGAAAATTCAATCAACGGTAAGTATTTCTCCCACAAGCCATTAAACTCGAGAATACAGCATCTCAACATATCCTCGAGTATCTGAATCACTCACTCAGATTGTCCGTCGGTCTGAGGATGAAAGGCGGTGCTGAAATGAACTTAATACCCAACGCCTCATGCAGTTTCCTCTAGAACCGTGAAGTAAATCTAGGGTCTCTATCTGAAACGATAGAAGTAGGCACCCCGTGCAATCTCACAATCTGAGAAATATACAATTGTGCCAACTTATCGAGTGTATAATCAGTACGAATAGGGACAAAATGAGCCGACTTTGTCAATCTATCAACAACAACCTAGATTGAGTCTTTCTTGCTCGGTGTCAACAGTAGACCTGATACAAAGTCCATCGTGACTCGATCCTATTTCCACTCAGGTATCATGATCGGCTGTAGCAATCCCGAAGGTACCTGATGTTTTGCTTTCACTTGTTGGCATATCAGACACTTAGACACAAAGTTGAAGATGTCTCGCTTCATACAGTGCCACCAATACTGACGTTTCAAGTCGTTGTACATTTTTGTACTACCCGGATGAACCGACATTCGGCTATTATGAGCCTCATTCAGAATCATCGAAACCAGCTCTGAATTTCTCAGAACACACAATCGATCTCTGAACCTCAAACGATCATTGTCGTCAACTCGAAACTCTAAATCCACATTCAAATCACACTGAGCTCGCTTAGCCACCAAATCATCGTCGACTTTCTGAGCTTAACAAATTTGCCGTATTAACACTGGTTTTGCTTTTAATTCTGCTATTAACACATCATCTACAGTCACTGACAAATGTACATTCATCGCTCGTAATGCAAACAAGGATTTTCGACTAAGAGCATCCGCAACTACGTTAGCTTTTCCCAAATGATAATCAATAACAAGTTCGTAGCCCTTCATCAATTCTAGCCACCGTTTTTGTCTCAAATTTAAGTCTCTTTGAGTCATTAAATATTTGAGATTCTTATTATCAGAGTAGACGTGACATTTCCCTCCAAATAGGTAATGACGCCAAATTTTTAGAGCGAACACAATAGCCGCAAGCTCTAGATCATGGGTTGAATAGTTTCGCTCGTGAGGCTTTAACTGCCTCGAAGCATATGCGACAACTCAGCCCTCTTGCATCAAAACGTAGCCCAGACCGTTCAAAGATGCATCACTATAAACCACGAACTCTTTACCGGACTCTGGCTGTACTAACACTGGAGCTTCCGTCAAAAGAGTTTTCAGCTGGTCGAAACTTTCCTGACACTTTTCAGACCACTCAAATTTGATGTCTTTCTATAACAGCTTCGTCAAAGGTGTTGTGATCATCGAGAAATCCTTTACAAATCGTCGGTAGTACCCGACAAGTCCCAAAAAGCTCCAAACTTCTGAAACATTTCTCGGAGGTTTCCAATCAAGAATAGCTAAAATTTTGTTCGGATTAACTCGAATACCCGAACAGATACTACATGTCCCAAAAAGCTGACCTCACGCAACCAGAACTCACATTTGCTGAATTTTACGTATAACTGATTATCGTGCAAAATCTGAAGCACAAGTCTCAAGTGCTCAGCATGCTCGATCTCGTCGCGAGAATAAATCAAAATATCGTTTATGAACACAACCACGAATCGATCTAAATACTGTTCGAACACTCGATTCATCAAATCCATGAAAACTGCAGGGGCATTTGTGAGCCCAAATAGCACCACTAGAAATTCGTAGTGTCTGTATCTCGTTCTGAAAGCAGTCTTTGGTATGTCGGAATCTCTAATCCTCAACTGATAATAGCCAGATCGCAGATCAATTTTAGAAAACACCGAAGCTCCTTTTAACTGACCAAATAGGTCGTCGATTCGAGGCAATGGATATTTATTCTTTATAGTCACTTTGTTCAGCTATCTATAGTCGACACACATTCTCATAGTTCCGTCTTTCTTTTTCACGAACAAGACTGGTGCGCCCCAAGATGAGAAACTCGATTGTGCGAAACCTCTGTCTGTCAACTCTTGTAGCTGAGATTTCAATTCTTTTAACTCGGTAGGTGTCATATGATACGAGGTAATCGAAATCAGAGTCGTACTTGGAACTAACTCTACGCCCAACTCAACCTCTCTAACAGGTGGCAATCTCGGCAATTCCTCAGGAAACACATCCGGATATTCACAAACCACATGTACAGTCTCAAGCTTTCGTTCGGATACTTTGCTATCTAGTACATATACCAGATAAGCTTCACAGCCCTGTTTCATGTATTTCTGAGCTAACATGGAAGTTATCACTGCCGGTAGCCCGTTTAAATCAGCGAATTCAGCCTGAATTATCTCATTATTCGTGCATCGCAAATCAATAGTCTTTCACTTGCAATTCACTACCGCATCATGCACAGTCAACCAATCTATCCTGAGAATGATATCAAATTCATCGAATGGTAATAGCATCAAGTTAGCCGGAAAGCAGAAATCTCGAATCATTAGGGGACATTTCTTGTAGAGTTTATTAATTAGAACACAACGACCCAGAGGATTTGACACTTGAATCACAAACTCACTAGACTTAACAGAAAGAGTCTTACTGGACGCTACAATTTCACACACATATGAATGGATTGAACTGGGATCAATCAGAGCAATAACGTTAGTATCAAAGAGAGTAAATGTACCAGTAACATCTGGGGAAGAAGCCTCCTCCCGGGTACGAATAGCAAATGCTCTAGCAGGTGCACGAGCCTTAGATCTGACTACGGTGTCTCTGGTCCCTCTCTAACTGCCACTAGTATTACCCCCATGTCTCGGTGGTCTAGCTCGTGCTGCCGTGTTACAGGGTCTCTCACTCGGATCGGTATTACATACAACTAGTTTAGGACAATCTTTAATAAAGTGGCCGGTGGATCCACACTTATAACAGGAGCGGTCATGAAATCTACAACTCCCAGAGTGCCATTTATCACAATGTTTACACTCAGATTTGTCCCGACATTCATTACCAACACTGGCAACTGAAGTAGCTCGTGAACTCATAGGTGGTCGATGGTGATCCCGTCTAGAAAAGCCTGAAGTATTCTTGGATCGGCCTGAATCATCTCGAATTTTCTTCGATGATTGCTGAATAGACTTTCCCAAAGATCTCTTACGGAACTCTCTAGCTCCGTCTTCAGCCTTTCTCTTTTCAAATCTGAGCTCTTTGGCCTTGCAAGCTCGCTCGACAAGTACAACGAACTCTTTGATTTCTAGAATACCAAATAGTAATTTGATATCTTCATTTAATTCATCCTCGAAGCGTTTACACATAATAGCCTCAGATGAAATGCACTCACGAGCATATCGGCTGAGTCGTACAAATTCTCTCTCATATTCAGTTACTGTCATTCGGCCCTGTTTAAACTCAAGAAATTCCTTCCGTTTCTGCTCGATGAATCTCTGACTGATATACTTTTTGCGGAATGCAGTTTGGAAAAACTCCCAGGAAACCCGCTCTCTCGGCACAATAGAAACTAATGTATTCCACCAATAGTAGGCAGAATCGCGTAACAGAGATATGGCACATTTCAAACATTCCTCGGGTGTACACGATAATTCATCGAACACTTGGATTGTATTATCGAGCCAAAACTCGGCCCGCTCAGCATCATCGCCAACTGTAGCCCGGAACTCTTCAGCCCCGTATTTTTTAATTTTGTTGACCGGGGGTCTAATTGACCTCAATGGATCAGTCACAAGAGGTGTTACATATGTCAGAAGCGAAGTATTCGGGAGCGGGGGTTGTGGAACAGCTGGATCAGTTCGGATGAATTGAGTGAACCAATCACTCATCATAGCGTGGAAAGCCTGTCTTGTGTCATCATCTTAATGATTGGTATTCAGTTAGGAGTCATTCGGCACTTTCCCTTGCACGGGAGCAGGCGCTACGCTCTCAACATCATCTGCTACGGCTCGATCAGGATTCATTTCTATACAAAAATCACGTTTCAATTGTCAGAAGTCATCATACTATCGCATTAACACAAAATGGCATGTATGGCTAGACTCACACACGCTACGTTAGTTTGAGAATCGATTAAATCATAGCTCTGATACTAATAAAATGTAACACCCTAAGCCCTTATCCGTCACCGGATTAGGGTTACGAAGTATTACTTTTCATACTTAAAAAATCCCAGACATTTTGAAATAACTGCATTCATGTATGATAGGTATGGATTCATCTTTATTAAAACAGATATCACTAAAATCTAAGTTAGTGAACATATCTTAAATCAACTCATACTAACATGCTTTAATATCATTTGGCCAAATTTGAATATATGACATATGCCACTCACAGACCAAAGTTAATCATCAAATACATACAAGTAGTCTTATTACACTTCACTACGAATTCCATTTAAATTATGCATTTCGATCACAACAAAATCCTGATATTATTTTCGGTTTAATTTTAATACAATCACTAAATCACATATTAAATATATGCTTATTCATCAACTTTAACCGAATACACATGCTTTACTTTATAATCTATCAATATGTGCCTAAATAAAATCATGTTAAAATTTAAATAGATCATTCAACAGCAAATTATTGCACCAACATTAAACTCAATAGTAGAACTTTTCTAAGTAAACAGAATAGCCATCTTCGCATGGCTTGATTTTATACATCATCAAAATATAGTACTTGTTCAAAATAAAAAGTCGAACCTATACATGCCATTATCAAAATAAGTTGTTAAGGTTACCAAAATGAGCTTAGATGACTTCGACTTTGAATTTCCCGAGACCGTAGCTAGCGAACGAGATCTATAAAAATAGAGAATCAATGGCAAACAGAGTAAGCATTTCTATGCTTAGTAAGTTCAAAGTAACACAACCATTTAAACTCAATTGAAGAACAATCAATCAAATTCTCAAATAACATTCCTTTGGTCTAATACCCTTTTTGGCCGAACATAACATACCCACCTTAAACAAGCATTGAACATTTTAACTTAGCACTTATACACATATTCACACTTTTTATGCTATTCCACACTTTGGCCGAATATGCACATATACATGAGACAAAGTTTAATGTAATTTCACTTGAACTGAAATTCAAAAACCATGAATAAATCATAGACTTTCATATACCCTTATATCTTGGCCGAAGTATCATCATTTCTATAGATACTTATGAGTTAATCCAAATTTAATTCTCAAACGAGTACATGATACATACCTGATCAACTTAAGGCATTGAGCATATTTGTTAGGTTTATTACTGCAAAGTCACATAATTCCAGCACGGATGCCTGCGGGACTATAGCCCGGATATAATTCCAGCACGAAGCCTGCGGGACTCTAGCCCGGATATAATTCTAGCACGAAGCCTGCGGGGCTCTAGCCCAGATATAATTCCAGTACAAAGCCTACGGGACTCTAGCCCGGATATAATTCCAGCACGAAGCCTACGGGACTCTAGCCCGGATATAATTCTAGCTCGAAGCCTGCTGGACTCTAGCCCGGATATAATTCACCGAGTATTAAACACATTTGTCCACACGCTAATTCATTTCACATAGCATATTTCATTGTAATTTATTTGCCTCCTTCGAATATAAACATATAATAAGCACCTTGACCTCATGTCGTAAACATCATTTCACCTTGGTATATATATATATATATACACATTTCTCACTAACTTCCGGCTTAACAAGCAACCACTCACATGATCACATATCTATAACTTTATCTAATTTACTTAATAAGGACAATTCGGTCTCATCCCATGCGTATAAATTTGTGTGCTCTACATTAATCCACTTTAACTTCATCATATGTCTAAAATTACACACATACCACATTTGGCCATTCGGCCACACTACATACCCGTAAGCATGTGCACCCTTCACATTTGCCCATTTGGCCACATCACATACACACAAGCACATATTCATGTAAAGATGTATTTTACCTTAGTCATTCATTTTTTTCTTCCCATGCACTTTCCTAATAACTTACAATGATCATTCAATATCTCACCCACATATCTACCATTTGTTACTTTCAACCATATGCAAAAACGTACTACCATTTTGATTCTCATAGGATGCGCGTATACGTATAGACGTATTTCATGATATATATATACAAAATTCATCCTTATTCTCAACTTACTAAAATGAAACTTACTTGATTATTGCCAAACGACTGTAGATCGACTATTCCACCACATTTGACTTTCCTTTATCCTAGTTTAGCCCTTTCTACTCTTGAGCTAAAAAAAATTAAAACGAGTAAACTAATTCACTCACCTTACTAATAATCTAAATAAAAAATGCCAATAATCTCATTCAAATAGAACATACGACACTTTCTTTTTTAGCTAAACAAACACATATCAAATTAAACATTTCCATTATAACGCACATTCGGTACTTTAACATTAATTAGCATTAATACTTCATCTTCTATTATTCAACTTAGATTTCTCAACTTCATCAACCATAGCTAAATATCACTTATCATCTAATTCACAACTTCAACATCTCAAACTACAAGCAATTATACAATTCATTGCCTAAGGAGGGTCATTCGGCAATTAAACTACCAAAGATTTGCATTTAAGCAGGTATTCCTAATATTTAGTAACAATTTTACATTAAATCACTTTAGCCGAATGTAAATGCTCATTTTAGCCGTATAAAACAAAGTTTAATTAGTTATTTAACCACATATATTCCTTACTCAATGCTCAATATCAAATTATTTACTAATTAACACTTATAAGGCAACTTCAATGTGTACTTCCTAAACAAGGATTCAACTTAATTATACAAATACAATTCACTCATTCGGTCATCAAATAATCACATTTTAGCAACTTAACTACAAATTTTCGAAACAAAGCACAAGTTCCTCTTTTAACCAAAGTAGCCAAATGCCAAAATTAGTATCAACTCAAATTCTTGCAACTACAACTCAATTCTCACACTTTACAATTTAACCATATTTTCCCATTTTTCCCAAGTTCCCGAATGTGGAGATGTTCATCAATCCATAAATTAAAACCGTGGGTTAACTACATTATGAGCTCAACAACCTAATTCCATAATCAATTTCAAAAGAAATACATTACATACCTTTAAAAACAAGTGACCACCATAGCCGAATGCTTTTAAGCTTTTCTACTTCCTTTTCTTTTAGTTTCGGCCAAAAAAAGGATAAAAATGAAGCTTATTTTGTTTAATCACATATCATGCATGTAAGGATTTATTCAATTACCAAAATGGCCATCTTAATATTATAACTTTCCCACTAACTCATGGCCGAATGGTCCGTGTAATTATCCCTTGATTTATTGGCTTCATAAACCCTCCAACTTTAATAGTTATACACAAATCGGCACTTACAACAAAACCATCACGTTTTTCTTTTATGCAACTAAGTCATCAATTAATAATTTAACATCTAATTGACAAAATTAATTTACCAAATTTTCACATGTAATCAAACACAAAAATAAAAACATAAATAATAATATTTTAGAAATTTTCTGATTCGGTTTAGTGGTTCCGAAACCACTTCCCGACTAGGGCCAAATTAGGGCTATCACAAAAACTTTGGAAATTTGTTAAGTTTTTGGAAAAATTTTGTAAGTGTTCGGTTTAGTCCCGACCTTCCTCAATGCATGTTTAAGGTCTCTTAGACCTTTTAAAGGGACTTTATGTGTATGATTTGCTACGAAATGATAATGTATGAATGATGATTGGTAAAAGTTTATGAATTGTTCTAATATGTTTGGTACTGCTCTTAACCTTAGTCCAGCGACGGATACAGGTTAGGGGTATTACACGTTTCATATGATGTTGATTATTTCATGGACTTGTTTTTGATGTTTGAGACTATTATTACGGTTGTTTTGATGTTTATTTAATGATGATATTGATGGCATGAAGGATTGGTACATGTTGGAATGATTTATATGCTCAACTATGTTGTATTTTTCTGGTCTGTAGCAGAGGTATTGTAATATCCCGAATTAGGGCCTAATCGGAATAGTGGTTTCGTGACCACAAATCCGAGGTAGAAATAATTATTTTATAATTATTTTGATGTTTATGATATGGTTTTATGATGGTGTGAAAATTTCGTGAAGAAATTCTAAGCGTAAAGTGCTTAATTTGAAATTAGGGACTAAATCGAATAAGTTGCAAAACTTGCATTCTAGAAGTTTCTAGTATGAAATTGCTTTGGAATATTAATTAGGAGGTCTTAAATAGCAATTTGACCAATTTTAGGTTCATGGAAAAAATTTGGACATGGATGGAATTTTTGAAAGTTTAGTAAGGAGGGGCATTTTGGTCATTTGGATATTAACATGAAATAAAAAGGGAAAAATAACACAAAATTGGGCATCTTCTTCATTACCACGAAATTTCAAGGGTTCTCCATAGCTAGGGTTTGTTTCAAGCTTCCAAGCTTCATAGTAAGTGATTCCAAGCCCCGTTTTTAATGTTCTTTACGTTTTCGTAGTCCCGGTAACTCGATAAAGCTTATGTTAGAATAATTTAAGTTAGGGTTCATATTTGGAAAAATACCCATAGGTGAAATTTGTGTATTTTGATGTTTTATGATAGAATATGAGGTTTTAAATTATGTTAGACAACTTGTGCTACTCGGTTTTAAGTAAAAACGAGTAAAACGGCTTAATCGATAAAAGTACATATTGTTCATAAGTATGTGTTTTAGTGGGAATTTGAGCTTTCTAATGGTAAATAAATGATCAGCATGTCCTAAAACATAAGAATTTGTGATAAAATTTAATTTCCAAACTTTGGGGCAAAAGTGTAAATATGAAAAAGTTTAGGGGCAAAATTGTAATTTTGTCAAAATTTGAATTTAGGACTATTTTGATAATGAGAGTATTAAATAAGCTAAATGTGTTATTTTAGATCAAGAAAGACGTGGAGTCAACCTTGATCGAGGAAAAGAAAAGATTTTGGACTAAATTGCAAAATTGCTATATTTTGTACCGAGGTAAGTTAATGTGTAAATAATGTAACATGATTGCTATTTTAAGTGATTTAATGCTATTTATACGATATGATACTTGTTATTATGAATATTATGCTTTGTGAAATATTATGTATTGGTATGAAAAGTATGTGATTAAATTGATAAGTATGAGATGCAAGCAACGTATTGGTTCCAATATTCCGGGGAGAACGACTGGGAAATGTGTGACTGAGGAAAATCCCGTTTGAACCTTGGGAATAGATTAGGATACAAGTGACATGTCACTAGGATGGTTGGGCATCCGAACTCGTTGAGTTGAGTCCGAGTTCACTTATGGATGCAAATGTCCGAACTCGTTGAGTTGAGTCCAAGTTCGTGAGATGTAACTAGGCATCCGAGCTCATTGAGTTGAGTCTGAGTTCACTTATGGACGCGAATGCCCGAGCTCATTGAGTTGAGTCCGAGTTCGCTTATGGGCGGGTTACATGATTGATTGATTACATATGTGGCACTTATGTGCAAATGATCCGTGTATTCGAGTTATATTCTGATGTGTTCAATGGGTAAAATTCTAGCGGAATGGAAGAATACTCAAGATGAAAATGATATTTTGGTAAGTGTTGTGAAATGGATAATTTGGACAGGTATGTACTTAACCCTCGGGTTGAAACTTGATATAACAGAAATAAGGTGGTAAGATGATACATGATAGCTAGAAATGTGGTTTGTATCTTGGTGATATCATGCTATTGTTGTTGATATAATTGCTTTGTTATGTTACTTGTTATTTGCATGTGAACTTACTAAGCATTTATGCTTACTCCCTCCTTTTCATTCATTGTAGTTTTTAGCGAGCCAACTTGGATATCGGGAAGGTCGAAGAAACACTCACACTATCCGAGGAAGAATTGGTATATTGGTTTGTATGTTTTGATGTATGGCATGTATAGCAATATACTTGTTTTGTGTAAATAATCTTGTGATATGGTTGTGGTTTGGTTGAGAAAATGCTTGATAATGATTAGTAATTGGTATGGCTAGCCTAGATAATGTTGGATGCCTTGTGAGTTTAATATGTTATATAGTTCATGAGAATTCATAAAAAGATGAAACTTGCCATAAAATAGAACACTACAGCAACAACGATGTGAGTTTGAAAAATCACCAAAAATAGTAGAAAACGAATTAGGTAAAGAATTAACTATGAAATTGAAGCTTATTGTGTCTGCTTTCAAATGGATAAAGCAAAATAGGTAAAGGAGTTACATGTTATAAGATATTTGAGTTTTAGTGAAACAGGGCCAGAGCGATTTCTAGATCCCCTATTCCAACTTTGAAAATTCACTATAAATTGAAAAAAAATAATTAGGAGGTGTAATTTATATTCTCAGAATCCTTATTTAATCTAATTTTAATAGAAATAAACGGTATAGTTATATGAATTTTGTACATGGAGAAAAGTTGTTCGTAGTAAGTAGAGGTCAGTGCAGTCAAGTCCTAAAACAGGGGTAAATTTAACTAATAAACTGTACTAATTGGCCCAACCAAAAATTTTAGAAAAAAATTAGTAGATAGATATGTGAGTCTAGATTCAGGGAAAATTTACGGATCTTGATTTCGAGTTTTGTAACTCGAGATATGATTTTTTTAGCGACCATGATGTAGAAAAATTGCTTATTCCGAAAGTCAAAATAAATGATGTAAAGTTGTTGAAATGATAAATTATGTTCGGTAACACCTCAAGCTCGACTCCGGCGACGGTCTCGGGTGTGGGGGTGTTACAGGTATCGATATTCATGTTATAAAAATGATACCTCTATGGTTTTGAAATATGTAGGGAGACAATAACATAATTTGGTATCGATACCCTAAAAAGAGTATCGATGCTCGGGGTAGAAATTTCGTTACTTTAGCAGAGGTACTTTAACATCCTGAAATAGGGCATAAACGGAATAGTGGTTGCAAAACCATGAATTCAAGATAAAAAAGTTTATTTCGATAAGTTTTTATGATTTACCGAGTGATTAGATGCATGTGTTAGAATATTGATAGAAAATTTCATGAATTGCATGTTTAATTTGCCTACTAGGGCTTAATTGCAAAAGTTGATAAATATGAGTTCTAGATAGGAAATGATTAAATTGAAGAGCATAATTGAAGTAGAGGTCCTTAAATGGTAATTATACCATTAGCTTTTCATGGACAAAAATGGACATACATAGGTAGAAATAACCAAAGTTTTAATGAATGGCATTTTAGTCATTTGGTAATTAAAAAGATTAAAAAGGGAAAAAGATGGCAAAATGTTATCATCTTCTTCATTAGGTCGAATGTCAAGGGTTCTCCATAGCTAGGGTTTGTTTCAAGCTTCCAAGCTCCATAGTAAGTGATTCCAAATCCCGTTTTTAATGTTCTTTACATGTTTGTAGTCTTGGTAACTTGATTTAGCTTATTCTAGCAATAATTTAACCTCGGGTTCATATTTGGAAAAATACCCATAGGTGAAATGTGTTTATTTTTATGTTTTATGATGGAATATGAGGTTTTAAATTATGTTGAACAACTTGTGCTACTCAGTTTTAAGTGAAAACGAGTAAAACGACATAATCAGTAAAAATACCTAATGTTCATAAGTACATGTTAGAGTGAGAATTTCATGTTTCCATTAAGGGAAAATGATCAGCATGTCCTAAAACATAAGAATTAGGGAAAAAGTTTAATTTCCGAGCTTTCAGGCAAAAATGTAAATATGCAAAAATTTTAGGGTAAAATCATAATTTTGCCAAAGTTAGAGTTAAGGACTGTTTTGAAAAATGTGAGTATTAAATAAGCTAAATTTGCTAATTATAGATCAAGAAGAATGAAATTTTGGGATAGACCGAGGAAAGAAAATGGTAGAAGATTAAGTTGTCAAGTTGATCGTATTTTGCACCGAGGTAAGTTTACGGTAAATAAATGCAATATTTTGATATTTTATATTAATGTTGCCAATTTCTAGCATATAGAAATTTATTTTATGAGAATATTCCAAGTTGAATCAAAGATGAGGTAACAGAGAAAAAGTATTAGAAAGCCCGTTTGAACATTAGGAATGTATGGGATATGGAATGTCATGACATTTTGGGTTGAGATAGTTGAGGAACATCCCATGTAAGTCCATATCAGACATATGGCATTGGCAAGTTGAGACAGTTCAGGACCATCCCATGTAAGTCTATATTAGATATATGGCTTTGGCAAAATAGGGAACATCCCATGTCAGACCATGCTTAGGGCATGGCATTAGCAGACCATATTCAGGCAGGAAAACCCAAGTATCCTGAGTATTCCAAACGGTTCATTGGGCTAATATATAGGCTATGTTACAAGAAAGTTTAGGTAAAGGAATGATAAATAGGAAAGTTAAAGAGTAAATGGAGAAGTAAAATAAAGATTTTGTTAGTTGATGGTATATTATGAGTATATTTATACTTGGTGAATGTTGTCATTTATTTACTTGTAAACTTACTAAGCATTGGAGCTTACTCTTTTTCCTTTCTCTCTTTTATAATGTAGCCAAGCCAATTCGGGGATCGTAAGGATGTCGGAGTTTGTCTTACACTATCAAATGCTATTTTAGTATTTTGTAATTTGAAATGTTTTGAGTTATCGCATGTACAAGGACTTGGTCATTTTGTGTGTATGTCCTTAAGATATGATTTAAGAATGGCTTGTGAATACTTGATAGTGATTAGCTATTGAATGGCTAATTAAGAACATGATTTTGATGTTATGTATGCGTAAATGATAGTTTGTGCAAAGAAATTATGAAAGAGTAGAAGTTGGCCATGAAACAGTTTTGGAATAGCAGCAGTGATGTGAATTTGAAAAATCACTAAAAATTGTAAAAATGGAATTAAATGGTGAATGAGATATATAATTAAACCTTATTGAGTCTATTTTTATAAGAAAGAAACAGAGCAAGCAAATGAAGTCTATATTCTGAGATATTTAAATTCTTGTGAGACTGGTTCAGAGGGATTTCGTGATCCCCTGTCCTGATTTTAGAAATTCACTAAAAATTTACAAAAAGAATTATGAGTCATAATTTATATTTATAAATTCCTTAGTGAGTCTATTTTCATTAGAAACAAGTGGAACCACTAAATGAAACTGTACTATGAGATAATTGATTTTTAGTGAAGAAAGGTCAGGTCCGTTGGGCTGCGAAACAAGGGAAAATTTAACTAATAAACTATACTAATTGGCCACAAGAAGATATATGAGTCTAGTTTCAGGGAAATTTTACGGATTTAAATTTCAAGTGCTGTAACTCGAGTTATAATTAATTTAGTGGCTGTTATGCTGGTAAACAGTTTTATTATGAACAGTGATAAATTGTTTTAATTTGTGTAAGTAATTGGAAAATTTTTAAATGTTCCCAGTTTGGTCCCGAACCATTCCAATTGCATGTTTAGGGCCTCAAGGGCCCTTTTTAGGGATATATTGGATGAATGTGAATGAATTAATTTTAAAAGCAAATTTTTATGCCCCGAACTAGTAAGGTAAGTCTGGTAACGCCTCGTGCTCGACTCCGGCGACGGTCTCGGGTAAGGGGTGTTACAGGTACTAATAATTTTTTAGGTTTGGGTTTTTAAGCGAGAAACAGTAAGAAGTTTTGGTTTCAATTTTTCGAGCAGTATCAATACTACTTGAGAGAATTATCGATACCTCTCCTTTAGTATCGATACCTACATAGTTAGTTTTGGGATTTTGCTAAATGGACCTTATGCATGTTTAATTATTATAAGACTATTTGATGTATGTTTAACTTGTAACAATGATGTTAAAGAGTATGATTGACTTAAAACCTATACAAATACTAAAATGGGAGTCGTTTCATTTAGAATGAGCTTTTACTTGTTATGTATAACATGAGACGATGTTGTGGCATCCTGATATTTGGGCTTGGTGACCAAGCCAGGTATAGGGTGTTACACTCAAAATTTCCATCCCAAAAATTTTCTTTGCTCCGCCTAAATCTTTCATCTCGAACTTAGAGTTAAGCATGGTTTTAAGACAACAATTATCAAATGGATTCTTACTTGCAATGTAACACCCCTGACCCGGCCCAGACGTTATGGCCATGTCCGGTGGGCCACATCACCTAGACTATGCTACGCCGTCCTATGTACTAAGTCTGATGTTCGAGATTTTTGAAAAGTAATATTTGTTCTTCTTGAAATTCCCAATTTGATTACTATTCGACCTAATCTCTATCTCATTTGTGAATTGTTTCATTTTAGTCTTATCATCATTCTTAGTTTTTAGTAAAGTCAGGTTGTTTAAGAAAATATTGATTTAATTTTCAAAAACAGTGTATGTTCAAGTTTGAAATTAAACCGTAAAGAAATCCCAAATAACAGTTATAGCGGCCTTATTACAACCCATATCAAAGTAAAAACCAATACGAAATATTTAAGTTAAACCAAGAAAGTTCAGTCCTCGTGGCCACTCTGAATCCCTCCCAGCGTCCAAGTCACAATCTAGGGCTCACCTGCAAGGATGGAAAGAGAGGGGTGAGTTTGGGAAAACTCAGTGTGTGCAGAACCCATCCAAAGCCCAAATTGGCTCAAGCCCACTGGGCCTAAACCCTAACCAGTCTCAGTCAGATACTGGGCCAAAGCCCTATTCAGATAGCAGTAAATTGGGCCAAGGCCCTATAACAGATACTGGGCCGAAGCCCTATTCAGATAACGGATTGGCCCATAGGCCCATAACAGTACAGTACAGTAATGCAGTATAAATGCAAACCCAATTGGGGAGACTACTCAACCCACCAACCGCTACACACCACCCGTACCAACCAACACACCATGTGGGGAATAACTCGACCCACCCAGCCCACACACCACAGTCGCAGCATGGCTGCTCAGATAAACAGTATACGAGGCAAAGCCCCTTTCAGAAACAGTACGATGCATAGCCCCTTTTCAGTAACGTGGCTGTGCCACTCACACTTCCTCCATTATCAAAACCCAACCCATGCATTAGATACATATCATGGCATGCAATAACAGTAACAGTTATGTCAAACAGTACAGTCAATTATAGCCCTAGGGGTATAACGGTAATTTCCTACCTAGGGGCAAATCAGTAATTTCTTACCCTAAGGGTATTTCAGTAATTTTACTCCCATGTTACAGATGTTATGCTTATTACAGTATTTATTAATCACACAGCTATACCGAAATTCAGTTACCTCAGTTTTTCAGTTTTAGCATTAAGGCCCTAAGCTGATTGGCCCATTAGGCCCATTTAGTCCCGATTTCACATTCGGTTATCTTGTTTTAACTGTTTTCACATCTACAGTCCATAATATTACCTTTAAATCCAGTTTAACTCACATGGGCCCAAATCGCCCATTGGGCCCATATTTGGCCCACCGAGGCCCAACTTACCAAAATGCCCGAAATTTAGCAGTCAACACGTCTAACAGTGCCGATTCCAAAACTAACCTTCTCCTTCCAACTTGAGAGCATTCGCATGCCCGCAAGCTCTCGAAATACCGAAACTTCGGCATTTCGGCTTTTCGGCTTTTACCGATTTGTGCATGGAAAGGTGTTCGAAACACACACCTGTTTTGCAGTTTCTCCTACGAGATCTCCTATGCGTTAATCCCTACAATCCAATACTTAATTGATTAGACCATATTAACACTTAATCCGAATTGAAAACTTACCCAAAGCCTTACTTACACATTCGGCCAACACCTCCAATGGCCTTAATGTTCTTACCTTGCCGATTTAGATCCCTTTAGATCTAGATCTGATGTTCCAAAGTCTTCAACCCCTTGCTTGATCACCTTTTCATCCAACTAACACACAAAAGAACAAAGAAAACGGCCTTTTATTTACCAAAAATCCAAAACGACACAACCATTAGCTTTAGGGACTTTCGGCTTTTCCAAACATGAAATATCGAACAGATCTGAATGATTAAACACTTACCAATGATTTCTCTTCAGTTCCTATGCAGATCTGATGTAAATCTGACCCTTAAACGTCAGTAGAAACCTTATCTCTGAGATTTGTAATTTCGGCTATCTCCCTACAACTATGGTGATTTCGGCTTTTTAATAAGAGAAGAAGATGGCGTTTTGGCTGTAGCTTTTGGGTGATGGTGTCGACAATGGTGTGATTAAAGGGAGTGTAGTAATCGGCCACAATAGGTGAAAGAAACAGAGGTGATTCGGCTTACAAGAAATCGGCAAGAAAGGAAGCAGTTTTCGGGATTTCTGGCACTTTGAGCAATCGGTTATGGTTGATTTTAAGAAGAATGGAAGCAAAAGAAAGAGTGGATCTATGCAAGATAGGTATTCGGCTAGGGAAGAGATCAAAGGGAAGAAGAAAAATGAAAAAAAACAATGGTGGAGATGGGGAAGGAGAAATCGGCTATGAACTTTCCAAGGAGGCAACTCTTGGCTTTTCTGACAGTAGAAGAGAGGAAAAAACCCTAAGGTGGCTAACCCTAATTGTCATGACAACAAAAAGAAAATAATATAACCCTAGCATTCCCTCTAAAGCAATCGGCCCAAGTCCTTAAAGCCCTTTGCCGAAATTCACCTAAGTTAGCTCATGCTTGAAAATTAAAAAGAACTCCACGCATACCTTGCATCTCGAACCCTTGTCCTTGATCATTCATTTAGGCGCCACTTTTTTAGGAGCTTAGTGGCTCCACCTTGCCACTTTACCAAGAGCTCACTTGTGACATCTTTTACACGGTTTTTCTTAAAAGCCCACTTAACCAAGTCCCCTTTCACTTGAAAATCCAACTTAATATTTTACCGGGTTTTGACTTAAGCTTGGACCTTCTATAGACCCATTAACACATGTACATATATTATCAACCTTTAGAACACCAAAATTTTAAAAATTTCACTAAAATTCACAAAACCCGAAAAATCCCGAAAATCAGGGCGTTACATGCAATTAACATATCATCAACATAAAGCAACAAATATATAAAAGAATCATCATCAAGACATTGTAGATAAACACAACTGTCATACTTAGTTCGGGAAAAACCAATACTCAACATGAAGGAGTCAAACTTTTTATACCACTGCCGAGGAGACTGCTTCAAACCATACAAATACTTTTGTAAAAGACAAACATAATCCTCTTTACCTTCAAATTTGAAGCCTTCCGACTATTGCATGTAGATGTCCTTCTCAAGGTCATTATGAAAGAAAGTAGTTTTTACATCTAACTGCTCTAACTCAAGACTATTTGATGCAACAAATGCCAAAAGTCCTCGAATTGATGTATGTTTCACAACGGGAGAGAAAACATCATGAAAATCAATTCCCTTCACTTGATTGTAGGTCTTTGCAACTAGTCTTGCCTTGTACCAAGTGTCATTAGGACCCGAACCTTTCTTCTTTTTAAAAACCCATTTGCAACCAATGATTCTTTTATTGATGGGTGGTTTAACTAGCCTCCAATTCTCGTTCTTTTGAAGTGAATTCATCACTTATTCCATTGCAACGAACAATTTGTTGAAATTAAAGGCTTGAACTTCCTTATAATAACATGAAGGTTTGGTTGAAACAATGCTCTCGACAATAGTTAGAGCATAAGCCACTAGGTTTCCTTCACAATATTTTTGTGGGTCAGATTTCTTGCCTTTTCCTTTCACGAGCCAACTTATAATTAGTTAACTGATATGGTGAAAGTACCTAAGGGTTAGATGAAACCCTAAACAGATCCGAAACAGCTTCAAATTTGCAAAAATCAAAATTTTGTTTTGTCGACGCGACATCATGAGACAGTTCGTCGGGAGAAGACCTCTATTCGTCACATTATTGCAATGTTAGACATTTGCTCGTCATGATGTCACCCTCCTCTTTTAGCTTTTGACTCTACCTTACTCGAGACACTCTGATTTGTTGTGTCTTTAAGAGTAAAAGTCTTATTTTCTAATCAAAACATAGCAGATTCATCAAATGTAACATCTCTGCTAACAATTATTTTTTTAGATTCTGAACACCACAACTTAAAAACATTTTTACTGGTAGCGTATCCCAGAAAGATGCTTTTAATGACCTTTAGTTCGAGCTTTCCCTAGATAACTTTAGCATAAGTAGGACAACTGAAAATTCTAAGATTAGAATAATTTGGAGGATTGCCTGACCATATCTCCTTTGGAACTTTACCATTCAATGTTCAATAAGTAGATCGATTTACCAAATAACTTGTCAGGTTTACAGCTTCAGCCCAAAATTCCTTCCCTAAGCTGCATTAGAAAGCATGCATCTAGCCTTTTCCAGCAAGGTTCTATTCATTCTTTTTCCAACTTCATTCTATTGAGGAATTCTAACAATGATTCGATGTCTTTCAATTCCTTCCTGCTTGCAAAATCACTAAACTTTGACAAACAAAACTCAAAACCATTATCTATTCTCAACTTCATGGATTTTCTGATTTGCTTTTCTAACAGTCTTTTCCACTACTTAAAAATTCTGAAGACTTTCACTTTTTTGTTTCAAGAAATAAACTTAAACTTTGCTGGGTTGTCATCAATAAAAGTTAGGAAATATTTATTATCTCCTTTTGAGATGTTAAAAGATGGACCCCATAAATCAGAATGAACGTAATATACAGTCCCTATTATTCTATGCACTGCTAAATCAAAACTAACTTGGGTTTATTTCCCAAAAAGCAATGCTTGCAGAAACATAATTTACCAACTCCAATGTCTTTGAGAAAACTTTTATTGCACAAGACTACTATATCCTCCTCACTCATATGATCCAGTCGCATGTGCCAAAGTTTGGTTGAGTCAGAATCAATAGAGAAAGAGTCACATCGTGTCATCATGACGTGGTAGCGATTTTGGCTTCTCTTCGGTAATCACAGTCGCACTAGTAACGATTGACCCTTGCAGAACGTATAGGCTGCCCTTTTTCTGTCCCCTCATTACAATAGGAGCCCCACGAGAAACTTTTAAGTCATTTGACTCAATAACTATCCTACAACTGTTAGAATCCAAAATTCCCAATGAAAGAAGATTTTTATTTAAATCAGGAACATACCCGATATCTGAAAGTTTGAATAATCCTATCGTGCATCATAATTTGTACTGTTCTAATTTTGAATATTTTACATGGGAGAGTTATTCACTATCAGCACAACTCCACCTTCAACTTAACTATATGTGGAGAACCAGTCCCTGTTAGGACACATGTGATAGGAGCACCCTGAATCTAAGTTTCATTCATAAGTAAAATGAGAGCTTTCGCTCGTTGACACTAATAAGAAATCATCATCTCTATCTTCAACTACACTAGTATCAACAGCTTTGGCTTTTTGCTTATCTTTCTCATCGTTTTTAATATCCCTTTTAATTTTATTTTGAAATTACTAACATTCTTACTTAACATGGCCCACCATTTTTGGATTTGGACCTTGCTTTAGACCTATTTTGATCTGTCTTTCTAGTTTGTTGTCTGCCTCTTGCAACTAGAACTGAAATTTGCCCATCTAATTTTTTGTTTGGACCTAACTCATTGTTGAGATTATCCTTACTTAGAACATTCCGCTTCACATCCTCGAACGAGAGATGATATCTCCCATAAATCAAAGTTTCCCTGAAAGTTTTATAAAAAGAGGGCAAAGACCATAACAATAACATAGCTTGATGCTCATCAGTAATCTCTACTTTGAGATTCTATAAGTCTTTAAAAAGGGTAACAAACTCGATAATATGAGTTTTGATGGACTCACGAAGAAAAACTAATACGAGGTAAGCTTGTGTAAAGCTTAGTAAGTTCGAAATAAAATTTAACTTTAACTTATTATAAATGATATGGATTAAACATTTTACAAGAAAATTTAATATCATGGTCATGAGTTCCTTAATTACCTATACACAACAGAAATCTCATAAAGTTATTGAGTTCATATATGAAACTTATAACTTTATCATATTATCAAACATATACATGAAAAGCATATTTGGTACACAAACCAACAATCAAATATTCATTTAATATTTAACATTTTTATTTCTAGTACTCATTTCAAATGTCCCTTTTCCCATATTTATACTCATAAATATTTTGTATAACACTTCATAAAACTGTTCCATATATTTTATTTTTCATATATGCATTTCGTATAACTATTTCATCTAAACATTTCATCTTACCTTTCATTTGCACATTTAACTCATAATCATTTTGTATATCATATTTCGTTCAATAGTGCATATAAACATATCATTCCCGAATCACATACTTCAATGAAACAATGTGAAAACTAAATAAATTAGATTAATCATACATGTCAATCATTTACAATACACGTATGGGATTAGTACTAAAAATGGTTCATCATATGCTTCCTGTTCTATAATAATCCAATCCAAACTAATTCATATATGTATAAAAGTATCTACCCTTATTGTAACACCCCAAACCCGGCCCAGACGTGATGGTCAGATCTGGCGTGTCGCATGGGTGCAACAACTAAGATCGAAAACTGATCTTGCAAATAGAAGCTTTGGTCTAAGTTTAAAACCCATATTTTACTTTTCAAAAATTGATTTGGTTGATATGAAGTTAAAACCAATCCATACTTGCTACAAGAAAATCTTCAAAATTTTCATTATTGTATTTTCAAAACCAATTGTTAGATAAATAATTCCCAGATTAATCTTCATTGATCTCTTAATTTGATTAAAACTGTGGAAGCCTTTTATTGTAATTCTTAAGATTGAAATTGCGTGTTGTCAATGAAAACGTTTGTTAATTTTGAAAACTCAGTTTACCTACTCTAGCAATTTAAAAATGACAAGCAAAACCCAAACATAAGCAAATTAAAATCCAATGGCCTTATTACAAAACATAAACCCAAATATCAAAAATGAATATGAATAAGTCCAAAAACTAGGCAGAGTCCACATGGCCACCTCTGAGTCCCTCGTGGCTCCAAATCGGATAAGGCTAGGGATTACCTGTGCAGATAAAAGAAAAGGGTGAGTTTGCGAAAACTCAGTGTGTAATCCCCTATTAGCCTATAGAACAGAACATGCAGAACAGTCTGGACCGAAGCCCTATGTAGAATAGACCTGTCCGGGCTTTTAGCCCTATATAGAAACAGTGGGACCCAAGCCCAAAACAGAATAGAAGAGTATGTGAATGTGACCCCACCCAGTCCAACCATCACACCATCGGTACCAGCCAACACACCATGTGGGGAATAACTCGACCCACCCAGTCCACACACCAATACATAGCCATGCTGCTAAGAACAGATAACGTAGTAGTGCTACTAGAATCCAAATACATGGCATAGCTACTATTAACAGAAATACGTGGCAGAGCCACTGATACAGAGCTACCTCCAAATCATAGCCAACCCCAATGCAGACTAACATGTCATAAATAAATATTATATGTATGCAAGTTATCAGTCACTGATACAGTCATATGTATTTCTTACTCACATGAGATAACCTACCTCTAGAGGTATAATGGCCATTTAGGCAGTCGGGGATAAACTGGTAATTTTACCCCTTAGGGGTATTTTGGTCATTAACTAAAATTTGAAGTCTCGGTACCTAATTCGACCTCCTTAAAGGTCTTTCATCACTTGAGCGACTCAAAAAATCTACAAGGTCCATAATAGTGTTTATGGGCCCAAAACCCATATTGGGCCCAAGAGCGTGTGGGCCCATTAAGTCCAGTTTCACATATAGCATAACGAGCATCATAATCCAATCTAACATCCATCACTTACTGAGCATTTTACCCATGTGGCCCATGGGGCCTATTTCAACCCATCGAGGCCCATAACGGCCCAATTGCCCGAAAACACACATGGTGGACTCTACAACCTATTGCCATGATTTGTTGGCTTGGTTCGCCCCACGTGCATTTGCACGCTCGTAAGGCCTCGAATGCCGATGTTTTAGCATTTCGGCTTTTTGGCTTTTGCAGAGTTACACTAAATTAGGGTGTGATTACATACCTTTTTCACGGTTCGAACAATGCCCCACAAACATCGAACCTACAACCATCAACGCTTTCGATTAAAATCAATACTTAATACTAAAATTAAAACCCAAAGAGAATGGAAGTGCTACCCACCTTCACCGAAGTAAGTTATCCAGTCCACTTATGATGATACCCAAATGATACCACGACCTATTTCCAATCGATACGCTGCATTAACCAAGAGAGTCTGTTAACAAGAAACGAATAAACAGGAAGCTTATCCTGCTATCCGAACATAAAAATAAACTTAATCATTAGAAGCCAAAAGAAGGGTTATTCGGCAAAATAAGCCCACTTACCCCCAGCTATAGATTAGATGCTGTCAGGAAAAATTTAAACACCTAAGATTAGTTGATAGACAAGAAGAAACGCGAGTGTATCAAAAGAAAATAGCAAAGGGTGAGCAACAGAATGAAGAGAGAAGATTCGACTATTGAAGAGACCAAGAGAATCAAAGAATCGATCAAAAGAGAAAAGAGAGAGATTAAATTTGGCCAACAATGGGAAGGGTGTTAGGGGTAGAAAAGTGTAGTTGATGTAACGCCCTAAAATTCTGGTCTTTTTTTGAATTATGGTTCATCTAGTAAAATGTTTGAACTCTGGTGTTTGGTTGTGAAATTCGTGTTTTGAGAATGTTATTGGGCCTTTGGAAGGCCCAAGTGTTGGTTAAACTCGGGAGAATTTTTAAATTTTTCATTAGGGAGATAGGGGACTTTTGGAAGTAGGGGTCTTAAATAAATTTGGCTAAAATGAAGCACAAGGGAGCTCCTGGTAAAATGGTTGTGTGACGCCACTTAGGAGCTACAAAAGTGGCGCCTAAATGAATGGGAAGGCCAAGGTTCAAGTCCCAGGTTATGCAAGGAAGGCGTTATTTTTATGCAAGGAGCAGGCAGGAATTTGAAGCAGAATAAAACTCTACTTGAGGGGTGTTTGAATCGGTCATGAGAGGATATTGTGGAGTGAATCAAGGAGCGGATTAAGGTGTTTTTGAATTTGAAGTAAGGTGGCCAGCCAAGAGGACTCTTTGTGGTACATTTCGGCAATTAGGTGCTAGAAGTGCCGATTTCTCCCTTAGGTCTTCTTGTGTCCTTATGCCGATTTTATCTTAGGTTAGTGAATCCTATTCTTTTGTTCGATTGACATAGCATATTAGGTTCGTTTTGCCATTTTGTTCTTCTTTTTGTCCTAGTAGCCGAACCCTAATACACCCCATTGCCAAATCCTCTTTTCTTTTCATTTGCCGAACCTAGATCTCCCAAAACACCATCTTGTGCCATTCTTTTTCTGTTAAACCGATTGCTCATTTCTTTCCCTCTCAAATCTCTTTTCGTATTTTCTTCTTTTCCATTTTCTTCTTCTATCATTCATATATCTTTTTCTGACGTTATTCTCTGGTTGATAGTCACAAAAGAACCGAAAGCAAACATCTCATTGCCGATTACTCCCTTGACCGAAACCTTGTGGTTCTATTACCGATTTATCATCAGTCACATAACTCCCTTCTTTCTCTCCTTTTGTCGATATTTCCTATAACTCTTTAGTCGAATCTTCGTGTGTTAAACCTCATTTATTTCTTCAAAGAGAGAAACCGAAACCTCCATACCCTGTGGTGCTCAAGCCCAATGTAGATCATCTTTTATCTCTTCTCGTAGTTGCAAGGCGAATCGTTGTATATCGAGGCTAGGTTGGTAAGTATTCGGGAACTTGTCTTTGTTAGATAATCACGTTTTAAGAATAAAGCTGAAACCCCTTAGGGAAGGCTATCGTTTGGACTAAGGCATTGTGGCCTCTTGTTTTGGTGTTGTGTTAGGGTGAGCAAGAGGACTTTTTGCAAGGACGTGAAGGTTGGCACGGTTGGGGCTCATAGACTTAGTCTATTTTCTTTCGACAAAAAGGTAAAGGCTTTTAGGGACTTCAGTCATGTTAGCCGATTATAGTAGTGAGATTTTAATTTAATGGTTGAAGAGTATTAAACTAACATTGAGGTGATTAACGATAGGTTTTTGTTCGTGGATTTCGTCAACTGTTTCAACGGTTAACAGGTATGTAACGTATTTCCATCATAGACTAGGATGGCTAAAAGCCGAAATAATCGAAACTGTGCTAAAGTGTCCGACTAAAGTGACCGAAAAATTTGTCTTGAAAGGATCTGAGGGTAACCGAATACCCTGTGGTGATCAAACTAGTAAATGACAGTGGCAAAATTACAGAAGGTGCAATTTCGAGCTTCTCGGTAAGTTGGGTATCAATGGGCCAAAGATGGGCCTAATGGGCTTCCGAGCCCAAATAGGTAAAATGGCAAATAAAGATTATCTGGCGACGTAGTTAGTAGTAACATGTTAAGTTGGTAAACTAAACCTAAAATTTGGCTTAAAGGGCTTGAGACAATATTGGACTTAGTAAGGCCCATTAGGGGTTTAGGCTTAAAAGGGCAAAACTGGAAATTTGGCACAAATGGACTTCCGTGGTTAATTGGGAACTAATAATCAGCTGTACATGCATAAAACTTCTGAAAATATGAAAAAAGACTAAAATACCATTAAATATGGAAAATTACCAAAATACCCCTAGGTGTAAAAAGACTATTATACCCCTAGGGTCAATTCTGTATGAAATGTATGATGTTATGTATCTGCGTGAGTTAATTATCTATATGAGTATATCTGATGCTAGATATTGCATGATAGTATGATTATCTGTTGCATGGGGTATGGGTTTATGATGGAGGAAGCGTTCTGGCAGCCTCGCTGCAATCTGGTGACTCTGTCACATTATATCTGGCAACCTCGTTGCAATCTGGTGGCCTCGCCACAATATTTATATCTGGTGACCTCGTCACAATATCTGGCAGCCTCGCTGCAAATATATCTGGCAGCCTCGCTGCAAATGTTTTCTGGCAGTCTCACTGCAAATTATATCTGGCAGCCTCGCTGCAAATATCTGTGGCGTGTAGCGGTTGGGTGGGTCGAGTAGTCTCCCCACATGGTGTAAGGCTGGTACGGGGGTGTTAAGGATGGATTTGGGATGGGTTTCTGTTTGCATAATATTTATATCTGATCTGTTTCTGTTATGGGCCTTTGGGCTTAACCTGATTCCTGTAATGGGCCAAGGCCCAATTAACTCTGTTTCTGAGGCTTGATCTGTTTTTGCCTATGGTTGAGATAATGTTGCACACTGAGTTCTCAAACTCACCCCCCTTCTGTTTCATCACTGCAGGTAACCCTCAACCATGTGGGCTTGGAGCTACGAGAGATTCGGAGTGGCCACGGCGTCTGCAATAGAACTGGTTTTCATTTATGTTTTAGTTTATAAATTTTTATGTTAATTTTTGGGTTTTAATGTGTAATAAGGCCGCTATTAAATTTCCTTTTTGGGTTTTAACTTTCTAAAGGATTTGGTTCGTACTTATCGAAACTGCTAGATATAGGCTGCGCGGGTTTTCAAAACCTTAATAACGTTTTCAAAATAACGTTTATAAGCTTTAAGCAATCTTGAATAATGACAACTTAAAGTAGTTTTGACAAGAACTTTTCTCACCTTGCCAGTTTTATCACCTAAGTCTCAACGCGTAATAAAAGGTCACAAACGTAGTTTAGGATCATGTGATACACCAGATCTGGTCATAGCGTCCAGACCGGGTTTGGGGTGTTACATTTAGTGGTATCAGAGCTAAGTTACAACAACTCGGCTGTGGATCGGGTCTAAAAATGGAAGTTTTTAAAATAAAGGTTTCGACAAAACATGTTTGTAGCAATTGTTTTAAAAAATTAATAGGAACTTGTTTTGACAAACTCCTAAATGGTTTATGTTCAAAGAGTCAAGTTTTCCTATGTAATTTTTGTAAAGAGTGGCACACCGAATCTCCGGCCCAAGCCTGTAAGTTTTCTGAACTTTCCTGATTGATTTTTTTGAAATTCTGATTATATGCCTGACTCAGACTCTATTATGATACTTTAGCTAGTGTACTGCTGAAACTATAGAGACTCTGATAGGTAGACTGAGACTGTAGCTAGGTTACCGCGAAAGAAAATAAACTCTGAAATTATGCTTATTCATAAGATATCTGTAATAAACACTGGAATATTAATCTGACTCATAAGATTTCTAAAACAGAAAATACGAAATGAGTACGCGAGCAGCTCGTGGTAGGGGCCGTGGACGTGGCCGAGGTAGTGAACGAGCTGAATCTTCTTCTTCGGGTCATGCGCCAGCAGCTGATGCACCGATACCACTGGCGACAGAGGTGGAATCTCACGATAGGGGCGTAGGGGATGATGCCCTATCACAAGCAATGCTTCGAGTTTTGGAAAGGGTTGCTGGGGCAAGTACCGGTAATGGATTTCGAGGTTCTATTTCTGAGCGACTCCGATCTAATGGGGCAGAATTCTTTAGGGGCGTGTCTGGTGTAGCCCCGAATGTGGCCGAGTACTGGTTGGAGGCCACAGAGCGGATTATGGACGACCTGGATTGCTCTATGGAGCAGAAACTGAAAGGAGCCGTGTCGTTGCTAAGGGATGAAGCCTATCAGTGGTGGCTCACAGTAAGAGATGGGGCGGCAACTGGTGAGGTAACATGGGAGCTGTTTAAGACAGCCTTTAAAGGGAAATATGTTGGAGCCAGCTATGTGGACGCCCGCCGGAAGGAATTTTTGAATTTGGTTCAGGGAGGTAGATCAGTATCTGAGTACGAGGCTGAGTTTTTGAGGTTAAGTCGATATGCTTCTGGGATAGTTGCTACTGAGTATGAGCGTAGTGTGCGCTTCGAGGATGGTTTGAGGGACGAGCTAAGGGTGCTGATTGCTCCACAGAGGGAGCGTAGTTTTGCTGCTTTAGTTGAGAAAGCTAAGATCGCTGAGGAAGTAAAGCGTACTGAGAGGCAGAATCGTGAGAAGGATCGGAACCGCTTCCGGAGGGATTCTGGACCATCAGGTGGGTATAATAGGAATGCTAAGAGGGCAAGAGTGGCAGAACCAGTGCGAGCAGTGCCAATGAATGCTGTCAGACCACAGAGTTGCAGGAATTGTGGAAAGGTCCATTTGGGCGAGTGTCGGAAACATACTGGAGCCTGTTTTTGATGTGGGTCGATGGAGCATAGGATTAAGGATTGTCCTCAGGAACCAGATCAGAATCAAGTTAGAGATCAGAGGGTTGCTCAGCCAGTGAGAGGGGGACCACCAGCTCCAATAGGTCGTGGGCAAGGCAGAGGTGGAAATGGACGAGGACGAGGAGCACCTGGCAGGGGTGCTGGTTTTGCTGAGGCTCGTCAGCCGGCATTAGTCTATGCAGCTCGTCGCCGAGAGGAGGGTGATGCTCCTGACGTCATAACTGGTACGTTTTTGATTTCTAGTATGCCATACACTGCATTGATAGATGTTGGATCTACCCATTCTTATGTTGCGTGTGCCATGTCTGGGTCGCTGGGAGTGCGTTCTGAGGAGACAGTGAGTGGGGTATCTGTACTAAGTCCTTTGGGTCACTCGGTAAGGGTAGACAAACTGTATAGAGACGTGCCTATAGAGACTCAAGGAAAAATCTTTTCTGGAGACTTGATGGAGCTACCTTTCGGAGAATTCGATCTCATCTTAGGAATGGATTGGCTTGTGAAGCATAGGGCTACTTTGGATTGTGCTGCAAAGCGAATGAGTTTAAAAACCGCAGAGGATGAGGAAGTTATGGTGATTGGTGAACGTAGAGATTATCTGTCTAATGTGGTGTCAGCATTAAGAGCTGAGAAGTGGATTCGTAAAGGATGTGAGGCTTTTATGGCATTTATAAGTCAAGCGGAGTCTGAGGAGCTAACTGTGGATCAAGTGAGAACCGTTAAGGACTTCCAAGATGTGTTTCCAGAAGAGCTTCCAGGTCTGCCTCCTAATCGAGAGGTTGAGTTTGGGATCGATCTGTTGCCTGGTACGGCACCGGTGTCCATTGCACCGTACAGAATGGCACCAAAGGAGTTGGTGGAGCTAAAGGCGCAGATTCAAGAACTGTTGGATAGAGGTTTCATTAGGCCAAGTGTGTCTCCGTGGGGAGCACCAGTGCTTTTCGTTAAAAAGAAAGATGGGTCAATGCGGATGTGCATCGATTATCGGCAGTTGAACAAGCTGACGATTAAGAATAAGTACCCGTTGCCTAGAATCGATGATCTGTTCGATCAGCTTAGAGGAGCTTCAGTATTTTCCAAGATTGATCTTCGATCAGGGTACCATCAATTAAGGGTGAAGGAGGTGGATATTCACAAGACGGCATTCCGAACTCGTTATGGTCACTATGAGTTCTTGGTTATGCCATTTGGGCTGACCAATGCACCTGCAGCTTTCATGGATCTGATGAATCGAGTGTTCCAGCCATACTTGGATCGACTCGTGGTCGTCTTTATCGACGATATTTTGGTCTATTCTGAATCTGAAGAGAAACATGATGAGCATCTCCGTGTTGTGCTGCAAGTGTTAAGGGAAAAGGAGCTCTATGCGAAATTTAGTAAGTGTGAGTTCTGGTTGAGGGAAGTGACGTTCTTGGGGCATGTTGTTTCTGCTGAGGGTATTAAGGTGGACCCTCGAAAGATTGAAGCGATTCTGGAATGGAAACCACCAAGGTCTGTGGCCGAAATTCGGAGTTTTCTGGGTTTAGCTGGATACTACAGAAGGTTTGTAGAAGGATTTTCGGTGATGGCAGCACCATTAACGAAACTCATAAGGAAAGGCATACCATTTGTTTGGACCCAGCAGCAGCAAGAAGCTTTTGAGAAGCTTAAGAGGGTTCTGACCGAGGCACCTGTACTAATTCAACCAGAATCTGGAAAAGACTTTACCGTGTACAGTGATGCATCGCATGTTGGGTTGGGCTGTGTGTTGATGCAAGAAGGTAAAGTGGTTGCTTATGCATCGCGACAGCTTAAACCTCATGAAGTGAACTATCCTACCCATGATCTGGAGTTGGCAGCAGTAATCTTCGCACTTAAAATCTGGCGACATTATCTGTATGGAGAAAGGTGTATTGTATACACAGACCATAAAAGTCTTAAGTACTTGTTGACTCAGAAGGAGCTGAATCTTAGGCAACGGAGATGGATCGAGTTGCTTAAGGATTATGATTGTGCGATTGAGTATCATCCAGGCAAAGCTAATGTGGTGGCTGATGCCCTAAGTCGTAGAACTGTATCTGACCTGAGAGCTATGTTTGCTCGTTTGAGTCTGTATGACGATGGTAGCTTGTTAGCAGAATTGCAAGTAAGACCGACCTGGGTGAGTGAGATTAAGGAAAAGCAGTTGAGGGATGAGTCTCTGGATTCTCGATTTCAGCAGGTTAAAGATGGGAATACTTCTGAGTTTGGACTTAACAGTGAAGGAGTTCTGTGTTTTCGCGGTAGAATCTGTGTTCCGAAGGATTTTCAGTTAAGGCAAGCAATTCTAAATGAAGCTCATAAAGGGATGTGTGCTATGCACCCTGGAGGTAATAAGATGTATCATGACTTAAAGGAGTTGTATTGGTGGCCTGGACTGAAGCGAGAAGTAACAGAATTTGTGGGGAAATGTCTGACTTGTCAGCAGGTGAAAGCTGAGCATCAGTTACCTTCTGGACTTCTGCAACCAGTGAAGGTACCACTCTGGAAGTGGGAAAGGGTGACCATGGACTTCGTAAGTGGATTGCCCTTAACGCCGTCAAAGAAGGACTCGATTTGGGTGATTGTAGACAGGTTGACTAAATCTGCTCATTTCATCCCTGTACGTACTGATTATTCGCTTCAGAAGTTAGCCAAGTTGTATGTGGCAGAGATTGTGCGACTGCATGGGGTGCCAGTGTCTATCATTTCTGATCGAGATCCTAGATTCACATCTCGGTTCTGGCAAAAGTTGCATGAGGCGTTGGGAACGCGGCTGAACTTTAGCACGGCTTTTCATCCTCAGACTGATGGTCAGTCTGAGAGGGTTATTCAGATTCTAGAGGATATGTTGAGGGGTTGTGTTATCGATTTTCGAGGCAGTTGGGAGGATTATTTACCGTTAGCAGAGTTTGCATATAATAACAGCTATCAGGCTAGTATCCGTATGGCACCTTATGAAGCATTGTATGGGCGTAAGTGTCGTTCACCTAGTTGTTGGACCGAATTGGGCGAGCGGCAAGTTCTTGGACCTGAATTGGTAGCAGAGACTGAAGAGAAGGTCAAGGTAATAAGGGACCGTTTGAAAGAGGCATCCGATCGACAAAAATCTTATGCAGATTTGAAGCGTAAAGAGATTGAGTATTCAGTAGGTGATATGGTTTTTCTGAAAGTTTCGCCTTGGAAAAAGATATTAAGATTTGGTAAGAAAGGCAAGCTGAGTCCGAGGTTTATCGGGCCTTATCAGGTTCTTAAGCGAGTGGGTCCGGTGGCGTATCAGTTAGAATTACCCCCAGAGTTAAATAGAATCCATGATGTGTTCCACGTATCTATGCTGAGACGATATCGTTCTGACCCTGCCCATATTCTACCAGTTGCAGAAGTGGAAGTTCAGTCTGACTTAACTTTCGAGGAAGAACCTGTGCAGATTCTGGATCGAGACGTGAAGGTTTTAAGAAGAAAATCAGTCCCATTGGTGAAGGTACTATGGCGTAATCATGGCAGAGAAGAGGCTACTTGGGAACCAGAGGAGGCAATGCGTCAGCAATATCCCCATCTGTTTGGATAAGGTAAATTTCGAGGACGAAATTTCTTTAAGGAGGGTAGAGTTGCAACGCCCTAAAATTCTGGTCTTTTTTGAATTATGGTTCATCTAGTAAAATGTTTGAACTCTGGTGTTTGGTTGTGAAATTCGTGTTTTGAGAATGTTATTGGGCCTTTGGAAGGCCCAAGTGTTGGTTAAACTCAGGAGAATTTTTAAATTTTTCATTAGGGAGATAGGGGACTTTTGGAAGTAGGGGTCTTAAATAAATTTGGCTAAAATGAAGCACAAGGGAGCTCCTGGTAAAATGGTTGTGTGACGCCACTTAGGAGCTACAAAAGTGGCGCCTAAATGAATGGGAAGGCCAAGGTTCAAGTCCCAGGTTATGCAAGGAAGGCGTTATTTTTATGCAAGGAGCAGGCAGGAATTTGAAGCAGAATAAAACTCTACTTGAGGGGTGTTTGAATCGGTCATGAGAGGATATTGTGGAGTGAATCAAGGAGCGGATTAAGGTGTTTTTGAATTTGAAGTAAGGTGGCCGGCCAAGAGGACTCTTTGTGGTACATTTCGGCAATTAGGTGCTAGAAGTGCCGATTTCTCCCTTAGGTCTTCTTGTGTCCTTATGCCGATTTTATCTTAGGTTAGTGAATCCTATTCTTTTGTTCGATTGACATAGCATATTAGGTTCGTTTTGCCATTTTGTTCTTCTTTTTGTCCTAGTAGCCGAACCCTAATACACCCCATTGCCAAATCCTCTTTTCTTTTCATTTGCCGAACCTAGATCTCCCAAAACACCATCTTGTGCCATTCTTTTTCTGTTAAACCGATTGCTCATTTCTTTCCCTCTCAAATCTCTTTTCGTATTTTCTTCTTTTCCATTTTCTTCTTCTATCATTCATATATCTTCTTCTGACGTTATTCTCTGGTTGATAGTCACAAAAGAACCGAAAGCAAACATCTCATTGCCGATTACTCCCTTGACCGAAACCTTGTGGTTCTATTACCAATTTATCATCAGTCACATAACTCCCTTCTTTCTCTCCTTTTGTCGATATTTCCTATAACTCTTTAGTCGAATCTTCGTGTGTTAAACCTCATTTATTTCTTCAAAGAGAGAAACCGAAACCTCCATACCCTGTGGTGCTCAAGCCGAATGTAGATCATCTTTTATCTTTTCTCGTAGTTGCAAGGGGAATCGTTGTATATCGAGGCTAGGTTGGTAAGTATTCGGGAACTTGTCTTTGTTAGATAATCACGTTTTAAGAATAAAGTCGAAACCCCTTAGGGAAGGCTATCGTTTGGACTAAGGCATTGTGGCCTCTTGTTTTGGTGTTGTGTTAGGGTGAGCAAGAGGACTTTTTGCAAGGACGTGAAGGTTGGCACGGTTGGGGCTCATAGACTTAGTCTATTTTCTTTCGACAAAAAGGTAAAGGCTTTTAGGGACTTCAGTCATGTTAGCCGATTATAGTAGTGAGATTTTAATTTAATGGTTGAAGAGTATTAAACTAACATTGAGGTGATTAACGATAGGTTTTTGTTCGTGGATTTCGTCAACTGTTTCAACGGTTAACAGGTGTGTAACGTATTTCCATCATAGACTAGGATGGCTAAAAGCCGAAATAATCGAAACTGTGCTAAAGTGTCCGACTAAAGTGACCGAAAAATTTGTCTTGAAAGGATCTGAGGGTAACCGAATACCCTGTGGTGATCAAACTAGTAAATGACAGTGGCAAAATTGCAGAAGGTGCAATTTCGAGCTTCTCGATAAGTTGGGTATCAATGGGCCAAAGATGGGCCTAATGGGCTTCCGAGCCCAAATAGGTAAAATGGCAAATAAAGATTATCTGGCGACGTAGTTAGTAGTAACATGTTAAGTTGGTAAACTAAACCTAAAATTTGGCTTAAAGGGCTTGAGACAATATTGGACTTAGTAAGGCCCATTAGGGGTTTAGGCTTAAAAGGGCAAAATTGGAAATTTGGCACAAATGGACTTCTGTGGTTAATTGGGAACTAATAATCAGCTGTACATGCATAAAACTTCTGAAAATATGAAAAAAGACTAAAATACCATTAAATATGGAAAATTACCAAAATACCCCTAGGTGTAAAAAGACTATTATACCCCTAGGGTCAATTCTGTATGAAATGTATGATGTTATGTATCTGCGTGAGTTAATTATCTATATGAGTATATCTGATGCTAGATATTGCATGATAGTATGATTATCTGCTGCATGGGGTATGGGTTTATGATGGAGGAAGCGTTCTGGCAGCCTCGCTGCAATCTGGTGACTCTGTCACATTATATCTGGCAACCTCGTTGCAATCTGGTGGCCTCGCCACAATATTTATATCTGGTGACCTCGTCACAATATCTGGCAGCCTCGCTGCAAATATATCTGGCAGCCTCGCTGCAAATGTTTTCTGGCAGTCTCACTGCAAATTATATCTGGCAGCCTCGCTGCAAATATCTGTGGCGTGTAGCGGTTGGGTGGGTCGAGTAGTCTCCCCACATGGTGTAAGGCTGGTACGGGGGTGTTAAGGATGGATTTGGGATGGGTTTCTGTTTGCATAATATTTATATCTGATCTGTTTCTGTTATGGGCCTTTGGGCTTAACCTGATTCCTGTAATGGGCCAAGGCCCAATTAACTCTGTTTCTGAGGCTTGATCTGTTTTTGCCTATGGTTGAGATAATGTTGCACACTGAGTTCTCAAACTCACCCCCCTTCTGTTTCATCACTGCAGGTAACCCTCAACCATAGTGGGCTTGGAGCTGCGAGAGATTCGGAGTGGCCACGGCGTCTGCAATAGAACTGGTTTTCATTTATGTTTTAGTTTATAAATTTTTATGTTAATTTTTGGGTTTTAATGTGTAATAAGGCCGCTATTAAATTTCCTTTTTGGGTTTTAACTTTCTAAAGGATTTGGTTCGTACTTATCGAAACTGCTAGATATAGGCTGCGCGGGTTTTCAAAACCTTAATAACGTTTTCAAAATAACGTTTATAAGCTTTAAGCAATCTTGAATAATGACAACTTAAAGTAGTTTTGACAAGAACTTTTCTCACCTTGCCAGTTTTATCACCTAAGTCTCAACGCGTAATAAAAGGTCACAAACGTAGTTTAGGATCATGTGATACACCAGATCTGGTCATAGCGTCCAGACCGGGTTTGGGGTGTTACAGTTGAAGAGGGAGAGACAGGCTATTGTAATCAATTATGATTGTGAGAAATGAAATGAGAAGAGAGAAAGGTGGGTTTTGGCTAAAAGAAAAGAAGAAATAAGAAATATGAGAGAGAGCACAACCAAGATTCGACCACTTGCAGAAGTTGGAGGAGAAAAAGAAAATAAGGGTACTCAAGAGAGGTAATAATTGGCTTGAGGTTTGGAGAAAAGAAGATAATATGATTGAGTAAAAGAAGAAAGGAAAGAAAAAAAATGAAAAAGAGTAGTTGATGATAAAGAATTTTCGGCACAAACACATATGCTTAGCAAAACCCGAACAGGCACCAACTATTTCTTGTACAACTGCCGAAATACTCAAATGAAAACCAAACTCCTAAAGGATCTTTACCAAATCGGCACAACCAAAGCAAAAAGCCCCCAACCTGCACTCTCCCCCCAAAACCAAATACACTCCCCAATGAAACCCCAAATTCGGCAACACATCCAAACCTTTGAAAAATCTCTACGATTTTCTCCACCGATTACTCCCTGATTCACTCCCACTCTCCTATTTCAAATTCAAATCACAACTACCAAGACCAAGACCAAGTCAACCAACAAACTTCTAGTATTCGAATCCAACTCCACCTCTTACCAAACTCATGCAACAAAATAAATACATTTTGCTTTCAAAGGGGTTTGAACCCAGCTCTCCCCCTTGCTCCCACACGCCACAAACCATCACACCACAAGCTGACTTGTGTCCTAAAACAACCCAAAATTAAACATAAAGCCTACCCACTAACATCCATATCCTTTAAAGAGCGAAAACTTAAAATTTTGCCCAAGGCCAAACTTGAACCCAGGCTTCCTAAAAACCCGCAAATACACCCAAATCATCAATTCAACACACTAAACATGCAATTTATGCCCCACATTAAAATAATTAAATACTTAAAATTTTGAGGCGTTACACTTATTCACATAATCATTGATAAGAAAAATTTTACAAAATCATTCTTGATTCAATATTCAAATGGTATACATCAATATTTCAACATTAAACACAGTTTCATAGCCTCGTGAATTATAACAACATGACTCGGATACTCGAATAGCTACACCATACCAAGGCATCAAAGATGTGTAACAGAGGCATCGGAGTGCAAACATAGGGACAAATGTGCAATTAGAGGCACTGAAGTTCAAACAGAGGCACCGAAGTGCAATATAGTACAAGTGCTCATTCTAACCTGATTAGCATGCCAGTCGTATCCTAGTCATTTACTATGTTCAAATGAACATTTAATAGAATTCTTAACATTTTAAATCAGAGGAACTTCCACAATATCCATACACATGCTATACATAAATTATGTTCACTTCAATATGAAATAATAGAATGATGGAAATGTGCAAGTGTACATAACCACAACAAGTAATAAAGTGACAAGTAAATGTCAAGTTATCGTACACACAAGAACTATGAAAGAAAACTATTTATGAAATGTAAATCAAACACTTTGGTGATTAAAATATTTTGATTTTTAGGAAGTGATGAAAAACAAAAATTTAACTAAGTAAAATAAAATAAAATAAGAATAAAAATTTCAATGCATGATTTTAAAAGATGGTTTGAATTAAGATGACATAATTGTGTTAGATCAATTACATTCCTTAACTTAGAATTACTAAACTCATATTCGTGTTGTTACGAATATTTTCATGGCAACTTGGTCATTTGCTAACTACTGCTAATACGTACTTACTAAATTAAATGATCTCTTGAACATTTTTCAATGCCAATTCAAAAAATTAATCAATCTTGAAAAGCACATAAAAGATTAAGTGAGGTAACAATATATTTTTATATTGAAAGTTTAATCATAATAATCTTGCAAGTTATGTAAGGCTAATGTACAATTTAATATCGTCGCTACTTTAACCTTCAGTTGCCTTAGAATTAATTATAATCACAATAACATGAACCAATTAAATATTGTGTCAATTAATGATAATTTCAATACGTTTAATAATTAATTCATTCCTTACCTTAGATTTTATAGTGCAAGTATAACATAGGCAGGGTTTTATTTAATTGAATAACTTACCAAGGCCTATAACAACACAAACATGATTTTAATAATTCAAATGGATAGAATGCAATCAATCTAACACAAATTAATTTAAGCTCTTTTAATTAGAACAAGAACAACAACAAGATAATTATTCGTACTCATGATCACAACATAAACAACCAAATTAAAGAGAAGGGAACTAGGAAGCAAATCCAGGTTTTCTCTGAAGCCAAACTAATGTGCTTCTATTTTTCTCTACTCGTTCTGTTGAATTGAGGCCTCTAAGAAAAATTCAATGATGCTATTCCAAAGTGGAGGAAGACTTTTTTCCAAAAGGGAAATCGGCAAGGGAAATGGACAAGAAAAGGGGAAAAATAAGGAAGAGAAAGTAAGTGAAAGAGAGAGAGATGTGTGAGAATGAAGGAGGGTTGAATGAATAGGTGAAGGAGGTATTTATAGGTGGGAGTGGCTGCTAAAAATATCAAATAATTAGAAGACACACACTCCCCTTGGCCGGCCACACAAGGAGTAAAGTACTTTGCTAAATTTAGGTTAGGGCAAATCTTTAAAGGCAGAGAAAATTGAGGGGTTTGAATTGGATTTTAAGGAAGCTTAAGGGCTGTTTTGCAAGTCATTTAATCAGATAAATAAGCTGATTGGATCGGTTTTGGGATGCAAATTTTCTTGTTGGATAAGTTTTCAATGCTTAGCCTACTAGGCCACTTTCTCCTTTAGGCTTTATATTAATTTTTAACCCAATTTAACTTGGATAAAAATTAAATTTAAAGTATATAAAATGATCATCATTTGGACCGACCTTGGATGGAAAAATATTTAATCTTGCCCTTGGTTCACTTGATGCAATAATTCCCCAATGGTTCAAGCCTTTCGAGGTGTCTGCCAAGCCAATTTTCACCTTTTGTGCAAAACTGTCGAAAATAAACCAAATTTGTGAAAATTTATTATAAAATAATTAAAATTAAATATGTTAATATTTTAAGTGCAAATTAATTATTTATAATTAAAGTGTGAATTTTGACAAAATATACTATGAAACTGCATGAGTTAGGGCTTAAAAGGTGCTGAAAAAGTCTATGTATTTTTGTGTTTCTACACCCCCAAACTTAATTCATTACTTATCTTGAGTAATACACAAATTGAAAAGAATTTCTTAGAAGCACCTTTGAAAAATTCCTTCAAAAAACATTCTTCCCATAATTATGAATTTAGTATACTTATGCTTAAGAACACAAATTTTGAGATTTATGTCACTTAAGTATACATATCATTTACATTAATCTAAATTATTATAATAGAAAATATAGACTAAATGCTTTCTCAATAAAGACATGTTAAATCCCTACCAATTTGATTTTATTCTATTATTTAAAATTAAGCTGCAATCATTAAGTTTAATTTATTCCTTCATATGTTGAACATAGCAATTTCTCTCCACTAATGTAGGTAACACAGTAACTTGAATCAATATGTCTTTTAAATAGGTTGTAATGTGGCTAGGCTAGGGGTAGGCAAAAGATAGATAAATTTAAGCCAAAAACCCTAAACTCAGCTTGTCTCGGAACTTCGAAATAAGTACCTTCAATATACCAACTTATTTTTCTTTCACATGCTCTTTTGTACATCTATTTCTTTCAAGTACATATACTCTTTCTTCTTTTTCTTTTTCTTTTTTATAACACGAGCATTTTACTGTATGTACTACATTTTTTTTAGCATTTGATACTTCTTTTCAATTCCCCCAAAATTATTTTCAAAAAATATTCTGAATAAACTGAGTCTAGTGTTTGAGACAACTTAAAGATAATTATGAGAAAAGTGATGGCTAGATATTGCAAATTTTCAAATAAAATTAGGCCTTATAGTCTCAAAGTTGGGTTTCAAGGAATAAAATGTCATTAAGGTTGGCTTGAAAGGCTTAAATGGTCCAAACAAAAAAATCATTTTCAACATTCCATGCTTCTTAGGGTTTTGCCTCAAGAAATTACTAAGTGAATTTTAGAGACTTAAACTTTATGCATGCCTAGCTTTCCTAAGGAACTAAAAATTTTATGGTATGATTTATATACTTTATTAAGAGTACGTTTATGTCATAATTCAGCTAACATAACAACTATTGAAATAATACAACTTTATTCATATTAAAGTTTAGCATACTTAACAAAATTTCAAAATTTGAGCAAAATATAACTTAACCATAATTAAAAGAAAATTTTATTCTTAGAGGAAATAATTTCAATTTTTTGGTCTCCCCTACTTAAGATGAACAATGTCCTCATTATTAGAAGTGAATAGATACTATACACCAGGTAGGACTCTAGAAAAGAGGAGGTGAGTCAATTTGACTGCTTAAGTACTAAGCTCTCTCTAGATTCAATCCTAGACATGTACATATCAATTGCCATACTTCTTATTTTGTAACTTGTTCATTTTTATTTATTAGTTCTCATTTTGTCTTATTATGTGAGAAATAAAAATCCTAATCCTAAAATTTTAAATATCCTAAGAAAGAAAATAAAATAAAGTAAATATCCCTCTTTTTATTTATTTGCAGATACCTCAGAATTCGACTAATCTTTTGCTCCATCGTCTTTGTTTTTGCATGAATCATTTTGTTCCCTCTTCAATATCGGACTTCGTGGTTCAAATATAAAATCTAGAAACTCAGGCAAAAAAATAAATGGGACATGGGATATTTTTATAAAAACGCTTCTCATTGAGTCATCCCGTATTTTTGAATATCTCCATTGAGCTTGTTGTTGCTACTTCATATGTTGCATTAAGTCCATTAACTTTGACAACTCATTACGAAGATCTAGTTGAGGTGAATGAGTTCTAACTGTTGGGTTCCCCATGTTAGGTTCAGTCATTGGTTCAATTAGTTCTGCCTTATCAGGAATTTCAACTGACTGCATTGGTTCGATCTCTGTGGGATGTTTTTCTTTTTCTTCAGGATCTTCGCTTAGTTCAACTTGTTGCTACAGAATAGAATCTCTTGCTACTCGATATAGGTCCTAATATGTGATTGTACCTTATCTAGAACCTTCTTCTTTACATTTGCAAGAATTTTAGCTTTCAAGCATAAAATTGTTATCATAAAAGGAAAGTAGGCTTGGCCAGAACATCTAGGGGCACATTTTGAATTTCTCTTAGAATGATTTTTTCCACATCAATGGCCTTTCACATTGAAATTAAGTATAATAAGACCATTCGCTCTAATAAAATCATGACCTCATGTAAAATAGGCATAAGGTTGAACCGAACAAAATAAAACCATAACTTTGCTAGTGGTGTCAAATATTATCTGCGACAAGTGTGAATTCCATGCTTTGACACAGCCCACTTAGAGCTCGAAATAGTAAGTTCCTCAAGAATTTCTTGCAATTTTTCAGTCTCAATATTTCTTATCAAAGAACAATATTCGTTGTCTTCAAAATCAAAGAATTTAAAGAATTCATTAATAGTGTTTGAGCTTTTTAGTACTTTTATTCCTCAAATAGGAACTTCTATTACTTTTCTTGAGATCAAATGCACGAGCTAACTCTTTATCTGCACTAGGTCTTCTCTCACAAAATAACTCCTAATTGATGGCTTCAGTAATTTGTCGAATGCGTGCCATTAAATCAATAAAATAACTCCTAATTGATGGCTTCAGTAATTTGTCGAATGCGTGCCATGAAATCAAAGTGTAAAGCCTTTTTCTAGGAGCATTTGTTGATGTTGAAGATGCTATCGTATCTCGCTTTGGCTTCTTCACAGTGAAATTTGTTTTGTGATTCTTCAACTTGGATAGAAGCATAAGTTCTTTAGCAAGGCATGATTAATTTGAACATAAGATGGAAACAAATATTTTCTCAAAATTTTAATTAGTATAAAAATTAATAATTCAATAAATTTGAAAAAAATAAAACTGAAATTTAGGAGAAAATTTTCCTTACCACCTTTGTATAAAAATTAAAGTGTAACGCCCCAAAAATTTAAGCTTTTAATTTTTGTGTTGTGGCTTTAAATGCATGTTAGCACTACTAGATTAGTGATTTTAGAGTATTTGGGGGTCTTTATGAAGTCCGGGGTTCAAGCCTTGGCATATGGAAAATTTTTGTTTTTAGGATTAGGGGAACTCTGGCTCTAGGTGGTAAGCCTTTTAAATAATTGAGACTAAAATGTGTCACAAGAGGACTTTTGGTCTAGTGGCAAGGTGGCGTTAGGAGTGTACATGCGGTCTGAGGTTCGAGTCACACCCTGCTCTTTTGTTGAGCAAGTGTTGGAGTTGGAATCGAACACGGATAAAGGAAGTTTGAATTGGTCTTGGGAGGTTGCAATAGAGATTTTAGGAAGGATAATGCAGAGAAAATCAAGGGATTGAGTTAGTAAGAAGTTTGTGCCAATTGGAACTGTTTGCTTGGTGGGGAGTTCGGTTTTGTGTGGTGTAGGGGAGGTGATGTCATTTTCTCTTTTGGCTAATTCGGCTTTTGACACTTTTGGTCAATTTGTTACCAAAATTCCTAAATACCGAAGTTGCTTTTCTCTCCTTTCTCTATATTGTTGAATTTAAATTGGGAAGTGACCTCATGTGCATTTTCTGTTTCTTTCTTTGTTGTTTTGTTTCCCGTCGTTGCTGTCAAGGGTACGAGCACCTTTTGTCTTTCATTTTGATAACCCCTACCGAAACCTACTATCTCTTTCTGGCTTCTAAATTTCGTTCAAGGCTTTGGTCGACTGTTCCTTCCTTTCCATCTACTTTCTTTCTTTCCCTTTCTTTCTAAAGCTGATTATAACCCCTTGTCTTTCTCAAATTTTTCTTTTCCTTCCTTCCAAAATTTGGTTGAATAATATCCCCTTGCTATTCGGTTTTCATTGTTTGTTTACACCCCTACTTAGTTTTCTCCTTTGCGCCTCTTTAATTCATCCTTGGGTTAACAATTGATCTCTGTCGAGCGGTAAGTGAATTTGATTTATTTTTAGTTTCTTTAATCTTTTTCAAGGCACCCTACTCTTGTGCTGCTAAAAAGTCGAAAGTATCTTACCCTTCTCTGTCTCGTTGCCAATTTCCCTTCTTCTCTATTAGGTGTGGTGTTATCAAAGTTTGGGGGTGGTTGAAACCTCTCGCTCATCGTTCGATTGAAGGTAAGTACTCTCGCTCATCGTTAGTAGGTGTAGTCTACTCGGTTAATCTTTTCGGTCTAATTGGATCCGTTTGTAATGTAGATTATCAACAAGGGACAAGGGTCAACGTTAGCCAGTGATCTAGGGGAGTTAAGTCGTATAGGTGTTAATTAAGGTAAGGGTAATTGGTGATTTGGGAATTAAGATGTTGATGAACCTTTACCAACATATTAACTGACTGGGTATCCTGTGTCAATATAGGGTGTGGACGTACGCGAGTCTTAGCACGGGTAGCAATAGGTGTGTACTCGCACTAATAGATCGTAGATCAGTAAAAAGTCGAAATGCTAAAATGACGATAAGCCAAAAATACGGCAACGATTGCAATATAAGCGTACGAATGCACGTGTGGAAAATCTGATGCGATAATAGAGGCCACCATGAGGGACCTCATGGGTTTAGGCCAATTTTGGGCTGAAGTGGGCAGTATGGGCCCAATGGGCTCGTGGGCCCTACACGGGTCTTTGTCATGGATATGTGGAAATATTGGACCTGGCTATGTCGTTCACCTAGCTAAGGTTGATTTTGGGCTTAATGGGCCAAATGAGCATGTGGGCCCCACTTGGGCTACGTATTAGACTTTGGGCCCAATTGAACATTTTGATTGAAAAAGGTTGCACGAGTTGCGCGAAACAACTGTGGGCCTACGGATAGGTCGGTAAGTGTACCCAGACCCTAAATTACGAAATGACTGTTATGCCCTTGAAGGGCAAAATGACTAAAATACCCCTATGTGATATGTGATTGTTTTTGCATGCTATCTATTATTATGTTTGCATTCATATGTGCCATTATACTTCATGGGGGTGGGTTCATTGATTGGAGGAAGTAATTGATATGTTAGGGTCACACGAGTCGTGTTAGACGACTGTGGACCCATCAATGGCCTTGAGCCGATTATGTGATTGCCAGCTCTACTACAATATTGGTTAGTGCCGCAACTGGTGCTACATTGGAGTGTAGGGATGGGTGGGTCGATTTAATCCCCACAGGAGTGTAGGGTTAATAGGAGATGGAGTACAGGGTTGGCTGGGTTTGCACGCATTGCATATTCAAATTCAAATATTGATATAGGCTAAGGCCCAACTGAGGCTGTAGCGGGCTCAGGCCTAATTGCCACTGATTCTGATATGGGTTGAGGCCAAGATTGATGTGTTACATGTTATGTGATTGATGGGGTTACACACTGAGTTTTCATAAACTCACCCCTCGTTTTAGTTTTTTTCAGGTAATCCCCAGTAGTATAATGGTTCGACGTAATGGAGGATTCGGAGGTGGCCACACTATGGACAAACTATTTTTAAGTACTTTAAATTACGTTGCTTTAAATGTGTTTCTTTTATTTGGGTTTTTATTGTAATAAGGCCTTTCCATGGTTTTTTTATTTTGAGATTTTATTATGCCTGAATTGCTTAACTTCTAGTTTTTAAGTTTCGTGTTTAAAAGACAAATGACATTTTTCAAATCTAATACAAGTACATAAATGTTTTCAAAGAATTGCTTCTGCTGTAAACGAATGTGAAAGTATAATAACATTTTTAAAGTAATAAAGGTTTTCGTTAACAATATGAGGTTTACAACCATTTCTTAGTTCTTTAAAGAATTTGAGTCTAGCTTAAATTTTTGGATTACATATGTTTTAAAAGCTAATAAGAAAAAGTGTGTGGTTATTAAAAGAGAAACCCGTTTAAAATCTTGGTTAAATAATGTTTTTGATAAATGATCTTGAAGTTTTCCAAACATCGAAGTTTTACAATACGCCCCTCAATGTGACACTGTTAGGTTTGACCATAATGGCTGGGCCAAGTTTGGGGTGTTACAGATACAACATCGTAACATATCCTCTAAAATCTGTATAACTCTTTCGAATTGACCATCTCCCTGAGGATGAAAAGCTGTACTGAAATTCAATTTCATTCCTAGAGCTTCTTGCAATTTCTTCCAGAATCTCGATGTGAATCTCGGATCTCTATCGGAGATAATGGACAATGATACACATGTAATCGTACAATCTCTGACAAGTACAATTCGGTTAATCTATCCAGGGAGTAATCTATATGTACCGATATAAAATGAGTAGATTTCGTTAATCGATCAACAATAACTAGATTGCATCTTTCTTTTTCGAAGTCAGGGGCAATCCCGATACAAAATCCATCATAACTCTATCCCATTTCCATTCTAAAATCATCACGGGCTGTAATAAACCTGATGGTACCTGATGTTCAGCTTTAACCTATTGACAAATCAAACATCTCAATACAAACTCCGATATATCTCGTTTCATTCCCGACCACCAATACAATTGTTTCATATCATTATATATTTTAGTGCTACTCGGATGAATAGAAAAGCGACTAGCATGTGCTTCATGTTTTTTTGAATGAGCTCAGCATCTTTCAGTATACAAATTCTATTCTGGAACATTAAACAATCATCAGTTCCAATAGTGAGTTCAGAGTCAGAATTAGACTCACAGTGAAATCGTTTAGCTTGTAACTTGATATCATTTTTCTGAGCCTTGCAAATTTGTTGTAGATGCTTTGGTTTAGCTTTCAATTCAGCTAAAATAGATCCGTCATCACATAACATCATTTGCATGTTCAAAGCCTGTAAAGTAAATAGGGATTTTTGGCTCAAAGCATCAGCTACAACATTAGCTTTTCCTGGGTGATAATCAATCATGAACTCGTACTCTTTTAGTAATTAAAGCCATCTCTGTTGTCGCAGATTCAAATCTCTTTGTGACATCAAGTATTTCAAGCTTTTATGATCTGTGAATATTTTACACTTTTCACTGTAGAGATAGTGACACCAAATCTTTAATGCAAAAACTATAGCGGCTAATTCAAGATCATGTGTCGGGTAATTCTTCTCATGTGGTTTCAATTGCCGGGAAGCATATGCTATAACCTTTCCTTCTTGCATTAATACACGACCAAGTCCGTTTAACGATGCATCACTATAAATTACGAACTCGTTACCCGATTCAGGTTGTACTAAAGCCGGTGCTTCTGTTAATAGTGCTTTCAACTGCTTGAAACTCTATTGACACTTATCAGTCCATTCAAATTTCACATCCTTTTGAAGTAATCGAGTTAACGGTACTGCAATCATTGAAAATCCTTTAACAAATCTTCGATAGTAACCTGCTAAACCCAAGAAACTTTTAATCTCAGATACATTCTTCGGTGGTTTCCAATCTAATATCGTGGATATTTTGCTCAGATCAACTCTAATGCCTTCTGCTGAAACGATATGACCTAGAAATCTGACTTCCCAGAGCCAAAATTCACATTTGCTGAATTTAGCATATAATTGCTTATCTCTTAAAGTCTGTAACACAATTCTCAAATGTTCGATATGCTCCATCTCAACACAAGAATAGATCAGAATATCGTCAATGAAGACAACAACAAATCTGTCTAAATATGGTCCGAAAATACGATTCATTAATTCCATAAACACCGAAGGAGCGTTAGTCAAACCAAAAGGCATAACTAAAAATTCATAATGACCATACCGTGTTCTGAAAGAAGTCTTTGGTATATCTGAGTCTTTAACCCGTAACTGGTAATAACCCTATCTCAGGTCAATCTTTGAAAATATTGTAGCCCCTTTTAACTGATCAAACAATTCGTCAATTCGTGGTAGAGGATACTTATTCCTTACAGTCACTTTATTCAACTACTACTAATCGATACACATTCTCATTGACCTATCTTTCTTTTTCACGAACAACACCGGAGCACCCAAAGGTGAGAAGCTATGTCTCGCAAAGCCTCTATCTGTTAATTCTCGCAACCATGCTTTTAACTCTTTTAATTTGGTCGGTGCCATCCAGTACGGAGCTATCGATATTGGTGTAGTGTCTGGTAACAACTCAATGCCAAATTCAACTTCTCTGATCGACACTAAACACGGTAACTCTTCTGGAAATACATCTAGAAATTCACAGACAACCGGTACAAATTCAATCTTTGATTCTGACACCTTAATATCCAGTACATATGCTAAGTATGCATTACAACCCTTTTTCACATATTTTTGAGCTCGCATAGCAGATATCACAATCAGTGATTCATTCGAATCATTTGATTCAATCTGAATAATTTCACCGTTCTGACATTTCAACTCTATACTCTTTCGTCTGCAATTCACAACCGCATCATGCATATTCAGCCAATCCATGCCCAGTATCACATCGAACTCATCAAACTGTAGGAGCATCAAGTCAGCTAGGAAACAATATCCCTGGGTCATTAATGGACATTTCCTACAAATTTTATCAACTAAAACAGACCTGCCTAACAGATTCGATACTTTAACTACAAATTCTGTAGACTCAACATGTAAACTCTTTTTAAACACTAGTTCCATACAGATATACGAATGAGTTGATCCAGGATCTATCAACGCAACTATATTAGTGTTAAACAGAGAAAAAAGTATTGGTAATAACATTAGGTGACAAGGCTTCCTGATGTGCAAGTATAGCATAGGCTCGAGCAGGAGCGCATGTCTCAAATCTAACATTTGAATCTCGTGTAACACTACGGTTTCCACTCTGATTGTCAGCATTTTGTGGTGGTCTGCCTCTAGTAACAGTATTGCTAACTTTTATAGATTGCTCTTTAACAGCAGTAGATCTCTCTAGACAGTCTCGGAGGTAATGATCTAGTGACCCACATCTAAAACATGCTCCACTTTTCAATCAGCATTCACCAAAGTTCTTTTTGTTACAATGCTTGTAATCATGTCCCGAATTTCTCACACTACCCGCACTAGCAACAGATGTCATCTGGGGCTTCAGATTAAATGATCTTGCATTTCTATCTCTGATTGTTACACCTACAGAAGCAGTGGAATGGGGATGATAGTCTTTTGACTTCTTCGATCCAGACTGATGCGAATTACTCCCAAATCTCTTTATAGATTCTCTAGATTTAAAATCAGTTTTTCGTTTCTCTTTAGCAAGTTCTTCGACTTTACAAGCCCTATCAACCAGAACAATAAACTCTTTTAACTTGAGAATTCCGACTAACAATCGGATATCTTCATTCAACCCATCCTCAAACCTTTTACACATAATGACTTTGGTAGAGATACATTCATGAGCATATTTACTGAGTCGTACGAACTCTCTTTCATATTTTGTTATAGTCATTCGACCCTGTTTCAGCTCAAGGAATTCCTTTCTTTTCTGATCGATGAATCGTTGGCTAATATACATCTTCCAAAATTCAGTCTGAAAGAAATCCCAGTTAACTCGTTTGCGCGAAACAACTGCACCACTGATATGCTAAATCTCGTAATATGGAAATAGCACATTTCACACATTCATCTAGTCTGCAGAATAGTTTATTGAAAACCCTGATCATATTTTCAAACTAGAACTCGTCCCATTCAGCATCATCACTAGCTGAAGCTCGAAATCCTTCAACCCTGTATTTCCATATTTTATCAACAAGTGGTCTATTAAATCTCAAAGGATCCGTAACTCGTATATTTTTAAGGTTTGCTCACACAAATTTGGAAAACCATTCAGACATCATTTGGAAGAAAGCTTGTTTAGCTTCTCCCTAACTGCTCGTAGCAGGGCTCGATTCGGTAGGCACAGTCCATTGAATGGGAGCTGGCGCATTACTTTCAACATCCTTGGCTATTGCTCGATTTGAATCCATTTACTAAATAACACATAATTCAAAAGATATCAGGAGATTATCACACTATCGCAGTAGCATATATGGCATGTATAGCTAGACTGGTATACACTACGTTAGTCCTAGAATAGACTAAACCTGTAACGCCCTGATTTTCGGGTTTTTGTGTGATTTTTGTGAATTTGGTAAAAATTTAAATTTTGGTATTTGGCTGTGCAATTCATGTTTGGAGTTTGTAAATGGGCCTATGGAAGGCCCATGTGTTGGGTAAAACCCGGTAGAATTTTTAATTTTTGGGCTTAAAGAAGAGGGGGCTTGAGTTGGAGGTCTTATAAGGAAATGTGGGTAAAATGTGTCACAAGTGAGCTCTTGGTAAAGTGGCAAGGTGGAGCCACTAAGCTCCTATAAAAGTGGCGTGTGGAGGAGTGTACAAGGGCCAAGGTTCAAGTTGCAAGGTAAGCAAATGAGGGTATTTTTTTTTATGTGTAGGAAGGGTGAGTGTTGGAACCCAAGTGGACTCTGATGGAGGAGTTTGAATTTGGCATGAGCATGTATCAAGGAGTGATAAGGGGGAGGATAATTAGGAGGGATTTTAGGAGATTCGAATAGGTGATGGCCGGCCAAGGGACTTGTGTAGTGCAAATTCGACATTTGAGCTAAGTCAGGCATATTTCGGCATTTTATTTTTGTACCGATTAGCCATAACCAAAATTCCTCTCTTCTTCTTTCATTCTCTTCTCCCATACTCTCTTCTTCTCTCATTCTCTTCCTCTTTAATCTCTAAAAAAGCCGAACCTACTTCCCTCTTTTTCTCTCCTTAGCTGAATACTCTAAACAATGCCAAAATCCCTAAGGTTTCAAGAAGTGTCGATTTCTTTTAATGGTACACCTTTATTCTTTTCTTCTTTTAAGCCAAACCTTACGCTCTCAAAAGCCTCTACTCTCTATTGTCAACACCCCTTCAGTCCATAAACGCTTTCTTCTTCTTTGATCCAAAAGCCGAAAACACAACACCTTTGGGGACTTAGTAGCCGAATCCTGAAGTCTTTGGGATTCATTTTCTGCTGATACTTTGTGGGCAAGTTCCGTGTCAGATTTTAGACAGTATGAGTTGGAATTGTTAGTAAGAGAACAGTTGGTAAGTGTTCGAAACCTTGGTTCAATTCATTGTTATGGAAGTTAAGAAAAGCCGAAACCCCTAAATCATTAGGGAGGTTGTCATTTTAGGCTTAGGGCCTTATTGGCCTCTTTCATTCGGTTTTATGGTCTTATGTAGAGAAACAGGTATTTTTGAAGGAGCATCGAAGGTTGGGAATATTGGTGTGGCTAGTCTTGGATCTAAACAATCAGGTTCAGCTAAGGTAAGGGAGATATGGATTGCTTGTATGGTAGCTGAATATGGCAATAGTCTGGTAAGTAGACTTCATTGATTCGTAGTTAATAACCTAGTAATTAACTGTAGGTTCGTTGCGTGGGAGATCTTGTGGTGGTGGTCGCAAATCAGGTGTGTAACGAACCCTCTTTATTAGCTTAACTCGATATATGCCGAAAAGCTGAAATGCCGAAATTCTGGCATTTCGAGGACTCGTGAGTATGCGAATGCTCATAGGTTAGTTAGATACGCTAAGTTCGATGATCGGGATCATTAGAAAAGGTAAGGGCACGATTTCCTGCATCACGATAAGTTGGGCCTCGAGGGGCTGAAATTGGGCTTAATGGGCTTTCGGGCCCATTTGGGTAAATTTGGTAGAAAATGGAATCTGGATAAATTGCACATTAAGACAGTTAATACCGTTATGGAATATAGGCTAAATGGGCCTAGATAACTAAATCACCTACGTAGGGCCCATTAGGGGTTTTTGGGCCCAATAACTCGATTTTGCTAAAATGGGCTAGAATCGCTGTTTAAACATGATATGCCAAAGATTACTATTTTACCCCTAGGTGAAAATGACTATTATACCCTAGGGTTTTATTTTGATTGAAACACATGTGATACTATTATTGTACATGATATGCCATGATATGTTCATTTTATGCATGGGTTGGGTTATATTGATGGAGGAAGTGTAAGTGGCAATGCCACAGATACCGAAAAGGGGCTTTGCCCTAGTTACCAAAAGAGGCTAGGCCTCATGTTATATGATAAAGCAGCTATGCTGCCAGTGGAGTGTATTGGTTGGGTGGGTCGAGTTATTCCGTACATAGAGAGCTTTGTTGGTACGGGTGGAGAGTAGCGGTTGGGTGGGTTAATAGTTTTCCCCACATATGGATATGGGTTTGCATACATGCATTGAGATTTACATGTATTGTTGAAATGGGCCAGTGGGCCATACCGTTTACAGAATAAGGCTTCGGCCTAGTGAGTTTATATATGAAAAAGGGCTAAGGCCCAGTAACCGATATATGAAAAGGCTTCGGCCCAGTGACAGATGAGATTGAATCAGTGCTTAAGCCCAGTATGCTTGTGTTGATGTGGGCTCTGGAAGGGCTTTGTTGCACACTAAGTTTTCCAAACTCACCCTTTTCTTTAACCTTGCAGGTGAGCCTTGATTTGGAGACTTGGAGCCGGAGGGGATTCAGAGTGGCCATCTAGATCACATTCTAACGTTTTCCTTAAATGTTTGATTTTTCCAATAATTTTTGCTTAAATTATTTTTATTCGGTTTTTGGTTTGTAATAAGGTTGCTATTAATTATTTTTCTTTGATATGATATTATATTGGAATAGACTTAGGTCGCGGTTTAAAAATTGATACTTGTTTTGAAGATAATGAAACGTCTACAACCAACTCGTTTATAAAATTTATAAAATCCTCAAATGAATTCTAAACTTAGCTTGTTTTTCGAACTTTCGCTAAATTAAAGTGTGGCAACGGTTGGGTGCATGTCTAGGATTGGATCCAATAAGAGCTTGGTACTTAAGTAGCCTACTTGGCTCACCTCCTCTATTCCAGAATCCTACATGGTGTACAGCTTCCATTCACTTTAATTCTTAACTAAGATATTCTTAAAAATGCTACGACATACTTTGAACAAGACATAGTTTTCTTGTAACCTTCCAATGTGACTCGTCAAATCCGGTCGTAACGTTTAGACCGGGTTTGAGGTGTTACAAAACCGTAGCTCTGATACCAATAAAATATAACAACCCTATCCCATAACCGTCGTCAGAATAAGTAAGGGGCATTACCGAACTTGTAACTCAGATTAGAACAGTGTAATTTTAAACTTTTACCAAACATTAACTCATTTCAGCAATATCAATCATACATAATCTTAATATGCCTAAACAAACATATAAAGCTTTAATTATACAATAGAGACTAATTTAATAACATATAAAAGATATATGTAAACTTAAGAAAATTTTCAGAATAGGATCACACGGCCGTGCACCCAAGCCGTGTGCCTCACACGGTTGCCAGACATGCCTATGTGTCCAGGCCGTGTGAAAGCAGGGCATACATATTGACTTGTGCAAACCTCCACAAGACACGCTCGTGTGTCTCGGCCATGTGAAATTTAGGGAGCTACTGACTTGCACCCACGGCCATAAGACATGTCCGTGTGTCTTGACCGTGTGGCATCCTGTCCAATAAAACTAAGGTGCAGGGGTCACACAGTCGAGTCACACACCCGTGTGCTCTGGTCGTGTGGCATGAAATAGGCTTGATTTAAGCCATTTTCACAACATATTTGTTCAAGTACCTAAAACATCAATTTCACAACATTTATAGGCATAAACCATCAACCTATTCAGCCAATTCAAAATACATCATATACCATTCTTGACCAACCGATTTCAATGCCACATAAATAACACAAACATATATTCATTTCAAGTATCCATATCAAGTCAATACCTACATTTCATCACTCAATCTTATCAATTCCATACATAGCACAATCTCATCTTAATATAAAAGTAATCTTATACCAAAATAACCATTTCATTCTCTCCCAAAACTTACCATATAATAATTAATTTGAGGACATAATACAAACTAATTCCATATCAACCAAAGTCAATCATTTACCATAAGCATGTATTATCTTACCATTTCCAAAAAATTCGCATACCATATAAAGGATATATCAAATAAGCCTTCCTACCAAAACATTCATTTGAAAATCAATGCATATCACATATCTTGAGTATATGCCAAAATCATAACACATTAAAAACATAGATAGCCATATACATCAACTTATAAACTAGCCTATACATGCCATATTTACAACATTTATAAAGATCCAAAAGTACCAAAAGCCTGTTTGGAGAGTGTAATGGCAATCTCCAACTTTGTTCAAAATTAAGCTAGCTTCCGAAATCTATAAAACACGGAAAAACAAATGGAGTAAGCTTTAAAAAAAAACTTAATAAGTTCGTATAATATAGAATTTAAACTTACCGAATCAACATTTAAAACGTAAACAACATCACTAAACCAAGTCATATGTCCCTAATGCCTATTCAACCATCATACACATGTTATGTAGGATCGCCGGTGCCTCCAAGGCGCAGCGGAAAATTAGAATAATAAATTTTACCGGCGATCCATACCATGGATCCATGTGTAAGGAACGAATCGGGGTGATAAAGGTTTCGAAATTACCGAAACTTCAATCTGAGTAGACAGCGACGCCAAGGCAACGGGAATCCTGAAGACTATCGAACCAAGCCGCAACCTTTAACGATGTCGGCCTCTACGTAGTCCACCCAATTGACAATGAACGGAAATCTCTCAGAAAACTATTTTCAGAGAGTATCACTTTTGACGGCTGCTAGGCCTCTCTTTTATGGTTTCGGGATTGCCTATGTATATCCCCTTTAGGGTTTTTACCCTTGCCATATTTTAAAACTTTGTGTTAATTGGTATATATTCATAATGAATATTTATTACCATAAATAATCCGAATCATAATAATCGTTATTAAATAAATATAATAACTTTTAACCGAAAATTATAATTACGTTAATTATAATAAAGATTTCGGTAAACTATATTTATTTAAATTTATATATATATGAACCAAAATCATATATTAGAAAATTATGTTCTTGATTATGTGTACAACATCCTTGTACATATAGTATGTTCAATAATTTGATTGCCGAATTTAATTAATTCTATAATTAATTTAATTCATGCGACAACCAGACACAATACCAACTATGTTTTACTCCGTTCATTTCAATTAAAAGGTGTGACCCTATAGGTTCTTGTAACATTAGCAGTAATATTAGAACTATTCTAATATTACAAACAATGAGTGGCATCTAGCAATGCATCATTGCTACCTAAGTTACAAGAAGTCATGATTCGACATAACCTTTTGTGATTAACTTTTCATGCATTAATCCTTAAGTCCAATATCTTTAGAATAGACACAAGTCATGGAATAGTCACACTTGCATAGTCCATCCTATGTTTCTTGATACCTTGAGTAGACTATGATATACAAATAAGTATGACATCTCATATCAACTTATTTGAGCATGGCCATGCATTTCTAGTCTCACTCAATCAAGTGGCCTGAGATATTACTCCTATTATGTAGGAGGGACTTATCCTATATTGATCAACCATATCCCTCTACATAGATTGTGGTATATCCAACATTAGTCTTAATAGAACAACCAATTACAGTGTTCGTTTGACTATATCAAAATATACAACTCACGATGTTGGAATGATGATGATCTCAAGTATGAGGATCATATACATATTAATCACTATGAGTAATATTGTGACAATTACATAATAATCCAAGAAACATACTCATAGCGGGTCGGTCCAATATGTTGTTCTCTAACACACACATTCATGCATTGATTCTGATACTCGATATCAATGACAACTCTTTATCATCAATCAACTACATGTTAGTCTCAATGCATTATTATTGTCCTAGCCAACAATAATACTTGACTAAGGATCTTTTAAGAATAATCATATTATTCTTAGGACATTATTATAAAACAGTTTATTTATGCACACAGAAATGAAACTGAAATAATAATGGCAAAGCCTTATATTAATAAACATGATAAATCAAGTATGTTGTTACAACCATCTCGTGATTGATCTTTGGGCATACTCTTACATGTTAGTCATATAACAACCATGTAATCATCCATTCCAACGATGAAACAAACATATAACATTCAAGTAGCCATAATTCAAGTATCAATTCATTCATTTATCAAATACTCATATAGCATAAAATCATATAACCATGTAACAATTTATCTATACATATCTTAAATCTCATATAACATATTAATCATGTATACCATGTAATATGTATCATGTAAACATATGTCTTAAAATCATATACTTCTTATATATCTTGTAACATATATCATATAAACATGTACTTGTAACATATAATCTATGTATCTTGTACCCCATATAACAAATAATCTCTTATGAATCATGTAACATGTATTTCTTATAATACACATCAGTATAATTCCCGTTGAACCTTTGGAAAACATCGAGGGATACTCGGGTGATACACACACAGTGTATATATGTAAACCTGTAAATCCGTCAATTCATCGTAGATGCTCTTTTGAGCCATATACTGTATGCTCCTCCTGAGCCAGTAATGGTAAACTCGAAGGCTGAACATGTAAGCCCAAAGGTTGAACGGTAAGCCCGAAGGCTGAACGGTAAACCCGAAGGTTGAACATGTAAGCTTATGAGCTGTGGTGAGCCCGCAATGAATGTAGGAGCTCAACCAAACGGTAGCCCTAGTGACATGTCACTTGTATCCTATGACTTTCTATGGTTCAAACGGGACTCGGTAATCAATTTATTCAAGTAATCAATAGGCAATTGCATCCATTAACTAATATATACATTTAATTAATAAATATTACAACAATTTCAATTATAAATACAATTCAATTCTAATTATACGAACTTACCTTAATTTAGATTGTATACTCGATATCTACTCATCTACATTTAGTTTCTCCCTATAAAGTTTCAGGATTTGTTTGTCTTGATCTATATTAATTCAAATTTAACTCAATTATTTACTAACACATTCAATTTAGTTCAAAAACATGTATTTTAGCCATTTTACAAAATAGCCCTTGTATTTCACATTTTGACACTTTAGTCCCTAAATCATAAATACCCAAAATACTCAAAATCCCAATATGCATGTATATAGCCGAATACTCCTATACTCTATACAGGCCCATCTCCTTCACTTATTCACATTTCTAACCACAAAATTTCTACCTTTTTCAATTTAATCCCTAATACTCAAATTCATTTAAAATCTCAATACAAAACATATAAATTTCATACAAAACTTTCCTTATTCATCAATTAACAAAATAAAACTCATATATTCATCAACATCATGTCATGAAATTATCAGCAATTCCATGAATTTGGGTATGGCTTTATAGAATACTAAACAACAATATCAAAAGCGTAAAAATTATCAAAAAAATCGATTACAAAATACCTTAATTTAGGATCAATGTAGCCGAACCCTAAAAATGTGAAGATAAACTCTCTCTTTTCTTATAATCGGTTTTCGGAGGAAGAAATAAAGCCATAATTTAATTGTGTTTTACTAATATAACATATATTAACCAAATGACTGTTTTAACCTTAATGAATTCACAAATAAAGCCATTTAAAACAACCCATTACCGTCCATACATAAAAGTCATGATATATTTACCATGCAAGGACCTTTATTAATAAAATCAAAGTCAATTCAGCCATATATGCAATAGAACTCAAACTTATCGCTTTATGCGATTTAGTCCTATTTACCGAATTCACTAATCAAACTGTAAAATTTCTTTACGAAACTTTTGTACGGTAATTCTATCATGTTGCAAAACTATTTAAAATAATAAAAATAATATTTTGACTCGATTAAGTGGTCCCGAAACCACTCGTTCTGATCAGACTCAAAGATGGGCTGTTACATAGAAAATATTTCATCAAAACAAGGGTTACACGCCCGTGTGGATATAGGACATGCCCGTGTGGGTAGGCCGTGTGGTCACACACACTCGTGTCTATACCCCGTGTAACTTTCTGTTTCTGACGTCATCAATTAAATGAAACCATACGGCCAAGCCACATGCCCGTGTGCTAGGTCGTGTGACAAATTAAATTCTCGTAAATTAGGTGTAGACTTCACACACCCTTGGCACACACCCATGCCCAAGGTCGTGTCATCCACATGGCTGAGAAACACGACCGTGTTGAATTATTTTTCATTTCAAAGCTAAAATAGTTTTCAGACGGGCTAGTACACGTCCGTGTTCCTGGCCGTGGCATTCACACAGTTGAGACACACGCCTGTGTCTCTGCCCATGTGCTCCATTCTGAGCATTTTGTTTCTTCCAAATCAAGGTGCAAGGGACATACGATCTATTCACATGCCCATGGGGCTGACCGTGTGTCACACACGGCCTAGACACACGCCCGTGTGGATAGTTTATAGGCTATTTACCAAGTCAATTACCACCCTGAAACATAAACACACAAGCACTAAAGCATTGGTATAATTCATGGCATATTTAAGCAACAAACATGTCCATAACTAAGACATCATCACATCAATCTCATTACATTTCTAACATACCTAACCAATCACATACCCACAAACTCAAACCATGCAATTTACCACATCTATGAAATGCATCAACATGCCATAACACTTGTAATCAACATTAGCCACTATCAATTGGCCTTATACAAAATGAATTAAGTATCATCAAAAGCCAACATATTTGGCTAACCAATATGACATATAACAAAAAGACCAAGTCCCTATACATGCCATACTCAATGTGTTAAAACTAGCTATACCCAAATTTCCAATTGATAGTGTGATCGAGTCTCCGACATCCTTCGATCCCTGAGCTATCTTGGTGATGCTATAAGAAAAATGGACAAGAAAGGGGAGAAAGCATAAAGCTTAGTAAGTTTGCATGTAAATAATTAATAACACTAATCATGTAATATCATACACATAACATAAATATAACTTGATACAATGTCATTACTTATCATGAATACATCTTAGATCATGTTCTTTACATAATAAACCATAAAACTCATGATTCCTTCATTCGCTTCTTACTGAAGCTTTATTGATGCATAACTCAAGAATTACGAGTTTCATGTACATGCCTATACCCTTTCAACATGTTCATACCTTGTCATTACACTGATATACTCTTGAATTACCTGTTGAACTACTTGGAATACTAAGGATACTTAGGAAATCTCGTACACATGGTAGGATGCCAATGCCATATCCCAGATATGGTCTTACATGGGATCACAAATTGATGCCGATACCATATCCCAGATATGGTTTTATACGGGATCTCATATTGAAGCCATGTCCTAGACATGGTCTTACATGAAATCTCACAACGATGCTAATGCCATGTCCCTGACATGGTCTTACATGGGATCACATATCGATGCCAATGCCATGTCCTAGACATGGTCTTACATGGGATCACACATAAGCCTAATGTCATGACATTTGTATCCTATCTATTCCTAAGGTTCAACCGGGATTTTGAAACTTTAAACCTCGTTACGTCATCATCGAGTCATTGTAAACCAAAATTCATAAAACAATTATACATATCATGCAAAATTAAAGCATTAAACACATAGAAACATAATGTTGCATTATTTACCCACAAACTTACCTCGGTAACAAAATATGACTAGTTTTTTCGGTTTAGTCTTTAACTTTATTCTTCCTTCGATTTAGGTTCAGACCTCTTTCTTCTTGATCTATAATAGAAAATTTCACTTATTTAATCACCATATTGTTCAATTTAGTCCATAAATCATACTTTGGAAAATTTACAATTTGCCCCTAAACTTTTACATATTTACAAATAGTCCCTAGGCTCGTAAAATGAAATGTACTCATTTGCTTTGCTACTTAAGCCTAGCAAACCTAACACATACTCATAACAACCCACATTTTCCTTCAAATCAAACTTTTACTACTCATTTTACAACTTTTACAAAAAGGTCCTTTTTATGTGTTTTCATGAAAATCACTTAGTAAAAGTTGTTTATCACACCTCAAACTTTCATATTCTTCCATAAAATAGCAAAACACATGCATGTCATCCATGGGTAAATTTTTAAACACAAACCCTAGCTCAAAATAATGGTAGAAATAGCTAAACCGAGTTACGAAGATCTAAAAAATGTAAAGAGCATTAAAAACAGGGCTAGGATGCACTTACTATCGAGCTTGAAGATGAAAGAAACCCTAGCTATGGCTTCTTGAGAAATTCGGCCAAGCATGGAGAAGATGGACAAAATTTTGGCCTTGTTTTCCCTTTTATTTCTTTTATTAACTAAATGACCAAAATGCCCTTCATTAAAACAATGGTATTTTTATCCTTCCTTGGGTATTTTTGTCCAAACTAAAGTATAATGGTTTAATTACCATCCAAGGACCTCTAATTTCAAACCTCATTACAAACAAGTACCTTTATGAACTAGAACACACATTTTTCACTTATTACAATTTAGTCCTAATTATCAAATTGTACACCCAATCGATAAAATTTCGTAACAAAAATTTTACACAGCCATTCAATCACGCAGTAAATATTAAAATTTAATCGCAATAAATTTTTCTATTTCAGATTTTTGGTTTCGAAACCACTATTCTAACTAGGCCCAATATTGGGATGTTACAAAGCTCCATCCTACAGTTAGGTGTTCTACACCTTCTACCTTATAATGCTTCGAATGGATACATATTCAAGTTGGCGCGATAATTGTTATTGTAGGTGAATGAAGAAAAGGAACATAGCTTTTCAAGTATATCCCAAAGTTGATTACACAACTTCTTAACATATCTTTTAAAACTTGAATGACTCTTTCTAATTGGCCATCAGTCTGAGGGTGAAATGCAGTGCTAAATTGTAGCTTAGTTCCTAATGATTTCTATAACTGATTCCAAAACCTTGAAGTAAACCATAGGTCTTTATCAGACACTATGGAAGATGGTATGCCATGCAAGTTTACTATTTCAACAATATATAGTTTAGCTAATTTCTCCAAAGAATAAGTAGTATTCACAAGAAGAAAATGAGATGTCTTGGTAAGTTTTTGCGTGTAAAATGATATGCGGTTTTGTGTAAGTATACACATCGATTCTAGTAATAAAGTGATGAGTGAGTATCGTTCCCACAAGTATTGGATTGAGGCATAAAAGCAGTCAAGTTATTATAATAAAATATGATTAATGCTATGGTAAAGCTATGGTAAGTATGTAGTGGCAATTAGTAGAGTAATGATATAAGCAATATGTGGTATTAAAAATTAACTGGAAATGTTGTGGCAAAAGTGAAAGTAGAAATGTAACAGTAATAACAAGAGCGATTATTCGAATATAATGTAAATAAAGAAATAAACAACTAAATATGTCGCAACAAAGATACTCTGACAAAGAATAAGGATAGAGTGATGTTGATTCGGAAGGTCAGGATTATGAGCAATCTACCTTTACTGTCAATAATGCCTTGGCAAAATTGTATCTACTTTACTACACAAAAGAGTTCTAAAATGGCTTGTGTCTCTCGAGAGTAAAACCTCAAGTTACCTTCCCTATGTCTATAAGCTATTTAGATATCTTGCATGGGTTCCTTTTGTATAATCGTGACTCTATGTCTATAGTCGACTACAAGTGTTAATCAAATACTTGCTCATTTCATTTAATTTTAATCCAACCAATCCAACCCTTTTGGAATTATAATGAATTTTTAGTATGCGAATAACCTTCTATGTCTAAAGATCATTGCATTTTAATTAAGAAATAAGAACAATCAAATAAAATAGTAAAGTAAATGATATATATACAGCATTCATAAAAACAGTTAAGGTTTCATCGAAAGTAATCCCAACCCTATGAGGTTTAGCTCATGGGTTGGGAAATAAAATTCCAAACCAAAATATTATCCAACATTGTGTTCAACTACTTCAGTTAAATCTTTCGAAGGAAATAACGGAAGAACTTTGGGAAGCAGCTTCCGCTTGCCCAGCCCACACTTCAGCAGCACAACATCTTATGATGGCTAATAAGGACTACCTTTGAGTTCCTGTCTTTTGTATAGCCAAACTCTTACTCATGCTGAAGGATCTCTTTCACTTTTTTTCCCCATTTGTGAGGTTCCATTTATCAGTTTTTATAGATATTTTAGGCTAGGGTCGACTAATAGCTTGTGATTATCTTCTCCTCTTTTAGGGGAGCTTATCTGGTACAAGTTTGAATTTGAATTTGAATTGCTGTATGAAAAATGTTAATTTGGTGTTCCTGGCATTGCCATGGCGTCCGTGTTGGCAAACTATCCACACTTTGTCCTAACAAAACTTCACTCATTTATTTCCTCATTCCAAAACATGTTCTTGCTACATCAACACAAACATCTCCACCATGAGCGATTAAAAGCACCCAATTCCATCACAATCCAAGTCCTAATGCAATATTAAAAATGCTAGCTAAAAAGTCCTAAAATGCAAAAAAAAAGGTACTTAAGTATAAGAAATTAACTAGGTCTAAAGGCATGAAATATAACTCTTTTCAAGAGTTATCATAAGCTGATCTAATACCACATATACAAAATTATTCTTGGACTGACTAAGGAGAAACCCTAAAATAAAATCCATAGTAATCCCATCCCATTTCCATTCTAGAATATCCAAAGGATACACTTTACCTGAAGAACTTGATGTTCAACCTTAACTCTTTGACAAGTTAAACAAGTTGAGACATACTCAGAAATTTCCAATTTCATGCTAGGCCATCAATATAAGTCCTTCAAACCTTTATACATTTTGATGTTTCCAAGGTGAAGTGAAAAAGGTCTTTGGTGAGCTTCCTTTAACAACTCCTTTCTCAGTCCATTCCTGCTCGTACAAATATTATGTCCCAGAATCTTAGCTCGCCATCCTTGCCTATACTGAATTTTACTGCTTTGTCAACCATCATTCTTTGCTTGAGATGATCACACTAAATATCATTCACCTACTCCTCTAATATCTGTGAAAGATGGGTTGGTTTTCCAACTAACTCTACCATCAATGCTCCATTATTAGGCATGGCGACCTTAGCTCAAAGACACATCAAGGCAATCACAATTTTACTACTCAATGCATCCAGCAGTACATTTTCTTTTCCTAGATGATACTCAATAATCAAGTCATAATCCTTTAACAGCTCTAACCATCTCATTTGGCACAAATTCAAGTCCTTTTGTGTCATTAAGTACTTTAGAATTTGTGATCACAAAATATATGACATTTCTCTTCAAATAGATAATGTCTCTACAATTTTAATGCTAGAACCACTGATTCTAATTCTAGATCATGCTTAGGATAATTTCTTTCCTGAGGTTTCAATTGGCGCGATGCATAAGCTATGACCTTTCGTTTTTGCATAAGGATGTGATTAAGTGAATAGATATTAAGGGTTGAGTCTATGTTGAGGTATGGTGCACCATTTATCTGTGGAACTGTGCAAGTTAAGTTACAAGGTAAATTGGTTAGGAGCTAACCGAACATAAACTAGGATATTTAAAGATAAAGAGAAATACTCAATTAGGTTTCTTAGAAGTTGTGGACTTTGATAAGAAAATCCAGTAGTGATGTGACATTTGTCAAGTTCTAGTAAAAACTTGGACTATTTTAATAGGTGTTCAAGTTTTATTAAACGGAGTCATCTTCTTCTCTTTTTCAAAATAATGAAATCTAAGGTTGGAGGAATAGGAAGTATCCTTTTAAACTAGATCAGAAGCCTTGGATTTTATCAGTAATATTTCCATACCAAGGTAAGTTTTATGCCTTTAAGTATATCTGTATGAGTGAATGGAGATGTAAGGACTTGTATGTGGGTTATCTAGGTTTGAAATGAGTATAAAGGTTATTTGTGTGGGTTTAATAGTGATATTTTGTTTTATAAGGTAGTGATTGTTGTAGTCTTTTATTGAATGTTGAAGCTAAAAAAGAATGGTATGATGAATATGCTTATATATAAATGTTAGATGAAGGCTGCATATGTAGTGGTACAAAATTGACCAGTATAGTGTATATGATAGACAATTTTAAGTTGAAGCATAATTGTATGAACATGTCTTAAATGTATAAGATTAAGTGTGTGTGAGTTTTAAATGGTGTAAATGCATGCAAGGTTTGCTAGTGAGTCCGTGTCTATTTCCACGGAGTCGTCTAAAGGGGTCCGTTGGGACTTGAAACATGATCTCTAAAAAGGAAAAGCCTATGGGCATGAAACAATATCGTGTAACACCATAGCTGGTAGGCTATGGCATCATATGGAAAGCACTAAAGGAAAGTTATTGTAACAGCCCTAACCCATATCCGTCGTTAGATTAGGGTTAAGAGGTATTACTGAACATTTCAAAACATTTTACAAAGCATCACTCATACATCATCATTCCATAGCAAATTATACATATAGAGTCCCTTTAAAAGGTTTACAAGTGTAACGCCCCAGAAAAATTTTAAGTTTCATTTTTTTTTTCCGGTTGTGACACAAATTGCATGTTTGCTTTATTAGCTAAATGATTTGGGTGTGTTTAGGAGTGTTTGAGAAGCCCGGGTTCAAGTCTTGGCCCTTGCAAAAATTTTTATTTTTGCTCTTAAATAAATCTGGACATTGGCAGATAGGCTTTATAAATAATAGTGCTTGTGGCATGGCACAAAGAGAGCTAGTGGTCTAGTGGCAAGTGGCGCAAGAGGTGAAGCAAGAGGTTTGGGGTTCGAATGTTGGCATAATCATAGGAGGGGTATTTATTTTGCTGCATTGGAGTTGGTTTGGGACTCTAAGTTGAATGGGTCTTAAAGATTTTGAATGGAGTTGTTGGAGGAGGAAATCAAGGAAAGGATTGGGGAGATTTTAGTGTAGGTAGTTGTGGAGTGATATTGGGAGAAAATCAAGGAGAGGTGGGGTTTAAAGGATGTTAGTGCTGAACTTGGACTCTAGCTACTAAAAAAACTCGGCTAGGGTCTCTTTTGTGTGCTTTTCAACATTTTGAGAACATTTTGGGGTATTCTTTTTCGTTGTGCCAATTTCGAGTTTTGGGTGTGGTGACAACTAGTTTTGGTTTTCCTGAGTGTCGAATTTTCCTATTTTCTTTTCTCTTACATTCTCGTGCTCTACCTTTGTAACCAAATTACTTTTGGGCATTTTCTTTACTTCTTTTCTTAAAGCCGAGCCTTACCTCTCTACTCTCAATCTTAATTCTTCATTTGGCCGAACCTTCATCCCTCTTCTCTGACAATCAAAGTCGACTACACTGTTCTTTTTTTCCCACTTCATTCGCCTTTCTTCTCCTCTCCATATCCCTCTTTGTCTTGCCCGAACTTAACATCTCTCTTCTTCTATTATTTTTATTTTGTTTCCTCAATTCTTTTACAAGTCAATTCTCCTCCTCTCTTGTCCCTTGAACTCCATCTTTCCCTCTTAAATACTAAGCTGACTACTCCCTAGTATTTTGGTTTTCAATTTTGCAAGACTTCAGAGAAATCGGTTGGTATTTGTACGTTCCCTCTCTAGTTCGCTATTATTCTTATGAATATTCAAATCAACTCTCTTTTATATTTTTCTCTGTAAAATCGAATGTTGATCTTTTCCTCATGATGTGATGATCGATGGTTTCAGGTATTTTCAAGGAGTGAAGGGGCACCAGTGTTATTCAAGTGTTTTCTCATATTATTCGATTAAGGTAAATATAGTACTTTCCTTTATAGGGTATAGGCCAAATATACCTATGTCTCTGTAAGGTAACACTATTACAACTATAATTGTTTCTACCTAACAGGGGTTATCGTTAGTGCAGTTAATTGTCAAGGTACATGTGTTTGTTTTGGCCAGCGATTTAGGAGGAGTAAATCATAGATTGTCTAGTTTAGGCATTAGGGGGCAAGAGCAGTTCACTTGATTCTGCTAACAGGTGTGTGAACACCCCACTCTATCTATAGGTCAGCAAAAGCCGAAATGCCAAAAGTCGAAAGGTTGGGTGTTGATGCCATACGAACGTGCGAGCGCATGTGTGGCAAACTGTGCCCACGAAACGTGGGTGTAAGATTGTAGAGGCCACCATGAGCGTTCTCATGGACTTGGGCCGTTAAGGGCCGTGTTGGGCCGAAATGGGCCATGTGGGCCCAATAGGGGCCCCACACGGATGAAATCTATGTTATATGCCAAATTCTGGGTTAGGCTATGTAGTTCACATAGCCATGACTAATTCTGGGCTAAACAGGCCACACCAGCGTGTGGACCCACTTGGGCCAAGCTATGGGCTCGGGCCCAATTACACTGTTATGATCATTTTGGTTACCTAAGTCCCTCTTGACGTTTGTAGTCCTCCTAAGAGGTTGGTATATGTACCAAGATCCCAAAATGGGTAAAATGGCTAAAATACCCTTAAGGGATAAAATGACTATTTTACCCCTAATGGATGAAAATGACTGTTATACCCTAGAGGTAGATTGACCGTAATTACGATATAGATATGACTATTACTGAGCATGACATGCTACATACACGTGATATTTATGACATGACATATTGCATGGAATTGGGATATTGATATGGAGGTAGTACTGTACTGGTGGCTATGCCACATATTCTGTTACTGGTGGCTGTGCCACATATACTGTACTAACAGCTAGGCTACGATATTGGTGTGCTGGCTGGGTGTGTTGATTTTCCCCCACATGGTGTGTTGGTAGTACGGAGTAGTATGTTGGTTGGATTGGGGTGGGTTGCAACGTTGATTTTTGTTCTGAACTGTTACTGTATTGGGCTAAGGCCCACACTATTACTGCATTAGGCTAAGGCCCACACAGTACTATTCTCGAATAGGGCTCAGGCCCGGACTATTCCTGCATACTGTTTATTGATTGACTGATAGTGGATTACACACTGAGTTTTGTAAATTCACCCTTTCTTTTTACTGTGCAAGTAATCCCAGTCTTAGGTGGTTTGGTGCTGCGAGGGTCTCGGAGGTGGCCACACGACTGCAGATAATTTTACATTTGGATTTATTTATACTTTAATTTACGTTTTGAGGTTTTATTTTTGTAATAAGGCCATTTATGGAATTTAATTTTTAACTGGGCTTTTGTTTAATTACTCAAAACTGCTATTTAGGAAAAGACGAATTTTCAAAACAATAACAATTTTTAAAGATACACAACTCAACTTCAAAAGTTTTCAAAAAATAAACTTCTGTAGGTTAAATCAATTTAACACACTAATGGTAAGCGTTGTGACAAATTATTTTGATAAAATTTAAGAACTCTTTTTCACTAAGGTTTCCTACGAATCACAAAGGGGTTTTCATCTGACTACGAGTTTTAACTCACAATTTTGATTTTCTAAAAGGCACGATGATGTAGCACGCCAGATTCGACCATAACGTCTGGGCCGGGTTTGGGGTGTTACAAGAAGACCTTAAACATGCTTTAGAGAAGGTTCAGGACTAAACCGATCTCATATAAAATTTTTGGAAACTTAACAATTTTTATAAGTTACAGAGGTCAGACGCCAGTCTGAACTGGTCGTGTGCCTCAGACGACATTAGACATGCCTGTCTATCTAGGCCATGGGAAAGTAGGTCATACCTATTGACTTAGGTCACATGGCAGAGGACACGCCCGTATGCGAGGCCATGTGAAAACCTGGAAGGTATACTAACTTGGGTCACTGGAACGGTGGAAATGTGCAAGTGTACACAATCGTAACAAGTAATAAAGTGACAAGTAAATGTCGAGTTATCGCACCCACAGGGACTGCAAAAAGTAATATTTATGAAATTAATTTTAAAACACTTTGGTGAGGGAAAAATATTTTGGTTTAAAAAGTTGACTAAAAAGTAAGGTAAAAAAAAAACACTAAGTAAAATAATTAACATAAAACGAAGAGTTCTAATACACGATTTCATATAAGATTTAATCAAGATGATATAATTGTGTTGGATTAATTACATATTTTTAACTTAGAATTATTAACTTCATGCTTATGCTGTTACGAATAAATTCAAGGCAACTCGGAAAAATTGCTAACTATTGCTCATACATACTTATTAAATTCAACTAATCTCTTGCATGTTCCCATGACAATTCAAACAATTAACTCAATTTAATAAACATATAAAAGATTCTGTGAAGTAACAAGGTAGCCATACCTTGAAACAATTTAATCACAATAATCTTGCAAGTGATGCAAGGCATATGTATTGCCAAATACAATGCTAATTCAAGCTTCAGCTACCTTAGAAGAATGAACATGCATTGATTAAGTACTGAGTCCATTAATTATAATTTCAATGCGTTTAATAATTAATTATTTAGTTATCTAACAAATATAATGCAAGAATAACTTAGGCATGATTTTACTTAATCAAGCATTTTTACCGAGGCCTATAACAGCATAAACACAACTTTAGTAAGTAAAGTAGGAAAAATATAATCAACGCAACACGAATTAAATTCAAGCTAAATTGATTAAAATAACCATTTAAAAAAAATAATATTCATAGACATGTTCATCATAAAAACAAAAGAAATTAAAAAGATAGGGAACAAGAAGGCAAATCCGGCGTTTCTCCGTGGCTTGACTGATTGCTCCGTTCTTCATCTCCGTTATTTTCACCGAGCAAGGCTTCTATGAATCCTTGATTGCTGCCCAAGATGGCTGAAGAACACCTCTTTTTCGAGGGAGGAAATCGGCACAAGAGGAAGGGGGAATGAAATGGAAAAGAAAAGAGAGAAAAGTTGAGAGAAAGGAAGAGAGAATAAGGGAATGTTGTGAAAATGAAGGATGAATAAAATGATCAGCAAGGGGTGGCCTTTATAGCTGATTGTGGCTGCTAAAAATAACAAATTCCAGTAGCCAAAGAGCCCCCCTATGGCCGGCCACACACATGGCAAAGTTGAGAAATTCAACTTTGTTATTTTAGGCATGGGGCAAATCTACAAAGCCACAATTTAAGGTGGGGTTTGAATGCAATTTGGAGGTCTTTCAAGGGCCTTTTTGCAAGCATATTTAGTCAGCTAAAATTCTGATTTGGGTCAGCCTATGGTCAGTTCTGGTCAGCCCAATTAGTGGCTGGTTTGGTTCACTCCATACGGTTCGACCAGTGTGGTTTAACTAGACCATTTCTCCACAATTAATTAAAAATAATTTATTTAGCCCAAATTAAATGGGTAATAAATTAAAGTTAAGTAAATTATGAATAAAAAACACATTTCTGGACCGTTTTAGGCTGGAAATTAATTGGCATTGATACTTCAAATTGCTTCTCGGTTTGTTCTTCCCGCAGTATCCGCCGGGCCATTTTTTGCCCTTTATGCAATTCTGTCAAAAATAACCAAATTTAATTAAAATTAACTATAAAATTAATTAAAATTCATAATGTTCTTATTTTTAACTCAATTTAATTATTTTATAATATTTAATTATTTTTTGACAAGAATTTAACCTGAATAGCATGATTTTAAGTCAAAAAGGGCATGCAAAAGTATATAAATTTTTATGTTTCCACACCCCCAAACTTAATGCATTGCTAGCCCAAGTAATGCACAAATTTTGAAAAGAATTTCTTTGAAACACTTTTGAAAACCTTCTTCAGAACAACATTTTTCTCAAAATTATGAATTTGATATACTCATGCTCAAAAATAAGAAATTTGATCATTATGCTACTCAAGTGTTCATATTATTCAAATTAATCTCAACAATTATTACAATAGCAAAATTAGACTAAATGTTTCTTAATAAAGACATGCTAATTCCTACCAATTTAATTTTTAATCCCTTACTCAAGATTAAGCTGCAATCATTAAGCTTAACTTATGTCTTTGTATGTTGAACAAAGCTATTTCTCTCCACTAATGTAGGTAACATTGGAACTTCGAATCAATAGGTCTTTAACAAGGTTGTAACGTGGCTGGGCTTAGGGGTAAATAAAAAGACAGATAAATTTCGGCTAAAAACCCTAGACTCAGTGTAAATCGAAACTTCGAAAATTTTTACCTTCAACCACCAACTTTCACATGCTCTTTTTTTTTTTGAGCACTTGCTTTTTGCATACAATTTTTGAGCATTTGATATTTCTTTTCAACTCCCCAAAACTTATTTTCAAATGATATTCTTGAATAATACTGAGTTTAGTGTTTGGGACAATTTAAAGATAATTAAGAGAAACATGATGGGCTAAATTTGTATAGGTTCCAAAATAAAATTAGGCCATATAGTCTCAAAGTTGGGTTTCAAAGGATAAAATTTACCATGGTGGGCTTGAAAGGCTCAACCGATCCAAACAATAGTTTCCTAAATCATTTTCAATGTTCCATGCTTCCTAGGATTTCGCCTCAAGAAACTACTAAGTCAATTCTAAAGACTTAAACTTTCATGCATACCTAACTTTCCTAAAGAGATAAAAATTTTGTGGTATGAAGTTGCATGCTTTATTAAAAATACATTCATGTCATCATTAAGCTATATAATAATTTATTGAAAATAAGTAGAACTTTATTCATACTCAAGTTTAGCATACTTAACAAAATTCAAATTTATTGAACAAAAATATATCCTAATTATAATTAAAATAAAAATTTTATTCTATACGGAAATAATTTCAAATTTCGGTCCCCCCAACTTAAAATGAACAATGTCCTCATTGTTTAAAGTGAATAGATACTATACACCAGGTAGGAATTCAAAAAAGAGGAGGTGAGTCAATGTGACTGCTTAAGTACCAAGCTCTTTCTAAATCCAATCCTAGACATGTATATATCTATTGCCAAACTTTATACTTTATAACTTGTCCATATTTATTTAGGATTTCCTTCTCTTGTTTTATTGTGCAGAAGTAAAAATTCCTAATTAATCCTAATCCTAAATTAACCTAAAAACAAAAAAAAAAATAAAGTCAAGATCCCTCCATTTTATTTATTTGCAGATCCTTCCAAATTGGACTCATCTTTTGCTCCATCATTATTGCCTTTTCATGAATCGCTTCGCTCCTTTTTTTGAGAATGGAGTCTATGGCTCAAATATGAAATCTGAAAATTCAGGCACAAAGATAAATGGGTCATTGTAAATTTTCTTAAGGGCACTCTTCATTGAGTCATCCCTTAATTTTGAGTATCTCCAGTAGGCTTGTTGCTGCCAGTGCATGTGTTGCATTAAGTCCATTAGCTTTGACAGTTCATCTCGAACATCTAAACTAGGTGGTGGAGCTCCAAACATCGAAGTTTCGAAATCAGGTTCAACTTCTTGTTCCATTGGTTCTACTTCATCAGGGATTTCAGCTTTTCGTACTGACTCATTCTCTGTGGGATCGTCTTCTTTTTTTTTTAGGATCCTTATCTTGCTATTGTAGAAAAGAATCTCTAGCTATTCGGTAGAGGTCCCAATCGATGATTGTGCCTTAACTGTACCTTGTCTTCTTTACATTTGTAAGAATTTCAGTTTTTAAGCACAAAATAGTTATTATAAAGGGAAAATAAGCTGGGCCAGAACATCTAGTAGCACAATTTCATATTTCTCTCAAGATGATTTTGCCCACATCAATGGTCTTCCTTGTTAGAATTGAGTATAACAGGACCATTCGCTCTAATGAGATTGTAGTCCTATGCGAACTAGGCATAAGGCTGAAACAGATAAAATAGAACCATACCTTCGCGAGTGGTCTCAAATATTCTCTTCGACAAGTGTGGATTCCTTGTTTGACACAGACCACTTAGACCCCGGAACTGTAAGTTCCTCGAGAATCTCTTGCAATTTCTCAGACTCAATGTTGCTCATCAAATAAGAATATTCATCGCTTTCGAAATCAGGTAATTTAAAGAATTCATTAATAGCATTTGAGTTTATGGGTACCTTGATTCCTTGAATAGGGACTTCAGTTAACTCGCTTGAGGTTAGGTTGGCATAAAACTCACGAACTAGTTCTTCTCCACATTAGGTCTCTTTTCACAAAACAATTCCCAATTGAGGGCTTCAGCAACTTGACGAATACGTGTCATAAAGTCTATATAGTTGCTTTCCTTCAATGTGAAGCCTTTTTCAGTATGCATCTATTGATTTTTAAAAATGTTTTCGTACCTCAATTTGGCTTCTTCACAGTGGAACTTGCTTTGTGTTTCGTTAATTTGGACGGAGGCATGAGTTCTCTTACGAGGCATAATTGACCTGAACATGAGATGGAAAAAAAATTATTCTCCCAAAAATTTAATTCATAAAATTTTTTAATAATTCAAAGAATTGAAAAATTAAACAATTTAATAAAATTAAAAGGAAATTAAATCTTACCACCTTTTTGCAAAAATATAAAAACTCTTAAAATAATGAAGAATAGATGATAAATTAAAAGGGATGAGGGTTTGGTGTGTGTCGCTTGGGTGTTGGAATGCAGTAAGCAGCAGCACGCAAGGGGGCTGAAGCAGGCAGCGTGTGGAGCCTCGTCGAGTAGGCCAGGCGTTGGTACGGGACACGGCCTGGGCAGCTGGAGCTGCCGAATGTGGGTGCGCGGGCGCTGGGGCGTGCGTGTGTTGTGGCCTGGGCAAGAGCAGCAGGTGCACGCGGATGGGTGCAAAAGTAGGTGTGCGCACGGGATACTGAGGCATGCTAGCTGCTGGGGCTGGGGAGTTGGCTAGGAGGGTTTTGGCGCTAGGTAGTTTGGTGTTTGAGAGGGTTGGGTGATGGGAAGAAGTAATGGTAGAATTTATAGTGTGAGAAGTAGGACTTTGAGTAGAACTCTTAGTATGATTTAAAAATTAAAAATAAGAGTCCAATTCTAATTTTATTCAAGATTAACAACAATTAATAATTTAATATGTGCATATAAAATTATCAACTGCTATTAAATTATTAAGATAAACATAAAATAAAAATTGAAATTAAGTTAATCCTAATTCTAATTTAAGTTGATAAAAATTAATATATAAATTATAAATAATTATATATTAAAGTTTATCAAATTATTAATAATAGTAAAAAAATTATTCCAGATGCTTTTTTGAAAATATTTACAAAGCCATGCACCTAGTTTTTATTATTTACAAAAATAGCAATCAAATTTTAAAAATAATTCAATTAAGTCCATAGACTTAATGAAAATTAAAAATTGGGTTGCAAATTAAAAATTGGATCAAAATTGACCCTTTTATTTGAAAAACAAAAAAATTTTAGTTTGTTGATTAGGGAATAATTTCTTGAGAAATTATGTTAAAATAAATTCCCAAGAAAGAGTGGAGGGGTCACAAAACGGTCCCGCTTAAGTTCCAACCTCCTAGACAGAATTTATTTAAACATACTACACCTGAAAAATAGACTCAAAATTATTTATTAAACAAAACACGAAATATTAAATATCTGATAAAATGAACGAGATGTTATCCCGTTTGATTTTATCCCCCCAATAATGTTTCAAACGCTGAGCATTAACTCGAAAATTACCTTCCTTACCTTGGACTTCAACAACTCCGTATGGATAGACTCTGTGAATCGTAAATGGACCGGACGAACGTGATTTTAGCTTACCTGGAAAGAACTTTAGTCTAGAGTTGAACAGCAATACTTGCTGATAAACGATGATTTATACATATTTTTACCTCATGTTTAGCCTAATTTCTGGATGAATTATCATTAAATTTGCGAGAATTGGTGCTCTTAACTCTTCTATTTCATATTGTATACTCAGGAGAGCATAGGGAAGGGAAAAGAATGAAAAAATGGACCGAAAATGAAGAAAATGGGCCAAAGTGTGAAAACGACGCGGCCCAAGGAGTTACCACACGGCTGTGGCACATGACCGTGCTACATGAGGTCCAACACGGCCCAACCCCGACAAGCACGGCCAGGCCATACGGCCGTGCCACCCTCAACAGGCCCAAACACGGCCTCTTGTTGAAACCACACGGGCGTGGTACACGGACATGTCCCTATCATAAGGAAGTGCAATTTCACTCGGATTTGGATACTTAGAGGCTAAGAAAGGCATTCCAAAGCTCTATATAAAGACCCTAGGAGGCAACTCTAAGGGTGTACTCTTTTCTCCCAAAAGGGGCGTCTTCTTTCTGCCAACACAAGGAGTGAAAGCAAGGAATTACTCTAAGGGAAGTTGATTGATTCATCCCAAAAGCCAAAATTCTACATCAAGACAGAGGATCTCCCTAAATTCCTTCAGGGGTTTTTGGGTTCTTATGTTTTGTTTTCTTATTTCTTCTGAGATGTTTTCTTTATTAATTATGAACTAAATCCCCCAAATACTTGAGGGGGATGAAACCTAAGACAGATCTTGTTATTATTCATTCTTGAATTATATGATAAATACTTGAATTGTTCTTAACTATGTGTTCTTAATTCTTTGTTTAATAATCCTAGGTGTTAAGTCAAGAAACTGATATGCTTAGGCAGAGGAGCAAAAGTCCCTGTTTTAAGAGTAGATCTACCATAATTAAGCAGAGTTGCATGCAACCCTAGACATTGGGCGACATAAATCTACCGGATTAGGGTCAAACCTAATAGGGGGATCCATAGATTGAATTAATGCAAGACTAGGGGTTTTAACTAGAAAGAGATTTCAGTTAATCAACCTAGGATTAGTTGTTCTTATGCTCGACGGAGGTATTAACATAAGTTAGGGATCTCTACGGATCAAGTCAAGTGAAGAAATTGTCTAGTTTAAGAAGTTAATAACAAGTGAAGTCTAGGTGGATTCTCCCTTGAGTATTGCCCATATCAATTAGCTTTTCCCGAAAGCTTTTCCCCAATTTACTTTTTTGTGCATTCTTAGTTTAGTTTTAGAATTAGTTTCATGCAAACCTCTTTTACTTTTAGGTTAGATAATAGAAAGGAAGTAAGTACTAGTACTTTTGGTTACGATAACTCGGTCTTGCCACTAAACTATACTACTATTCGATAGGTGCGCTTGCCTTAAAATCGTGATATTAGTTAGTTTTTGGTGTAATCAATTTTTATGAATTTTATTACTACATATCACGTGGATATCACTTGCTGACCTGCTTCAAATTCTCGAACTCGGATGTGTTTGTCATGCCATTTCTTGAGTCTTTCTTTAAGTAGTTTGGCATTTTCATTTGAGAACATTCAGAATTCTTCTAACTCGTTGAGTTGGAACATCCATTTTTCTTTCGCAAGCTTAGGATAAATTAAGCTGTTGAAGAGCCCAATAAGCTTTGTGCTCTAACTCCAGAGGTAGATGACATGCTTTACCAAAGACCAGCCTATAGGGTGACATCCCTAAAGGTGTCTTGTATGTTGTTCTGTAAGCCCAGAAAGCATCATCTAGTCTTTTGGACCAGTCTCGTCTATTCAGCATACTACCTTCTCAAGTATGCCTTTGATCTCCTTATTTGCCAATTCAGCTTGCCCATTTGTCTGCGGATGGTAAGCTGTTACACCCTTGTGTTTCACCCTATCATTATCTAGCAACCATTTTAACCACTTGTTTACAAAGTGGGACCCTTCATCACTAATGATAGCTCTTGGGGTTCCAAACCTTGTGAACACGTGCTTCTACAAGAACTTCATTACAACTTTCACATCATTTGTGGGATATGCCTCCACCTTGACCCACTTGGACACATAGTCTACTACTATCAATATATACCTGTGACCAAAAGACGGAGGGAAAGGCCCAAGAAAATCAATACCGCAAACATCAACCAATTCGACCTCAATGATGTTTGTTCGAGGCATCTCATTTTTGTTGGTGACATTTTCGATCCTTTGACATCGGTCACAGTTTTTTACGTACGCATATGCATCCTTAAATAGTGTTGGCCAAAAGAATCCAGCTTGCAATACTTTGGCCGTAGTACGAGTACCTCCAAAATGTCCCCCACTCGGAGCTAAGTGACATTGGTATAAGATCTTCGGTATTTCTTCTTCTGCCATGCATCTCCTGATCATCTGATCTGCACACTTTTTAAATAGATATGGCTCTTCCTAGAAATAGTACTTCACATCGTAAAGAAACTTTTTCCTTTGTTGATACGTCTTATCAATTGGCATCAAACCACAAGCTAAAAAGTTAGCAATATCAGCAAACCAAGGGGTACTATGGACATGATTTACCTTAAGTATATGCTCATCTGGAAAGGTCTTATGAATCGGTATAAGTGGAGTATTTCTTTCTTGCGGCTCCAATCTGGACAAGTGATCTGCTACTTGGTTTTTTACTCCTTTACGATCTTGAATTTCCAAATCGAACTCTTGAAGTAGAAGTACCCATCAGATCAACCTCGTCTTAACGTCTTTCTTGGCAAGTAATTACTTGATTGTCAAGTGGTCCGTATAGACAGTCACTTTGGTACCTACGAGGTAAGATCAAAACTTGTCAAAAGCAAACACGATAGCAAGTAACTCTTTTTTTTGTTACCGTATAGTTTAATTAAGCTCCTGTAAGAGTCCGACTAGCATAGTAGATGGGATGAAAAACTTTGTTCCTTCGCTGGCCCATGACAGCTCCTATAGCAAAGTCACTTGCGTCACACATTAGTTCAAATGGTAAGTCCCAGTCTGATGTGATGATTATGGGTGTCGTGACTAATCAACTCTTCAAATCCTTGAAAGCTCTTAAGTATTGATCATTGAATTCGAATGTTGTGTCCTTCTCCAACAATTTGCACAAAGGTTTAGCAATTTTAGAGAAGTCCTTAATAAACCTTCAATAAAAGCTGGCGTGGCCCAAAAAGCTCCTAACACCCTTTACAGATGTTGGAGGTGGGAGTTTCTCAATAACGTCTACCTTTGCTTTGTCTACCTCAATCCCATGTCTCGTTACTCAATGCCCTAGAACAATTCCTTCTCGTACCATGAAATGGCACTTTTCCTAGTTGAGTACCAGGTTTGTTTCTTTGCATCGCCTTAGTACCTTAGCTAGATTGGCTAAGCAATCATCGTACGTATCTCCAAATATTGAAAAGTTGCCCTTGAAACCTTTCAAAAATTTCTCAACCATATCAGTGAAAATAGACATCATACACCTTTGAAATGTAGCAGGTGCATTGCATAAACCAAATGGCATGCATCTAAATGCAAATGTACCCCGAGTATCCATCGAGAAAATAGTATTAATCTCGCCCCGCGAGTCTATCCAGCATCTGGTCCAAGAACGACAAGGGAAAGTGATTCTTCCTAGTTGCCTTGTTCAGCTTCCGTTAATTGATGTAGATTCTCCATCCCGTAACTGTTCTAGTCGGTATCAACTCGTTGTTCTCGTTCTCTATGACTGTGACACCTCCTTTCTTTGGCACGCACTGGATCGGACTTACCCATGAACTGTCTGAGATGGGGTAAATGATACCTACATCTAGCCATTTGAGAATCTCCTTTTTCACTACGTCCTTCATGATGGGGTTCAGCCTTTGTTGCCCATCGATCATCCATTTTTCACCATCTTCCAAGATGATCTTGTGCATGCATATAGATAGACTAATACCGCGAATATCGGCTATGGTCCATCCAATAGCCTTTTTGAATTGTTTCAGAACTAAGATAAGTTTTTCTTCTTGCTTAGTAGTTAATTCTGCTGAAACAATCACAGGCAGAGTAGAGACATTACCTAAATAAACATATTTTAAATGAGAAGGTAATACCTTGAGTTCTAATTTAGGTTGCTCCTCGATTGACGCTTTTGGTTGAACATAATCCCTCTTCTCTAAATCCAAAAATTCAAAACGGGATTGTGGATTAAATCCCTTTTGATTAGCTTCCAACAAAGCTAAGTATTCATCCTCCTCTTCATCACTTGGAGTGTCTGATGTCAAAATTCTTTCCAGAGGATCCTCAACAGAGTTGAGTTCCTTCTCTACTATTAAATCCTCTAAGTTAGGCACTGTAAAACAATCGTCAATTGTGTCAGGAAATTGCATAGGCTTAAAAACATTAAACATTACCTGATCATCCTGAACACGCATTGTAAGCTCGCCCTTCTACACATCAATTAGGGTCCTTCCGGTTGCTAAGAACGGTCTTCCTAGGATAATTGGCACCTCTTTGTCTGCTTCAAAGTCTAAGATTACAAAGTCAGCAGGAAAGATAAATTTATCTATTCGTACCAATACATCCTTGATTTTTCCTTCCGGATGTGCTAAGGATCGATCTGCTAGTTGAAGTGTAACTGTAGTAGGTCTAACTTCACCTATCCCCAATTTCCTAAATATTGACATAGATATCATGTTGGTACTTGCACCTAAGTCACATAATGCCTTACCATAATATGTTGCTCCAATGTTGCATGGTATGGTAAAACACCCAGGATCCTTCATTTTTGGGGGTAGTTTGTCTTGAAGATATGCACTGCATTCCTTGGTCAAGGCTACCGTCTCAAATTCTCAAAGTTTTCGCTTCTTGGACAGGATATCTTTCATGAATTTGACGTAGTTTGCCATTTGTTCAAGTGCTTCAACCAACGGGATGTTGATATGAAGTTGCTTGAGTACGTCAATGAAATTCTTGAATTGAATCTCCTGTTTCTACTTCTGAAGTCTTTGAGGGTAAGGTGGTGAAGGTTTCCTTTCTGGAACTGGTACTGGTTGATTTGTCTTTGGCAGTAATTCTGCACCTAACAGAGTTGTTAGTTGATCAGGATTAACTGGTTCTGAGGTTACCTTATCAGATCCTGTAGGTTCTGGTTCAGGTGGAACTGGAACTTCAACACTCGGTTGAACTTTTTCTGAATCTTGAGCCTCAGTGAACTCCTTCTCAACTTCAGTAGTGTTAGGCTCCACTATCTTTCTACTCCTCAATGTTAGTGCTTTGCAATGCTCCTTCCCCAAATTCCTTGGATTCTCCGTATCACTAGGTAAAACACCTTATGGTCGGGTTCTGAGTTCAATTGCAAGCTGGCCCATCTGGTTCTCCAAACTCTTCAATGTAGGGGCTTGGCTTTGAATTACGGTGTCATTCTTTGCCATGGAAGCCTTCAGTAGGTTCTCTAAGCTATTGGACGATTCAACTTGAATTGGTTTCTGAACTTGCTGTGAAAAACTAGGCGGCTGGGTCGGTCTAGGTTGGGCGTAGTTGTTACTGCCCCCAGCCCTTTGGTTACCCTAGGAAAGATTGGGGTGATTTCACCATGATGGGTTGTAAAAGTTGGATTGCAGCCCTTACCTTCCTTGATTTTGGTTCGGGTTACCCATGTAGTATACAGATTTTAGGTTTGATGGACATTCTTCAAACAAATGTCCTTCTCCACAATAGACACAGGCTATATTCTCACACTGGTTTGGTGGCTGAGCTGCAAAACTGTTAGACCCATTAGTGGTAAGATTCTTTAACATTGAAGATACTGAAGATACTGGAGATGTGAGTGAAGTGAGAGTGTCCACATTCCAACGACTCGTCTTCCGGACGCTGCTCGATTAGTTGGCCACTGATAGTTGTTACTAGTGATACTCTCGATGATTTCTAAGCCTCATTGTAAGACTTACCAAGAAGAGCACCATTAGCGGAGGTGTCCACTACCATCCTTGTGTAAACATTGAGACCATTATAAAATGTCTCAAGTTGGATGCAATGTGGGATTCCATGATGAGGGCATTTTCGTAATAATTCTTTGTATCTTTCCCATGCCTCATACAAGGACTCATCATCCATTTGTTGGAAAACAGTGATCTTATTCCTCAATTTAGCGTTCTTGCTTGGCGGGAAATACTTCATGAGGAATCCCTCGGCTAACTCTTGCCATGTGGAAATTGAGTTCGGTGCTAGTGAGTTCAATCAGGCTCGAACTCTGTCCCTCAGGGAATACGGGAACACATTTAATCGTAGTGCATCTTTGGGTACTCTGGCTAGCTTGAAAGAGTCGCTCACCTCCATAAACAGTCTTAAGTGAAGATGAGGATCTTTAGTAGGCATTCCGCTGAATTGGCCTACTGTTTGAAGCATCTGGAACATGACTGGCTTCAGCTCAAATTGTTGTGCCTCGATCTCGGGTCTTCTAATACTCGGATTAAGATCATTGAACACTGGCACGGCATATTGTTGTAAAGCTCTATCCCTATCATCAGCAATAAGGATAGGATTTTGAGCAAGGTTTGCACCGTTTCCTTGATTGATGTTCTCAAGATTCATCTCTTCGGTCCTTCTCTGGTTTTCTTGTCTTCTTCGCTGTCAAAAGGTTCGTTCTATCTCAGGGTCCACAGGGAGTAAGTCGATAATTCAGTCAATACTCAAAAACACCTGAAATAATCAAAGAAAAAATTAAGTAAAATTGAACAGGAAAATAAATGAACCAAAATGTAAAAATAAATTCACAAAGAATATTTTTTTAAAATAGTCCTCGGCAACGGCGCCAAAAACTTGGAACGATGGAAATGTGCAAGTGTACACAATCGTAACAAGTAATAAAGTGACAAGTAAATGTCGAGTTATTGTACCCACAGGGACTGCAAAAAGTAATATTTATAAAATTAATTTTAAAACACTTTGGTGAGGGAAAAATATTTTGGTTTAAAAAGTTGACTAAAAAGTAAAGTAAAAAAAACACTAAGTAAAATAATTAACATAAAACGAAGAGTTCTAATGTAACAACCTAGTTTTCACCCTAGTCAGAATGTGGTTTTGGGACCACAAAACTGAGTTGAAAAATTTTCTAAATGCTCATTTCTATATTCATTTTATGTGTTAATCCATGTGTGAAAATTTTTGTGCTTCGAAGTAATCATTTGAATATGAATTACACTAAAAAGGGCTTATATGTAAAATTTTAATAATGTGTGTGGTTATTTCAAAAGGGGCAAAATGATGCATGCAACAAAGACATGGACTTGCATGTCAAATTTGCCATTATAACAATAGTGGCCGGCCATGAAGTGATTAAAATAGTAATATATGCATTTTCTATACATGCATTATAATAAGTAAAGATTATATACATATATTATGAATTATAAAATGTTAAAATAATAGAGATAGGCGTTATAAACAAAGTATTTTTTTTTGTTCTTCTTTGGTTCTTTCATTCGGCCGAATATGTAAGAAAAACCAAGAACAAAGTCCCTTGTTTGAACGGCCATGGAAGCTCAAGAATTCTAGGTAAGGTTTTGTTAATTCCATTTGACTTTTAATGTTTTTGAACTCTAGGGTCGGTCATACTTTAAACCCATGTCTTCTTCTTCAAAATTTTGTGGTGAATTGGTGTTCGACAATGGTGCTTTTAAGTCGTGAAATCCAAAGTTGTGTGTTAGAAATAGGTGAATGAATGTTAGATTTATATTTTGATGCTAAATCCATGAGATTATAAGATTTTAAAAGTGAAATGATGAATATGAGCTTTGTGTGGCTCAATTTTTGGTAATGAACTTTCGGCCATGTCATGTAGTTGATAAATTGGCATTGAATTATGTTTTGTTTCAAGGAATAATATATATGAGTTTAAACTATTTGAATTTTTCTATGAGTGGTCAATAAGTCAAGTACTTTCGGCTATTAGGAGAAAAGAGTGGAAATTGTGCTTAATTTTGGAATTTCGATAGGGGAATTGTTAGTGAGCGATTAGGTGTTTACCGAATTGTGTTATAAAGGATGAATTTGAATTTGAAATTAGATATATGTGATTTTGATGTGTTTTTATTAATGGACGAATGGAGAATTGATGTATAAATTTTGGTTCATGGCATTTTATTATAGGTACCATACTTATTGAATGCGATATGTTTTGTATATGTTTAAGGTTATATGCATTTTGGCAAATGTGGCAAATATGTGTTAAGGTAAATTAATTAATTAATATGTGTTAGATGCATATGCGTGATGTCAGTTGAAATCTGTGAAACATATTTGGCCATAGGTTAAGTGTAATCTTGAGGTATTAAGATTTGATACATGAATATTTATATACTAATGTATAAAGAATTGGCTTCAAGCTTTGTTAATATAATTTTCTTGTGAATAATGATTCGGTATAAATATGTATAATCGGCTACTTATTAAGAATAAGCATGAACTATTAAAGTTGATTCAAGAATGTTTATATTAGGAGGTAAGATATATTTGGTTAATTAATGATAATGTCGTTTTAGGATTTTGGTATGATTGGATTGAAGTGCTGTATACCTTGTACATAAGTTGGTTTGTATTTTGATTATAAGTAGTTGATATGTTTATGAATTATTATAGCCGAACTTACACTTGTGAAGTTAAAAGCAAGTAATTCAGCTAAGTAATTTAATCGTTGATTCGTTTAAATTTAGCTCAAGAGCTAAAGACATCAAACTCGGAAAGGGGAAAGTGAAATTAGACGACTAGCTAACTCCTAGTTATTCAACAGCATCTAGGTAAGTTTTAAGTATTAAACTTCAACTATTCGTGAATGAATTATGTTTTGTTAAGAGAAAATGATATTTTTCTTGTAGTATACTTATAAACATGCATAATGTCGAAAGGTATACATGAATGAAAAATAAGCTAAACCTTATGAGTATATTTGAATGAAAGCAACCATCTATTGATGTGCTTGTTTCATATGAGAATTTGAGTTTAAGATTAGGATTATTATGTTATGCTATGTACACATAAAATAAATTATGACTCCAATGAGTTAAATGTATATAGAGCCGAATGACTATTATAAAATATAAGTAAGTTCTTGAGTAATGAATTTTCAGCTCATGACATGATGAAATCATAGTATATATGCATATTATACCTATTGAGACCTAAATGTTATACTTGAATGATGTTGTGGGAATGAAAACCTGTGAAATGGTTGGAAGCCAAATGTTACTTGAATTTTACTATCACATGAAACGAAATGTCACCCCTTTTCTTATGACTATGGAACCGAATGTTGCATTGATTGGTAAATATGCCGTGATTGTATTCGAGCAATGGTAATGACATTTAAATGTGATATGTTATACATGTATGTGTAAATGTTCATTGGGGTTTAATCCGAGCTTAGCCTCGAAGGGCCTCCGAGCCATTGATATGTCCGGACTTAGTTCCGAAGGGCTTCCAAGCCAGTGTTATGACCGAATTTAATTCCGAAGAGCTTTTGAGCCAGTGTTAAAATCCAGACTTAGTTCCGAAGGGCTTCCAAGCCAGTGTTATGATCGGATTTAATTTCGAAGGGCTTTTGAGCTAGTGTTAAAATCTGAAACTAGTTCCAAAGGGCATTCGTGCCATTGTTTCGTCCTGGTTGGGAATTCCATGGGCATTCGCGTGAGCAATTAGATAGTAAATGTTAAATTAATCCAACCAATGTACCTATATGTTGTGCAATAGCTAGGTATGTAACTTATCCTCGTTTTAGAATCTGATTTCCTTTAGATCGTGGTTTTTGGAATGTAATGAGGAAGCTTTGATTATGGTTGAAAAGTCACGTAAATGTTTATGATCTGATTTTGATGTATGAGTTTTGATTAAAGAAGTTCAACTACACGAACATGGGATACATGTGTATAATTATGAGTTTAACATAAAAATCGAAATGAACATATTCGGCCATGGGTTGAATCTATTTGGTTACATGGATATTACCTTTGTGATATGAATATAAATATGACCAAAAATGGTATGCTAGTATAATGAAGTATATGCTAAGTTCTCTTTGTGTACTTGTGTACATATGGCCGATAATCTTGTAAATGATTATTATATCTATGAATAAAAAAATGATATATTTGGTTAATGGTCGTTAGTATATAGAAGTATCTGACTTAAAATATAGTGTATGAACTTTAAGTAAAGAAAAATAATACATGCTGAATTATCCATATGTAATGGTACCTATTCGGCCAAAAAGGGCCTATGATGTGAGAAAGGGTTATATTCGACTAGATGTACAAATACAAGATGAGGGTTATATTTTGTCAACTTAGGTATATGTGGTATGGAATATATGTTGGTTCTTTATGTACCCATACGACAAAATTAGCACTTACTATGTGAATCCAATTTCGTTTGACGAGGAACATGCGTTGGAAATCAATTATAAAAAGAATATATGTTATGCCAATGGGCAGGGACTCTATGAACTATTTCATGATAGTTTATGGTATGATTTCCTGATTTCAAACATGTAGAAATTGAATGTGGTTAAGATATTATGTTTTCATTTGATTGAACGAAAAGCATATAAAGAAATGCACTTGAGAATATTCAAACATCTTGGTCATTATTATGAAAGTATATATGTGTTAGCTAGGTGTTGCGTTTATTGAAATTGTAGTTCGATACGAAGCTCTAAGTTAACTTTATCAAATAGAAGAGATGAATGACCAATGATGTTGAATAAAATCGTTTGTGACTTAAAGCTCAAGGTTAAAGGTATATATATATACACATAAACCAAATTATGAGAAATTTGGTTAGGTACATTCGGTCAAATGAGACACTCGCCTTTGATTCAACACGAACAATAATTTGCTTAAAACTTACTAAGCTTGTGAAAGCTTACTCTGTTTGTTTTGTGTCTTCGTTTTGTAGATTATGGATTTTTGACTACCAGCTTGGGGATCGTCAGCTCTTTGTCACACTACCTACTATTACGGTAATCATGTGTCTTGTTTTGGTCTTAGCTTATGGCATGTATAGGGAGGACAATGAGTAGAATGGTACTTTGATTTTCGTATATAGGTCATGTGAACATGCATCTTATGGAACTTTCTCGTATAGGTTTCGAACTACATTTGTGTCTATGCATGGTAGAAAGTGAATGATCTTTATTTAAGAAAATGTTCAAAATTTTACCATCCTGATCCGATTTCTAGTCTTTGGTAATGCCCCGTCCTATTCCGGCGACGGTTACGGGATAGGGGTGTTACATCTAATGCATGATTTCAAATAAGATTTAATCAAGATGATATAATTGTGTTGGATTAATTACATCTTTTTAACTTAGAATTATTAACTTCATGCTTATGCTATTACGAATAAATTCACGGCAACTCGGAAAAATTTCTAATTATTGCTCATATATACTTATTAAATTCAACTAATCTCTTGCGTGTTCCCGTGACAATTCAAACAATTAACTCAATTTAATAAACATATAAAAGATTATGTGAAGTAACAAAGTAGCCATACCTTGAAACAATTTAATCACAACAATCTTGCAAGTTATGCAAGGCATATGTATTGCCAACTACAATGCTAATTCAAGCTTCAACTACCTTAGAAGAATGAACATGCACTATTAAGTACTGAGTCCATTAATTATAATTTTACTGCATTTAATAATTAATTATTTAGTTATCTAACAAACATAATGCAAGAATAACTTAGGCATGATTTTACTTAATCGAGCATTTTTACAGAGGCCTATAACAGCATAAACACAACTTTAATAAGTCAAGCAGGAAAAATATAATCAACGCAACACGAATTAAATTCAAGCTAAATTGATTAAAATAACCATTTCAATAACAATAATATTCATAGACATGTTCATCATAAAAACAACAGAAATTAAAAAGATAGGGAACAAGAAGGCAAATCTGGTGTTTCTCCGTAGCTTGACTGATTGCTTCATTCTTTGTCTTCGTTGTCTTCACCGAGCAAGGCTTCTATGAATCCTTGATTGCTGCCCAAGATGGCTGAAGAACACCTCTTTTTCAAGAAAGGAAATCAGCACAAGAGGAAGGGGGAATGAAATGGAAAAGAATAGAGAGAAAAGTTGAGAGAAAGGAAGAGAGAACGAGAGAATGTCGTGGAAATGAGGGATGAATAAAATGATCAGCAAGGGGTGGCTTTTATAGCTGATTGTGGCTGCTAAAAATATCAAATTCCATCAGCCAAAGAGCCCCCCTATGGCCGGCCACACACATGGCAAAGTTGAGAAATTCAACTTTGCTATTTTAGGCATGGGGCAAATCTACAAAGTCATAATTTAAGGTGGGGTTTGAATGCAATTTGGAGGTCTTTCAAGGGCCTTTTTGCAAGCATATTTAGTCAGCTAAAATACTGATTTGGGTCAGCCTATGGTCTGTTCCGGTTAGCCCAATTAGTGGCTGGTTCAGTTCATTCCATACGGTTTGACCAGTGTGGTTCAACGGACCCTTTCTCCACAATTAATTAAAAATAATTTATTAGCCCAAATTAAATGGGGAATAAATTAAAATTAATTAAATTATGAATAAAAAACACATTTATGGACCATTTTAGGCTGGAAATTAATTGGTCTCGGTACTTCAAATTACTTCTCGGTTTGTTCTTCTCGCAGTGTTCGACGGGCCAGTTTTTGCCCTTTATGCAATTTTGTCAAAAATAACCAAATTTAATTAAAATTAACTATAAAATTAATTAAAATTTATAATGTTCATATTTTTAACACAAATTAACTATTTTATAATATTTAATTATTTTTCGACAAAAAATTAACCGGAATAGCATGATTGTAAGTCAAAAAGGGCATGAAAAAGTATATAAATTTTTGTGTTTCCAGTCACACGGCCAACCAAACGCCTGTGTTTCAGCCCGTGTGCCCTTTCAAAATGGCCCACACGCTCGTGCATCAGGCCGTTTGCTCAGCCGTGTCAAAACCTGTAGGGTATACCGACTTGACCACACGGCCTGCCACACGCCCGTGTGTGAGGCCGTGTGGAGCGTCCAGGCTCAATTCGAATTGGCCCTAAAGCAACACAGCAGAGACACACGCTCGTGTGGACCAAAATAGGCCATTTGCAAGGAAAAATTAACCACCCTTTAAGGGTCATCCCTACAAGCACAAATGACACATATTCCACAACCAAAATGCAATCAAAACATTACCAAATCAAGCTTCATTCATGTCCCAAAATCAACATTCATTTCCCAGACACATGCAACTCAAAAATACGAATTCCATGTACCAAAATTCATACCAAAACTAATTGCTTTATATCTCATTTTTATCCATTACAAAACATACCAATCCTTACCATTCCAACCATGACATATGCCAAATCAACTTCACAACAAACTCACCAAAATGACCATTTCACTAAGCCATGTATCAACACATTATAAACACCGTAATAATCACATAACTTATACCAAAATCAACCATAGTCTCAAACATAATCAAGCCATCTTACATGGCATGATATTTACAATTCAAAACATATCACATTAACCATAGCCTATACATGCCATACATTAACATATGCAAATTCAAAAGGTACCAAAATATTGTTTGATAGTGTGATGACGATCCCCAATGATCCCCAAGCTACGGTAGCTTTGGCAATCTATAAAATAATGAAAAACAGACACAAAATAAGCTTTGAAAAGCTTAGTAAGCCATGTAAAAAATAATCTTAACACATAAAGAAATTATAAGCTATATTATCCATGAAATCCATAGCAAAGCACATACACAAGATTCATAATTCATATTTAAATCACTTGTTCTCAAATCACTTGTATATAACCTCATTCTTTCTCATGCAACTCACATGCCATCTTTTGTAAACTTACTCACTTTTCAATCTCAAATAACATATACATTTCATTCGTACCTGAATCAGATACTTTTTAACATAGTCTTTCATATTTTGATATTGCCCATTGAACCGTTCAGAATTGATAAGTATACTCGGATAGTTCGTAAAACTCATACAATGCCATATCCCATATATGGTCTTACATGTTATCAAATATCAATGTCTCTGTCCCAGACAGGGTCTAACACGAAATTATATACGATGTCGATGTCCCAAGCATAGTCTTACATGTAATCTCAGATCGATGCCAACGTCAAAAACATGGTCTTATATGATATCACATCTCGGAATCCTATGTCATGATATATGTATCCTATACTATTCCTATGGTTCGTATGGGGCTTTCGAACTTCATAACACTGTCGATACTTTCTCAATTTCAGATATTCATCTTCCGTATCCATTCAATACATTTCAATATCATATTAGCATGAATAAATGAATTCAAATACATTTATTTGCATATGAACTTACCTCGTACGGAAATGAATGGATAGGAGCGACTAATCAACCATTTTCGATTTCCCCCGATCTAATTCTGATTTATTCTTGATCTTGATTGAACAAAATGTGAACCAAATGCTTGAACCCTAAAAATGGTGTTTATTTCCTTTGAATTTTTGGCAAACATAAAAAGATGAACTAAAAATCATGTTTTAGTTTATTAAACTAACCATTATTTATTTAATTACCTTTATAACCTTGTTAATATCATTAAAAATCCACTAACTCATGTCCATGTATGTCCATTCATATTTCAAATGGTCTAATTGCATCATAAGGACATCACATTTATTAAGACATAACATTTAAGCACTTTTAACAGATAGCATGCTAATTTTGCATTTTACGCGATTAGGTCCTTTTTCTCTAATTGAGCATTTAAACGGTAAAATTAGCTCATGAAATTTTAACACATATCATATAACATGATATAAACACTAAAAATAATATTAAAATATTTTTCTGACCTCGAATGTATGGTCCCAAAACCACTGTTCCGACTAGGGTCTAAACCAGGCTGTTACAACTCTCCCCCTTTAGGGATTTTCATCCTCGAAAATCGTACCAGTGAATAGATTCGGATATTGCTCTCTCACAGCATCCTCGGGGCTCCTACGTAGCTTCTTCGACCCCGTGTCGATGCCGTAATACTTTCACTAATGAAATTTTCTTATTTCTCAATTCTTTAATCTTGCGAGCTAAAATACGGATCGATTCTTCTTTATAAGTCATATATGACTGAATATCTATCTCCGAAGGGGATATCACATGCGATGAGTCAGATCTGTATTGTTGAAGCATCGATATATGAAACACATTGTGGATCCTTTCAAGCCTAGATGTGAACAACAATCTATAAGCAATTGGCCCGATATGCTCGATAATCTCATACAACCCGATGAACCTCGGACTCAGTATGCCTTTTTTGCCGAATTGGAGTATTTTCTTCCACGGTGACACTTTCAAAAACACTTTATCCCCTATCTAAAACTCAATATCTTTTCGTTTCAAGTCTGCGTATGATTCTGACAATCTGACACTACTTTTAGACTATCACAAATTATTTTCACTTTCTGTTCAGTCTCTTTTATCAAATCAACCCCGTGAATCTTATTCTCTTTAAGCTTAGTCCAGTATAACGGTGTTCGGCACTTACGACCGTATAAGGCTTCGTACGGTGCCATTTTTATGCTCAATTGAAAACTATTATTATATACAAATTCAATCAATGGCAAATAATATTCCCACATACCTTCAAACTCAAGAATGCAACATCTCAACATGTCCTTGAGTATCTGAATAATCCGCTCAGATTGACCATCCGTCTATGGTTGAAAAGCATTATTAAAATGCAATTTAGTACCTAAAGCTTCTTGCAGTTTCTTCCAAAATGGCGAAGTGAACCTCAGATCTCTGTCTGACACAATAGATAATGGCACACCGTGCAATCTCACAACCTCTGAAATATATAATTCGGCTAACTTATCAAGCGAATAATCTGTTCATACCGAAATGAAATGGGCTGATTTCGTCAATCTATCAACCACAACCCAGATCGCATGTTTCTTTCTCAAAGATAAGGGTAAACTCAAAACAAAATCCACCGTTACTCTATCCCATTTCCATTCAGGAATCCTAATCAGTTGTAACAAACCTGATGGCACCTGATGCTCAGCTGTAACTTGCTAACAGATCAAACATTTCAAAACGAAATCTGAGATATCTCTTTTCATACCTGGCCACCAGTAAAACTGTTTCAAGTCGTTATATATTTTTGTACTTCTCGGATGAATAGATAAGCAACTGCTATGAGCTTCACTCAAAATCATCTAAATCAACTCTGGATTTCTCAAAATGCAAATTCTGTCTCAAAATCTCAAACAATCATCATCATCAACTCGAAATTCTGAATCAGGATTTAAATCATATTGAGCTCGTTTCATCAAATTTCATTATCAACTTTCTGAGCATCACAAATTTGTTGTAAGAACAATGGCCTGGCTTTCTACTCAGCTAAAACTGAACCATCATTAGATAGATCCAATTGAACATTCATCACACACGGAGCAAACAAAGATTTACGACTCAAAGCATCAGCACCAACATTTGCTTTTCCCGGATGATAATCAATTACAAGCTCATAATCTTTTGACAGCTCTAACCATCTTCTCTGTCGCAAATTCAAATCTTTCTGAGTCATCAGATATTTTAATATGATCTGAATATACATGACATTTTTCACTGAACAAATAGTGGTGCCAAATTTTTGACGCGAACACAATAGCAGCTAATTCAAGATAATGCGTCAGATAATTCTTTTCTTGTGGCTTCAACTGTCTCAAGGCATAGGCTATAACCTTACCTTCTTTCATCAAAACACAACCCATGCCATTTAACGAAGCATTACTATAAATTACAAAATCTTTACCCGATTCTGGCTGTACTGATACTAGAGCTTTAGTCAATAGGGCTTTCAACTGATTAAAGCTTTTCTGACATTTCTCAAACCATTTGAACTTTACATCTTTCTGAAGCAATTTCATCAACGGAGTCACAATCATCTAAAAACCTTTTACAAACTATTTGTAATAACTGGCAAGTCCTAGAAAACTGCAAACCTTTGATACATTTCTTGGACGCTTCCAATCTAAGATTGCTAAAATTTTGCTCGAATCAAGTCATATTCCCGATGCTGATACAATATGGACAGAAAACTAACTTCGCGTAACCAGAACTCACATTTACTAAACTTTGCAAATAATTGCTTATCACGCAGAGTCTGTAACACAATTCTCAAATGTTCTGCATGCTCGGATTCATCCCAGGAATAAATTAATATGTCATCAATGAACACAACAACAAATCGATCTAAATATAGTCTGAAAATTTTATTCATCAAGTCCATAAAGACTATAGGAGCATTCGTTAGTCCAAAGGGCATAACTAAAAATTCATAGTGCTTATACCTCGTTTGGAAAGCAGTTTTCAGAATGTTTGAATCTTTTACTCGCAACTGATAATATCCCGAATCTCAAATCTATCATTGAAAACATAGTAGTCCCTTTCATCTGGTCGAACAAATCATCAATTCTGGGCAGAGGATATTTGTTCTTGATAGTCACTTTGTTAAGCTATCTATAGTCGATACACATTCTCATCATACCATCTTTTTTTTTACATAAATAGTACCGGAGCACCCCATGGTGAAAACCTCGGTCGTGAAATCCCTCTATAGGTCAACTCTTGTAATTGAGACTTCAATTCTTTCAACTCTGTTGGAGCCATTCTATATGGAGCTATTGATATCGGGTTTGTTCCCAGCACTAACTCAATACCAAACTCAACCTCTCGGATCAATGGAAATCCAGGTAGTTCTTCGGGGAACACATCTAGATACTCACAAACAATAAGCACTGATTCAATCTTCTTTTCTGTCACTTTCGTATCGATCACATAGCAAATTAAGCTTTGCAGACGTTATGGCCCAGACGTTATGGCCGTGTTTGGCAGTGTCACATTAAAGTGTTTTGAAAACGTGAGCTTACTTTGTCTTGTCTTGATGTAAAACCTTTTTAGATTGGAGCAAATCATTGTTCTTTCTATCTCATTTGATCCAGTTAAAAGAGTAGTTTACTTTCGAAAATTTGTTTATTGCGGAAGCCTTACTTTAATCCTTGTTTGTTATGAAATCGTGATTTTTTAAAAAAAAATACCTTTTGTTAAAACCATTTCCTAGAGCTAACAGATTTTAAATGAAATAAATAAACCCAATATTAATTTAAAGCTTAAATAACGGCCTTATTACAGACCTAAAATAAAATAATAATCAAAATAAATCAAATCCAAATACAGCTTAAGAGTGAAGTGTGGTCGTCTTCCAAGTCCCACGCAGCACCAAACCGTCTATGCCTCAGGATTACCTGTACAATAAAAACAAACGGGTGAGTTTATGAAAACTCAACCTGTAATCCTATGCTTAACAGTGTCACAGAATCAATCTGAGCCTAAGCCCATTTCAAAAATAGTATAACATGCATACAGAATCCTACCCAACCATCCTCTACACTCGATCTCCGTCCAACCCATCACTTCATGTGGGGATATAATCAACCCACCCAACCCTACACTCCACAGTGTAGTGCTGATGTGGCACTATTAATAAAATGCAGCAGTGCTGCCAAAATGTTAGGCTAGAAGCCATCAGAATAATACAGTGAAGTTGCCAGAACAGAACACTTCCTCCGTAAGCATATACCCAACTCCATGCCATGCAACATACTTAGTGACATGCTACTATGATACAGAAAAAACATACATAACATCTCATGGCATGCATAATCATTCAGAAAGCATACAAGGTAAAATCAGTCATTTACCCACGAGGGTCTTTTAGTTATTTACCAGTGCGGTCTAAGTATATGATGGCCCATCAGTAGGCCCATGGTCGTTTGGCGACACATACGACCAAACATTACAAAAATTTTGTATATGGGGCAAGACCCATCCAGCAAGCACATGTGGGCCCACACAGTCGTACGGCCCACCAAGCCCAAATTTGGCCTACGCCAAGTGTGCATCATAGTCAGAACGTCGTTACCCATTAATTACCAAGTTTTACTCAAGCGGGGCTCACAGGCCCATTGGTCCCATTGGGCCCATTTCGGCCCAACTCATGAAACTGCTCATGATGGCCGTTTTTCGATGTAGGGCCACAATCCATGGCCTTAGTCGATCACATAAGCGTTCGCCATCCATGTCGCCAACGTTTGATTCGTCAGCTTTTTGGTATTTGTCGTTTCGGCATTTCGCCTTTGTAGCTTTAAAGTGTGATAAACACTCCTGTATACGTGCCGAGCAACTAACTACCTCATACAAAACCTTGTGCGCACAAAAGTTCTTAGATCCGTTAGAACTACTGACTACCACCGATTACACTTCCTGATCCAATAACTGTAGTAGCACACCTCTTATTAGTTACAAACATTTAAGCAATAACAAACTAAAGCCCAATATAAAGCTATAAAGCATTCGGCCCAAAAAGCACTGACCCCTACCTCAATCAATTGTTGACAGAGCAATCCCGGATCCTTAGAGGATTCTACACTCTTTGAACTTGAACCCGATGACCTTATTCATAACCCAAAGAGCAAAGAATCAGAATTTACTAACCGTAACATAAGGTTTCCAAAAGTGAAGAATTTAAAAAGTAAGATTAAATATTACCTATCTTCAAAGAATCGACAGAAAAGGAATGGGAATGTAACACCCCTAGACCCGTATCCGTCACCGGAAAAGGGTCACAAGGTATTGCAAACCCAACTCAACATTTGAACATCTCACATACATAGAAAGGAGCACTTAAAATATAATACACATCTCATTAAAATTTTCCTTTAATTCAATTCACATCTTAACAATAAACATAAATATAATCATATATTACAAATGTTAAAAATATCCTTATCTCATTCTATTAAATTTTCTATTCGATCATCATGACATGGAATTCATAAATTAATCAATCATAATGTGTTATGTTGCTAAAATAACACTAACATATGCGTAAATATGATCAAAGTCCCCTAAACCATTCTACTTTCATACTAATAATGAAGTTACTATTTATTTGGTCAGTTGACATTTCTTTAACCGAAAACAACCAAGCATATGACTACTTCACCTTTAATCCGAAAGTCATCATCTAACCAATATGCTATCTAAAAAAAAATATATATATATACAATTGTTTAATATAATTTGCATTAACTTTTCAACTAATACATTTGACTAAGTCCCCACAAATAATTCAATCTTTCTCTAATAGTACTAAAATAAGATATATATACCTACTCAAAAACATGTACAACCATTTATATCATTTAATGATTACTTGATATAAACACCAATCTAGCTATTAATATTAACAAAAGGACTTACAAGCATACCATTTGTACCAAATAGATCCTAACCATAATCGAATCATACCAAGGTTAAAGACATCCACATTTCAAAGCATACAATAAGTAGCCATACTTAGCTATCATACCGTGAACATTTTGAATTCACACCATTAGATAATAAGCCATTTTCGCATGGCATATTTTATACATATCTTCTAAAATATGACATTCCAACCTTGTCTAACCTATACATGCTGTAGGTTCAAGTTTAAGTAGATACTACCGAAACAAAAGATAGTGTGACGAGGCTTCTGTAGGTTCCCGAGCTTGTAGCTAGATCCAAAAATCTATAAAACAAGGAAAGTAATCACTAAAGTAATTCTTGAAAACTTAATAAGTCATTAGCTAAAATAATCAAATTACTAATAGTTGATTTCAAATAGTAAAATAACCAATCAAAATTATATCATACTCGAACGTCAATAAGTTAAATACTTAACCTTTGCTTCTTTATACATATATTTAAATACCATCTCTAATAAGAACTATTCTTTACATATATGCTCAAATATGTATACCAAAAGTAACGATTATATCATTATAAGTCCATATGATATTCGAATGGTTATCTACTAAACATTCAATACTAAATTACAATAATTCAACCCTTCATTTCCAATCATACAATATTTAACTAGCTTTTAGCAAAATATACCTCCATGGTCAAATATACACATGTATATAAACATGATTAATCAACTCACATTCCATTTGAAATCTTCTAAGCAAATTTTGAAATTTAATCACTAGCAATAAGCCTGCTAGGCACAAAGCCTGATATGTTCACCAGCACTAAGCCTGCTAGGCAGGAAGCCTGATTAAATTCACCGGCACTGAGCCTGCTAGGCACGAAGCCTGATTAAATTCACCGGCACTGAGCCTGCTAGGCACGAAGCCTGATTAAATTTTCAAGTTTCGAAAATCCACACTCCCACATTTAAAACATTAGCAATTATATCCTTAACTGCCGAATACAAAATTCTCCTATACTTAAGACTATTACAAATCCATTTCATGCCCATCTTCCACACAATTTCCACCATTACCAACTACCAGCATATTTTTGTTTTTACTAATACATTTCATCAATTCACATCACTAGTAGAAAGTTTTACATCTCATAACGAGAGCAACCAGCTTTCTAAATTTACAATCAGCAACCATCCTTGAAACATTTAAAGTATTATTGAAAATAAATAACTTACTCAAACCACTTTCGACAAGTCTCTATTGAAACATTGAATCATTATCCATCCTAATAGTCCCCATTCAGCAATATTTAGATTAAAATCTTATAAATTCAATTTAGTGCATAAATTATAATCATATTAAACATTTAGTGCATATAAAAGCTTAATGACTTACCTCGGATGTCAAGAACGGTAATCTTAACTACTCAGTTATTTTAGTTTTTCCCCGATCTGAATTTGATTTCTTTTCTTCTTGAGCTTCAAATTTGCAAATAAAATTCATTCAAACTAAATTTTTATTCAATTAAATCCAAATGTACATAACTAAACAAATTACCGTTTAACCCTTTTTACTTTATACAATCGGCATTTCAATCCCATTACACAAAACATCAATTTAATCACAATTTACCTACATTAAATTAAAGCCGAACATTCCAACATCAATGCAAGCCCTCCCATTTAACTCATTTCATAATCTAGTCCCCCTTTTAATTTAAATTTCATGAATTTCACAAATTCACCCTCATTTTACAACTCACCTAAAACTTAATGCAATTCTCTAGTAATCTAACACAAAACCTTCCTTTTTTTAACATCATCCACAACCAATTTAAAAGAAATCTTCCATGGCCGAATACCATAATGCACATACATTCCAAAATTAATACATGGGCTATGTGTATATCTTAGCAACAAGCTCAAAAATACACATTTTACCAAATTATACACAAAACTTACCTTGAATTTTAACCTCCAAGTGACCGAATTTTTCTTTAAGTTTCGGCAATATAGAGAAGAACATGCAATTCCCTTGTTCTTTTCACCATTTTATTCTTTTATTATTATTATTTCTTATTTTAACATAAATTAAATTTCATAACATCATTACAAAATATATATAATATCATATACTTACCCCCACTACCGTACACTAATTTCAACAAATGGCTTATTTGCCATTTAACACCCTAATATTAAAGAAACATGACACTTAAGAATTTTCATGATAGTATGCATATAAGTTATTTGATGCAAATTAATCCTTTCTTAGTAATTAAGCACCCAAACCTCAAAGTTTAAACACAAAGCTTTAACACATCAAAGTTCACATATTTAAAACACAGAAAAATAATATTCGAATATTACTCGAATTTGTGGTCCCGAAAGCACTGTTCTGACTAGGGTTAAATCTGAGCTGTCACAGGGAAGGATAGATTCGGGAAATGTCCCTTGTTATAATTGGTTGAACTCTAACACAAAGAAAATAAAGAGAAGAAGGAGAACACTCGATCAAGAGAAAGAACGAAAGTAAGGATGAGTGCCAATGGTGTATTCGGCCCAGAGAGGTAACACAAAAGAGAGGGAGAGGATATAAGAGAATATTCAGCCAAGAAAGGTTATACAACAACAATGAAGAAAAAGCAAGAGAGTATTCGACTTTTCGAAACTAGAACAGAAGAGAAGATGTTGGAGAAAAAGAGAGAAAAGATGAAGAACATAGATTATTGGCTGAAGGAGAGAACCGTAAGACAAAGAGTAAAGAAGAGGGACAATCGTTTTAGGGGAGCTAATTGAGAAAGATAGATGAGGAGTTAAGACTGGTACGGGAAACTCAATATTCGACTAGAGAAAAACGATTGGATGTAAATGGACACAAATAAAATTCGGCATTAAGGAAAATGACCAACAATTGAGAGCAAACTAAATCGGCACTTCAAGGTTTTTGCCAAAAAAAGTCACAACCGAGTAGAGAAAATACTTTTAGCCCAATTCCCTCTACAAGCCTACCAATTCAATCATCAAGGATATCCAAATTCAATCATCACTCTTCAAATTCGAAAGACCTCGATTTTCTCCTCATTTTACTCCACCAAACCATACCAACCCACCTAATCCCTCCAATTTCTCCTCAATATCGACTTAACCTTCCACCTTGAGGAGTTTCAGTCAAACTCATCCACTTCTACGTCACAGCTGCAAAAATAAACACCCCAAAAGCTCCTTCTAAGATTCGAACCCCATATCTCCTTACCATATCAGTGACGCCACCTCCACCAAGCTACAGCTCTCTTTGTGACACAAAAACAGTCACAATTAAGTATAAGGCTTCAAGCTAAAGTCAATATCCCTTTAAGTGCCCAAGAATAAAAATTTTCTATAGACCAAAGCTTGAACCTAGGCCTTCCCAGAGACTCCTAAACGCCCCAATTCACTTAAGTAACACTCCAAACATGCAACTAAAATAGAACAAATAGAATTAAAGAATACCGAATTTGAGGGCGTTACACTTTTTCACATAACTATGAGTTTTCATCGACGAAATCACAACCGGTAACCCATTCAAATCATTAAACTCAATCTGGATTATCTCATCATTCTGATACTTCAATTCAACAGTCTTCCATTTAGAATTCACAATAGCACCATGCAGTGTTAGCCAATCCATACCTAGAATTATATCAAACTCATCAAAGGGTAATAACATCAGGTCAGCCGGAAAACAAATATCTCAAAACATCAATGAACAGTTCTTACACACTTTGTCAACCAGAACAAACTTGCCTAAGGGGTTCAATACTCTAATTACAAACTCAGTAGTCTCTACAGGCAAAGTCTTACTGGATACTAAGTTCATGCATATATACGAATGTGTTGGTCCTGGATCTATCAAGGCAATCACAGAAGTGTCATAAAGAGTAAAAGTACCAGTAATGACATCTGGAGATGAAGCTTCTTTGCGAGTGCGAATAGTATAGGCTCTGACAGGTGCCCTTACCTCGGATTTTATAGCCGTATCTTTAGTTTCTCTTTGGCAACCACTCACATTTCCAGTGTTTCTGGGTGGTCTACCTCTAGCTGTAGTGTTACTCGGTCTCAGATTTAGCACAATCTCTTGCTCAATTGATTTGGGATAGTCACGGATAAAGTGATCTAATGATCCACATTTGAAACAAGCCTGATCATTCTATCTATAATTGTTAGGATGTCTTTTACCACAATGTCTGCGCTTGGGTCGATCAGATCTGCCATTTCCAACCCTAGTAATTGAAGTAGCTGGGGCACTAAAGCTCGAATGTGACCTCGTACGATCTCTACTCTAATGTCCCACATTAGCCTTTAAACGGCTATAATCATCTCGAAATTTCTTTGATGCTGACTGAAATGACTTACTCGATGATCTTTTTCTTGCATCTTTAGCTTCTAATTTAGCTTTTCTTTTCTCTTTCCTGAGTTCTTCAGCTTACACGCTCGATCAACAAGCACAGCCAATTTTTTGACTTCTAAAATCTTGATTAACAAACAAATATCTTTGTTCAAATGATCTTCAAATCTTTTACACATTATAGCTTCAGTCGAGACACATTCCCATGCATATCATCTCAGTCTCACAAATTCTTGCTCGTACTCCTTTAACGAACATACGGCCCTGTTTCAACTCACAAAACCCTTTACATTTTTGATCTATGAATCTTTGACTGATATATTTCTTTCGAAACTCAATTTGAAAGAAATCCCAGGTGACTCGTTCTCTTGGAACCACAGATATCAATGTTTTCCACCATTGATACACCATATCTCACAAAACTGAAACAACACATTTAAGATATTCATCAGGAGTACATGACATTTCATCAAACACTGGGATCGTATTATCGAGCCAGAACTCAGCTCTCTCAGCATCATCCACAATGGCCCTGAACTCTTCAGCCCCATATTTTTTGATTTTATCCATAGGGGGCTTATTCAATCGAATTGGATCTATTAGTTGTGGCACGATAGGGACCTGTTAGGGAATAGGTGGGGGTGGAGGTTGTTAAGCAGCCGGATTCATTCGAACGAATTCCGTGAACCACATATTCATCATTTGGAAGAAGGCTTGCTTTGCCTCCCCCTCGTGGTCACTAGTAACAGGCCTAGATTCAGTCGGCCCTGCCCCTTGAGTGGGAGCAAGTGCATTGCTCTCAACATGGTTAGCTATGGCTCATTCGAGATCCATTACTATGCAAAAAAACACATTTTAGCTGTCAGGATTCATAACACTATCGCAGTTTATGTATATGGCATGTATAGCTAGACTCACCCTCGCTATGTTAGTCTTAGAATCGACTAAATCATAGCTCTGATACCAACCAAATGTAACACCCCTAACTCGTATCCATCACCGAACAAGGGTTAAGAGGTATTAACGAACATTTCAGAACATTTTACAAAACATTATTCATACATCATCATTCCATAGCAAATTATACATATAGAGACCCCTTAGAAGGTTTACGAGACCTTAAAGATGCTTTAGACAAGGTTCGAGACTAGATTGATCTCGTCTAAAATTTTTTGAAACTTAACAATTTTTCTCAATTACAGAGGTCACACGCCCTTGTGAATAGGTCGTGTGCCTCATACAGCATTAGACATGCTTGTGTGTCTAGGCCGTGGGAAAATAGGTCATACCTATTGACTTAGGTCACATGGCCAAGGACACGCCCGTATGCTACGCCGCGTGAAAACCTAGAAGGTATACTGACTTGGGTCACACAGCCAACCACATGCTCATGTGTCAGCCTGTGTGCCCTTTCAAAACGGTCCACATGCCTCTGCAACAGGCTGTGTGCTCAACCGTGTCAACTGTAGGGTATACTGACTTGACCACATGGCCTACCACACAACAAAATGACACATATTCCACAACCAAAATGCAATCAAAACATTACCAAATCAAGCACCATTCATGTCCCAAAATCGTTATTCATTTCCACATACACATCTAACTCAAAAATACTAATTCCATGTACCAAAATTAATACCAAAACTATATGCTTCATATCTCATTTTTATCCATTACAAAACATACCAATCCTTCCCATTTCAACCATGAAATATGCCAAATCAACTGCACAACAAACTTACCAAAATGACCATTTCACTAAGCCATATATCAACACATTATAAACACCATAATCATCACATAACTTATACCAAAATCAAACATAGTCACAAACATAATCTAGCCATATCACATGGCATGATATTTACAATTCAAAACATATCACATTAATCGTAGTCTATACATGCCGTACATTAACATATAAAAATTCAAAAGGTACCAAAATATTGTTTGATAGTGTGATGACGATCCTCGATGATCCCCGAGCTCACGATAGCTTTGATAATCTATAAAACAATGATAACACACACAAAGTAAGCTTTCAAAAGTTTAGTAAGCCATATACAAAATAATCTTAACATATAAAGAAATTATAAGCTATATTATCCATGAAATCCATAGTAAAGTACATGCACAAGCTTCACAATTCACATTTAAATCACTTGTTCTCAAATCACTTGTATATAACCTCATTCTTTCTCATGCAATTAACATATCATCTTTTGTAAACTTACTAACCTTTCATTCTCAAATAACATATACATTTCATACGTACCTGAATCAGATACTCGTTCACATAGTCTTTCATATTTCGATATAGCTTATTGAACCTTTAGAATTGATAAGGATACCAGGATAGCTCGTAAAACTCATACAATGCCATATCACAGATATGTTCTTACATGTTATCAAATATCGATGCCTCTGTCCCAGACAGGGTCTTACACAAAATTATAAACAATACCGATGTCTCAAACATGGTCTTAGATGTAATCTTAAATTGATGCCAACGTCTCAGACGTGGTCTTATACGATATCACATATCGGAATCCTATGTCATGACATATGTATCCTATACTATTCCTATGGTTCATACAGGGCTGTTGGACTCCATAATACTGTTGATACTTTCTCAATTTCACATATTCATCTTTCGTAGTCATTCAATACATTTCAATATCATATTAGCATGAATAAATTAATTCAAATACATGTATTTGCATATGAACTTACCTCTTATAGAAATGAATGGATAGGAGAGACTAATCGACCACTTTCGATTTCCCCCGATCTAATTCTGATTTCTTTCATTCTTGATCTTGATTGAACAAAATGAGTGCCTAGTGCTTGAACCCTAAAAATGGTGTTTATTTCCTTTGATTTTTTGGCAAACACAAAAAGATGAACTAAAAATCATGTTTTATTTTATTAAACTAACCATTATTTGTTTAATTACCTTTATAACCTTATTAATATCATTAAAAATCCACTAACTCATGTCCATGTCTATTCATATTTCAAATGGTTTAATTGCATCATAAGCACCTCACATTTAATAAGACATAACATTTAGGCACTTTTAACACATAGCATGCTAATTTTGCATTTTACACGATTAGGTCCTTTTTCTCTAATTGTGCATTTAAATAGTAAAATTAGCTCATGAAATTTTCACACATATCATATAAGATGCTGTAAACACTAATAATAATATTAAAATATTTTTGACCTCGAATGTGTGGTCTCAAAATCACTGTTCCGACTAGGGTCTAAATCGGGCTATTACAGTTATTACCTAATAGGGTTATCTACGTGATCCAAGACGATGAGGGGCAAACCCATGAAATGTGAGTGTAAGTGAATTCCTATCATGAACAAGCTAGGAAATGGAAGCCTTTGTGGCGTATCCGAAATAGATACCTTTGTGGCATATCCAAAATGGAATCCTTTGTGGCTATCCAAAATATAAGCCTTTGTGGCATATCTAAAATGGAAGCCTTTGTGGCTTATCCGAAATAGAATCCTTTGTGGTATATCTAAAATGGAAGCTTTCATGGTATTCTTTGAAACAATGGCCCTTATAGAAACCATCTGAAGGAAACGCCTCTATGATAGACCCTTAATGAATGAAATGGAACGTATGATAAACTCTAAAAGAATGGAATTTTTTGGTGAAGTCTAAAGAAATGGCATGAAAGGAATTATCTAAAATTAAAGTCTTAGTAGCAATGTATGAAGGAAATGCCCTTGCAACGGATTGTGAAGAAACAACCTCTGTGACAATTCTATAGGGAAGGTTTTTATGACTCACATAGGATGAGCTACTCCTGTTTGTAATATGGAAGGGCTTTCAATGATGAACCATAAAGGACACTCTTACGGCAGACTCTGTGCTACGTAATTAGCATATCCTTCACTGTCTTTAAATGCAAACAGTAAGACCAGTAAGTACGAGATGTATCCATAGGTATAATAGTAAGGTATCTAATATGATTAATACTTGTACAGGAGATAGGGAATTAAAGAGATATAACGAAGTAATGAAAATATTTTTTGGAAGTGAATGTAAACATAGTACGCTCTAAAGGAAATACCGATCATCTGTATGGGTCTATTTTTGAAACTCGATGGAGTCATAGCTTACTGATTAAAGAATGTAGGTATGGTCTCAAAGACATTGAAGAGAGGGAAACAGGTCTTAGGGTAAGGTATGGAAAAGAACATGAGCATGAGAATGGCAACTAAGGAGGTAATCGTTAAAGGCAAAATAAAGAATAAGGGCAAAGAATGAATAATTGAAACATTGAATGTAACGTGTAAGTATAATTCAAGTAAATGAGTGTTTAACACACTAAGTTCTTTTGAACTTACCTCTGTGTGTTATTTTTTAGGTGGGTTCTTCGGGTCTTATGTAACAGCCTATTTTCGGTCAAATCAGAACAGTGGTTTTAGAACCATAAATCTAAAGTCAAAATATTATTTTATAATTTTCATAAGATTTACAGTATGACAGAATTATTGTGTGAAAATTTCGTAAATAAATTTTACTGTTTGATTAGTTAATTCAGTAAAAAGGACTAAATCGCATAACGCGTAAAATATGAGTTCTATTAGTTAAATGAACCAAATGACTATTGAATTAATTGTATGAGTACTTGCATGGTAAATATACAATTTTCTAAAATGGGTGGACATAATTAGACATGATTTAAATGATTTTATATGTTTAGTTAAAAGGTTAATTAGGTAATTTAATTATTAACTTAGCAAAATAATATGAAAATCAAGCTATCATCTTTCTTTTCTTCATCCACCCATCAAAAATAGAAAAAGAGATAGCCATGAGAGTGCTTTAAGTTTGGCTAAGCTCCTTCAACTCAATTAGGTATGGTTTTTGCTCGATTTTTAATGATTTCTATGTTTTTGAGCTCATTGTAGCTTAATCTAACTAACCCGTACCTTAGATTTTGAAACTATTATAGATTTTGAATGATGCCATTGTTGAATACTTGAGTATTTTGAAAGTTCTTGATAGATTATGAATGTTGGTAGATATACAAGTTTTATAAAGTGATTTTTGACAAAAATGTGAATTAGGGATTAAATTGAGAAATGTTGAAATCTTGTGGTCAAAATGTGAAATAAATGCAAAATATGGGCTATTAGGGACCCCATTGAAATTGTAACACCCCTTACCCGAGTCTGACACCGGGATGGGGTACAAGGCATTACCGTATTTAATCATGATTGAACATATAAAGTCGAGCTATAAAAATTCATTACTATTTAAAAACTTTTCATACATTCTCTTAATATTCTTATCATGGACCTGCGTGGCCCAAAACATACGTCGGAAGTAGTTTGAAACCAATCCGAGAACTTTCGGGCACTTAGAAAATTTTTACTTATAACAAGGCCACATGCTCGTGTGGGATGGGACATGCCCCGTGTGGGTAGGCCGTGTGGTCACACACGCCCATGTCCCTAGCCCATGTCAAATTTATTTTCCTTTTGAACCTACAGGGGTTTCTACATTGTCAAGTACATGCTCGTGTCTATAGCCCGTGTCCCTCACATGGCCTAGACACGCCCTTGCTCTCAACCCGTGTAACTCTCCAACTTTTCTTAAAGATTAATTGGGATTCACACGGCCAAAGCACATGCCCATGTGCTCAGCCCATGTGCAGCACTAACTTAGCTAAATTTGGATGCATGGGACACACGGTCTATCAACACGCTCATGGGCTGATTGTGTGTCATAAACGGCCTAAGCACACGCCCGTGTGCCCACTCGTGTGGACAATTATTGTCTATTTTCCAAGCCATTTGCCACCCTGAAACTTAACCAACCACCAGACCAAATTTAATATCACACAATATGACATTTATAAACATAAAGTACTCAAATTTAAGGCATTCACATGCCACCATTGCAACATTAATCATACATTCATCAACATTCATTCCTCCTATTGAATTATGCAATTTCATACTAGCACAAATAGCATTCACATTGCATAATTTAACTTAACGATATTAACCCATTACAACATAACATGAGTAATACCAATAGCCAACACATTTGGCTACTCAAAATGACACATACCACAATGACAAAGTTTTCTATGCATGCCATACTCAAAATAGCTAAACTATACTATACCAAAATGGAAAGCTTGATAGTGTGACTTCGAGCTTTGACTTAATGATCCCCGAGCTAGATAGGCAATACTACAAGGAAAGGAAAGAGAAAAGGAGTACGCATAATTGCTTAGTAAGTTGCATGAAATAAAATAGCAACATAAATAATGGAATACACATTCAAGTAAGGAAATCATGAAATAGCATATAATTTCTTTACAAAATAACATAGCTTACTCATGTTCTTTCTTACCGATACATTCATATCATTTGGTATGTTTTACTTATGCTTTTGTCAACATCATACTCATATCATTTGTGTTCATTTTCTCCTAACTAATCATAATCACCTGTATCGCTCATCACAAAAACTTTAGTCTTTATCGTTAAACTCAACAACTTGAATACTTTTCCCGTTAAATTTCTTAAAACACTGAAGGGTACCCGAACATCATTCTCATGATAAGATGCCAAAGCCATATCCCAAATATGGTCTTACTGGGATCTCAAGTTGATGTTGAAGCCATATCCCGGAGATGGTCTTACATGGGATCATATATCGATGTCGATGCCATGCCCCAAACATGGTCTTACATGAGATCGTAAACTGATGTTGATGCCATGTCCTAGACATGGTCTTATAGGGGATCTAAGTCTCATCTAGGTGCCGACACCATGTCCCAAACATGGTCTTATACGGGACCACATGTCGATGCCAATGCCATGTCCCAGACATGGTCTTATAGGGGATCTTGATTCGATGCCGATGACATGTCCTAAACATGGTCTTACATAGGACCTACAATTTCTAACATCATGACTATGGTACCCTTTGTATTCTTTATAATCTAACCGGGATTTTCTCATCTATATTTCATCCTTTCTTGATAAAAATCATATTGATCAAATTCAAGGAATTAACATAAACTCATAGAATATCATCATCATAAATTTTCATAATGCATAAAGCTAATTTATTACATACAACTTACCTCAAATCTAAAATGTGAGTGAACATTTGATTTAGTCCACCACCTTACTTTTTCCCCGATTTCGATATGGGCTTCGTGTTTCTTGATCTAAAATGAAAAATAAGCTTATTTAATATTCGCATTAGCTAAATAGCCCATAATTGACACTTTTGCAAAATTTATAATTTTTCCCCTAAACTTTTACATATTTGCAAAATGGTCCCTAGGCTCGTATAACGAAATGCACTCATTTTCTTGGTTACCCAAGCCTAGAAAAACTTCATTTGTGCTCATAAAAGCCCTTATTTCTCATCAATTCACACTCTCACTACACATTTTCCTACCTTTACAATTTAGTCCCTATTAGGAATTTTCATGAAAAATCACTTAGAAAAAGATGCTTACTACACTTTAAACTTTCATATTCTACCACTAAGCATCGAAATACTTGCATTTCATGCATGGGTATATTTTTGAACATAAATCCTTACTCAAATTAGTGGTAGAAAGAGCTAAATTAAGCTACGAGGATTTTAAAAATACGAAGAGAATTAAAAACGGAGCTAAATTGTACTTACTTGAGAGCTTGAAAGTGTCAAAACCCTAGCTATGGAGAACCATTAATTTTTGGCACACAACGAAGAAGATGGACACTATTTTTGACTTATTTTTCCTTTTTTATATCATTAATAGACCAAATGACTAGAATGCCCTTATGCCCTTTCTTTAAAATTTTTCCCTTCCTTGGGCATTTTTGTCCAACATGCCAAAAATAGGTATAATTGCTAAATATGGACCTCTAATAATATTTCTAATGCTTTCTTATGCTTAAAACTTCTAGAAACTCATATTTTACAAATTTTTGTAATTTAGTCCTAAAGGTCGACTAATCACTATTTCATAAAATTTCCTTTATGAAATTTTCTCACTATTATGCAATCATGTCATAAACTCAAAAATAATCATGACATAGATTTTTCTCCTTCGAATTTGTGGTCTCGAAACCACTATTCTGACTAGGCCCTAATCCGGGCTATTATAAAAATTTTGCTAGTCTTGGGTTTTGAGATAATTGAATGAATGTGATTTTTCAAGTTTAGGGACTAAGTTTCAAAAATTGTGAAACATTAGGGGCAAATGTGTAATTTTCTAAAATTATGAAATATAGGCTTAATTGAATTGAATAGAAGTTGAATGTGTTAATTTGATATTATATAGATCAAGATAAGCAAATATCGATATTGGATCGGGAAAAACGAAAAGTGGAAGAATAGGCGATAAATTCCTATCCGAACAATGCGAGGTAAGTTTGTATAAATAGAATCAAACCTTTCACTATTTATATTTATTTTAACTTGATGTATGAGAATTGAATAATTAATATTATTAAGGTTTGAATGCCTAGTTGATGAGAATTATTAAATACCGAGTCCTGTTTGAACCGTTGAAAGTCATAGGATACAAGTGACATGTCACTAGGGTTACCGTTTTGGTCGAGATCCTACATCTATTGCATATTCACCACATCTCATATGAGCTTACTGATATATGAGCTTACTATTTTCAGCTCGTTAGAGCTTACCGTTTCAGCTCGGTAAAGCTTACTGTTACCAGCTCTAGAGGAGCTTACCGATCATAACTTGAAAGACAGAAAATGACAATGTATTGATAGATTTCTGATTAAAACACTTATAGTGTATCACCCAAGTATCCCTCGATGTTTTAATAGGTTCAACGGGCATATTTACTGTTATCGATCAAATGAATAGGCTACATGTTATACTGATGAGTTATAATGATTTCAGATGAAGTATGATTTATTGAATGGCATGTAAGTTACATGGAATTAATATGATAATATGGATTAAGTATGAAATTGTGAATTGTTGATTCATCTTTATGAATTGATGTTATGTGTATATAAATGACTAATTGGTTGTTGGATGATTTTGGATAGGCCTTTGGCTTATTATATGGATTTACTATGTTTAAATTATATGGATGTTATATATGATAAGTTTAATTCTATATTATATGGACTTACTAAGTTGTAAAGCTACATTGTTTATTTTCCATGTTTTATAGAGGTTCGTTAGCTTGCTCGAACGAAGTCGAGATACGCACACACTATCCGGACAACTTGTTGGTACTTTTGAACTTAATGAAATGTGCAAATATGGCATGTATAGGCTAGTTATAAGGATATAGATTTTGGTACGTGTTTTGGTATATATATTAAGCCTTGTGATTTGTCTTAAGTGAATTAATGGTTGATTTGGTATAAATAGTTGTTATGGTACACTTTTACAGGCTTGATATATGATGTATGGTTGCTTTGATAATGTTGGATTGAGATGATGTTGAATGGATAAACGGATGAATCTTAAGCTATGTTGTATAGATGTTTACAACAAATAAAACATGTTATTTTGTTATGTGTTTAGTTGTGGAAATGGTTTTGAGTTGAGCAATGAAATGGTTGGTTTTATAATGGTATAAATATGCATTGAATGCTGATGTTTGGCTATTGAATTAGGTATGGAATTGATGCCTTTCTTTAGCTTGTAGGGTATGCTTTTAAGGGTGGAAATTGGCCTTGTAAATGGCCCATTTTTGTCCCCACAGGCAGAGACAAGGGCGTGTGTCTCAACCGTGTTCCTCGATGGTTCAATTCAAATTGAGCCTGGGTGCTCCACACAGCCCCACACACGGGCGTGTGACTAGCCATGTGGCACAAGTAATATACCTTACAGGTTTGGCACGGTCGAGCACACGGCCCAGACACGGGCGTGTGAGGCCAATTCGAATAGGTACACAGGCTAGACACACAGGCATGTGGTTAACCGTGTGGCTAAGTTAGTATACCTTTTAGATTTCATGTGGCTTGGCATACGGGCGTGTCCTTGGCTGTGTGACATAAGTCAGAATGTATGCCCTATTTCCACATGGCCTGTGACACAGGTGTGTCTGATAGCCGTGTGAGTCACATGGCCTATTCACACAGGCGTGTGATTCCTATTCAAAAATATTTCTAAATTTTCCCTAAGCTCTCATATGATTTTAATTTGATCGCAAATGTATGTTTAAGTTTATTATGCTCGATTTAAGCATGTTACATGTATAAATGAATGACTTCAGTTGATATGAAATGATTATTGTTATATGAATGTTCTGAACTAAGTTACCGGTCTGGTAATGCCTCTTAACCTATTCTGGCAATGATTATGGGTGAGGGGTGTTACATTTATTGGTATCAGAGCTACGGTTTAGTCGATTCTAGGACTACCGTAGTGTATGTGAGTCTAGCTATACATGCCATATATAAACTGCGATAGTGTGATATCTCTTGACAGATTCTGAATTATGTTCTATAGAGTAAATGGATTCAAATCGAGCTGTAGCTGGTGACGTGGAAAGTAATGTGCTAGCTCCCACTTAAGGGATTACGCCACCTAAATCTAGTCCCGTTAAGGGGAGTTAAGGAGAAGCTAAACAAGCTTTCTTCTAAATGACATGTGAATGTTTCACTAAATTTGTAATAGCAAACCTGGCTACTCAACAACCTCTACCCTTGCCTGTTCCCCAACCAATCCCTATAAATCCATAAGGTATGGATACTTTGAGATTAAAAAGACCTCCTGTTGATAAGATACGGAAGTATGGGGCTGAATGATTTAGAGCCACTGCTAGCGATAATGCTTAGAGAGCTAAATTCTGGCTCGAAAACACAATCAGAGTATTTGATGAACTTTCCTGTACACCTGATGAATGTTTAGAGTGTGCTATATTGTTGTTGAGAGATATTGCCTATCAGTGGTGGAATACTTTGATATTTGTGGTTCCATGAGAAAGGGTTACATGGGATTTCTTTCAAGTTGAATTCTGGAAGAAATACATCAGTCAACAGTTCATTGATCGAAAACGCAAAGAGTTTGTGGAGCTAAAACAGGGTCGAATGAAAGTGACAGGGTATGAGCGAGAATTTGTACGACTCAGCAAATACACTCGTGAATGTGTTTCTACCGAGGCTATAATATGCAAGAGGTCTGAAGATGTTTAAATGAAGATATCAAATTATTGGTTGGTATTCTCGAACTAAAAGAGTTCGTTGTTCTGGTTGATCAAGCTTGCAAAGCCGAAGAGCTTAGCAAAGAGAAAAGAAATGGTGACTCTAAAGCGAGAGACTCTAGAAAGAGATTCGCGGGTAAATCATATCAATCCGTATCAAAGAAATCTAGAGAATTTAATCCTCGTTCTATTGCTTCTGCAGGAATATCAATCAAAGATAGAGATACTAGGCAGTTCAGTTCGAGACCTCAGACGACATCTGTTGCTAGTATGGGTAGCATTAAAAATGTGGGACTTGAATGTAAACACTGTAATCAGAGACATTACAGTGAGTGCCAAGTGAAAAGCAGAGCTTGTTTCAGATGTGGATCACTTGATCATTTCCTTAGAGATTGTCCCGAGAAGTTGGTATCTGAAAGAGACCAACCAGTGAAAGTTAGTAATACAACTACTAGAGGGAGACCACCTCGAAACACTGGAAACTCGAGTGGAAACTAAGGTACAACGAGAGATTCAGCCATGAGATTTGAGGCACAAGTTCTAGCTCGAGCATATGCTATCCATGCACGAGAGGAGGCATCATCGCCAGACAGTATTACTGGTACCTTTTCTCTTTACAACACTAATATTCTTGCATTGATAGATCCTAGATCAACCCATTCATATATCTATATGAATTTAGTGTTTAAAAAGAGTTTACATGTCTAGTCTATGGAGTTTGTAGTTAAAGTATCAAACCCCCTAGGCAAGTCTATGTTGGTTGATAAAATTTGTAAAAAATGTCCATTGATGACCCGGGGTTACTATTTTCTAACAGACTTGATGTTTCTACCGTTTGATGAGTTTGATGTGATTCTTGGTATGGACTGGTGGACTTTGCATGATGCGGTAGTGAATTGTAGATGAAAGATTATAGAATTGAAATGTCAGAACAGTGAAATTCTTTAGATTGAGTCTGATGATTCGAGTGATTTATCGGTTATGATATCGTCTATGAAAGCTTAAAAATGTGTGAAAAAGAGTTTTGATGCATACATTGCATATATACTAGATACAAAAGTGCCTGAATTGAATATTGAACCTACGCCTGTTGTTTGTGAGTTTGTGAATGTATTTCCAGAAGAACTACTGGGGTTGCCACTGATTCGAGAGGTCGATTTTGGTATTGAATTAGTACCGAGAATGACACCGATATCGATAGCTCTGTACAAAATGGCACCGACTGAGTTTAAAGAGTTGAAAGCTTAGTTGCAAGAATTGATAGATAGAGGTTTCGCATGATCGAGTTATTCACCCTGGGGTGCACCGGTATTATTTGTAAAGAAGAAAGATGGAATGATGAGAATGTGCATTGATTATCGACAGCTCAACAAAGTAACGATTAAGAATAAATATCCTGTACCATAAATAGATGATTTGTTTAATTAGTTGAAAGGGGCTACAGTATTTTCAAAAGTTTACCTGAGATCTAGTTATTATCAGTTGCGAGTTAAAGACTCAGACATACTGAAGACTACATTCAGAACACGGTACGGTCACTATGGATTTTTAGTTATGCCATTTGTTTTGACTAATGCTCTTGCTGTGTTTATTGATTTGATGAATCGGATATTCTGTGACAGCCCTATTTCGACTTTAATCGGGAAGTGGTTTCAGGACCGCTAAACTGAGTCATTGAAATAATTAAAAATAATATTTTATATCTAAATTATATGATAAACATATGTGTGAATTTTTGCATGTTTGAATTGGATAATTTTAATGTGATTATTAAACTAAAGGACTTATGTGAGAAGAAACTAGGATATATGTGGCTAAAATTCAAGAGAGAAATTGTATAAGGTTGCAAATTTAGGGACTTGCATGTCAAATTAGCCATTTGACACTTAGTGGCCGGCCAACCTACATCATGATGCTATTTAGATTGGTTATTTTTATTTATTCATTTTACTTTTGTGAATATATGTATATTATATGCATAAAATGAATTTAATAATAATATTAAGTGATAATGGGAGGAAAAACCAAGGTTAGAAACATTTTCTTCTTCCTTTGCCGTGAGTTGAGAAAGAATAGAAGCTTTTGAAGCTTAAGGAAAATTCGGTCACTTTAATCTATCAATAAGGTATGAAAATTTATATTAGTTTCTTATATTTTTGAGAAATTTGAATGGATAGAGTATATCTTAACTAGCCCATGTTTCGATTTTGAATTTGTTTGGCTCTTGAGCATTCGGTCATGTAGAAGATTTATAGAAATGGTTGTGTCTTCAATTGTATTTATGGAATGATGGATAGGGAGATTGAGTTAGTAAAATGTGCATAGGAATGGATATCTTGTTAAAGGGAATCGGTTATTATGTTTGGGTGATTGTAATTGCTGCATATTGATGTATTAGATTGCTAATATGGTAATTGGGAATGAATGGATGCTTTGGAAAATTTTGTTAGATGAGTTCATGTTAGGAAGCTTGTGAGTTAAGGGTCATAAATTGTGTTTTGTGATTTAAAATAGTTAAGGACCATTCGTATATAGCCATTTTCATGAAGAAGACAAAAATTTAATGTATGTGTGGTTGGTTATAGCCGAATGTACCAATGATAAGTTAATAATTGATTATTTTAGTCTAATTGTTATAGTGAATTTGATTGAATATTATATTTGAAGTGAGAGTAAGGCCTATAATTTTTGAAATTTTGTTGGCTATAGAAGTTGCGGTGTTTGTGTAATTGAAAATGAAACACCTCCCTTGTCTATGATACCTATACCATAGTTGTATTGAACAACGGTTATATTCCTTTTTGTTTGGTCTCTATATTTGTGAATTTGCTTAAACATACTTTTTATAATTTGGACAAGACTTTCGACTAGGCTCAAATGGTTTGGAAAATTGATATTGGGTATTTCCCATGGTATGTAAATTAAAATAGAAATGTTAAGTTGATTTATGTGTATGTTTAGAGAAGAGTAAAAGTGCCGCTTGTTCAATTTGAGTGTGAATATTGCTACTTCAGTTTAGATGAATTGGAAAAGAAATTAAAATAGTTTATTTGTTTTAATGTAAGCTTAAGAACAAAAAAAACCACACTCGGATAAAGGAAAATCAAAGGTGGTGGATTAGCCGGTCTAGTGTTGTTGGACGATAATCAAAGTAAGTTTTAAATAGAGTAATCTAGCCTATTATTCGATCAAACATGATGTACATGTCTAATTGTTCATGTTGATATTGAATGTTGCAAAGTAAGTGGGAAAAATGGCAATAGAGCCGCAAGTTTATTAGAAATAAAGTCTATGAATATCAAATTGATAGGAGAAATATGAATGTGCATATAGGCTAAGCATTTAGTGGACAAGTTATGCCATGTGTTAATGTGTGAGATAGGTATGTGAATGTTATTTGAAATCAAATGTGTGAAATTATGCTTGAAAGATTTAAATATACAAAGTTGAAATGAGTTAATCCGGGATAAGTCTCGAAGGGCCTTAGTGCTAGTGTTACATCCGGGCTATGTCCCAAAGGGCATTTTTGCCAGAGTTGTATCCAGGCAAAGTCCCGAAGAGCCTTCGGGCTAGTGTTAAATCCGAGCTATGACCTAAAGGGCATTTTTGCCAGAGTTGTATCCGGGCAAAGTCCCAAAGAGCCTTCGGCCTAGTGTTAAATCCGGGCTATGACCCGAAGGGCATTTATGCCAGTGTTACATCCGGGCTAAGCCCGAAGAGCCTTAAGGCTAATGATATAGCCGGGTTAAACCCGCAGACATTTATGCTAAAAATACCTAGTTTATGTTTTGATCGCCTCAGATGAATGTATTTATTTCCTTAAGCCGTTAGGTACGTCCCCCATAACCGTTGTGAAGTTACTTCGTTTAGATTTTTTACCACATATTGGGGTTGTGATACTTTGACTATCAGCTAATGTTTTATGAAATGTCAATAACATACTTATGAGGTGTGAACTTCAATTCAAGTAGAACTGTGATCAGTTGAACCCTTAGCTATATGCATATATGATTCTTTTAAAGTATGATGCTACATGTTATGTGGGAATGAGTATAAACCTTAGTTTAGCATTGAAATGATAGAAATACACTTCAAGTTCATTGTTTAAAACTTACTAAGCATATGAATGCTTACTTTGTTTTCCTTAACTCTCTGTTTTATAGATCTCGTTCATTAGCCACGGTCTCAGGAATTTCAAGAGTCGAAGTCATCTACACTATCCAAGCCCTTTCGGTACTTGTAGCTAAATCTTGATAATGGCATGTATAGGTTTGACTTTTATGAGTAAGTAAGTGTCATTTCAACATTGTAAACATGAATAGCCATGCGAAAATGGCTTGTTAATTACCCTATACATATGTACATGTGGATTTAAGCTTGATGAACTCCATTATGGTTGTGTGTGAAAGAAATGTTCTTTCGGTTATAAATGCTTGGTGTGATATGCTTGTTGTGGTTGATTATGTTAAAGATAACTAAATTCTGAGTATGGATAGATATATGTATTCGGCTAGTTTTTGAATTATTAGATGATACTTGGTTCAAATTATTTGAATGGTACATAGTTAAGTGGCATTAGAATTATAAGCAAAACCGGAAGAACTTTATGGTGTGTGGATGTTCTTTATGCATATGGGGATTCGGCAACTAGTTGGTTTTAAGCATTTGACTAGAGTAAAAAGAGTTGATGGAAAAATGCATTGAAGTATGTTTGGAAATTGTTAAAATGTCATGAGACCGGGGACCCATTGAATGAAATGTGTATACATGCTCATTTGGCCCTAATAGATAGGTTATGCATTTGACTTAGGTTTAATAATATTACCTTATGAATAGTGATTCCTTTTTAACTTTTATAATCGGCTTAATGTGAATCTGTCAGGCATGCCCATATGTGTTAGACTCATGAATGTTTGAAGGCATATAGAGTATACATACATATGATCACCTACAATTTCAATTGAACTCTGTTATATGTATACATATACTTGCCTAAGTTGTTATTCACAAAGGTTTTAATGCGAATTATGCAATAAGGTATATTTAAGATTTAGCGCTTGTCTGGTAATGCCTCATAATCCCTCCGGCGACAGATACAGGATTATGTTACATATTCAGACCATATTTAGACAGATTTGTTGTTGTGTTCATTGACAACATTCTGATCTATTCTCGTGGTGAGACGGAGCATACTGAACATTTCAGAATTATGTTACAGACTCTGAGAGATAAGTAACTATATGTAAAATTCTGCAAATGTGAATTCTGGTTGCGAAAGGTCAAATTTCTGGGGCATATTGTTTCGATTGAAGGTATCTGAGTTAACCCGATCAAGATTTCTGCGATTATAGATTGGAAACCTCTAAAAAATGTACCTGAAGTCTGTAGTTTTCTGGGTTTAGCTGGCTATTACCAAAGATTCATGAAAGGATTCTCGATGATCGCAACATCGATGACACGATTGCTTCAGAAAGATGTGAAATTTGATTGGTTAGAAAAGTGTCAACAGAGTTTTGATCAGTTGAAAGCATTGTTAATAGAGACACCTGTATTAGTTCAACCTGAATCAGGTAAAAAGTTCGTGATTTATAGTGATGCGTCATTAAACAGTCTAGGATACGTATAGCTTATGCTTCTCGATAGTTGAAACCTCATGAAAAGAACTATCTGACGCACGATCTTGAATTAGCTACAATTGTGTTTGCATTAAATATTTGGCAACATTACTTATACGCTGAAAAATGCCACATATATACGGATCATAAAAGCTTGAGGTACTTGATGACACAGAAAGACTTGAACTTGCAACAACGAATGTGGCTCGAGCTACAGAAAGACTATGAGTTTGTTATTGATTATCATCCAGGGAAAGCAAATATAGTTACAAATGCTTTAAGTCGAAAATCTTTGTTTGCTTTACGAGTAATAAATACCCAGTTGATGATTCGTTATGACGGGTCGATATTAGCTAAGTTAAAAGCTAAACCAATATTTCTTCAATAGATTTTTGAAGTTAAGAAAAATAACAGTGAATTACAAGCTAAACGAATTCAATGTGAAACTATTTCTAGTTTTGAATTTCAAATTGGAACTGATGACTGTTTAATGTTCCGAAATAGAATTTGCATACCAAAAAATTCAGAACTCATTCAAAAGATTTTGCAAGAAGCGTATAGTAGGTGTTTATCAGTTCACTCGGGAAGTACCAAAATGTATAATGATCTGAAACAGTTGTACGAGGTGGTTAGGTATGAAACAAGATATATCGGAGTTTGTATCAAATTTTTTTATTTGTCAGCAAGTCAAAGTTGAACATTAAGTACCTTCAGGATTGTTATAGTCTATGATGATACCAGAATGGAAATGGGATAGAGTTACAATGGATTTGTATCGGGATTGCCCCTAACTCCGAGGAAGAAAGATGCTATCTGGGTTGTCGTTGATCAATTAATGAAATCTACTCACTTCATACCGGTACAAACAGATTACTCACTTGATAGACTAGCTAAACTGTACATTTCTGAAATTGTCCGTTTGCACGGGGTGTCTGTATTTATTATTTCTGATAGAGATCTTAGATTTACTTCGAGATTCTGGAAGAAACTGCAAGAAGCTCTAGGAATGAAATTGAATTTTAGTACAGTTTTTCATCCTCAAATCGATGGTTAGACTGAGAGAGTTGTTCAGATTCCTGAAGATATGTTGAGATGTTGCCTTTTAGAATTTGAGGGCAGTTGGGAAATGTATATACCATTGATTAAGTTCGTGTACAATAACAGTTTTCAAACGAGTATAAATATGGAACCGTACAAAACTTTATACAGTCGTAAATGCTGAACTTCGTTATACTGGACTGAATTGAGTGAGAAAAAGATTCACGGGGTTAAATTAATTAAAGAAACTGAAGAGAAAGTGAAAATGATTTGCGACAGTTTAAAAGCAACTTTAGATCGATAGAAATCATACGTGGATTTAAAATGTAAAGAAATTGAGTTACAAGTAGGGGACCGAGTATTTTTGAAAGTGTCACCATGGAAGAAGATTCTTCGTTTCGGTGGTAAAGGAAAGCTGAGTCCGCGATTCATCGGGCCATATGAGATTGTTAAAAGAATAGGGCTTGTAGCATATCGACTATCTTTACCGTCTGAACTAGAAAAGATATGTAATGTCTTTCACGTTTTTATGCTACGTCGATATAGACCGGATCCATCACATGTAATTTCTCCAGGTGATGTTTAGATACAGACTAATTTGACGTATAACGAAGAACCCAGCAGGATTCTGGCTTGTGAAATCAAAGAATTAAGAAATAAACGTATAGCTCTAGTGAAAGTTCTCTGGCATAAACATGGGATTGAGGAAGCTACGTGGGAACCCAAGGAAGCTATGCAAAAACAGTACCCTAACCTGTTTATCGGTAAGATTTTCGGGGACGAAAATCCCTAAAGGTGGGAGAGTTGTAACAGCCCGTTTTCGGTCAAATTAGAATAGTGGTTTCTAAACCACAAATATGAAGTCAAAATTTTTATTTTATTATTTTAATATGGTTTACAGTTTGATAGAATTATTGTGTGAAAATTTCGTAAAGAAATTTTACTGTTTGATTGGTTAATTCGGTAAAAGGGACTAAATTGCATAACGCATAAAATATGAGTTCTATTAGTTAAATGAACCAAATGACTATAGAATTAATTGTATGAGTACTTGCATGGTAAATATGCCATTTCTAAAATGGTTGGACATAATTAGACATGATTTAAATGATTTTATATGTTTAGTCAAAAGGTTAATTAGGTAATTTAATTATTAACTTAGTAAAATAATATGAAAATCAAGCTATCATCTTTCTTTTCTTCATCCACCCATCGAAAATAGAAAAAGAGATAGCCATGGGAGTGCTTTAAGTTCGGCCAAGCTCCTTAAGCTCAATTAGGTACGGTTTTTGCTCGGTTTTTAATGATTTTTATGTTTTTGAGCTCATTATAGCTTAATCTAACTAATCCGTACCTTAGATTTTGAAACTGTTATAGATTTTGAATGATGCCATTGTTGAATACTTGAGTATTTTGAAAGTTCTTGATAGATTATGAATGTTGGTTGGTAGATATACAAGTTTTATAAAGTGATTTTTGACAAAAATGTGAATTAGGGATTAAATTGAGAAATGTTAAAATGTTGTGGTCAAAATGTGAAATAAATGCAAAATACGGGCTATTAGGGACCCCATTGAAATTCGGCTAGGCTTGGGTTTTGAGATAATTGAATGAATTTTATTTTACGAGCTTAGGGACTAAATTGCAAAAAATTATGAAACATTAGGGGCAAATGTGTAATTTGCCAATATTATGAAATATGGGCTTAATTGAATTGAATGGAAGTTGAATGTGTTAATTAGATATTATATAGATCAAGATAAGTAAATATCAGAATTGGATCAGGGAAAACAAAAAGTGGATGAATAGGCGATAAATTCCTATCTGAACAATACGAGGTAAGTTCGTATAAATAGACTCAAACCTTTAACTATTTGTATTTTTTTGAATTTGATGTATGCAAATTGAATAATTAATATTACCGAGGTTCGAATGCCTAATTGATGAGAATTATTAAATACCGAGTCTCGTTTGAATCGTTGAAAGTCGTAGGATACGAGTGACAAGTCACTATGGTTACCGTTTTGGTCGAGATCCTGCATGTGTTGTGGATTCACCACAGCTCGTATGAGCTTACCGATATATCAGCTCATATGAGCTTACTATTTTGAACTCATTAGAGCTTACCGTTTTAGCTCAATAGGGCTTACTGTTCACCAGCTCAGGAGGAGCTTACCGATCATAGCTCGAAAGAGCAAAAATGATAATGTATTGACAGATTTCTGATTAATACACTTATAGTGTATCACCCGAGTATCCTTCGATGTTTAATAGGTTCAACAAGAATATTTATTGTTATCGATCATATGAATAATCTACGTGTTTGTAACACCCCTTACCCGTATTCAACGTCAGAACAGGGTACGAGGCATTACCGATGTAACACCCCTAAACCCGTCCCGGTTACCGGAGGGTTAAGAGACATTACCCGACCTTCACGAATAGATTCGACGATCAGAGGTAGCTATCACTCTAATGGTAGCAAAAGAAATAACGACACTTAATCAATTTCATCAATCAAACACCTAGGCCGATCACACTTATATGTATATAAGCTATACGCTACTTCAAACATATTTACAAAACACATGACTTAATTACCAATCCATATCATGCAACCAAATTTAAAAACATGGACATAGACATAAGACGTTCGGTTTAGCCATTTTCGCATGGCTGATTTAATTACAACTTCAAAACTCAAACTCATATAGCTACCACATGTCTAGTCTATACATGCCATTCACAAAGTTTAGTTTCAAAAATACCCAAGGACGATTTTGATAGTGCGGATGACTTTAGCCCGAAATTCCTGAAACCGTAGCTATCGAACGTGATCTACAAAACAGAGAGTTAAAGCAACAAAGTAAGCAAACATAAGCTTAGTAAGTTTTAAGTCAATAAAAACTCATTATCGAACTAAAACATAGATCTTTTGGTATTTATCTAATCCGATTTGAACCTTGAACAGTAAGAGAGGGAAATAACTATATTAGAATGTATAACGATGTACTTTAGTATATGGTCAAACATAACAAATTCAGTTGTACTCGAATTATGTACCGTACTTTAAACAGAATCGAGTCCTTAATTAACACCTAATACGTACCTGGATATTTAAGCAATACGCTCAATCTTACCTTTGCTAAGATCATAATTCATAATACCAGCATACTTACTTTCAGGCTTAGCTCGGAATAACTTTAGCCTTTAGGCTCTTCAGGATTTAACCCGGATAAACCACTGGCACGAATGCCCTTCAGGCTTAGCTCGGAATAACTTTAGCCTTTAGGCTCTTCGGGATTTAACCCGGATAAACCACTGGCACGAATGCCCTTCAGGCTTAGCTCGGAATAACTTTAGCCTTTAGGCTCTTCGGGATTTAACCCGGATAAACCACTGGCACGAATGCCCTTCAGGCTTAGCCCGGAATAACTTTAGCCTTTAGGCTCTTCGGGATTTAACCCGGATAAACCACTGGCACGAATGCCCTTCAGGCTTAGCCCGGAATAACTTTAGCCTTTAGGCTCTTCGGGATTTAACCCGGATAAACCACTGGCACGAATGCCCTTCAGGCTTAGCTCGGAATAACTTTAGCCTTTAGGCTCTTCGGGATTTAACCTGGATAAACCACTGATACATAAAATATGCATATTCAGATCCATTATATAGATTACATCATACCTCTTGGTACTAGATACTATTCATTCAACCAATTACATAAAATCATATGGTATAAAACCCCTTCTACCTATTCGGCAAAAGAGCATCTAGGCAAATCTATTGTCTTAAAATTTCTAAAACCTTCAAGTGTTTAGAAATCATTCGATTCTAACTTTATTTCACTAAATTAGTATATTGGCCATAAACCACGAATTATATTGAATTGTTCGTTTGAGCAATTATATCACATAATGTCTATCAATTTTAATTAACATATAAGGTTCTCAATACCTAAAACTTACCTCGATTTGTTGTTGACTAATTAAGGTTCTCAATGTTCCACCACCTTAGCCTTTCCTTTATCCGGAAGTGCTCCTCTAGGCTCTTAAGCTAAGAGAAATAAATTTTAACTAATTACTAGTGCATCCTGAAATTATCAAAACCGACCATAATATTGCTCTTTCAAAACATATGGAATAATGCTCACGTAATGCCAATAATTCACATATATTCTTAATCAAGTCATCATTCCATTTCAAGGTCACAAAGCCATTATAAGACTAAATATACGTATCTTTAATTAATACACATAATTCACATTTAGTTTTACTTACCAATTCATTCGGTCCATAAGAATTGAATAACACATTTATATTTTCAATTCAAAACACCAAACATCATATAGTTAGCCCAATGCTACCTTGACCGAATGTTCAATATCTTTAAAATCACCCTTAACAAAATTTACCAACTTTAATTCAAAAATCCAACTTCTTAACTCACGCACATTCAACCGTATAAGTAACAACTATTTGACTAAACATTTTGATCCTCATTACACCATTACTCATACTTAAAAATTTTATAAATCAAATTCATCATTTAATCTTCAAAATCGAATAACCATCCATAGGTTTCTTAGAAATAAAAGTAGGTATACTCGTAGGTACCCTTTCTAAATCTTTTCATTAACAAAACAATATTCAACCAATGCTCAAGTCATTAACCATTATTAGGTTCGACAAACATATATGCAAGTGCTTAGACTTATTTACTAATTGTTTTAATCTAGAATAGAACAATATTCAAAAATAACTCAATGCCACAAAGCCAAAGATTCAATTTAAGAATTTGAGCTAAACTTGGTTTCTCCTTCCAAATCTAAATTCATAAACTCAAGAACCGAAAGCTATCCAACAACACACATATATCTAATTTAAATTTTCAAGCTCATTCATCATTTCATACCTTGAATTTAAAACATCATTCAAAGAACTTTTATTTATGCAAAAAGGATATGGCCGAATGTTCTAATGCATTACCTAACTCCAAATTCAACTTATCACCTTAATTCGTCTTGATCAAATTTCCTAATACTAAAATAACATCCCTCTAAGCTAAATTCATCTACCTAAACTTCAACAATACTCATTACACTCAAAGCATGAAGACAACCCAAAATTCAAAAATTCATTCATATGGCCGATTGTACATATACCACCAAACTCAAAATTTTCACATGGGTAATAGTAAAGACAAAGGAATGAGTCTAAAATCACAACTTTTACTCAAAATAACATTTAAAACTTACCTAAGAGAAATCAAAGAAGATGCCGAAAGCTTTAGGGATGTTCTTCCCTTTTCCTTCATCAATATTTTCGGCTAAAGGAAGGAAAGAGTGAACAAAAATTCTTTTCTTTAAATTTTATTTCCTATATTATTAACTACATAAATTAAAATTTAATGCACATAAAATAATCAAAGAAATTCATGCTTAGTGCCCCATATCACATCATGGCCGGCCACTCACCTCAAATAGGATTATTTGACATGCAAATCCATACATTTAACAATACTATGATTTTCGCCCCTTTGAAAATTTTGCAAAAATCAAAACATTCAATTTCACACATGAATTTGCACATCTACTAGACATGACAATATATATATATATAAAAAAAAATTCGGTTTAGCGGTTCCGAAACCACTTTTCGACTAGGGTCAAAAATAAGGCTGTCACAACTCCCCCCATAGGAAATTTTCGTCCTCGAAAATCTTACCGGTAAACAGATTTGGGTATCTGTCCCTCATAGTGTTTTCGGGTTCCCAAGTCGCTTCTTCAATCCCGTGCTTGAACCATAATACTTTTACTAACGAAACCTTCTTGTTTCGCAATTCTTTTACTTCACGGGCTAAAATACGAATCGGTTCTTCCTCATAGCTCAGATCAGATTGAATCTCAACTTCTGACGGACTAATCACATGCGAAGGGTCGGATCTATAGCGACGGAGCATCGAGACAGGAAAAACGTTGTGAATCCTTTCCAACTCAGGGGCAAAATCAATCTGTACGCTACCGGTCCAATCCGTTCTGAAATCTCGTACGGTCCGATGAATCTCGGACTTAATTTGCCTTTACAGCCGAATCTAAGTAATTTTTTCCACGGTGACACCCTTAAAAACACTTTGTCCCCAATCTGATACTCAATATCTTTACGTTTCAGATCTGCGTATGATTTCTGTCGATCAGATGCCATTTTCAAACTGTCAGGGATCGTTTTCACCTTTCGCTCTGCTTCTTTTACTAAATCGACCCCGAGAATCTTATTCTCGCTAAGCTCGATCCAAAACAGAGGTGTACGACATTTTCGACCGTAAAGAGCCTCGTAGGGTGCCATTTGAATACTTGTCTGGAAGCTGTTGTTATACGCGAATTCAACTAGTGGTACGTATTTCTCCCACGAACCACTAAACTCAAGGATGCAACATCTCAACATGTCCTCAAGTATCTGAATAACCCGTTCAGATTGACCGTCCGTCTGCGGATGAAAAGCTGTGCTGAAATGAAGTTTAGTACCTAAAGCTTCATGTAATTTCTTCCAGAATCGCGAAGTAAAACGAGGATCACGATCTGATATAATAGAGGTTGGCACTCCGTGCAATCGTACAATTTGGGAGATGTATAGTTCTGCCAACTTATCAAGTGAGAAATCTGTACGAACCGGGATGAAATGAGCTGATTTTGTTGGTCTGTCCACAATAACCCAAATGGAGTCTTTCTTACTCGATGTCAACGGTAAGCCTGACACAAAATCAATTGTAATGTGATCCCACTTCCACTCGGGTATCAAGATCGGCTGAAGTAATCCCGACGGTACCTGATGTTCCGCTTTCACTTGCTGACATACTAGGCATTTAGATACAAAATCAGAGATGTCTCGTTTCATGCCATGCCACCAATATTGTCGCTTCAAATCATTATACATTTTCGTACTGCCCGGGTGGACTGACATTCGGCTATTATGGACTTCATTTAAAATCATCGAAATAAGCTCGGACTTGTTCGGAACACATAATCGGTCCTTAAATCTCAAACAATCATTTCCGTCGACCCGAAACTCTGAATTCACATTTGACTCACACTGAATTCGTTTGGCAACTAATTCATCATCGGCTTTCTGAGCCTCACAAATCTGTTGAAGTAGTACAGGTCTGGCTACTAATTTGGCAATCAACCCATCATCTCCTGACATGGCTAGCTCCACGTTCATAGCTCGTAAGGAAAATAAAGATTTTCGGCTAAGAGCGTCTGCAACTACATTAGCTTTCCCCGGGTGATAATCAATAACAAGCTTATAGTCTTTTATCAATTCTAGCCACCGCCTTTGTCTCAAATTCAAATCTTTTTGAGTCATCAAATATTTGAGGCTTTTGTGATCAGAGAAGATGTGACATTTCTCACCGAACAGATAATGTCGCCAAATCTTCAAGGCAAAAACGATAGCGGCTAGTTCAAGGTCATGAGTTGGATAATTTCGTTCGTGAGGCTTCAATTGCCTTGAAGCATAAGCAATAACCCGACCGTCTTGCATCAAAACGCAGCCTAAACCGTTTAAAGATGCATCGCTATAAACCACGAACTCTTTGTCAGTTTCTGGTTGAACTAACACCGGAGCCTCCGTTAAAAGAGTTTTCAGCCGATCAAAACTTTGCTGACACTTATCCGACCATTCGAATTTGACATCTTTTTGCAGCAACCTTGTCAAAGGAGTCGCAATCATTGAAAAGCCTTTGACAAATCGTCGGTAATAACCGGCGAGTCCTAAAAAGCTTCAAACTTCAGAAATGTTTTTAGGGGGTTTCCAGTCGAGAATAGCTGTAATTTTTTTCGGATCAACTCGAATGCCCGAAGCAGATACTATATGGCCCAAGAAGCCGACTTCACGCAACCAAAATTCGCACTTCCTAAACTTCGCATACAATTGGTTATCCCGCAAAGTCTGAAGTACTAGCCTTAAATGCTCGGCATGCTCTGACTCATCATGAGAATAGATCAAAATATCATCGATGAACACTACTACAAAACGGTCCAAAAACGGCCTAAACACACGATTCATCAAATCCATGAAGACTGCCGGGGCATTAGTGAGCCCAAACGGCATCACTAAGAATTCGTAGAGTCCGTACCTTGTTCTAAATGCTGTCTTCGGCACGTCGGAATCTCTAACCCTTAGCTGATAATAACCGGATCGCAGGTCAATCTTAGAAAACACTGAAGCTCCTTTCAACTGATCGAACAAGTCGTCAATTCGGGGCAACGGATACTTATTCTTTACAGTAGCTTTATTTAACTGTCGGTAGTCGATGCACATTCTCATAGTTCCGTCTTTCTTTTTCACAAACAAAACTGGCGCGCCCCAAGGCGAAAAACTAGGTCGTGCAAAACCCCTGTCTGTCAACTCTAGCAGCTGAGATTTTAATTCCTTCAATTTGGTAGGTGCCATACGATACGGGGCAATCGAAATCGGCGTCGTACCTGGAATCAACTCTATACCGAACTCGACCTCCCTTACCGGCGGCAATCCAGGTAATTCTTCAGGAAATACATCTGAAAACTCGCAGACTACGGGCACCGTCTCAAGTTTTCGGTCGGAAACTTTGTTATCTATCACATAAGCCAAATACGCTTCATAGCCTTTCCTCATATACTTCCGAGTTGACATGGTCGTAATTATGACTGGCGGCCCACTTAGATCAATGGATTCAATTCGGATTATTTCATTATTCGAACATCACAAATCGATAGTTTTTCACCTACAATTTACTATTGTGTCATGAACGGTCAACCAGTCCATTCCGAGAATAATGTCAAATTCGTCGAATGGTAGAAGCATCAAGTCAGCCAGAAAACAGAAATCTTGAACCATTAACGGACATTTCTTGCATACTTTATCAACCAGAACACAACGACCCAAAGGGTTCGACACTCGAATTACGAATTCAGTAGACTCAACAGGAAGAGTCTTACTGAAGACTAAAGTTTCACACACATATGAATGGGTTGAGCCAGGATCAATCAAAGCAATAACATCAGTGTTAAAGAGTGTGAAAGTACCAGTAATAACATCTGGAGAAGAAGCTTCCTCACGGGCACGGATAGCATACGCTCTGGCAGGCGCACGAGCCTCGGATCTAACCGCAGTGTCTCTAGTCCCCCTCTGACTAGCTCCCGTATTTCCTCCACGTCGCGGTGGTCTACCCCTTGAAGCCGTGCCACTAAGTCTCTGAGTCGGATTGGGAGTGCGTTCATCATTTCTCTGACAATCCTTAATAAAGTGATCGGCAGATCCACATCTAAAACAAGAACGGTCACGATGCCTACAGCTCCCCGGGTGCCATTTACCGCAATAATTGCAATCCAGCCTATCCCGACGTTCATTTCCAACACTGGCTACGGAGGTGGTTCGCGAACTCGTGGGAGGTCGAGGACGCTCATATCTAGGAAAACTCGATGTGTGTTTTGATCGGCCCATGTCATCTCTAGTCTTTTTGGATGATGGTTGAACAAATTTCCCCGCAGATCTCTTACGAAACTCTCTATCTCCACCTTCTGCTTTCCTTTTCGCATCACTGAGCTCTTCAGCTTTACAGGCTCGTTCCACTAACACGACAAACTCCTTAATTTCCAGAATTCCTACTAGTAGTTTGATATCTTCGTTTAATCCATCCTCAAAACGCTTACACATGATGGTCTCGGAGGATACACATTCACGAGCATAGCGGCTGAGACGCACGAACTCTCTTTCGTATTCGGCCATTGACATTTGACCTTGTTTAAGTTTAAGAAATTCCTTCCGTTTTTGATCGATGAATCTCTGGCTGATATATTTCTTACGGAACTCGATCTGGAAAAATTCCCAAGTAATCCGCTCTTTGGGAACAATAGAGACTAGAGTGTTCCACCAATAATATGCAGAGTCGCGTAACAGAGACACGGCACATTTTAAACATTCTTCAGGCGTACAGGATAGCTCGTCGAACACTCGGATGGTGTTATCGAGCCAAAACTCAGCTCGCTCGGCATCGTCACTGGAAGTAGCTCGAAATTCTTCGGCCTCATATTTTCGAATTTTGTCAACTGGGGGTTTACCCGACCTCACTGGATCGGTTACCGGAGGGGCCATATAAGTTGGGAGTGGAGTATTCGGGGGCGGAGGTTGCGGAACAGTCGGGTTTGATCTCATGAATTGAGCGAACCAGTCACTCATCATCGCGTAAAAGGCTTGCCTAGTGTCATCATCTTGATGACTGACGTTCGGCTGAGAGTCAGGTGGCGCTGTCCCTTGCGCAAGAGCAGGCGCTACACTCTCCACATCGTCCGCTAAAGCTCGGTCAGGTTCGGGATCCATTCTATACCAAAAATCATATTTTAGATGTTAGAAGTCATCACACTATCACCTTAATATCAAATGGCATGTATAGCTAGACTCATACTTACTACGGTAGTCCGAGAATCGACTAAACCTGGCTCTGATACCAATAAAATGTAACACCCCTAAACCTGTCCCGGTTACCGGAGGCTTAAGAGACATTACCCGACCTTCACGAATAGATTCGACGATCAGAGGCAACTATCACTCTAATGGTAGCAAAAGAAATAACGACACTTAATCAATTTCATCAATCAAACACCTAGGCCGATCACACTTATATGTATATAAGCTATACGCTACTTCAAACATATTTACAAAACACATGACTTAATTACCAATCCATATCATGCAACCAAATTTAAAAACATGGACATAGACATAAGACGTTCGGTTTAGCCATTTTCGCATGGCTGATTTAATTACAACTTCAAAACTCAAACTCATATAGCTACCACATGTCTAGTCTATACATGCCATTCACAAAGTTTAGTTTCAAAAATACCCAAGGATGATTTTGATAGTGCGGATGACTTCAGCCCGAAATTCCTGAAACCGTAGCTATCGAACGTGATCTACAAAACAGAGAGTTAAAGCAACAAAGTAAGCAAACATAAGCTTAGTAAGTTTTAAGTCAATAAAAACTCATTATCGAACTAAAACATAGATCTTTTGGTATTTATCTAATCTGATTTGAACCTTGAACAGTAAGAGAGGGAAATAACTATATTAGAATGTATAACGATGTACTTTAGTATATGGTCAAACATAACAAATTCAGTTGTACTCGAATTATGTACCGTACTTTAAACAGAATCGAGTCCTTAATTAACACCTAATACGTACCTGGATATTTAAGCAATACGCTCAATCTTACCTTTGCTAAGATCATAATTCATAATACCACATACTTACTTTCAGGCTTAGCTCGGAATAACTTTAGCCTTTAGGCTCTTCGGGATTTAACCCGGATAAACCACTGGCACGAATGCCCTTCAGGCTTAGCTCGGAATAACTTTAGCCTTTAGGCTCTTCGGGATTTAACCCGGATAAACCACTGGCACGAATGCCCTTCAGGCTTAGCCCGGAATAACTTTAGCCTTTAGGCTCTTCGGGATTTAACCCGGATAAACCACTGGCACGAATGCCCTTCAGGCTTAGTCCGGAATAACTTTAGCCTTTAGGCTCTTCGGGATTTAACCCGGATAAACCACTGGCACGAATGCCCTTCAGGCTTAGCCCGGAATAACTTTAGCCTTTAGGCTCTTCGGGATTTAACCCGGATAAACCACTGATACATAAAATATGCATATTCAGATCCATTATATAGATTACATCATACCTCTTGGTACTAGATACTATTCATTCAACCAATTACATAAAATCATATGGTATAAAACCCCTTCTACCTATTCGGCAAAAGAGCATCTAGGCAAATCTATTGTCTTAAAATTTCTAAAACCTTCAAGTGTTTAGAAATCATTCGATTCTAACTTTATTTCACTAAATTAGTATATTGGCCATAAACCACGAATTATATTGAATTGTTCGTTCGAGCAATTATATCACATAATGTCTATCAATTTTAATTAACATATAAGGTTCTCAATACCTAAAACTTACCTCGATTTGTTGTTGACTAATTAAGGTTCTCAATGTTCCACCACCTTAGCCTTTCCTTTATCCGGAAGTGCTCCTCTAGGCTCTTGAGCTAAGAGAAATAAATTTTAACTAATTACTAGTGCATCCTGAAATTATCCAAACCGACCATAATATTGCTCTTTCAAAACATATGGAATAATGCTCACGTAATGCCAATAATTCACATATATTCTTAATCAAGTCATCATTCCATTTCAAGGTCACAAAGCCATTATAAGACTAAATATACGTATCTTTAATTAATACACATAATTCACATTTAGTTTTACTTACCAATTCATTCGGTCCATAAGAATTGAATAACACATTTATATTTTCAATTCAAAACACCAAACATCATATAGTTAGCCCAATGCTACCTTGACCGAATGTTCAATATCTTTAAAATCACCCTTAACAAAATTTACCAACTTTAATTCAAAAATCCAACTTCTTAACTCACGCACATTCAACCGTATAAGTAACAACTATTTGACTAAACATTTTGATCCTCATTACACCATTTCTCATACTTAAAAATTTTATAAATCAAATTCATCATTTAATCTTCAAAATCGAATAACCATCCATAGGTTTCTTAGAAATAAAAGTAGGTATACTCGTAGGTACCCTTTCTAAATCTTTTCATTAACAAAACAATATTCAACCAATGCTCAAGTCATTAACCATTATTAGGTTCGACAAACATATATGCAAGTGCTTAGACTTATTTACTAATTGTTTTAATCTAGAATAGAACAATATTCAAAAATAACTCAATGCCACAAAGCCAAAGATTCAATTTAAGAATTTGAGCTAAACTTGGTTTCTCCTTCCAAATCTAAATTCATAAACTCAAGAACCGAAAGCTATCCAACAACGCACATATATCTAATTTAAATTTTCAAGCTCATTCATCATTTCATACCTTGAATTTAAAACATCATTCAAAGAACTTTTATTTATGCAAAAAGGATATGGCCGAATGTTCTAATGCATTGCCTAACTCCAAATTCAACTTATCACCTTAATTCGTCTTGATCAAATTTCCTAATACTAAAATAACATCCCTCTAAGCTAAATTCATCTGCCTAAACTTCAACAATACTCATTACACTCAAAGCATGAAGACAACCCAAAATTCAAAAATTCATTCATATGGCCGATTGTACATATACCACCAAACTCAAAATTTTCACATGGGTAATAGTAAAGACAAAGGAATGAGTCTAAAATCACAACTTTTACTCAAAATAACATTTAAAACTTACCTAAGAGAAATCAAAGAAGATGCCGAAAGCTTTAGGGATGTTCTTCCCTTTTCCTTCATCAATATTTTCGGCTAAAGGAAAGAGTGAACAAAAATTCTTTTCTTTAAATTTTATTTCCTATATTATTAACTACATAAATTAAAATTTAATGCACATAAAATAATCAAAGAAATTCATGCTTAGTGCCCCATATCACATCATGGCCGGCCACTCACCTCAAATAGGATTATTTGACATGCAAATCCATACATTTAATAATACTATGATTTTTGCCCCTTTTAAAAATCGGCCACACCTAAATTTATGTTTTCCATCTAGGTCCTTGACTTTAAAACACATGAAAATTTTGCAAAAATCAAAACATTCAATTTCACACATGAATTTGCACATCTACTAGACATGACAATATATATATATATAAAAAAAATTCGGTTTAGCGGTTCTGAAACCACTTTCCGACTAGGGTCAAATATAAGGCTGTCACAACCGAACTTTAACACACGTAAACATACAAAACCGAGTCATAAAATTTGCGTCCAATTTAAAACTTTTCAAACTATATCATTAAGTCCCCAATATGTGCCCATGAGGCCTAAAACATACTTTGGGGATGGTCCAAGACCAAACCGAGAACTTTTAAAACTTTTACAACACTTAGAAAATTTTCTTGTTTTCAAGGGTTACACACTTGTGTGGATAAGCCATGTGGTGACACACGCCCATGTGGCTCGGGACACGCCTATGTCCTCCACCCATGTAGCTCTCTGTTTACGACGTCAGCACACATTTAAGGTCACACAACCAGGGCACACGCTCGTGCCCCAAGCTATGGGGATGCATCTGAGGCTATTTACCAAGCCTTTTTGTCATCCAAAATCACTTATACACTTAGGCCAATTTCATCAATACACAATATGTCATATTTAGGCCTCCTAGTTGTAACACCCCTTAGCCGTGTTTGACACTGGGATAGGGTACGAGGTGTTACCGGACGATAACATAACCAACTGTACAATATCGAACCATAACCTCCACTCTAATTTAAAAATTTTCAATTTCTACTTTAAAGTCCCTTATATGGGCCTACGAGGCCCAAAACATACTTTATGAATGGTTCGGGGCTAAACCGGATTCTCTAGATCACTCAGGGAAATTTTTTTCAAAACATTGTCACACGCCCGTGTGACTTGGGACACGCCCGTGTGGGCAAGCTGTATGATCTCACACGCCCGTGTCCCAGCCCGTGTTAAATACATCGAGCATTCTGTTTATGACATCAGCATACAATTAGGGGCACACGACCAAGACACAAGCCCGTGTGCTAGGCCATGTCCCCTACACGGCCGTGTCTCTACCCGTGTGGTCAACACTTAGGCTATTTTCCAAGCCCTTTTTATGCTCTTAACTCTTCACACTCACAAACAATTCACAAACGTGTATCATGCCTTTGATAATTCTGGATTTGACCATCAAAGATACGTAATATACCTAAGTACCTCAAAGCATCTCCATGCGTGTATAAAATGGGCTTACATACCCATAACCATTATGAACCATATCTTACAGCTATATACAATGTACTGTCATCATCTAATACATTTAACCAACTCACAATGATACATATTACTAATAATTAAGTCACTATACATGCCAGTCACTTGTAACTAAGAAGAATTGACATTGCTCCAACTTACCGAATTAATAGTGTGACGCTGCCCCAACGATCTCCAACACCGAGCTATCCTGACAACACTAAGGGAAAAAGAAAGGAGGGTGTAAGCTTTATAGCTTAGTAAGTTGGCATATAACAATAATCAATTTAATTAGTAAGAAATTTCAAATAGTTTCACTTTTCCTCTTATCCAGCCTAAGTTGTCTTTTTGAGTCATGGTCACTAAATTAATTATATATAGAGTTACAGAAATCCAAATTTAAATCCACTAATTTTCCTTGAAACCAGACTAACATATCTTCTTACCATAAAAATTCCAGAATTTTTGGTTTAGCCAATCAATACAGTTTATTCATTAAAATTTCCCCTGTTTCGCTGTTCGACAGCTCTGACTCCTCTTCACTCATAATCAAATTTCTCATTATACAAAGTTCGAATAACCTTCTCGCTTGTTTCTATTGAAATTAGACTTATCAAGGATTCTAATAATATAAATTACACACCATAACCGTTTTATAATTTTTTTAGTGATTTTTTCAAAGTTGGAATATGGGATTTCCAAAACCATTCAGACCTTGTCTCACCAAAATTTAAATATATCATAATAGAAAATTCATTTACTCACACCGTTTCTTTTATGTGAAAATAGACTCAATAAGCTTTAATTTCATATCTCATTCAACATTTAATTCAATTCCCACTATTTATGGTGATTTTTCAAATTCACATAACTACTTCTGTTTTAGACTATTTTTCTGATAATTTTACTCTCTCATGGTTTCTTCATATTACTATCACAGTTACACATATAACACCAAATATGCTCAACACTAGCCATTCAAACGAATAATCATCACCAATAATTATGAGTATTCATAATAGCACTTATACTGTATCAACCTTACCACAATTTCAATCACATATCGAGCACATCACTCCCAATACACCATTGTTCAAATGGATACACCTGTACTTACACATTATATTACCACAACAATTTTTTTATTAAGCTTTCCCATTAAACCCTTCGGATTAACCCTCGATACTTAGTGGTTTTCAGCACATAGCTCCACCAGTACAAAATTCAGCTCTCGTGTACACATGGTGAAGATCACTTTATCACCCATGTAACCTAGCCATCAAATCTCGTAGCCCTCGTGTACACATGGTGAAGATCACTTTATCACCCATGTGGCTTAGCTACATATGATATTGCTCTCATTTACGCATGGGGAAGTTCACTTTATCACCCATGTGACATAGCCATTAAGTCCCATAACTATTGTGTACACATAGTAAAGTTCACTTTATCACACATGTGATTTAGCCATTGAATTCCGTAGCTCTCAGGTCTACATGGTGAAGTTCTCTTTATCACACATGCGACCTGGCCATAAGTTATCCGTATATCCTGTTATTCCGAAGGTTCCATCTGGACCATCACTTTTCACAAATATCCAATTGAAAGATATCACCCAATCATACTTCATAATATTCATCAACATATTATTTGATAAATATAGTCAAGGCATTACTTACACACCTAGTCAAGGCATTATTCATAGAAGGCACTTTTGAACACAACATCTCAATTCATTTCCATGTCACCTATGTCACCTTGTACCATAGGCATTATTATTAAATCAATTCACTAACATAATAATATAACAAACATGTAAATAAAAAAAAATCAATTTAATACCACAATTTACATTTCAAACATACATTATGACATTTTTGTATTATTATTACACCAACTTACCTCAGACGCGAAAGTGACTACTTGTAACACCCCTTACCCGAGACCGTTGCCGGAGTCGAGTGCAAGGCATTACCGGACTTAACTTACTCAACCTGGGTATAAATTTGCTTCTAAAATTAATTTATTTTCATTCATTCAATATGTCCCTAAAAAGGGTCATCGAGACCCTAAATCATACAATTGAAATGATTCAAGACCAACCAGGGTTAATAACACTTTCCCGATTACTTAAATGGAACAAAACATATCATTTCCCTGTTTCATAATAAAGCTATCCAACTGTATCACTATCGCTAAAAAAATCATAACTCGAGTTTCGCAACTCGAAATTCAATTCCGTAAATTTTCTCTGAAACTTTAAACTTTAAAATCATAACAATTTGTACAGTTTATTATTTAAAGTTTCCCCTGTTTCACTGCTCAATTGCCCTGACCTCTGTTCACTACGAAACGAATTTCTCTCAGTACCAAATTTAAATAACAATGCCGCTTGTTTTATTACAAACTAGACTTAATAAGGAATCTAGGAATATAAACTATAACTTCTAATTATCTATGTAAAATTTATGGTGAATTTTTAAAGTCAGAATAGGGGATCGCGAAATCAATCTGGAGCAGTCTCACTCAAATTCTTATAACTCATAATTTACAACTCCTTTGCTTCCCCTGTTTCTTTCACATGGAAATAGACTTATTAAGATTTAATTCTATATCTCACTCACCATCTAATTCCATGTCTACTATTTTTTTTTAATTTTTCAAATTCACGTCACTGCTGCTATTTAATACTGTTTTAATGCTAACTTCACTTTTTCATGATTTCCATGTATTCACTTTCATTTAGGCATACATAACATCAAAACATATTCTTAATTAGCTATTTCAATATCTAATCCTTATCAAATATTTACCTGCCATATATTGGCCATATCATAATTGACACTTACTAAATATTAAGTCCTTATCCATGCCATAAACTAGGACATTTGTAAATGAAGATACCCATTTGGTAACTTGATAGTCGATAGTGTGAAGTGATCTCCGACGACCTCCAACCAGAGCTTACTTTTCAGTACTCTTGATGCCAAAACGACCATTTTACCAACTTTCCCGATTTTCGGTTTTTCTCCCGTTCTAGGTCCAAATCTCGTTTTCTGGGATTATTGAGCTTGGAAAGCTTGGAAACCCTAACCATGGCTTCCCCCATGCTATATTCGGCCTCCATGAGGAAGATGGACCAATTTTGGCTTTATTTTCCCTTTTTAATTCTTTTAATTACCAAATGACAAAAATGCCCTTAAAGGCTTTTCTTTCAAATTTGTCCTATTCATGCCCATTTTTGTCCACCAAATTATCCAATGGTCTAATTACTAAATAAGGACATCCACTTTAAGAACTCATTTTAATTAAATCCCCTTTAACATCTAGAACTCACATTTTACAATTTTTACAATTTAGTCCTAATTATCAAATTAGGCACCTATACATAAAATTTATTCGCAAAATTTTCACACAATTACTCAATCAATAAATAAACCTTAAAACTCAATTGGAATAGTTTTTTTTACCTCGGATTCATGGTTCCGAAACTATCATTCCGTTTAGGCCCTAAATCAGGCTGTTACAGCAACTTTTACAAATAAGCTCTAATAGACAAATTAAACATGCAATCTATAAAATTTCTTATCAGTAGTCTAACACATGCATTTAGTCAATCAGTAAATCATGATAATTCATCATAATAAACTTTTCTATCTCAGATTTGTGTTTCGCAACCTCTGTTCCATTTAGGCCCTGTTTCGGGATGTTACATTTCTCCCCCCTTTAGATATTTTCATCCCCGATAATCTTATCAGATGAGGATTAAAGACTAATTTCACAAGGCACTTTAAATTTCTCATTAACACATTTCTAGAAACCATAAACTCTTTATGCAAATCAAGTTGAATCATAATGGATACTTCAATTGTCAATATCTCTAACTGTCTATACTTTATTAGCATGAATTCAAGCCAAATTAAACTTCATACAATGAGAAATTTAGAAATCAGACAACTTAGATTTGCAAAAAAAATACACCTCTGATCCAACCATTCTGATATGCATATACAACTCTGTACCATAACTTCTAGAATATATACTTTTTACTCAGGCCATTTATCTGTTTTTCCTAAAAATCAGCATTTACCTCTGAAGCCATGAATAATTCAAACATATATATACAACTCAATCAATTGCTCAATTGAATCAGTCTCAACTAAAAGACAATAACTTTTCAAAAACTGTTCTTCTCTATGCTGTCATGATATGTCAACATACATTATATCGTGACTTTTTTAAGAGCAAATCACAAATCATTATTACTGCATAACTCAAAAAAAAACGTAGCATTCGGTCTTTAACTCACTGATATATATATCAAGATTATGCCGAAAATGAAGATCAATACACATGTCTGAACTGAACTATACTGAGGCCACAATACTCATACTGCTTAAAAATCATAGTGCTATAATAAGACTGACTTCTCAATTACTTTAGTAAATAATATCCCGGGTGAAAATAAAACATCATGATCATCTGAGAGATTTAAACACAAAATTCAATAACAACCAGTGCAAAAATAGAATCTTTATACCTCTGAATACTATACCTCTGTACATTCATTATCAGGCCCAAACTCATAATCACCATAAACATACTCATAATAAGAAAATCTATTTTCGTCAATAAATCATTTCCTACTAATATTTCATGGAATCTCATTTTGAATTACCTTGTTGATAAGGGGGTAAGGTTGTAACACCTCTGACTTACCTCTTATATACTCATGCATATAACTTAACACTCATCAATATATAATATTATCACAATTATTCAACTTACTTCAAGCAACTTAACATGCACATTCATAATACAGAGACTTCCTGATCATCTTATACAAACTAGTGCACTTATACATGCATTCTTGAATCTCGAATAAAATTGCTCATAGCATTCACTTAAGTTTTCTAGTTATACACATAGCATCATACAAGTGCCAATTAAACATGAACACTTATCTTACTGTAAACTTTCATCTCATGTCATCTTTCCACATTTCAAGAATAGCCCTTCTCACAATTTATTCATCATCGCATTGACATCATAAACTACCATTCTAACTTTTTATGAGCCTTAACTCATCATAAACAAATTGTCTGTACTATCAAACTTAGCTCGGTTGGAGTGCGCATCTATCTGATAAAACAAGTTACATCTGGGTCGGAAGTCGTCACACTATCAAAATATAAGTATGGCATGTATAGCTAGACTCTTACTCATACTGAATATTTCAAGAACTGACTAAACCTTTGCTCTGATACTAATAAATGTAACACCCCTTACCCGAGACCGTTGCCAGAGTCGAGCGCAAGGCATTACCGAACTTAACTTACTCAACCTGGGTATAAAATTTGCTTCTAAAATTAATTTATTTTCATTCATTCAATATGTCCCTAAAAAGGGTCATCGAGACCCTAAATTATACAATTGAAATGATTCGGGACCAACCAGGATTAATGAAAATTTCCCGATTACTTAAATGGAACAAAACATATCATTTCCCTATTCCATAATAAAGCTGTCCAACTGCGTCACTATCGCTAAAAAAATCATAACTCAAATTTTGCAACTCGAAATTCAATTCCATAAATTTTCTCTGAAACTAGACTCATATATGTTCTTACTAATTTTTTTCTAGAATTTTTGACTCGGCCAATTTGTACAGTTTATTATTTAAAGTTTCCCCTCTACTCAACTACCCTGACCTCTATTCACTACGAAATGGATTTCTCTCAGTACCAAATTCAAATAACAATGCCACTTGTTTTATTACAAACTAGACTCAATAAGGAATCTAGGAATATAAACTATAACTTCTAATTATTTATGTAAAATTTATGATGAATTTTTAAAGTCAGAACAGGGGATCGCGAAATCAATCTGGAGCAGTCTCACTCAAATTCTTATAACTCATAATTTACAACTCTTTTGCTTCCCCTGTTTCTTTCACATGAAAATAGACTCATTAAGCTTTAATTCTATATCTCATTCACTATCTAATTCCATGTCCACTTTAAGAACTCATTTCAATTAAATCCCCTTTAACATCTAGAACTCACATTTTACAATTTTTACAATTTAGTCCTAATTATCAAATTAGGCACCTATACATAAAATTTCTTCGCAAAACTTTCACACAATTACTCAATCAATAAATAAACCTTAAAACTAAATCGGAATAATCCTTGTTTTGACCTCGAATTCATGGTTCCGAAACTATCGTTCCGTTTAGGCCCTAAATCAGGCTGTTACAGTAACTTTTACAAAAAAGCTCTAATAGACAAATTAAACATGCAATCTATAAAATTTCTTATCGGTAGTCTAACACATGCATCTAGTCAATCAGTAAATCATGATAATTCATCGTAATAAACTTTTCTATCTTAGATTTGTGGTTTCGCAACCTTTGTTCCATTTAGGCCCTGTTTCGGGATGTTACACTACTTTTCCCGATTTGGTCCACAACCTCTATCCAAGCCTGGATCTCGTTTCCTTGATATATAACATCATAATTAGCTCATTTATTAATCACATTAGTCAATGTGACTCAAATATCACATTATGGCAAATTTACGTTTTTGCCCCTAAACTTTCACATATTTATACTTTTGCACCTAGGCTCGTAAAATAATTTTTATTCGATTTGCTAGCATAATGGACTTAGTCGAACCATTATCTCACTATATCAGCCCCTAATTTCCACCTTATCATACATTTATGCACAATTTTCCAACTTTTGCATTTAGGTCCTTTTTACAGTTTTCACTGAAAATTACCTAGCAAAAGACGTTCAGTACACTTCAAGCATTCATTTTCTACTATTAGAAATCAAAATACATGCATATTATTCATGGGTAAATTTTTAAACTCAAACCCTAGCTCAAAATAATGGTAGAAATAGCTAAACCGAGTCATCAGGATCTCAAAAATGTAACGAGCATTAAAAAAGGGGCTTGGGTGTAGTTACTATTGAGATTGGAAGCTTGAAAACCCTAGCCATGGTGTCTAGGAAGAGTTTCGGCCAAGGTTGAAGAAGCATGGGCAACATTTTGGCTTATTTTTCCCATTTTATTCTTTTAATTACCAAATGACCAAAATGCCCTTGAAGGCTTTTTTTTTCAAAATTGTCCTATTCATGCCCATTTTTGTCCAAACAAAATATAATGGTCTAATAGCCATTTAAGGACCTCCATTTCAAAACCCCATTTCAATCAAGTAGCTTTATGAACAAGAATACACATTTTTCACCTTTTACAATTTAGTCATAAACACCAAATTAAATACCCAATCAATAAAATTTCTTAACGAATTTTTCACACAAGTATCCAATCACATTATAAACCTTAAAACTTAATCGCAATAAATTTTTCTACGTCAGTTCATGGTTTTTGAAACCACAGTTCCATTTAGGCCCTATTTCGGACTGTTACACTAGTAGCCACTATTGAAGCATAGACTCATTACTCAAATGTCTCAAATTTAATGCACCACATCACACTTACCTTGCCATTAACCACATACAGCTTACACTACCACCTTTACGCCTAACCACCCAACATACACTTGCATGACCATTCACATGACACATTTATCACGTTCTTATCATATACTAATTCATTCACCCACATGCAAGCATACTCATTCATGTATTGCATCATTATGACTTATAACATAGCTATTATTAGCCATATCAAATGGCCTTATACAACAATAAAATTTCCATTAACTTAGGCCAACATTCTAGGCCAACTCAATAACATATATACATATATTCAATTCCCTATACATTCTATAAACATATAAATACTTGGAAATCTTTTAATGCTGATCCTAGCTTGATAGTGTGATTGAGTCTCCAGTGACCTTTAACTCGAGCTAACACCTGAAACACTATAAGAAAAAGGAAAGGAAGGGAGTAAGCATTATAGCTTAGCAAGTAAGTATGTAAATAATAAACAATTCATTAACATGCTTCAATAAAATTTCCAACATGTTCTCAAATCAATATGGTCATAATCACACATAGTTTCCACTTTTTACTCATGTTAACCCTAAGCTATTAAATCGCGCTATAGTCACTAAATTATTTTTATCCGGAGCTACAGAACTCCAAATTTAGATCTGCTAATGTTCCCTAAAACTAGACTTACATATCTTCTTACCATAAAATTTCCAGAATTTTTGGTTTAGTCAATCAATGCAATTTATTCATTAAAGGCTCCCCTGTTTCACTATCCGATGGTTATGACCCCTCTTAACTAAAAATTGATTATCTCATCATACAAAATTCAAATAATGTTGTTGTTTGTTTCTTATGAAAGTAGACTCAATAAGGAATTCAAGCACATAAACCATATCCCATATTTATTTTTGTACAATTTTTAATGATTTTCCAAATTTGGAATAGGGGATTTTTGAAACCATTCAGACCCTATCTCACCAAAATTTAAATATCTCATAATATGAAATTCATTTGCTCACACCGTTTCTTTTATGTGAAAATAGACTCAATGAGCTTTAATTTCATATCTCATTTAGCATCGAATTCAATTTCCACCATTTTTTTGATTTTTCAAAATCCCATAACTGCTGCTGTTTCAAACTGTTTTATTGAAAATTTTACTCTCCTATGTTTTCCTTATATTACTTTCATTTATGCACACATAACACCAAGCATGTTCAATACTAGCCATTCAATGGATAATCATCATCAATATTTATAAGTATTCATAGTAGCACTTACACTAGTTGTTATGGTACATTTTTTCAAGCTTGATATATTATGTATGGTTGCTTTGATAATATTGGATTGAGATGATGTTGAATGGATAAATGGATGAATATTAAGATATGTTATATAGATGTTTACAACAAGGGAAACATGTTATTTTGTTATGTGTTTAGTTGTGGAAATGGTTGGTTTTGTAATGGATAAATATGCATAGAATGTTGATGTTTGGTTGTTGAATTGGGTATGGAATTGATGCCTTTCTTTAGCTCGTAGTGTAATAGCCCGATTTTGAGCCTAGTCAGAACAGTGGTTTCAAAACCACAAATTCGAATTTGGAAAAATATTTTAATCTTATTTTTGGTGTTTACAGCTTGTGATTATCTTTGTGTGAAAGTTTCATGAAATAATTTTATAATTTGGATGCTTAATTTGAGAAAAGGACTAAATCGCGTAAAATGCAAAAGTTGCATTCTACTTGTTTAAAGTGCTTAATTACCATTGCTTTTTAAATGAAAGGTCCTTATGATGATATAGACCATTAATAGCTTGAGTGGACCATTATGGGCATGTATTAATTAGTTTTCATGTTTTATTATTAAGGTTAAAATTGTAATTAGGTTATTATGTTAATATTAAATAAAAAAGTAAAAATAAGCCATATTATCATCATTCATAGTAAAAAATAAGCAAAGAAATAGGGTTTAAAGTCTTTAAACCATTCGACCATTGTTAAGTTTGATTGAGGTATGTTTTTGACTCGGTTTTTGATAATTTCTATGTTTTTGTGATTGTTGCTTTGAGTACTAGCTAGCCCATGCCCTAATTCATGAAATTGTTGATGATTTTATGAGATGCCATTGATGAATTCATGATTTTTTTGATGTTTGATGATGAAAAATAAGTGGTTGTTGATAGATTAACATAGTTTGTAAAGTGATTTATGATGAATTTGCATATTAAGGATTAATTTGTGAAAATTTGAAATATTACGGCTAATATGTGAAATAGATGAAAAGTATGGGCTATTAGGGGCATAATGGTAGTTCAGCTATAATGGGCTTTGATGAAATTTTATGAATTTGTGATATTTGCAAATAAGGACTAAATTGTGAAAAATGTGAAATTATAGGGGCTAAAGTGTAAAAACGCCTAAATATGTGTTTGTGGATTGAATTGAATGAAATAGTGATTAAACAAGTTAAATTTGAATTTATATAGATCAAGAACGAAAGAAATTGGATTTAGATCTATAACGCCCCAATTTTTTTAATTCTGGCTTTTGTAAATTTGTAACATAAATATTTGTCTGCTTTAGTGGTTAAGTGTGCTAGGTGTATGTGTGAGGTCCTAAGTTCAAGCCAAGTCTTTGGCAAATTTTTGTTTTTATATGACAAAAGCCTTACTCTTGTTCTGTAGGCTTAAGTTTAATTGCCTACAAGTTAACATCAGAATTGGCTTGCTGGTCTGCTGGTTAAGAGGAGGGGTAAATTGCTTAAGGTCCTGTATTCGAATCCCTGTGTGAGTAAGGGAAATTTATTTTTGCTAGTGGTGTCGTGTGGTGTTTGAACTGAATTGAAATGTCAGAGTGGCAGAGGTGTAGTGGGAAGTGTGGAGAGAAATTTAAGGGATTTGGATAGGGGGTGTTGGAGGGATTTTAGGAGAAAATATGGGATTGGGGAGTTGTCCTGATTTGGTGGACAGTAGAGTATGGCTCTCTCCTCTCACCCTCCCAATTTCGATCTTTGACATAGTTTCCTTTCATTCTTTTCCCAATTTTGCTGTGGCACTCAACTTCCTTGCTCTCTCTACCGAATTTTGGCTCTTTATGTTCTCTCTTTCTGACATTTTTCTTCGTTCCTGTTGCTTTTTTTCCCTTTTCCTTGTGCTGTCAAATTATCCCCTTGAATCTTTCTCGTCTTTTGTGTATCCTTTCTGATCGTTCAATTAAGGAGTACGTTTCTTCTTCGCTGTCTATACGTTGGTAGGTAAGGGGTAAGTTATGTGTGATTTGGGGTTGTAACAACCCAAGCCCGGCCTAGACGTTACGGCCAAGTCTGGTGTGTCATATTGAAGTGTTTTTCGAAAACCATGTTTTCATTGAAAACCCTTCTTTATGTTTAGAAACTTTTACCAGTAAACTTGTATAAAACCTTTATTTTTTTCCCAAAATGTGATTCATTGTAATAATCGAAGCAACTTTGTAAAATCTTATGGAAAAATTACGAAAGCTTGTAAACCTTTGTAGTTGCGGAAACATGTTATTATAAAAACAGTTTAAGCATCAAAAATCAGACTTTCTTTGTTATGGCTTAAAGTGAATGGATACTACGCACCAGGTAGGATTCAAGAGAAGAGGAGGTGAGTCATTTAGACTGCTTAAGTACCAAGCTCTTCCTAGATCCAATCCTAGACATGCACACATCCATTGCCACACTTTAACCTTATGACTTGTCCACGAACAACAAATTAAGTTTAAACGTATTTAAGATATTTATTTATGAAAACATTTATGTTGCGGAAGCTTTGCTCTGTTTTCAAAATATTTTGAAAACAAGTAACTTTTACAAAAACGTGCCGTAGAGCTAACCAATTTCAAAACGATTTAAACAATGTCCTACTTAAGCTAAAAACAATTAAAGAATTATAGAATTAAAAACCCAAAATAAAATAAATAGAGCAGCCTTATTACAACTCAGAAACCAAAATTAAATAATCTAAATAAATAATAAAATGAAATAATTGAAAACCAGAAATTTAAATCTTCGTGGCCACTCTGAATCCCTCCCAGCTCCAAGTCCACCAACTAGGGCTCACCTCCATGGATGGAAAGAAAGGGGTGAGTTTGGAAAAATCAGTGTGTACAGAAGCCTATCCAAAGCCCAAGTCAGCTCAAACCCACTGGCCTAAGCCCAAACCAGTCACAGTTAGGTACTGGGCCGAAGCCCCATTCGGATAATAGTAATCTGGGCTGGAGCCCTATTCAGATAGCAGTACGGCCCATAGGCCCATAACAGTAACAGTACAGATAACATGCATGAATGCAAAGCCCAAAATATGTGGGGAGACTACTCAACCCATCCAACCGCTACACACCACCTGTACCAGCCAACACACTATGTAGGGAAACTACTCGACCCACCCAACCGCTACACACCACGGTCGCAGCATTGCTGCTCAGATATAGTGGCCACTAACAGTAATACGAGGCAAGGCCTCTTTCAGTAAACAGTATGGGCAAAGCCCTTTTCAGTAATCAGTACAAGGCAAAGCCTCTTTAAGTAAACAGTACGAGGCAAAGCCTCTTTCAGTAATCGTGGCAATGCCACTTGCACTTCCTACATCAATAAATCCCAAAACCCACGCAATAGATATTATGATATGGCATACAGTAAACAAAAATAGTAAATCACGCAATTCAGTCAAATTTAGCCCTAGGGGTATAATGGTCATTTTACACCTAGGGGTAAAACGGTAATTTTCCACCTACAGGGTATTTTAGTAATTTTATCAGTTTTTAGGGTTTTCACACATAATACAGTCACTACTAATCCATTTGTCATCATGGTAGTCTATTTAGCTTAGTTTAACAGTTTTAGCTATCGAGCCCTAAAACCCGTAATGGGCCCTACGGTGTCTATTAGCAAATTAAGCCCATTTAGCCAAGTTTCATAACAAATTTTCTAGTTTTAGCAGTTTCAATCCTACAGTCTAACAGAACATACTTATTGCCTATTTTTACCCATATGGGCTCAAAAGCCCATTGGGCCTAGTTTTAGCCTATCGAGGCCCAACTTACCGATTTACACGAAATTGCACATTCATCTATCTTACCACTTACAGTTATAGATTCCATAATTTCTAACTGTCTTGTGAGCATTCGCACACTCACAAGCCCATGAAATAACAAACTTTCGGTCACTTTGGCCTTTGCCGAATTAGACTAAAGAAGGGTTCGATACACACCTGATTTGTGATATTCCTTGACAGGATCTCCTACGCGATTTTCCTACAGTCGATTATTAAAACATTAAACTAAGAATCGATGTTAACAAATGAACACACTCTTACCATATTCGGCCAACCATGAACAAGGCCCTAAATTCCTTACCTTTGCCGAAATTGATGACTAAATCTAGATCTAGTCACTCCGATGATCCAAGCTTTTCACATACTCCTCGATCGACAGCCTTTAATCCTCACTAGCATCAACAAACTAAATAATAACAACACCAAAAATCCTTTTAGCCTTAGTCGAAAGCCACCCTATGTATATAGTGGTTTTCGGCTTTTCTTAACCCACAAGATACGAATGGAAAGAAGATTCGAATACTTACCAAGAGATCTACTTGCCAAAAACGTTCCCAAGTACCTCTCTTTTCCAGATCTGTTGTAGATCAAATCCCCAAAATACGAGTAGAGAACGAATCTCACTATTTCAGCATTTAAATCTATCCTAGAGTATGTCTATTCGGTTTAAGAAACAAATAGGAGAAGGAAGTGAAGAAAAAGGGTTTTACGAAATAACAGGGATAATCGACAGAGGAATGAGAAGTTAAGGTTCAATTTTTGAAAGGCTCAAATCTTGATTGATGAGGTAATAGGCAATGGTAGATTGGTTTTGGCTTTTGTGGAAGTCGACTACTAGGTGTTGAGAAAAGAGAAGAATAAAGAAGAAGGTTTGGCTTTGATGAAAAAAATTGAAGAGAAAATAGAAGAAGAAGAAAAAAAACTTAAGGAGCAAGTGGATTCGGCCTTGAGAAACAAAAGAAATAAATCAAGAATATGTGTAAAAGAGTTTGTGAAAAGAAGATGAGCTAAAAAGATAAAAATAAAAGGGAACAAAATCGGCTAATGTTTATCACTTATTTTTAGCTAAAAACAAAGTTTGAATGGAATTCAAACTTCCCACTGATTATCAGGCCATATCCACTGCCTAAATCTGCTGCTAGGAGCAGTTTGAGTCCCGCACAATCTCCTCTCCATGCGTGCCCAGCAAAAAAGTAATCCTGCGCGCACAAGGCAACTCGAACTTGGAACCTCCAGGAAACTAGGCATGCTGCTGACCATTGCGCTGCAGCTTCTTCTTTACTATAATATGCGCACACTTAAATATAAGCCTTATCCACTGAGCCTCTGCTGTTTTAAAATAAAAACTAAAATTTACCTACGCCTGGACTCGAACCCGTGTCCCCTTGGAATCCTAACGCGCTGCAACCACTGCGCCACAAGCGCCCCTTGTGGCATATTCCGGACGTAGCTTCTCTTAAACCCTATCTTATCACCACCTGCTTATTTAAAAAAAAACTAAAACAGTATGCGCATGAGAGGCCTCAAACCCAGGCTCTCTTCCATGCTCCCAGCGCCTCTGCCACTGTGCCAAGCTTCCCTTTGTGTCCCCTTTTTAATCCAACTTATTATAAGGCTTCCTCACGTGGTGCCCCTGGGTTTTAAAAATAAAACCCACCTTTGCGCATGCTAGGAGTCAAACCCCAACTCCCCTTCCCACTACCTAGCGTGCTAACCACTAGGCCAGGTACGCTTCTTCATGCCCAATCTTGCTCAATGTATTTTTAAGGCCTTATGCCCAAATTTCCTTAAGAGACCATAAATTGATTTTTTTGCTAGAGTCTTGGATCGAACCCAAGACTTTTCCCATACTATACATGCTTCTAAATTTATTTAAAAACTAAATTTAAACACCAAATTAATATATATATTTACATAAATAATAATTACAATTTTCATAAATATTTAAAACATCAATAATAATAAATACAGTAAAAATTTTCTAATAATAATTTAATTCAATTTTTTTCTTCAAACAATAATATTTAAAACTTCTCAATTTTATTCAGGTTTTCTTTTCTCCGAACCCAGACTCAAAGCCCAATTCTTCTAGGCCCAAATTCAGGGTGTTACAGGGGTGGTCGTTACTTGGTGCAAAATCATTTCTTTTTGTTTCTTATCCTTACGTTAGTGATTACGTATTGTTGATAGTAGCAAATCGTGTGGATCGAGACCCTTCCCATACTACTTCGTTAGCAAACCAAGATTGAAGTGCTAGGGGTAAGTTCTAATCGCTCCTTAATTGAGTAAGTTGTTGGGTTGGTTTTATTTCGACTGTAACACCCCAAACCCGGCCTAGAAGTTAGGCCCGAATCTGGCGTGTCACATTGAAGTGTTTTTCAAAAACCCTTCTTATAAATTTAAAACTTTTTGCCATTTTAAACTTGTGTAAAATCTCAAATTTCATTTGCTTATTTTTAAAACATGGCTTATTAAAATCATTCTCTTGTAAAACGTTATTACCTTTAAACCCTATTTGTTGCGGAAGCCTAATTTAAAACAGTTGCGGAAACGTGATATTTTGAAAACAATTATTGTTTTGAAATCGTGTTCTACTTGTAGCAGTTATAAAAGCTCATAAATAAACATCCCAAATTAAAAGTTAAGAAAATTAAGAAAGACCTTATTACACAATTTAAAACCCAAATATAAAATTACTTAAAAGTAAATAATCAAAACAGAAAGCATAAGCATGTGTGGTTTTCCCCGAGTCCCTCGCAACACCGAACTGCCTAACGCTGGTGTAACACCCTTAACCCTTATCCGTCGCCGGAATGGGTTACAAGGCATTACCACATTAACTACATAAAGTAAACATATTAAAGTACATACCATTACTAGCTTTATCTATTCGACACTACAATATATGCATATAAAGCATAATCAAATCATTCATGGTATAAGGGTCATTCTGTACACAGTTCTAAATAGTTAAATCATGAACAAACACACTTAATAAGTCATCTGTGAAATCATGTGTGCAACTAATGGACCATATCATTTTACCATGTTTTATTCGAATGCCAAAATACCTAATCTTTAAGGTACAAATAACCAACCAAAACTACTTCTTACGCATTCATTCATCATGATACTTTGAAACCTAAGACACTATTCATTTGGTTCTTTTATAAGGCTATAATCGAATATAAGACAATCCTAAAGCATATGATTCATTCAATAATTCATAAGGTCAAAAACCAAGTTGTCTATCTTTATGCATTCGGGTATGTATTAATGGTCACATATCAAACATCATAATAAAATGTCTATATAAGATCACTTACCGAATAGAAATTTCATATTTGATCAAAACTTATTTTCATGTACATAACATTACTAAACCAATATTCAATTATACACATCAAAGTCATTGCCACAAGTAAAACCAAATATACAAATCAAAACCTATACCATTTCAATAATCAAATTCAACCTCAATCCATATGCAAAAATATACCATATTAAGACTTTTATCTTTCCATACATATCGAAATATACATAAATCTTCAAAGACAACTAATGTTCAAACCATATATCAAAGTTAAATTCAAAAGTAATTCAATTTTTAATCAACCACAACCAAATGTCAACTACGTATTTCCATCAAACCATGAATCCAAACTTAGCTAATGAGCAAGCCATTTTCGCATGGCTTGAGTATATACATATCCAAAAATAAACTTGTTTTCAAAAGGGTTTAGCCTATACATGCCATAGTTTGAAATATAACCTTTTAAAAAATACTGAATGATTGATGATAATATGGATGACTTCGATATTAATCCCCGAGCTCTTAACTTTCAGCCAAAATCTATAAAACAGAATAACAAAGGTACTCAAGGTAAGCTAGTTAGCTTAGTAAGTATTAAGTAATTAAACAACTCAATCCAAAACATATAATATTCAAACTATCACATTTATTCAATAACCTAATACAATTACACAAGGGCTATGATAGCTGAATATATAATACCCTTATTTAGCATCACTTAAATGTTTCACATAACATCCTCGTTTCATAATATCATTTATAACTCCATCCGAACGTTCATACACATGATCGAATATAATAAGAAAACTAAATAGGCCTTACTAGTCACACACAGCTCAACTTTAAGATAATCTTATAACCGCTACATACATTCATTCACATAAATTTCTCTTAAACCATATGCCAAAGATGATATGAATCACTTATAGCTAAGTTAAATATTTCAATATACGATAATATATACTTACCTTTTATAGCTAAATCTATACATTACCAAATAGCTCAATTTCCATTGTTCTCTATTTGTAACAACTTGAAATCTTAGATTCATAGACTTGGAAACAAATCACCGGTATATAACCTGCTAGGCATGAGCCTGAATTCATCATCGGCACAAGGCCTGTGGAACGGCGGAAATGTGCAAGTGTGCATAGTCGTAACAAGTAATAAAGTGACAAGTAAATGTCGAGTTATTGTACCTACATGGACTGTAAAAATAATTATTTATGAAATTAATTAAAGCACTTTGGTGAGATAAAAATAATTTTGGTTTGAAAAGAGTGATTTATAAACTAATATTCTAAAACTAAGAAAACAATTTAAATAAAATAAAAGAGTTCCTAGTGCACAATTTCAAAATAAGATTTAATCAAGATGATATAATTGTGTTGGATTAATTATACCTTTTTAACTAGAATTATTAAATTCATGCTTACGTTGTTACGAATAAATTCACGACAACCCAGTAATTTGCTAACTTATGAACATATTTACTAATTAAAATCCATTCATCTCTTGATCATATTCCTATGCCAATTCAATCGACTGAACAGAATTAATAAGGTAAACATGCTATAGCACATACATATTTATTAAATTAAATTATCTCTCGCATATTCCTATGTCGATTCAACCGGTTAATTCAACTTAATAAACATGTAAAAGATTATGTGAAGTAACAAAGTAGCCATACCTTGAAACAATTTAATCACAACAATCTTGCAAGTTATGCAAGGCATATGAATCGTCAGATACTATGCTAATTTAATTTTCAGCTACCTAAGAAGAATTAAACATGCACTGATTAAGTACTGAGTCCATTAATTGCAATTTCAATCCGTTTAAACAATTAATTCTTTAATTATCTAAACAATTATAATGCCAGATAATCTAAACATGATTTTACTTAATCAAACATTTTACTAAGGCCTATAACAACATAAACACTATTTTAATAATTCAAGTAGGCAAAATATAATCAACCCAACACGAATTAAATTCAAGCTAAATTGATTAAAATAACCATTTCAACAACAATCATATTCATAGATATGTTCATCATAAAAACAACAAAAATTGAAAAGATAGGGAACAAGAAGGCAAATCCGGTGTTTCTCCGTGGCTTTGACTAGTTGCTCCGTTCTTCGTCTCCGTTGTCCTTGCCGGTCAAGGATCCTATGAACGTTTGCTTGCTGCCCAAATTGGCTGGGAAAACACCTCTTTTCCAAGAGGAGAAATCGGCAAAAGGGTATAAAGAAGTGGGATGGAAAAGTGGAGAGAAAAGAGAGTGGAGAGGTGAAGAGAGAATGAGAGAATGTTGAGAAGTGAGTGAGTGATTAAAATGAGCATGTAACACCCTTAACCCGTATCCGTCGCCGGAGGGTTAGGAGGCATTACCATACAAGCACGAAAATTTAATAAACTCATCTATGCAACCTATAGCTCATTCATTTCTACTCATGTTTCCATTTCCAACTTATCAAATATAAAATTTATGATTTCTAATATGCACCTTTCAATCCATAAGCACTTACCAAATGCACAGACCCTCATTCTCAAAATTTCCACATTTAATCATCTTGTTCTCATTCAACCATACATAATCTTTGAGCATAAATTTCATAATGCATTATATAACAAGCATTAGTAACCGAATACACATAGCTTTCACATTCATTCACAACTAGCATTATTAAGCTTAAAACCATATTTGAATAAAAGGTAACTTAGTAAGCCATTTTCGTATGGCTATACACATATATACATCATCAAAATGACACTTATTTATCTACAAAAGTCAATCATATACATGCCATCATCAAGTTTAGATACTATAAGTACCGAATGGGCTTAGATAGTGTGGACGACTTCGGTTTTGAGATTCCTGAGACCATAGCTAACGAACGAGATCTAAAAAAACAGTGAATCAGGAGCAACAGAGTAAGCATTTATATGCTTAGTAAGTTTCAAGCAAGACAATATTTTATAATTAAAGCATAGTAATCTTAAAACCTAGCATTTACTTTTTGACTGAATATAAGCATGACTAAACATGCCACCATTGTTCATGCATGGCAATTCAATTTTCTTTAAACGTAAGTTCATATCACACAGATAATTTCATTTTATCCAACAAGTTTCATCCTTTAGCTGAATGCATCCAAAATAATTACAAAGCTAAATTAATACATATACACATAATCACATATTCATGTTACTTCACACCTCAACCGAATATACTCAATACTCAGAGCCAATTTTAACATATTTCCACTTGAATCGAAAATTTATGTATCATGAATAAGTCACAGATTTTCATACAATCTTAGCAATGGCCGGAGCAGCACAATCCAAATGAATAACCACACTTTAAACCGAATCTAATTTACAATATATATATACGGTACATACCTGACTGTCTTAGGGTAGTGAGCACATTAGTTGGGATTATTACAGCAAAATCACATATTTCCAGCACGAATGTCTTCGGGACTTAGCCCGGATATAACACCAGCACGAATGCCTTCGAGACTTAGACCGGATATAACACCAGCATGAATACCTTCGGGACTTAGCCCGGATATAACACCAGCACGAATGCCTTCGGGACTTAGCTCGGATATAACACCAGCGCGAATGCTTTCGGGACTAAGCCTAGATATAACTCACTGAACCTTTGTGCATACAAGCACGTAATGTATAACTTTCATTTAACATTTGGTCTATATGTACACAAGGATTACATATCCATCTAATTATCATAGCTTATTTTCTAGTGATCATTCGGCTACATGCCTTATACACAACTATCTCATAAACAAATTTAGGTAAAGTAAGGTCAATGAGCCATGATTCATGTATCATACACTTATAACATGCCATTCTAACTTTTTATGCTAAACTAAATTACTTAAAACTTACCTCGAACTTTTCTAAGTAACTACGGGTCGGCTACTTCATCACCTTAGCTTTTCCCTTATCCGATGTTGCCCCTCTATGCTCTTGAGCTTAATAGAGCCTTAAGAGGTGCCGAATGCTAGAAGCCTATTTCTCCTCTCTTTTCACTTTAGAATCGGCAATGAAGAACAACCAAGAACAACTTTTTTCTTTTCACCCATTTCTTTTATTATTTAATTATCTAATATGTTAACAACCCATTAAACATTATTTAACTTTATAAAATACTAAAATAATTATTAAAGTAATAGCATGGCTGGCCACTAATATGAAAAATGGATATTTGACATGCAAATCCATTCATTTTACAACTCTCTATACTTAATCTCTTGAATTTAGCCACACATATATTTAAATCTTCTCACACAAGTCCTTTTTATATCAAGACACATTCAATTTGCAAAAATCAAAGCATAAAAAAAATTCACAAATGCATGTGTACATATTTTTGACACAAATTATTTTATTCAATTATTACTGTGACTCGGTTTAGCGGTTCCGCAACCACTTCTCGACTAGGGTCAAAATAGGGCTGTCACAACTCTCTCCTCTTTAGAAATTTTCGTCCTCGAAAATCTTACCAGTGAATAGGTTAGGGTATCGATCTTTTATAGAGTTTTCGGGTTCCGAAGTCGTTTCTTCGATCCCGTGCTTGAGCCACAACACCTTCACTAATGGAACCTTTTTGTTTCGCAACTCTTTCACCTCACGAGCTAAAATACGAATCGGTTCTTCTTCATAACTCAAATCGGACTGAATTTCAATTTTTGATGGACTAATTACATGAGAGGGGTCAGATCTATAATGACGGAGCATTGAAACATGAAAAACGTTGTGAATCCTTTCAAGTTCAGGGGGCAGAATTAGCCTACAAGCAACCGGCCCAATCCTCTCTGAAATCTCATACGGTCCGATAAATCTTGGACTCAATTGGCCTTTACGGTCAAAACGAAGTATCTTTTTTCCACAGCGAGACTTTTAGAAAGACTTTTTCTCCAATCTGAAACTCTATATCTTTACGCTTTAAATCCGCGTATGATTTCTGACAATCCGATGCTGCCTTCAGGCTATTACGGATTATTTTCACTTGCTGCTTGGCTTCTTTAATTAAATCAACCCCGTATAACTTATTCTTACTGAGCTCGGTCCAAAACAAAGGTGTACGGCATTTACGATCGTATAAAACCTTGTAAGGCGCCATCTTAATACTCGTTTGAAAGCTATTATTGTAGGCCAATTCAATTAACGGTACGTATTTCTCCCACGAGCCACTAAACTCAAGAATGCAACATCTCAACATATCCTCGAGTATTTGAATAGTTCTTTCAGACTGACCATCGGTCTGGGGATGAAAGGCAGTGCTAAAATGGAGCCTAGTACCCAACGCCTCATGCAGTTTCTGCCAAAACCGTGAAGTAAATGGGGGATCTCTGTCTAAAACAATAGAAGTCGGCACCCCGTGCAATCGTACAATCTGGGAGACATACAATTTCGCTAATTTATCAAGTGAAAAATCCGTGCGAACAGGGATGAAATGAGCTAACTTCGTTAATCTATCAACAATAACCCAAATGGAGTCTTTCTTGCTCGGTGTCAGCGGTAAACCAGACACAAAGTCTATCGTAACTCGATCCCACTTCCACTCGGGTATCAGGATAGGCTGAAGTAATCCCAAAGGCACCTGATGTTCCGCTTTTACTTGTTGACATATCAGACACCTAGATACGAAATCAGAGATGTCCCGTTTCATACCGTGCCACCAGTATTGACGTTTCAGGTCGTTATACATTTTTGTGCTGCCTGGATGAGTCAATATTCAGCTATTATGGGCCTCATTCAGAATCATCGAAACTAGCTCTGAATTTCTTGGAATACACACCCGATCCCTGAACCTCAAACAACCATCATCGTCAATTCAAAACTTTGAGTCCACACTCGAATCACACTGAGCTCGCTTAGCAACCAAATCAGCATCGACTTTCTGAGCTTCACAAATTTGCCGTATTGATACTGGTTTTGTTTTCAATTCGGCTATCAACACGTCATTTGCCGATAAGGACAATTGTACGTTCATTGCTCGTAAGGAAAACAATAATTTCCTACTGAGAGCATCTGCAACTACGTTAGCTTTTCCTGGATGATAATCTATAACAAGCTCGTAGTCTTTCAGCAATTCAAGCCACTGTCTTTGTCTCAAATTCAAGTCTCTTTGAGTCACTAAATATTTCAGGCTCTTATGATCAGAAAAGACATGGCATTTCTCTCCGAACAGATAGTGACGCCAAATCTTCAGAGCGAAAACAATAGCAGCTAGTTTAATATCATGGGTCGAATAATTCTGCTCGTGAGGCTTTAACTGCCTCGAAGCATATGCGACAACTCGACCCTCTTGCATCAAAATGCAGCCCAGACTGTTCAAAGATGCATCACTAAAAACCACAAACTCTTTACCGGATTCTGGCTGAACTAACACTGGAGCTTCTGTCAAAAGAGTTTTCAGCTGGTGGAAACTTTTCTGACACTTTTCTGACCACTCAAATTTGACGTCTTTTTGCAGCAAATTCATTAAAGGTGTTGCAATCATCGAAAAACCTTTTACGAATCGTCGATAGTAACCGGAAAGTCCCAAGAAGCTCCGAACTTCTGAAACATTTCTAGGAAGTTTCCAGTCGAGAATGGCTGAAATTTTGTTCGGGTCGACTCGAATACCCGAAGCAGACACTATATGTCCCAAAAAGCTGACCTCGCACAACCAGAACTCACATTTACTAAATATCGCGTATAAGTGATTATCATGTAAAGTCTAAAGCACAAGTCTCAAATGCTCGGCATGCTCGATCTCATCGCGAGAGTAATCAAAATGTTGTCGATGAACACTACCACGAATCGATCTAGATATTGTCTAAACACCCGATTCATCAAGTCCATGAAAACCGTATGGGCATTTGTGAGCCCAAACGGCATTACTAAGAACTCGTAGTGTCCGTATCTCGTTCTGAAAGTAGTCTTTGGCACGTCGAAATCCCTAACTCTCAACTGATAATAACCGGATCGCAGATCAATCTTTGAAAACACTGAAGCTTCTTTTAACTGATCAAATAAGTCGTCGATTCGGGGCAATGGATATTTATTCTTTACAGTTGCTTTGTTCAGCTGTCTATAGTCGATACACATTCTCATAGTCCAGTCTTTCTTTTTCATGAACAAGACTGGTGTGCCCTAGGGTGAGAAACTAGGTCGTGCAAAACCTCTGTCTGTCAATTCTTGCAGCTGAGATTTCAATTCTTGTAACTCGGTAGGTGCCATACGGTACGGGGTAATCGGAATCGAAGTCGTACCCGGAACCAACTCTATACCGAACTCAACTTCTCTAACAGGTGGCAATCCCGGCAATTCCTCGGGAAACACATCCTAATACTCGCAAACCACAGGTACAGTCTTAAGCTCTCGTTCAGATACCTTGCTGTCTAGTACATAGGCCAGATATGCTTCACAGCCCTTTCTCACATATTTCTAGGCTGACATAGAAGTTATTACGGCAGGTAGCCCGTTTAAATCAGTGGACTCAATCCGAATTATCTCATTATTCGAACATCGTAAATCGATAGCCTTTTGCTTGCAATTCACTACAGCATTGTGCACAGTCAAATTCATCGAAGGGTAAAAGCATCAAGTCAACCGGAAAGTAGGAATCTCAAATCATTAGGGGACATTTCTTGCACACTTTATCAACTAGAACATAACGACCCAAAGGATTTGACACTCGAATCACAAACTCAATAGACTCAACTGGAAGAGTCTTACTGGATACTAAAGTTTCACACATACGAATGGGCTGAACTAGGATCAATCAGAGCGATAACATCAGTATTAAAGAGAGTAAAAGTATCGGTAATAACATCCGGAGAAGAAGCCTCCTCTCGGGCACGAATAGCGTACACTCTAGCAGGTGCACGAGCCTCGGATCTGACTGCGGTGTCTCTAGTCCCTCTCTGACTGCCGCTAGTATTTCCCCCACGCCTCGATAGTCTACCTCGTGCTGCTGTGCCACTGGGTCTCTGACTCAGATCAGTATTCCGTTCATCCAATTTTGGACAATCTTTAATAAAATGATCGGCAGATCCACACTTGTAACAGGAGCAGTCATGAAATCTACAGCTCCCCGGGTGCCATTTACGATAATACTTACAATTAGATCTGTCCCGACGTTCATTGCCAACAATGGACACTGAAGTAGCTCGTGAACTCACAGGTGGTTGATGATGATCACATCTAGAAAAGCCTGAAGTATTCTTAGATTGGCCTGAATCATCTCAAATTTTCTTGGATGATTGTTGAATAGACTTTCCCGTAGATCTCTTTCAGAACTCTCTGGCTCCGTCTTCAGCCTTTCTCTTTTCATTTCCGAGCTCTTCAGCCTTGCAAGATTGCTCGACTAATACGACGAACTCATTGATTTCCAAAATTCCCACCAGTAATCTGATATCTTCATTTAATCCATCCTCGAAGTGTTTACACATGATAGCCTCGGATGATACACACTCACGAGCATATCGGCTAAGTCGTACAAATTCTCTCTCATATTCGGTTACCGTCATAAGGCCCTGTTTAAGCTTAAGAAATTCCTTCCGTTTTTGATCGACAAATCTCTGGCTGATATACTTTTTGCAGAATTCGGTTTGGAAAAACTCCCAGGTGACCCGCTCTCTCGGTACAATAGAAACCAAAGTATTCCACCAATAGTAGGCAGAATCGTGTAACAGAGATACCGCACATTTCAAACATTCCTCGGGCGTATACGATAGTTCATCTAACACTCGGATTGTATTATCGAGCCAAAACTCAGCCCGCTCCACATTATTGCTAGATGTAGCCCGGAACTCTTCAGCCTCGTATTTTCTAATTTTGTCGAGCGGGGGCCTACTCGATCTCAACGGATTGGTCATAGAAAGGGCCACATATATCAGAAGTGGAGTACTCGGGGGCGGGGGTTGTGGAACAGCCGAATTTGTTCTAAGAAATTGAGTGAACCAGTCACTCATCATTGCATAGAAAGCTTGTCCTGTGTCATCATCTCGATGACTGGTATTCGGCTGAGAGTCATTCGACGCTGTCCCTTGCGCGGGAGTAGGCGCTACGCTCTCCACATCGTCCGCTACGGCTCGATCAGGTTCGGGAATCATTTCTATACATAAATCACATTTTCAAATGTCAGAAGTCATCACACTATCGCATTAACACAAAATGGCATGTATAGCTACACTTACACATGCTACATTAGTTAGAGAATCGACTAAACCATAGCTCTGATACCAATAAAATGTAACACCCTTAACCCGTATCCGTCGCCGGAGGGTTAGGAGGCATAACCATACAAGCACGAAAAATTAATAAACATATCTATGCAACCTATAGCTCATTCGTTTCTACTCATGTTTCCATTTCCAACTTATCAAATATAAAATTTATGATTTCTAATATGCACTTTTCAATCCATAAGCACTTACCAAATGCACACACCCTCATTCTCAAAATTTCCACATTTAATCATCTTGTTCTCATTTAACCATACATAATCTTTGAGCATAAATTTCATAATGCATTATATAACAAGCATTAGTAACCGAATACACAAAGCTTTCACATTCATTCACAACTAGCATTATTAAGCTTAAAACCATATTTGAATAAAAGGTAACTCAGTAAGCCATTTTCGCATGGCTATACACATATATACATCATCAAAATGACACTTATTTATCCACAAAAGTCAATCCTATACATGCCATCATCAAGTTGGGATACTATAAGTACCGAATGGGCTTAGATACTGTGGACGACTTCAATTTTGAGATTCCCGAGACCGTAGCTAATGAACGATATCTAAAAAAAAACAGAGAATCAGGAGCAACAGAGTAGGCATTTATATGCATAGTAAGTTTCAAGCAAGACAATCTTTTATAATTAAAGCATAGTAATCTTAAAACCTAGCATTTACTTTTTGACCGAATATAAGCATGACTAAACATACCACCATTGTTCATGCATGGCAATTCAATTTTCTTTAAACGTAAGTTCATATCACACAGATAATTTCGTTTTATCCAACAAATTTCATCCTTTATCCGAATGCATCCAAAACAATTACAAAGCTAAATTAATACATATACACATAATCACATATTCATGTTACTTCACACCTCAACCGAATATACTCAATACTCAGAGCCAATTTTAACATATTTCCACTTGAATCGAAAATTTATGTATCATGAATAAGTCACAGATTTGCATACAGTCTTAGCAATGGCCGGAGCAGCACAATCCAAACGAATAACCACACTTTAAACCGAATCTAATTTACAATATATATATATATACGGTACATACCTGAGTATCTTAGGGTAGTGAGCACATTAGTTGGGATTATTACAGCAAAATCACATATTTTCAGCACGAATGTCTTCGGGACTTAGCCCGGATATGACACCAGCACGAATGCCTTTGGGACTTAACCCGGATATAACACCAGCACGAATGCCTTCGGGACTTAGCCCGGATATAACACCAGCACGAATGCCTTCGGGACTTAGCCCGGATATAACTCACTGAACCTTTGTGCATATTTATCCATCAGGTATACGTTTCACAAAGTCTATCACATTGGAATTTCATTGCTTCATTCGCATACAAGCACATAATGTACAACTTTCATTTAACATTTGGTCTATATGTACACAAGGATTACATATCCATCTAATTATCATAGCTTATTTTCTAGTGATCATTCGGCTACATGCCTTATATACAACTATCTCATAAACAAATTTAGGTAAAGTAAGGTCAATGAGCCGTGATTCATGTATCATACACTTATAACATGCCATTCCAACTTTTTATGCTAAACTAAATTACTTAAAACTTACCTCGAACTTTTCTAAGTAACTATGGGTCGGCTACTACGTCACCTTAGCTTTTCCCTTATTCGATGTTGCCCCTCTATGCTCTTGAGCTTAATCTAGCCTTAAGAAGTGCCGAATGCTAGAAGCCTATTTCTCCTCTCTTTTCACTTTAGAATCGGCAATGAAGAACAACCAAGAACAACTTTTTTCTTTTCACCCATTTCTTTTATTATTTAATTATCTAATATGTTAACAACCCATTAAACATTATTTAACTTTACAAAATACTAAAATAATTATTAAAGTAATAGCATGGCCAGCCACTAATATGAAAAATGGATATTTGACATACAAATCCATTCATTTTACAACTCTCTATACTTAATCTCTTGAAATTAGCCACACATATATTTAAATCTTCTCACACAAGTCCTTTTTATTTCAAGACACATTCAATTTGCAAAAATCAAAGCATAAAAAAAATTCACACATGCATGAGCACATATTTTTGACACAAATTATTTTATTCAATTATTACTGTGACTCGGTTTAGCGGTTCTGAAACCACTTTCCGACAAGGGTCAAAATAGGGCTGTCACAGAGCAGCAAGGGGTGGCTTTTATAGCTGAGGAGGGCTGCTAAAATTAGCAAACTCAGCAGCCAAAAGACCCCCCTCATGGCCGGCCACACACATGGCAAGGTTGAAGCTTTCAACCTTGCTAGAAATAGGTTGGGGCAAATCTAAAAAGCCTAAAGTAAAGGTGGGGTTTGAATGCGATTTAGAGGTTTTTCAAGGGGCTTTTTGTAAGCATATTTAATCAGCTAAATTGCTAATTTGGGTCACCCAATGGTCGATTCTGGTTAGCCCAATTAATGGCTGGTTCGGCTCACTCCATTCGGTTCAACCAGTGCGGTTCACTAGGCCCTTTCTTCATAATTAATTAAAATTAATTAATTTAACCTAAATTAAATAGGAAATAAATTAAAATTAATTTATTTATGAATTAATACACATTTCTGGACCGTCTCGGGCTGGAAATTAATTCACCTCGATACTCCAAATTGCTTCTCAATTTTGTTCTTCTCGTAGTGTCCACCAGGCCATTTTCACCGATTGTGCAATTCTGTCAAAAATAACCAATTTTTTTTCAAAATTAACTATAAAATTAATTAAAATTCATAATGTTCATATTTTTAACACAATTTAGTTATTTTATAATATTAAATTATTTTTGGACAAGAATTTAATTGAATTTGTATGAAATTAAGTTAAAAAGGGCATGTAAAAAGTATATAAATTTTTGTGTTTCCACACCCCCAAACTTAATTCATTGCTCGTCCCGAGTAATGTAAAAATTTTGAAAAGAATTTCTCGAAAACACTTTGAAAAACCTTTTTCAGGACAACCTTTTCCTCAAAATTATGAATTTGATATACTCATGTTCAAAAATAAGGAATTTGATCTTTATGCTACTCAAGTGTTCATATTATTTGAATTAATCTCAACAATTTATTACAATAGCAAAATCAGACTAAATGTTTATTAATTAAGACATGCTAATTCCTACCAATTCAATTTTTAATCCTTTATTCAATATTAAGCTATAGTCATTAAGCTTAACTTATGCCTTCATAGGTTGAACAAAATAATTTCTCTCCACTAATGTAGGTAACATTGGAACTTCGAATCAATAGGTCTTTAACAAGGTTGTAACGTGGCTGGGCTTAGGGGTAGGTAAAAAGATAGATAAACTTCGACTAAAAACCCTAGACTCAGTGTAAATCAAACCTTCGAAAATTTTTACCTTCAACCACCAACTTTCACATGCTCTTTTTCAAATATATGTGCTCTTTTTTTTATTTGAGCACTTACTTTCTGCATACAAATTTTGAGCATTTGATATTTGTTTTCAACTCCCCCAAACTTATTTTGAAGCGATATTCTTGAATAGTATTGAGTCTAGTGTTTGGGATAATTTAAAGGTAATTGAGAGAAACATGATGGGCTAAATCTGTATAGGTTCCAAAAATTAGGCCATATAGTCTCAAAGTTGGGTTTCAAAGGATAAAACTTACCATGGTGGGCTTGAAAGGCTCAAACGGTCCAAACAAATAGGTGCCTACATCATTTTCAATGTTCCATGCTTCCTAGGATTTCGCCTCAAGAAACTACTAAGTCAATTCTAAAGACTTAAACTTTCATGCATACCTAACTTTCCTAAAGAGATAAAAATTTTATGGTATGAAGTTGCATACTTTATTAAAAAAATACAATCATGTCATCATTAAACTACATATAATTTATTGAAAAAAATAGAACTTTATTCATACTCAAGTTCAGCATACTTAACAAAATTCAAATTTCTTGAACAGAAATATATCCTAATCATAATTAAAAGAAAAATTTTATTCTGGATAAAAATAATTTCAAATTTTGGTCCCCCCAACTTAAAATGAACAATGTCCTCATTGTTTAAAGTGAATAGATACTACACACCAGGTAGGAATTCAGAAAAGAGGAGGTGAGTCAATGTGACTGCTTAAATACCAAGCTCTTTTGAAATCCAATCCTAGACATGTATATATCTATTGCCACACTTTATACTTTATGACTTGTCCATATTTATTCAGGATTTCCTTCTCTTGTTTTATTATGCAAAAATAAAAATTCCTAATTAATCCTAATCCTAACTTAACCTAAAAACAGAAAATAAAATAAAGTAGAGATCCCTCCATTTTATTTATTTCCGAATCCTTCCAACTTGGACTCATCTTTTGCTCCATCATTATTGCCTTTGCATGAGTCGTTTTACTCCTTTTTCGAGAGTGAAGTCTATGGCTCGAATATGAAATCTAGAAATTTAGGCACAAAAATAAATGGGTCATTGTATATTCTCTGGAAAGCACTTCGAAATGAGTCATCCCTTATTTTTGAGTATCTCCAGTATGCTTGGTGCTGCCATTGCATGTGTTGTATTAAGTCCATCAAATTTAACAGCTCATCTCAAAAGTCTGGGCTAGGTGATTGAGCTCTAAACATTGGCGTTCCAACATCCGATTCATCTTTTGGCTCCACTGGGTCCACTTTATCAGGGACTTCAAATGATTGCATCGTGGGATCTTCTTCTTCCTCAGGTTCCTCAGGTTCTTCACTTTCTTCAATTTGTTGCTGCAGAAATGAGTCTCTGGCTACTCGGTAGAGGTCCCAATCTGTAATTATGCCTTGGGTGTACCCTGTCTTCTTTACATTAGCAAGAATTTCTACTTTCAAGCACAGAATGGTTATTGTAAAGGGAAAGTAAGCAGGGCCAGAACGTCTAGCGGCACAGTTTCAAATTTCTTTCAGGATGATCTTTCCTACATCAATGGTCTTACCCGTCAGGATCGAGTATAGTAAGACCATTCGCTCCAATGAAATTGTAGTCCCATGTGAGCTAGGCAGAAGGCTGAAACGGATGAAATAGAACCATACCTTCACAATAGATGTTAAGTATTCTCTTCAACAAGTGTAGGTTCGTTGCTTTGACACAGTCCAATTGGAACCTTCAACTGTAAGCTCCTCAAGAACTTCTTGCAGAAGTTTCGGCTTGATATTGCTCATCAAAGACGAATATTCATCGTTCTCGAAATCAGGTAACTCAAAGAACTCAATAATAGCATTCGAATTTATAGGTACCTTGATTCTGCGAACAGGGACTTCTGTCATCTCGCTTGAAGTTAAATTCGCGTAAAACTCACGAACTAGCTCTTCATCCACACTAGGTCTCTTTTCACAAAACAGTTCCCAATTGAGAGCTTCAGCAATTTGAAGAATTCGTGCCATGAAGTCTTTGTGATTGCTCTCCTTCAGTATGAAGCCTTTCTTAGGATGCATCTGTTGATTTTTTGTAGATACTTTCGTATCTCACTTTAGCTTCAACACAATGGAACTTGCTTTGTGTTTCATCAATTTGAGTGGAGGTGCGAGTTCTCTTGCGAGGCATAATTGTCCTAAACACGAGATGGAAAATAAAATTTATTCTCTCAAAAATTTAAATCATAAAAATTATTAATAATCCAATTAATTGAAAAATTAAATAATTTAAATAAATTAAAATTTTAAAAGAGAAATTAAATCTTACCACCTTTTTGCAAAAATATAAGAACTCAAAGAAAAATAATTAAGAAGAAAAAGATGACAAATTAAAAGGAGGAGGGTTGAAGAATTTTGGTTTAAGGCTTAGTGTGAGGGTGGAATGCTGCACAAGGGCTAGGAAAACAGCAGCAAGGCTTGCAGCTAAGGAGCTGGTTCGGCAAGCAATGGTGCACAGCAAGCGGCAGGGGTAGGCTCGGTAGCTGTGGCGTGAGGAGCAGGCCGAATGGGGCCTCATCCAACAGCCTGGAGCGCGCGCGGGGGAGCTGGGACGTGCGTGTGGAAGCTTCATCGAGCAGGCCTGGATGCTAGTGCGGGACGTGGCTTGGGCAGTAGCAGCACGGGCGCGCAAGTGGGGTGCTGAAGCAACAGATGCATGCGACTTGATGCTGCTGGGTGAGCTGCTTGCCGAATGGGTGTTGGGGCTTGCGGCACCTTGATAGTTGGTGTTTTGGGTGGTTTTTGGGTGATGAATGAATGTGAGGTATAAGGTGGTATTTATAGAGTGGTCAATAGGAATTAGAGTAGAACTCTTAATAAAATTTAATAATTAAAACTAAGAGTTTAATTCTAATCCTACTCTGATTTAACAACAATTAATAATTAAATATATGCATATAAAATTATCAATTGCTATTAATTATTTAAGATAAACATAAAATAAAATTAAAATTAAATTAATCCTAATTCTACTCTAAGTTGATAAAAATTAATATAAATTATAATGAATATAATTATATATTAAAGTTTATCATATTATTAATAGTATATAAAGAATAAAAATATTTCTTCTAGATGCCTTAAAAATATATTTACAAAGAAAGGCACCTAATTTTTTTGTTATTTACAAAAAGAGCAATCAAAATTTTAAAAATAATTCAATTAAGTCCCTAGACTTAATGAAATTTAAAAATTGGATCAAATTGACCCTTTTATTTGAAAAAAAAAACAAAAATTTATTTATTTATTAATTAGGGAATAATTTCTTGGAAAATCATGTTAAAATAAATTCCCAGTAAAGATTGGAGGGGTCACAAACGGTTCCGCTTAAGTTCCAACCTCCTAGACAGAATTTATTTAAACATATTGAACCCAAAAAATAAACCCTAAATTATTTATTGAACAAAACACAATAATTTTTTTTAAATATCTGATAAAATGAATGAGATGTTATCCCGTTCGGTTTTATTCCCCCAATAATGTTTCAAACGTTGAGCATTAACTTGAAAATTACCTCTCTTACCTTGGAGTTCAACAACTCCGTATGGATAGACTCTGTGAATTGTAAATGGACCAGACCAACGTGATTTAAGCTTACCTGGAAAGAACTTCAATCTAGAGTTGAACAACAAGACTTGCTGACTTGCTTCAAATCTCGAACTCGGATGTGTTTATCATGCCATTTCTTGAGTCTTTCTTTGAGTAGTTTGGCATTCTCATATGAGAACATTCGGAATTCTTTTAACTCGTTGAGTTGGAACATCCATTTTTCTTTTGCGAGCTTAGGATCTAAATTGAGTTGTCGAAGTGCCCAGTAAGCTTTGTACTCTAACTCCAGAGGTAGATGACATGCTTTCCCAAATACCAGCCTATAGGGTGACATCCCTAAAGGTGTCTTGTATGCTGTTCTGTAATCCCATAAAGCGTCGTCTAATCTTTTGGACCAATCTCATCGGTTCGGGCAAACTACCTTCTCAAGTATGCCTTTGATCTCCTTATTTGCCAGTTCAGCTTGCCCATACGTCTACGGATGGTAAGTTGTTGCAACCTTGTGTTTCACTCCATGCTTGTCTAGCAACCATTTCAACCACTTGTTCACAAAATGGGATCCTTCATCACTGATAATGGCTTGTGGGGTTCCAAACCTTGTGAACACGTGTTTCTGCAAGAACTTCATCACAACCCTAGCATCGTTTGTCGGATAAGCTTCAGCCTCGACCCATTTGGACACATAATCTACTGCTACCAATATATACTTGTGACCAAAGGACGGAGGAAAAGGCCCAAGAAAATCAATGCCCCAAACATCAAATAATTCAATCTCAATGATGTTTGTTCGAGGCATCTCATTTCTGTTGGTGACATTCCCAACTCTTTGACATCGGTCACAACTCTTTACGTACGCATATGCATCCTTGAATAGTGTTGGCCAAAAGAATCTGGCTTGAAATACTTTAGCTGCAGTACGAGTACTTCCGAAATGTCCCTCACTCGGAGCTGAGTGACAGTGGTATAAAATCTTTGGTATTTCTTCTTTTGCCACACATCTCCTGATCATCTGATCTGCACACTTTTTAAATAGATATGGCTCTTCCCAGAAATAGTACTTCACATCATGAAGAAACTTTCTCCTTTGTTGATACATCTTATCAATTGGCATCAAACCACAAGTTAAAAAGTTAGCAATATCAGAAAACCAAGGGGTACTATGGACATGATTTACCTTAAGTATTTGCTCATCTGGAAAGGTCTCATGGATCGGTATAAGTGGGGTATTTCCTTCTTGCGGCTCCAATCTGGACAAGTGATCTGCTACTTGGTTTTCTACTCCCTTTCGATCTTGAATTTCCAAATCGAACTCTTGGAGTAAAAGTACCCATCGAATCAACCTCGGCTTAGCGTCTTTCTTGGCAAGAAAGTACTTGATTACCGAGTGGTCTATATAGACAGTCACTTTGGTACCTACAAGGTAAGATCGAAACTTGTCGAAAGCAAACACAATAGCAAGTAACTCTTTTTCTGTTACCATATAGTTTAATTAAGCTCCTGTAAGAGTTCGGCTTGCATAGTAGATGGGATGAAAAACTTTGTTCCTTCGCTAGCCCATGACAGCTCCAATTGCAAAGTCACTTGCGTCACACATCAATCCGAATGGTAGATCCTAGTCTGGTGTGACAATTATGGGTGCCGTAACTAACCGATTCTTCAAATCCTTGAAAGCTCTTAAGCATTCATCATTGAATCTGAATGTTGTGCCCTTCTCCAATAATTTGCACAAAGGTTTTGCAATTTTGGAGAAATCTTTGATAAACCGTCGATAAAAACTGGCGTGGCCCAAAAAGCTCCTAACACCCTTAACAGATGTTGGAGGTGGGAGTTTTTCAATAACGTCTACGTTTACTCTATCTACCTCGATCCCATGTCTCGATATCCGATGCCCCAGAACAATTCCTTCTTGTACCATGAAATGGCACTTTTCCCAGTTGAGTACTAGGTTTGTTTCTTCGCATCGCCTTAGGACCTTAGCTAGATTGGCTAAGCAATCATCATAAGTGTCTCCAAATATTGAAAAATCATCCATGAAAACTTCCAAAAATTTTTCAACCATGTTAGTGAAAATAGACATCATACATCTTTGAAATGTAGCAGGTGCATTACATAAACCATATGGCATGTGTCTAAATGCAAATGTACCGTACGGGCAAGTGACTGTGGTCTTGTGTTGATCTTCTGGCGCTACCATAATCTGGTTGTATCCTGAGTATCCATCGAGAAAACAGTAGTAATCTCGGCCCGCAAGTCTATCTAGCATCTGGTCCAAGAATGGCAAATGGAAGTGGTCCTTCCTAGTTGCCTTGTTCAACTTCCGGTAATCGATGCAGATTCTCCATCCCGTAACTGTTCTAGTTGGTATCAACTCATTATTCTCGTTCTCTATGACTGTGATACCTCCTTTCTTTGGTACGCACTGGACCGGGCTTACCCATGAACTGTCTGAGATGGGGTAAATGATACCAGCATCTAGCCACTTGATAATCTCCTTTTTCACCACATATTTCATGATCGGGTTCAGCCTTCATTGTCCATCGATCATCCCCTTCTCACCATCTTCCAGGATGATCTTGTGCATGCATACGGATGGACTAATACCACGAATATCAGCTATGGTCCATCCGATAGCCTTCTTGAATTGTTTCAGAACTAAGATAAGTTTTTCTTCTTGCTCAGTAGTTAGTCTTGCTGAAACAATCACAGGCAAAGTAGAAGCGTCACTTAAATAAACGTATTTTATATGTGAGGGTAATACCTTAAGTTCTAATTTAGGTGGCTCCTCGATTGACGCTTTCGGTTGTGTGTAATCTCTCTCCTCTAGATCCAAAGATTCAAATCGGGATTGTGGAGTATATCCCTTTTGATTAGCTTCTAACAAAGCTAATTCTTTGTCCTCCTCTTCATCATTTGGAGGGTCTGATGTCAGAATTCTTTCCAGTGGATCCTCAACAGAGTTGAGTTCCTTCTCCACTATTAAATTCTCTAAGTCAGATACTGCAGAACAATCATCTATTGCGTCAGGAAATCGCATTGACTTGAAAACGTTAAATGTTACCTGATCGTCCTGAACGCGCATTGTAAGTTCACCCTTCTACACATCTATAAGTATCCTTCCAGTTGCTAAGAACGGTCTCCCCAGGATAATTGGCACTTCTTTGTCTGCTTCAAAATCTAAGATTACAAAGTCAACAGGAAATATAAACTTATCTACACGTACCAATACATCCTCAATGTTTCCTTCTGGATGTGCTAAGGATCGATCTGCTAGCTGAAGTGTAACCGTAGTAGGTCTAACTTCACCTATTCCCAACTTCTTAAATATCAACATAGGCATCAAGTTGATGCTTGCGCCCAAGTCACATAGTGCCTTACCACAGTATGTTGCTCCAATATTGCATGGTATGGTAAAACACCCAGGATCCTTCAGCTTAGGGGGTAATTTGTCTTGAAGATATGCACTGCATTCCTTCGTTAGAGCTACCGCCTCAAATTGTCCAAGTCTTCGCTTCTTGGACAGGATATCTTTCATGAATTTGACGTAATTTGGCATTTGTTCAAGTGCTTCAACCAACTGGATGTTGATGTGAAGTTGCTTGAGTACGTTAAGGAACTTCTTGAATTGGACCTCCTATTTTTGCTTTTGAAGTCTTTAAGGGTAAGGTGGTGGAGGTTTATATACTAGAACTGGTACTGGTTGATTCATCTTTGGCAACAATTCTGCACTTAACGGAGTGGTTGGCTGATCAGAATTGGCTGGTTCTGAGGTTACCTTTTCAGGTCTTGTAGGTTCTTGTTCAGGTGGAACTGGAACTTCAACACTCGGTTGAACTTCTTCCAGATCTTGAGCTTCAGCATGCTCCTCTTCAGCTTCAACGATGTTAGGCTCTACTATCTTTCCACTCCTCAATGTTAGTGCTTTGCAATGTTCCTTCCCTGGATTTCTAGGATTCTCCGTATCACTAGGTAGAGCACCTTGTGGTTGGTTTCTGAGTTCAGTTGCAAGCTGGCCCATCTAGTTTTCCAAACTCTTCAATGTAGCTGCTTGGCTTTGAATTAAGGTGTCATTCTTTGCTATGTAAGCCTTTAGTAGGTTCTCTAGGTTATTGGACGCTTCAGCTTGCACTGGTTTCTGAACTTGCTGTGAAAAACTAGGCGGCTGGGTTGGTCTAGGTTGGGCATAGTTGTTACTGCCCCCAGCCCCTTGGTTACTCCAGGAAAGATTAGGGTGATTACGCCACGATGGGTTGTAAAAGTTGGATTGCAGCCCTTGCCTTCCTCGGTTTTGGTTTGGGTTACCCATATAGTATACCGATACTGGGTTTGATGGACATTCTTCAAACAAATGTCCTTCTCCACAATAGAGACGGGCTATATTATCATATTGGTTATGTGGCTGTGCTGCAAAACTATTAGACCCATTAGTGGTAAGATTCTTTAATATTGAAGATATCGAAGGTACCTGAGATGCGAGTAAAGTGAGAGCGTCCACTTCATGCATTCCAGCGACTCGTTTTCCTGATGTTGCTCGATTGGTTGGCCACTGATAGTGGTTACTGGCAATCCTCTCAATGATTTCGTAAGCCTCATTGTAAGACTTAGAAATGAGAGCACCATTAGCGGAGGCGTCCACTACCATCCTTGTGTGAACGTTGAGACCATTATAAAATGTCTCAAGTTGGATGCAATGCGGGATTCCGTGATAAGGGCATTTTCATAATAACTCTTTGAATCTTTCCCATACCTCATACAAGGACTCATCATCCAATTGTTTGAAAGTAGTAATCTTATTTCTTAGCTTAGCAATCTTGCTAGGTGGAAAATACTTCACAAGAAATCTCTCTGCTAACTCTTGCCATGTAGAAATCGAGTTCGGTAGCAACGAGTTTAACCAGGCTCGAGCTTTGTCCCTCAGTGAGTACAGGAACAACTTTAATCGTAGTACATCTTCGGGTACTCCGGCTAGCTTGAAAGAGTCACTCACCTCCATAAATAGTCTTAAGTGAAGATGAGGATCTTCAGTAGACATTCCACTAAACTGGCCTACTATCTGAAGCATCTGAAACATGACCGGCTTCAGCTCAAATTGTTGTGCCTTGATCTCGGGTCTTCTAATACCCGGATTAAGATCATTGAACACAGGCACGTCATATTGTCGTAAGGCTCTATCCCTATCATCAGCAATAAGGATAGGATTTTGATGAGGGTTTGCTCTGTTTCCTTGATTGATATCTCCAAAATTCATCTCTTCGGTCCTTCTCTGGTTCGCTTGTCTTCTTCGTTGTCAAAAGGTTCATTCTATCTCAGGGTCCAGAGGGAGTAAGTCGATAATTTGGTCAATATGTAACACCCCAAACTCGGCCAAGACGTTATGGCCAAATCTGGTGTGCTACATCACCTAAACTAACTCGCGTAGCCTAGTTACTAAGTCTAGTGATGAATTTTGAGAAACAACACTTTAGGGTTTGTTAAAAACTCCCAGTTCATTTGGCAATCAACCTAATCTCTACTCAATTTGTTAAACGTCTCACTTCCTTATTAACATTATCTTAGTTAACCAGTCGTATGGTAGGATTAGTTTTGAAACATTGATTTAAGTTTGGAAAAACGTGAGTCAATGTTGTTGAAGTAAAATAAGCATAACTAAAGAAATAAAAACACCAATTAAAAGTAGTTATAGCGGCCTTATTACAAACCCAAAACGAAACAAAACGAGTAAGTAAAAGTAGTGAAATAATGAAGATAAACTTTAAATCAAAATTTAGTCTTTGTGGCCACTCTGAATCCCTCCCAACTCCAAGTCCATGCACTAAGGCTCACCTGCAAGGATGGAAAGGAAAAGGGTGAGTTTGGAAAACTCAGTGTGTGAAAAAGCCCATCCAAAGCCCAAATTGACTCAAGCCCACTGGGCCTAAGCCCTATCCAGTCTAGTCAGATGCTGGGCCGAAGCCCTATCTAGATAACAGTAAACTGGGCCGAAGCTCTATTCAGATAACAGTATGGCCCATAGGCCCAGAACAGAACAGTACAGAATAATATCATGAATGCAAGCCCATATCATGTAGGGAGACTACTCGACCCACCCAACCACTACACACCACCTGTACCAGCCAACACACCATGATGGGAATAACTCAACCCACCCAGCCCACGCACCACAGTCGCAGCATAGCTGCTCAGATAAACAGTATAACGAGGCAAAGCCCCTTTTAGAACACAATACGAGACATAGCCCCTTTCAGAAAACATGGCAGTGCCACTCACACTTCCTCCAATATCAACCCAGCCCATGCAACAGATATATATATAACATGGCATACAGTAACAGTGATAGTCAGATTATGCAGTACAGTCGATTTTAGCCCTAGGGGTATAATGGTAATTTTACACATTGGGGTAAAACAGTAATTTCTCACCCTAAGGGATATTTTAGTCATTTGCACAATTATTACCAGTTTTAAGCATGTTATAGTCACTAACAGTCTTTACTTCCACTTGAACGGTCAATTTAACAATTTTAAGCAGTTTCAGTTACTAGGCCCTAAAACCCCTAATGGGCCCTATAGAGCCTGTTGGTCACTTAAGCCCATTTAGTCTAGTTTTAGTATTCAGGTACCGGTTCTAGAAGTTTTAACCCTACAGTCTTCAAAATACCCTTAAAGCCTATTTTTACCCAAATGGGCCCAAAAGCCCATTGGGCCCTCATTCGGCCCACCGAGGCCCAACTCACTGAAGTGCTCGAAATTACGTAATCGACTCACCTACTAGTACCATTTTTAGATCCATCTTACACCTATCAACTTGAGAGTGTTCGCATGCTCTCAAGCCCACGAAATGCTAGAACTTCGGCATTTTGGCTTTTCGGCTTTTGCCGATTTAAACCATGAAGGGGTGTTTGATACACACACCTATTTGCGATACTACCGGCGACATCTCCCACGAACTTCCTCCTACAATGATCACCTCAACAGATTAGACCATACCAACACTTAATTTAAATCGAAACCCATCAACACCTTACTTACATATTCGGCCATCACCTTTAATGGCCCTAATGCCTTACCTTGCCAACTTAGGTCTACAAGATCTAGATCCAACTGTGCCAATATCCTTAATCCAATGCTCCTTGTAGATCACCCCTTAACAAACTCAAAACCAATTTCCAAGATAAGGTTAGCCCCTAGCCAAGTCGACAGTCTCCCTAATTGTATAGGGATTTCGGCTTTTCCTTTAGTTTAAATAAATCGAAAGTATTCCTTAACTTAACCACTTACCGATGATTCTACCTGAAGAATATCGCTTCCACGCTTCTACTAAACTAGATCTATACTAGATCTAGTCCCAAAGATAGCAAAGGATGACTCTAGGGGGATTCAGCTTCTAGATCTACTCTTAGATGTCCTTGCCGACACAACAGAGAAATAGAGAATGAATTGACGGCACAGGTAATTAATGATAAGGGGTTCTGCTTGCTGGAGAATTAATGAAAAGAAAGAGATGATTGGTTTCGGTTAAAAGATGAATGACAAAGGTTTAGTTTTGGTCAAATAGGGCATTCGGCAATAGGGAGTTTCGGCTCTTAGAAGTTGTCAATAGAGGGATTCGGCTAGAGAAGGGAATGATGGTGTGCAATCAGTTTGAGGGATAAGGAGAAGAAGAAGAATGTGCGTAAAGAAGAAAGTGAAGAATAGGAAGTGAATTTGGTCAAAAGAGAAATCGACAATAGAGGTTCTTTTTGGGGTGTAAGGTTCGGCTAATAGGTTAACAAAGAAGGAAAGGATGGCAAAAACAGAATAGCAAAAGAAAACCCTAGTGTGCTCTACACAATCAGCACAATAAAGCTCAAAAGAACCCTAAGGAAAATGGCACAACTAGCACCCTAATTGTCGAAATACTAACCTATACAAATGCCGAAATTGCACTAAACAGAGTCCCCTAGCCAGCTACTTTCTCTTCAAATTCAAATATCCTTAATTCACTCCTTGATTCACTCTTATGAACAATTCAAACTCCACAAGACAAAGTTTTACTTGAGCACCAACACTTGACCACACATGCACATAAAAATAAAAGTCATTTAAGCTTACCTTATGACTTGTACCATGGACCTCATACACCTCCTAGGCACCACTTTTTTAGGAGCTTAGTGGTGCCACCTTGCCACTTTGCAAAGGCTCCTTTTGTGACAAATTTCCCCAAGTTTTTCTTAAGAGCCCTCTTGACCAAGTTCCTCATTTCACTTAAAATATACTTTTGCTATTTTTACCGAGTTTTCACCAGAGTTTGGGCCTCCTAAAGGCCCACTAACATACCTAAACACAAATTTAGCAATCAAAACACAAAATTTTCACAACTTCACCAAAATCACACTAAACCCGAGAAATCCTGAAAATAAGGGCGTTACAACTCTACCCTCTTGAAGAACTTTCGACCTCGAAATTTACCTAATCCAAATAATTGAGGGTATTGTTGACGCATGGTCTCTTCTGGCTCCCACGTAGCCTCTTCTCTCCCATGGTTGCGCCATAGCACCTTTACCAATAGAACGGTCTTCTTCCTTAAGACTTTGACTTCACGATCTAAGATTTGCACCTGCTCTTCCTCGAAGGTCAAATCAGTATTAACTGCAATCTCTTCTACTGGTACAATATGTGAAGGATCCGACCGATACCGTCTTAGCATAGACACGTGAAAAACGTCGTGAATACGATCCAACTCTGGCGGCAACTCCAACTGATATGCTACTAGTCTAATTCGCTTGAGAATCCTATAAGGCCCAATAAATCGCGGACTTAACTTGCCCTTTTTACCAAACCTCAAGATCTTCTTCCATGGCGAAACCTTCAGAAACACCATATCCCTAATAGCGTACTCAATTTCCTTATGCTTAAGGTCAGCATATGACTTTTGCCTATCAGACGCCTCTTTTAACCGGTCTCGAATCAGCTTAACCTTACTTTTTGTATCTGCCATCAACTCTGGTCCAAACAATTGGCTCTCTCCTAACTCTGTCCAACATGTAAGCGTACGACATCTTCACCCATATAGTGCCTCGTACGGAGCCATCTGAATACTTGCTTGATAATTGTTGTTGTATGTGAATTCTGCCAATGGCAAATAATCTTCCCAACTACCACAAAAGTCAATCACACATCCTCTCAACATGTCTTCTAACACTTGAATGACCCTTTCAAACTGTCCGTCTGTTTGAGGGTGCAATGCAGTACTGAAGTCCAATCACGTACCCAACGCCTCATGCAGCTTCTGCCAGAATTGAGATGTAAATCTAGGATCTCGATCAGAAATTATCAAAATGGGCATCCCATGCAGACGCACTATCTCAGCCACGTACAACTTGGCCAACTTCTGAAGCGAGTAATCAATTTTAACCGGTATAAAATGAGCAGACTTCGTCAATCTATCCATGATTACCTAAATAGAGTCTTTCTTTGAAGGTGTCAATGGCAACCCACTTACAAAATCCATAGTTACTCTTTCCCATTTCCACTGCAGAATTTTCACTGGTTGTAACAGTCCAGAAGGTAACTGGTGCTCAGCTTTAACTTGCTGACACGTCAGACATTTCCCAACGAATTCAGTCACCTCACGCTTAAGTCCAGGCCACCAGTACGCCTCTCGCAAATCCCTATACAACTTATTACCTCTAGGGTGCATAGCATAAGGTCCACCATGAGCCTCAGTCAAGATCAACTGCCTCAAGCCAGAGTCCTTAGGAAAGCAAACTCTTCCACGGAAACAAAGAACCCCATCAGAATTCAGTCCAAAATCTTTACTCTCACCATTCTTAACTTGCTGAAATCAAAGAATCAACGAAACATCTTCCAACTACAACTCTTTAATTTTCTTGGTCTAAGTCAGGCTTACTTGCAACTCTGCTAACAAGCTCCCATCATCATACAAACTTAAGCGAGCAACCATAGCCCTTAACTCAGCAATAGTCATTCGACTCAGTGCATCAGCCACCACGTTAGCCTTACCTGGATGGTACTCAATCGAACAGTCATAATCTTTCAGCAACTCTATCCATCGTCGTTGCCTAAGATTCAACTCCTTTTGAGTTAGCAGATATTTAAGACTTTTCTGGTCAGTGTAGATAATACACTTTTCCCCATACAAATAGTGTCTCTAGATTTTCAATGCGAAGACCACTGCTGCTAACTCCAAATCATGCGTAGGGTAATTCGCTTCGTGAGGATTGAGCTGTCGCGAAGCATAAGCACCTTACCCTCTTGCATCAATACACAACCTAACCCCACGTGCGAAGCATCACTATACACAGTGAAGTCCTTCCAAGATTCTAGCTGAATTAACACTGGCGCCTCAGTCAACACCTTTTTCAACTTGTCAAAAGCTTCTTGCTGCCTCTCAGTCCATATAAATGCTACTCCTTTCCTTAACAATTTCATCAATGGTGCCACGATTAAAGAAAACCCCTCTACAAACCTTCTGTAATAACCTGTCAGACCTAGAAAACTACAAATTTTTGATACCGACCTTGGCGGCTTCCAGTCTAGAACTACCTCAATCTTGCGAGGATCTACCCTAATGCCCTCAGCTGCAACAACATGACCCAGAAAAGTCACTTCTCGCAGCCAGAATTTGCACTTACTAAATTTCGCATACAGTTGCTTCTCTCTCAAAACTTGCAAAACAATTCGAAGATGCTCATCATGCTTCTCCTCTGTTTCCGAATACACCAATATATCGTCAATAAAGATGACCACGGATCGATCCAAGTACGGCTGGAACATTCGATTCATTAAATCCATAAAAGTTGCAGGTGCATTTGTCAACCCAAAAGGCATAACCAAAAACTCTTAGTGACCATATCGAGTTCTGAATGCCGTCTTATGAACATCTACCTCCTTAACCTTTAACTGATGGTATCCAGATTGAAGGTAGATCTTGGAAAACACAGAAGCTCCTTTAAGCTGGCCAAACAAATCGTCTATTCTCGGCAGAGGGTACTTATTCTTTATTGTTAGTTTGTTCAACTGACGATAATCGATACACATATGCATTGTTCCATCCTTCTTTTTCACAAACAGCACTGGTGCTCCCCATGGAGACACACTCGGTCTAATGAAGCCCCTATCTAACAACTCTTGAATCTGGGCTTTTAGCTCCACTAGTTCCTTTGGTGCCATTCTGTAAGGCACAATGGACACTGGAGCAGTTCCAGGCAATAGATCGATCCCAAACTCAACTTCTCGATTAGGAGGTAACCTAGGAAGCTCCTCAGGAAAAATATCTTGAAACTCATTAACAGTTCTAACTGTCTCTACTGTCACACTTTTAGATTCAGTTTGACTTACGAATGCAAAATATGCTTCGCAACCCTTGCGAATCAGCTTTTCAACCCTTAAGGACGAAACCACATTGGACAAATAGTCCCTTCGCTCCCCAATAACCATTACCTCCTCGCCCTCGGTTGTTCTCAACACCATCCTCTTGGCCACACAATCCAAAGTCGCCTTGTGCTTAGTTAACCAGTCCATGCCCAGCATCAAATCAAACTCTCCAAAAGGTAATTCCATCAAGTCTCCCAAAAAGATTCTACCTTGACTCTCTAAAGGCACATCCCTAAAGAGTTTATCTACCCTAACCGAATGACCCAGAGTGTAACATCTTCAACCCTTGTTCGTCGCCGGAATAGGGTCACTAGGCATTACTTGACCAAAATTAAACTTAGGACATTCAAGGGTAACTTAGACATCATTCAATAATCACATAATAAATGAATTACTTACCATACTCGATGTTTCAATATTTATAACAAAAAAAAACTGAGTGTATACACATATACATCTATATGTACATAATTATCTTAACCGAACATGTTGTTTAATAACCAAAGCATTTCACAAACATATATTCAACAACAGGTTTACTAACCAAAATGATTAAGCCATTTTTGCATGGCCATTAGATACACATAGCCAAAATATAGCTAGTTTTAAAACAAAAGTTTAAGCCTATACATGCCATTAACAAAACATAAGGTCTTTAAAGATACCAAAATTAAGTTTAGATAGTGTAGATGACTTCGACTGAATCCCCGAGCTCGTAGTTGGAGACAACGACCTAAGAAAAATAGAGAAACGAAACAAACGGAGTAAGCTTATAAAGGCTTAGTAAGTCTTATGTAAATTCAATTAACTTTACTGAATTAAACTCATTTCAATTTCATATACAAATTCAAGGTAAAGCATCCTTAACTGAAAAGGGCTAACCACTATGTCATGTATTTCAATTAACATCTCATTCACTTAGAAATTGATATCATATACTCACTTCACGTATATAAATTTCATGGAGGCCGAAAGTATAGGTACTCGACCACATTCAATTTCTATGACAATGTCACTTTCATTATAATTTCTAAGTGACCAAATATACTCAGATACACTTGGCACATTTAACATATAAATGTCACTTAACTACGCATTTAACTAACATAAGAATATTAATATGTCCACATCACTTCACACAATGATCGAATCTATCTTATTCGCATAAATAATCTTAATACCAATTCACAAATACACGTTTCACTACGAAATTAAGATTCGATCCAAAACGAATTCAGGTATAAATATAGGATACATACCTGGTCGTCTTAAGGTATCGTATCATTTCAATTATCATTCAATCGCAAAGTCTCAAATCTTAGACTTTTATCAAGTCACCTCTCATTTGTCAATTAGGTTTTGAATTCGAATCTATCACCGGCACTAAGCCTGCTAGACTTTCAATCTGAACTCATTCACCGGCATTTCGCCTGCTAGGCTTAAAGCCCGATACAATCTCACCGGCAATATAGCCTGCTAGGCTTGAAGCTCGAAGTCATTTCACCAACTTTACAGCTTGCTTGGCCACTGCTCGAACATCACATTTTGATATTCAAATCACATACTATCCCATACTTTTATAACTTATACTATAGCCACATATAAATGAAATACTTAGCTTTGTTCACGGTTGTCATCAATACACCACACATGGGGCATAAATCACACCTTAACACATATCTTGGCACATCAACATTTAATATATCACATTTGACTAGTTATGCTAGTCCTATACGGCATTCAATCTTATTTCTATTATTGTTTCGGCTCTCTGCATACGATTATTTAATCGAATCTTTTCCTAATTATAAGTATTCAACTTTTAAGCATACTAAATTATTTAAGCTCAAACACATAAGAACTTACCTTTAATAGTTGTTGAACGATTGGAAATAATTATTCGAGTACTTTAGCTTTCCCCCTATCCTTATTTGGAGTCCTTGGCTCTTGAGCTAATGAAAATAAACAAATTTTCACTTATCAAAATCCCACCTTGTTAGCTTATAGCCAAATGTCCCTTAAGGTAACCAAGGTACATATAAAACATGCACACATATATATATAATTATCACATAAGATTTCTAAGATATCACATTGACTACAATTGCTTTTAAACATAAACATTACTCAATTCATTTACACAAATACCATTCGGCCAAAAGTTCAAGTATAGATTAACATTCACCTTTCATTTCTAATCTTTAACTAACATTTTATTACAACCCTTCTTAACTAAATGCAAATACTTATAATTTATTCCTTAAAGCTTCCAATCCCACTTTTACAAGCATATAACTAGGACCGAATCCCTTTTTGACTACTAAATGCATATTATTAAACAATCACAAATGCACATTGCAAACCTCTTGAATAACTAATTTAAAACACAACCTATACTTGGCTATCACCAAGCTTATACCCGGCAATCAAAGACATATTCAAGCTCACCAACCAATCATTATTTATTATCTAAATCTCATGAGCAAAAGAAACTCTCAAAAACATCCATTAAACTCCCGTACATGACTTTTATACAAGGCTTCATAAAAGTTAGCAAAGAATTTCATACTATATTACAAAAGCCAAATGCTACTTAATCAATTTAGTCAAAACACACTATTTTCCAAGCTTAACATCTATCAAAATTTATTTACCAATTTCTATCTTCGGTTCAAACCTTAAATTGAGATTATAACCATATCAATATACAAATTTAAAGCATTTAACATAATTTCATCATGGATATTCACCATGGCCGAAAGTCCCCTCTTGATAAATTCACTCACACTTAACATATATTTCAAAATCAACTCACGTTCATTCTTTATTACCCTTATTATAAAATTCATCAAATCTCTTTAAGAACACACCCAAATTTCATGGCCGAATATGCATTTACTATTAAAATAAAATTCTTACAATTCACCATCATGTCTCAATACAATTTGCTTCATTATTCATCTATAGCAACATGTAACTAAATTAAAAATCACATAAATTCATTTCATAACACAAGCATCCAACCTTCAACGAATTATCAATTCTAGCAAATGGCCGAATGCTCATTTCTCAACCAAAACCAAAGTTTTAACATGGGCTATGTAGGGAACTAAGTAACTAACTAAATTTTCACAAGAATTTGAAGAAAACACATGAAACATACCTTAAAATTATACTATGAAGAATGACCGAATGCTTGAGTTTTCTTCTCCCCTTTTTCTTTAAATTCAGCTATGAAGAACAAAAGGTGAACCACTTTGTTCTTTTCACCACTTAATTATTTTATTATCTATCATTCATTTCATTCATATATTTTACTTATTTATTTTTTTATTAACACACACTAAATAACATCATGGTCGGCCACTAAGATTAAAATGGGGAATTTGACATGCAAATCCCCATATTTTTGTCCATGCTATAATTTGGCTATTTTAAAAATTAAACTAGCACATTTCAATGTTTCTCACTTAAACCCTTTTGATTAAATTCACATTCAAATAACAAAAATTAGAGCATCATAATTTCATACATGAAATCTTCACATATAATAAACATAAAATTTAACATTTAATTATTTTTGCGACTCGGTTTAGTGGTTCCAAAACCACTTCCCGACTAGGGTCAAAATTAGGGCTGTCACACAGAGGACTAGTTACAGTTACCCCATTCACAGCCTCCTCAGAGTGCACACCCAACGACTCAGAGATCTCACAAGCAACATATGAATGGGTTGAACCCACATCAATTAGAGCAGTATATTGCATACTAGATATCAAGAACGTACCAGTTATAACATCAGGTGCATCACCCTCCTCTTGGCGACGAGCAGCATACACCAAGGCTGGCTGACGAGCCTTAGCATTACCAGCACCCCTGTCAGGTGCCCCACGACCACGTCCATTACCGTTGCCTCCTCTACCTTGACCACGGCCCCTTGGCAGTGGCAATCCTCCCTGCATAGGTTGAGCAACCCTCTGATCAGTAGTTTGAGTCTGAGCTGGCCTCTGTAGACAATATTTTACTTGGTGCTCCACAGACCCACATCGAAAACAAGCTCCACTACTCTTCCGACATTCACCCAGATGTACCCTACCATAGTCCCTACAAGGGTGTGGTCTCACTGTATTTACCGGTACAGCTCGAACTAGTTCCTCCACTCTACCTCTCTTAAAGTTCTTGTTTGTAGCACCCGATGGTCTAGAATCTCTCTTAAAACGGTTGTGATCCCTATCGCGGTTCTGTCGTTCTGCTCGCTTTACCTCCTCGGCTATCTTAGCCTTTTCCACTAATGCAGCAAAGTCGCGCTCCCTCTGCGGCGCTATCAACACTCTCAGCTCATCCCTGAGGCCATCCTCGAAACAAACACTGCGCTCATATTCAGTGGAAACAATGCCACTAGCATATTGGCTCAACCGTAGAAACTCTGCCTCATACTCAGCAATAGTCTTACTGCCCTGGGTCAGATTCAAGAATTCCTTCCTACGTGCATCCACATAGCTAGCTCCGACATATTTCACCTTGAAGGTCTTCTTGAACAATTCCCATGTTACCCTCTCAGTTGGGGTACCCTCTCTCACGGTGATCCACCACTGATACACCTCGTCTCGCAGTAACGACACTGCTCCTTTTAACTTCTGCTCTACTGAGCAATCCAGATCATCCATTATTCGTTCCGTGGTTTCCAACCAGTACTCAGCCACGTTTGGGGCTACTCTAGATATACCCCTGAAAACCTCAGCTCTGTTAGCCTGGAGTCGTTCAAAAATTGACCCTCTAGCCACGGTTCCAGTGCTTGCCCCAGTGACCCTTTCTAACACCCTCAGCATGGCTTGGGATAGAGCATCATCCCCTGCAGCCCTATCATATGACTCAGTCTCAGTCGCTGGGGGAGCTCGCACTTCCTCAGCTGGCATATGTCCAGAAGATGAAGATCCAGCTTGAGCACTACCTCGGCCCCGTCCACGGCCTCGTCCACGAGTAGCTCTCGTACTCATATCAACTTATCTAATTTACAAACTTCATGACATTAGTTTACTGTTTCAGTTCTTTATTGCAGAATATTTTATGAACAGATAAAGTTTCAGAGTTGTTCTCGCGCAGTCATAGTCTAGCTACTGTCTCAGTTTCCTAGGGTTTTAGTTTACCCTACACTCTCAGTCTTGTAGTCTTAATACTACCTTATCTACAATATCATATCAAAGGCTTAGTTCTATCTACAGTATCATTTCAGTACAGTATAGTTTATAAAGCAAAAGTACTTACAGACTTGGTGTCGGGGATTCAGTGTGCCACAACTCAATTTATCAGCTTCCAGAAGAGCTCAAAAGGATTTAAGCCTTTCAAAATCAGTTTCTCAAAACATGCATGATTTAGAGAAGACATTTTGAAAAAAAATCCCTTCAAAACAAAATTTTTTTCGAAAATCTGACTTTCCAAAAATACCCTTCTGGGCTCAAAAATTTTGAAAACCTTTCTTGACCCGATGCATAGCCAGTTGTTGCAACCTGGCTCTGATACCACTAAATGTAACACCCCACACCTGGCCAAGACGTTATGGCCAAATCTGGTGTGCTACATCACCTAAACTAACTCGCGTAGCCTAGTTACTAAGTCTAGTGATGAATTTTGAAAAACAACACTTTAGGGTTTGTTAAATACTCCCAGTTCATTTTGCAATCAACCTAATCTCTACAATTTGTTAAACGTCTCACTTTCTTATTAACATTATCTTAGTTAACCGATCGTATGGTAGGATTAGTTTTGAAAACATTGATTTAAGTTTGGAAAAACATGAGTCAATGTTGTTGAAGTAAAATAAGCATAAGTAAAGAAATAAAAACACCAATTAAGAGTATTTATAGTGGCCTTATTACAAACCCAAAATGAAACAAAATGAGTAAGTAAAAGTAGTGAAATAATAAAGATAAGCTTTAAACCAAAATTCAGTCTTTGTAGCCACTCTGAATCCCTCCCAGCTCCAAGTCCATGAACTAAGGTTCACCTGCAAGGATGGAAAGGAAAAGGGTGAGTTTGGAAAACTCAGTGGGTGCAGAAGCCCATCCAAAGCCCAAATTGGCTCAAGCCTACTGGGCCTAAGCCCTATCCAGTCTAGTCTGATGTTGGGCCGAAGCCCTATCCAGATAACAGTAAACTGGGCTGAAGCCCTATTCAGATAACAGTATGGCCCATAGGCCCAGAACAGAACAGTACAGAATAATATCATGAATGCAAGCCCATATCATATGGGGAGACTACTCAACCCACCCAACCGCTACACACCACCCGTACCAGCCAACACACCATGTGGGGAATAACTCAAACCACCCAGCCCATACACCACAGTCGCAGCATAGCTGCTCAGATAAACAGTATAACGAGGCAAAGCCCCTTTCAGAAAATAGTATGAGGCATAGCCCCTTTCAGAAAACGAGGCAGCGCCACTCACACTTCCTCCAATATCAACCCAGCCCATGCAACAGATATATATAACATGGCATACAGTAACAGTGACTGTCAGATTAAGCAGTACAGTCGATTTTAGCCCTAGGGGTATAATGGTAATTTTACACCTAGAGGTAAAACAGTAATTTCTCACCCTATGGGGTATTTTAGTCATTTGCACAATTATTACAAGTTTTAAGCATGTTACAGTCACTAACAGTCTTTACTTCCACTTGAACAATCAATTTAACAATTTTAGGCAGTTTCAGTTATTGGGCCCTAAAACCCCTAATGGGCCCTATAGAGCCTGTTGGTCACTTAAGCCCATTTAGTCTAGTTTTAGTATTCAGGTACCGGTTCTAGTAGTTTTAACCCTATAGTCTTCAAAATACCCTTAAAGCCTATTTTTACCCAAATGGGCCCAAAAGCCCATTGGGCCCTCCTTCGGCCCACCAAGGCCCAACTCACCGAAGTGCTCAAATTTCATAATCGATTTACCTACCGGTACCGTGTTTAGATCCATCTTACACCTATCAACTTGAGAACGTTCGCACGCTCTCAAGCCCACGAAATGCCAGAACTTCGGCATTTCGACTTTTCGGCTTTTGCCGATTTGAACCATAAAGGGATGTTCGATACACACACCTGTTTGCGATACTATCGGCGGGATCTCGCACGACCTTCCTCCTACAATGATCACCTCAACAGATTAGACCATACCAATACTTAATTTAAATCGAAACCCATCAACACCTTACTTACATATTCGGCCATCACCTTTAATGGCCCTAATGTCTTACCTTGCCAACTTAGGTCTACAAGATCTAGATCCAACTGTGCCAATGTCCTTAATCCAATGTTCCTTGTAGATTAACCCTTAACAAACACAAAACCAATTTCCAAAGTAAGGTTAGCCTCTATCCAAGTCGACAGTCTCCCTAATTATAGAGGGATTTCGACTTTTCCTTTAGTTTAAATAAATCGAAAGTATTCCTTAACTTAACCACTTACCGATGATTCTACCTAAAGAATATCGCTTCCACGCTTCCACTAAACTAGATCTATACTAGATCTAGTCCCAACGATAGCAAAGGATGACTCTAGGTGGATTCGGCTTCAAGATCTACTCTTAGATGTCCTTGCCAACACAACAGAGAAATAGAGAATGAATTGACGGCACAGGTAATGGATGATAAGGGGTTCGGCTTGTTAGAGAATCAATTAAAAGAAAGAGATGATTGGTTTCGGTTAAAAGATGAATGACAAAGGTTTAGTTTCAGTCAAATAGCACATTTGGCAATGGGGAGTTTTGGCTTTTAGAAGTTGTCGATAGAGATTTGAAGAGAAGAGAAATAGAAGAAGAGGGATTTGACTAGAGAAGGGAATGATGGTGTGCAATCAGTTTGAGGGATAAGGAAAAGAAGAAGAATGTGAGTAAAGAAAAAGAAGAAGAATAGGAAGTGAATTTGGTCAAAAGAGAAATCGGCAATAGAGGTTCTTTTTGGGGTGTAAGGTTCGACTAATAGGTTAACAAAGAAGGAAAGAATGGCAAAAAGAGAATAGCAAAAGAAAACCCTAGTGTGCTCTACACAATCGGCATAATAAAGCTCAAAAGAACACTAAGGAAAACAGCACAACTAGCACCCTAATTGCCGAAATACTAACCTATGCAAATGCCGAAATTGCACTAAACAGAGTCCCCTGGCCGGCCACTTTCTCTTCAAATTCAAATATCCTTAATTCACTCCTTGATTCACTCTCATGAACAATTCAAACTCCACAAGACAGAGTTTTACTTGAGCACCAACACTTGACAACACATGCACATAAAAATAAAAGTCATTTAAGCTTACCTTGTGACTCGTACCATAGACCTCATACACCTCCTAGGCGCCACTTTTTTAGGAGCATAGTGGTGCCACCTTGCCACTTTGCGAAGGCTCCTTTTGTGACAAATTTCCCCAAGTTTTTCTTAAGAGCCCTCTTGACCAAGTTTCTCCTTTCACTTAAAACATACTTTCGCTATTTTTATCGGGTTTTCACTAGAGTTTGGGCCTCCTAAAGGCCCACTAACATACTTAAACACAAATCTAGCAATCAAAACACAAAATTTTCACAACTTCACCAAAATCACACTAAACCCGAGAAATCCCCAAAATCAGGGCGTTACACAATACTCATAAACACCTGAAACAATCAAAGAAAAATTAATTAAGAAAAATTAAACAGAAAAATAAATGAACCAAAATGTAAAAATAATTCACAAATAATGTTTTTCAAAACAGTCCCCGGCAACGGCGCCAAAAACTTGGAACGGCAAAAATGTGCAAGTGTACACAGTCGTAACAAGTAATAAAATGACAAGTAAATGTCGAGTTATCGTACCCATAGGGACTGTAAAAATAATTATTTATGAAATTAATTAAAGCACTTTGGTGAGATAAAAATAATTTTGGTTTGAAAAGAGTGATTTATAAACTAAGATTCTAAAACTAAGAAAACAATTTAAATAAAATAAAAGAGTTCCTAGTGCACGATTTCAAAATAAGATTTAATCAAGATGATATAATTGTGTTGGATTAATTATACCTTTTTAACTAGAATTATTAAATTTATGCTTACGCTGTTACGAATAAATTCACAGCAACCCAGTAATTTGCTAACTTGTGAACATATTTACTAATTAAAATCCATTCATCTCTTGATCATATTCCTATGCCAATTCAACCGACTGAACAGAATTAATAAGGTAAACATGCTATAGCACATACATATTTATTAAATTAAATTATCCCTCGCATATTCCTATGTCGATTCAACCGATTAATTTAACTTAATAAACATGTAAAAGATTATGTGAAGTAACAAAGTAGCCATACCTTGAAACAATTTAATCACAACAATCTTGCAAGTTATGCAAGGCATATGAATCGTCAGATACTATGCTAATTTAATTTTCAGCTACCTTAGAAGAATTAAACATGCACTGACTAAGTACTGAGTCCATTAATTGCAATTTCAATCCATTTAAACAATTAATTCTTTAATTATCTAAACAATTATAATGCCAGATAATCTAAACATGATTTTACTTAATCAAACAGTTTTCTAAGGCCTATAACAGCATAAACACTATTTTAATAATTCAAGTAGGCAAAATATAATCAACCCAACACGAATTAAATTCAAGCTAAATTGATTAAAATAACCATTTCAACAACAATCATATTCATAGATATGTTCATCATAAAAACAACAAAAATTGAAAACATAGGGAACAAGAAGGCAAATCCGGTGTTTCTCCGTGGCTTTGACTAGTTGCTCCGTTCTTCGTCTTCGTTGTCCTCGCCGGTCAAGGCTCCTATGAACGTTTGCTTGCTGCCCAAATTGGCTGGGAAAACACCTCTTTTCCAAGAGGAGAAATCGGCACAAGGCTATAGAGAAGTGGGATGGAAAAGTGGAGAGAAAAGAGAGTGGAGAGGTGAAGAGAGAATGAGAGAATGTTGAGAAGTGAGTGAGTGATTAAAATGAGCAGCAAGGGGTGGCTTTTATAGCTGAGGAGGGCTGCTAAAATTAGCAAACTCAGCAGCCAAAAGACCCCCTCATGGCCGGCCACACACATGGCAAGGTTGAAGCTTTCAACCTTGCTAAAAATAGGTTGGGGCAAATCTAAAAAGCCTAAAATAAAGGTGGGGTTTGAATGCGATTTAGAGGTTTTTCAAGGGGCTTTTTGCAAGCATATTTAATCAGCTAAATTGCTGATTTGGGTCACCCAATGGTCGGTTCTGGTCAGCCCAATTAATGGCTGGTTCGGCTCACTCCGTTCGGTTCAACCAGTGCGGTTCACTAGGCCCTTTCTTTATAATTAATTAAAATTAATTTATTTAACCTAAATTAAATAGGAAATAAATTAAAATTAATTTATTTATGAATTAATACACATTTCTGGACCGTCTCGGGCTGGAAATTAATTCGTCTCGATACTCCAAATTTCTTCTCGATTTTGTTCTTCTCGCAGTGTCCGCCGGGCCATTTTTTGCCAATTGTGCAATTCGGTCAAAAATAACCAAATTTTATCAAAATTAAATATAAAATTAATTAAAATTCATAATGTTCATATTTTTAACACAATTTAGTTATTTTATAATATTTAATTATTTTTCAACAAGAATTTAATTGAATTTGCATGAAATTAAGTTAAAAATGGTATGTAAAAGTATATAAATTTTTGTGTTTGCAGCCTGCTAGACTTTAAGTCCGATACTCATTCACCGGCATTACGCCTGCTAGGCTCGAAGCCTAAAAATAATCACTAGCTTTAAGCTTGCTAGGCCACAGGCCCGAACACAATATGTAAATCAAATCTCAAGATTTCACTCACATTTAAACATATACTTTTAAATTTCCAAATAGCACAAACACATAGTAAGAACTTAGCACCATTCGAACATAGCACATCCAAACATCTTATTGCAATTCATAAATTGCCTTTCAGCCTCAACACCTATCAACATATTATTTTCATTTCAAAATTTGCATTCGGTCATAAAACATATTGAACTCATACCTTCATTTCATACTTACCTTTCAACCATAGAACATGTCATTTATTTTTCTTCCATTTCACCCTTACATTCGGCTATATATATATATATACACAAAGAACATCTAATTCTCAAGGTATAACATATATTCAATTACTTAAAAACTTGCCTTGGATGTGGTCGAACGATTACGATTCAGCTATTCAACTACTTTCGTTTTCTCCCTATCCGAAATTGGTTCTCTTTGTTCTTGAGCTAAATTAAACAAATTGACTTGTTTAATCATTTAACCAATTTATTTTCATTCAAATATATATCACATATGCGAAATTTCACAACAAGAACTTATATAAGAGGTACTTAGGCCGAATTTGCTCCATTTACTAATAGGTTCTCCTATTGCTTAAATTAATAAAACTTAGCTCCTCACAAATCAACTATTCAAGCATCACATTCGGCAATGACATTTTTCATTCAAGACACAAATAATTTCATACATAATGATACACGTGGCAAATCTCATTTCCAGCCACTTCTATATGCATCAAATTAAACCATTCATTATTATTAATCACATTCGGCAACTACAACAACCAAATTTAACATTTAAACATTATCTTCTAACATCTAGCATAAGGTTTCACAATTTAACCACAATGGCCGAATACCATTTAGTCCTTAAAATTACATTTACCAAAATTTAACAAGTTCAAACTCATCTTACAACCATCTCTCATTTTAAAACATCAAAACACCAAACTTCATGCATTATTTCCATGGCCAAATGAGTATTTAGCCATAAACTTAAAAATTAACACTTGGGCTATGTAAAAGACTTAACAACTAACTCAAAAACACAAAATTTAAAGAAAACTAAGTTAAAATCATACCTTAATTCAAGCTACACAATGGTCGAATGCTCTTAGCTTTTCTTTCTTTTTCTTTTCTTTATTTTCGGTCACTTTTGCATGAATGAAATGTTTGTTTTTCTTTTATGTTTTATGAATACATATAATTTATTATTGATTTACAAATTTACCCTTTTAAAACAAATGAAATAAACTCATTTAACAAGGACACATTCGGCACTTGCCTTTTCTAAGGTTAATTTGCCACATAAATCCTCTATATTAGAAGATCAACATTATTTAATCCTTTTATGAATAATCACTAATTCTTTACTTGTTACAAATGAGTCCTTTTATTAAATTATACACACAAACAATCAAATTTTTATACAAAACTTCCACACATGATAATTCACATATAATAATCATAGAAAATAATATTTAAATATTTTTCTGACTCGATTTTGTGGTCCCGAAACCACTTTTCCAATTAGGGCCAAAATAGGGCTGTCACAGCTGGGGATTACCTAAAAAAGTTAATAACCGGGGTGAGTTTATAGAAACTCAGTGTGTAATCCCCTATTAATGTAACAGTCAGTCTATAGAACAGAAACAGATATAGAAACAGACTGGGCCAAGGCCCTTTAATAGTAAGTGTACAATCTAGTTCAGAGCATACGTGGGCCAAAGCCCACTACAATATCATATGGGTCATAGCCCATAACAGAATCAATTGGGCCTAGCCTAAAACAGAACAGAACAGTATGTGAATGTAACCCCAACCCAGTCCAACCATCACACCACCCGTACTAGCCAACACACCATGTGGGGAATAACTCGACCCATCCAGCCCATACACCAATACATATCCATGCTGCTAATAATAGATAAGGTGGCAGTGCCACCAGAGTCAGAATACGTGGCGTAGCCACTAGCATAGAACTTCCTCCAAATCAAGCCCAACCCTATACAGAATGTCGTGTATGTCATGCTCAATCATCACACATGCAGAATGTCGTATATGTCACGCTCAATCATCACACATGTATGCATAATGGCCATGCTCAGTAACAGTCATTTAAACACACATTAAAAGCATATCAGTCATGTAACCGCGGTCATGCCAGTTAAAACACTGCCATATGATCCCAGTCAAATCAGTCAAGTTCATATTTCAAGCCAGTCACTTGCCTACAAGGGCAAAACAGTCATTTTTTCAGTCAGAGGTAAAACAGTAATTCTACCCTACCGGGGTATTTCAGTAATTCTACCCTACGGGGGTATTTTGGTAATTCTACCCTACAGGGGTATTTTGGTAATTCTACCCTATGAGGGTATTTTGGTAATTCTACCCTATAGGGGTATTTTGGTAATTCTACCTTAATGGGCATTTTGGTAATTCCACAAACCAGGGGTATTTCGGTAAATTCATAAACCAGCGGTATTTCGATAATTTTACAAATTGAAGGCATTTCAGTAATTTTACAAATCGAAGGTATTTCGATAATTTTACAAATTGAGGGCATTTCAGTAATTTTACAAATCGAGGGCATTTCAATAATTTTACAAATTGAAGGCATTTCAGTAATTTTACAAATCGAGGGTATTTCGATAATTTTAAAAATTGAGGGTATTTCGGTAATTTTACAAATCGAGGGCATTTTGATAATTTTACAAATTGAGGGTCTTTCGGTAATTTTAGAAATCGAGGGTATTTCGGTAATTTAATAAATCGAGGGCATTTCGATAATTTTATAAATTGAGGGTATTTTGGTAATTTTACAAATCGAGGTCTTAACGACCCTACAGAAGGTCCATTGCCACCTTGGGTGACTTAATTAACCGAAACAGATATAATGGTGTAATTGGGCCTGAGGCCCATTACTCGGCCCAAGTGGGCCCACACACTCGTGTAGCCCCTTTAGCCCAGCAACAACCACAGCTATGCGAATGTCACCGTCCAAACAACACTTACCACATCACATGCATTTTATCAGTGTGGGCCGACAAGCCCACCGGGCCCACATGGCCCATTTTGGCCTAACGAGGCTTAAAACTGCCTAAGAGCACGGGAGCGCTTGTAGTGCTCTCTACAGTTTACACCCATGTTTGTGGGCTTAGTTCACCACACGTGCAGTCGCACGCTCATGCGGCATCATTTGCCGATACTTCGGCTTTTCGACCTTTTGCCGATCTACGGTTAAAGCAGAGTAACAACACACACATTTTCAACTTTTAGCCAATTATCAAGACAAGGCCTACGGTTACAGACCTTATCACGTAAAGTACTAAATAATCACGAGCGTCACCGCCTATATTAAACATAACACAGTTAAACTACTTATCAAAAGAATTAGGAAATCTTCAATCCAAATACTTAGCCATAAGATTTACCATCACTTGCCTTCACTAGAGCGATCAACTGCAATTTGCATCGTTAATCCCAAGTTTGATGCGGTCACCCTTCCGCATCCTAGTAGAAAGTCCCGAACTGCTGACGCCTTACGCTGCTTAAACTTGGGGGTAGAGGCTACACGCACACTCTTAGTTGACATCCCTGCCACCATCTTATGGCTAGAATCCCCTTTGCTCACCGAGAATACGATCTTATAGAACCGGAGTCAACACGAATACTTAAATCACAACCACAAAGTAACCGATCACTCAAACAGGAAGAAGACAAGATTCACTATTAGCACTCAAATGTAACACACTAGGCTTTTACCCAAAAATGCCAAAAGAAAGAAAGAAAAGCGCTTACCGAGATTTAGCCTTTGACCCCGCGGACTAGATTGCCTAAAGGAGAGATTCAGCTTATGAACGATCACGATTGGAAAGTAAAAGAGAAACGTAGAGAGGCCAAGGATATAGAACGCAGAGCAGGGGTTCAGTTGAAGCAGAGAGAGAAGAAAAGATGATAGAATCGGCTAAGTAAAGTTCAACCAACACCAAAAGGGAAAACAAATCGGCTTTGATGGAGAGTATGAAAGACAGGTTTGGTTTCGGCAATTGCAAGAACAAAGAGGATAGAAAAAGGATGACTAATATTTGGCAAAATGAAAAAAAGTAAAATCATAAGATGGCAGAGAGAGATGAAGGAGAAATCGGCTAACCAACAAAGAGAACAAAAAGCACCAGAGGTCACTCCCAAACAAATTCGGCAATACAAAAGAATGGAGAGAAAAGAGATTTCGATTTTGGTACCTAAATTGCTCAAAAGAAAACAATGCTCAACACAAGCCGAATTATGCAAAGAAATTTGGCACCAAAGACACAATCTCGAAAAACACTAAAATGGTCACTCACAGAACTTTCACTAAAACTGAATATGCACCAAAAATAGGAACCCCTAGCCGAAACCACCCCTTCAAGATACCTAATTAAGCTAACACTCCTTACTTCCCTAGAATCCCATGATAATCTCCACACATTGCTCCACTAACTACCCATGATTTACTCTAACATCTCAATTTGAATTTGATTCAAATTCTCAAGACCAGTCAAATATTCCCCCTTTTACCAAGTCTATAACAAACTCCAAGAGTTTACAACCACCTCACCTCTTGCCGCCATTATGAAGCAAAATAAATATATTTTGCTTGTAATGTAATTTGAACCCTTGCCCTACTCACATACACACATGCCACTTGCCACCAAGCCCCAAGGCTTTTTGTGTTATTTATTCACTACAATAATTTAAAAGACATACCACTTGAAGTTAAAGTTACCTTAAGGCTAAAAACCAAAATTTTTTCCTATACCAAAGCTTGAACCCAGGACTTCATAGAAGCCCCTAACACTCCAAAATCAACAACCGCCGCACCAAAACTCAACTGTGTCAAAGTCTAGCTCTCTAGAAATTTTAAACCCTCTCACGCCCAAGGCCCAATTCTTCTAGGCCCAAAATTCAAGGCGTTACATCGGCCATTAAGGTGATTAATTGAGTATGTGTTGATCAATTCTAGGTTCAAGATTGCTCAAAAGTGATTACGAGTTGAAATTGATACAGGTGTGTAACTGAAACACTGAAAACGCTTCTCAGCAAAAAGTCAAAAAAGCTCTCTATCGACACCACACGGACATGTGGTAGCTCATGTAGTAGGCCGTGTAGTGCAACATGGGCGTGTAGTCAACAGGCTAGGCCGTTCGTGCATGACACGAGTGCATGACATGGCCGTGTGATAACTAGGCAAAGCCGTGTGTCAGACACGGGCTTGACCAATTTGGCCATGTGGGCTATACGGGCGTGTGGTCCCACACGGGTGAACTACACGGGCGTGTGGGATTTTTGGGTCAGGCGTGTGATCCACACGACCAAGGCCAATTTGGGCCGTGTGGGCCACAAGGGTATGTGGGCCCACACGACTAGACCAACACGTACGTTTGAGCCTAATTTCACTGATTTGTTTGCCAAGGTTGCACGAGTCACCCAAGTCGACTATGAACCTACTGTAGGGTCGGTAAGCCATATTTAGACCCCTAATTGAATAAAATGATTGTATGACTGATATATGTTTTTAAACATGTTTTTATTTCACTGAACTGATAATGTTTGTACTGTTACCATGTCATGGCATATTATAACTGTATGTTGCATTGCATGGGGATGGGATGATATATGTGAAGGAAGTGTACTGAAAGGCTTAATGCCTATTATACTGGCAGCTTTGCTGCAAATCACTGATGGCTTTACGCCTATTATACTGTCAACTCTGTTACAAATACTGTTTGGCACCGCAACTAGTGCTATTTGTAAGTGTAAGGATAGGTGGGTGATTTAATCCCCACAGGAGTGCACGGTTGGATAGGAGATGGGGCATAGTGGTTGGTTGGGTAGGATTTGCATACTATACATTGCATGACTGTTTACTGTGACCATGATGGGCTAAGGCCCTAATACTTACTGATACTATGATGGGATAAGGTGCTACTGCATAACTGCTTTGTACTGAGATGGGCTAAGGCCCCAACTGGAACTGATTCTGATACTGAAATGGTCTTATGCCTAAACTGTGATTCTCTGTATACTGTTTGCTTGTTTGCATGGGGATTACACATTGAGGTTACGTAAACTCACCCCTTCTGTTTAATTTGTATAGGTAACCCCTAGACTTGGGTGGATCGATGTAGCGGGGGACTCAGCGGTGGCTACACGACCCTTTTTACACTGTTTCATACTTAGTTATGATTTTAAGTTTTATTTAGGGGTATTTTTCTGTAATAATGGCCTCTATGGATTTTTACTTTAAATTTTGGTTTTATACTTTTTTATGTTTTATATCTGCTAGAAGTAGGTAATACTTGTGTTATCGAAAGAAATGCATGTTTTTAACAAAATACCCACTATGACATGAACTGTTTTAAAAAGCTTCTACAATGTATAATATTTTGAAAACTAACGACTGAACAAAAATCACTATTTGAGATTTAATAAAAGAAAATGATAAGTTTTAAACGGAAACCGATTTTAGCAAATGATACGGATTTCAAACACACTTCCATATGACATCACCAGTTTTGGCCACAACGTCCAGGCCAGGTTTAGGGTGTTACATTTAGTGGTATTAGATCTAGGTTACAAAACTCGACTGTGGATTTGGGTTTTTAAGATTTGAGTTTTCAAGAATTGATTTCTAATTATTTGAAATGTGTTTATCGAATGTGTGGTACACTAAGTCTCCAGCGTTGATCCTATAATTCCTCTGAAACTGTTGTCTGTTTTAAATTGAAATGTTATAGATAGTATATACTGAGAATACTGTAGGTAGTATACTATACTGAAAACACTTTAGCTAGTGTACATTGAAAACTATAGTGAGATTGCGATTTACAAAAATGAACACTGAATTACTGATACTGCCTTACATAAAACTTGATTAATAAATACTAGAACTGTAAACTGATCTGCATAAAACTATTAATATAGATAAACGCAATTAGACAATGAGCATACATAGTACTCGTGGACGAGGTACAAGAGGCCATGGTAGAGGCCGTAGAGGGGCTCGAGTTGGGTCCTCATCATCTGGCAACATACCAAATTTAGACACTAGCAAGACACTAGTGTCACCTATTATTGAGACTGAATCATGGTCCCATGATTGTGCGGCTGGGGATGACGCACTGTCCTAAGCCATGTTACGAATTTTGGAGAGGGTCGCTGGACCCAACACTGGAGCTGGAGGCTGAGGGTCGGTTACAAAATGACTCCGGTCTAATGGAGCTAAGATATTCAGTGGTATTGCTGGAGTTGCCCTTAATGTGGCTGAGTATTGGATTGAGGCCAAAAAGAGGATCATGGATAATTTGGACTGCACCTCCGAGCAGAAACTAAAGGGTACAATGTCACTGCTGAGAGATAAGGCGTACCAGTAGAGGCTTATGGTTAAGGAGGTCACTCAGCTCGAACAACTATTCTGGGAGTTCTTTAGGACCACTCTTCTGAGGAAGTATTTAGGGGCCAGTTTTATAGATGCTTATAGGAGAGAGTTCCTAAATTTGACCCAGGGTGATAGATCAATGGCCAAATATAAGGCCAGATTTCTAACTGAGCTGCTATGTGCGAGGCATGGTAGCGACTGAGTACGAGCAATATGTTCGCTTCGAGGATGGCCTCAGGGATAGTTTAAGGGTTCTGATAGCTCCATAGAGGGAGTGATATTTTGTTACACTGGTTGATAAGACAAAGATCACCGAGGAGGTTAAGCGTACTGAGCGCCAGAACCATGAAAAGGAGAGAGGTAAGAACAAAAGGGATTCAGAGCCCTCAAGTTTCGTTCAGAGGCCTAAGGACAGAATGGATGGGTCGGTCAAAGTTAGGGTCCCTGTTGCTGCTACTGGACAGCAACCATGCACTGATTGTGGTAGATGTCATCTGGGTGAATGCTGAAAAAGGACTGGGCTTGTTTGAGGTGAGGATCACTAGAGTACCATATTAAAGTGTCCACGATGGCCCGATCAGATGCAAGCCCCAGTATGGGTACTGCACAGCCACTGAGGGTAGTTTAGTAACCTTTGAGAGATCACGGTCAGGCTAGAGGTAGTAATGGTTTGGGCTATGGTCAGAAAGCACCGGGCAGAGTTGCTGGGCATACTTAGGTAAGGCAACTGGCTCTAGTTTATGTTGCACATCACTGAGAGAAGGGAGATGCTCTAGGCGTCATCACGGGTGCGTTCTTTATTTGTGGTGTACCTTATACTGCACTGATAGATATAGGATCTACTCACTCCTATATAGCCTATACTGTGTCTGATAATTTGGGTGTCCTGGTTGAGAGCACTACAAGTGAGGTTATCATACTGAGCCTGTTGGGGCAATCGATAAGGGTTAATAAATTGTTTAGAGATGTCCCTCTATAGGTTCAAGGGGCTATCTTTCTGGATAATTTGATGGAACATCCTTTTAGAGAATTTGATCTAATACTGGGATGGACTGGCTGGTCAAACATCGAATGAGCTGAGATTGTGCCACAAAAAGGGTTATACTGAGAACTGAGAAGGACAGCGAAGTAGTCTTAATTGGAAAACGTCAGAACTACTCGATGAATGTGATTTTTACACTGAAAGTGGAAATTTTGGTTCGTAAAGGATGTAAGGCATTTCTGGCCTACATCAATGTTTCAGATTCTAGGGATTCTTTGGTTAAGGATATCAGGATGGTTAGGGACTTTCCAGACGTTTTTCATAAGAGCTACATGGGCTACCTCCAAACCGTTAAGTAGAGTTTGGAATTAAGCTCCTTCTTGGTACTGCTCCGGTGTCCATCGCCTCTTATAGAATGGCACCGAATTAGCTTATATAGCTTAAGGCTCATATTCAAGAGTTACTGAATCGTGGGTTCATCTGCCCTAGTGTGTCTCTGTAGGGAGCACTAGTTCTGTTCGTGAAAATAAAGGATGGATCCATTCATATGTGCATTGACTACCGACAATTAAACAAGTTGACCATCAAGAATAAGTACCCCCTACCAAGGATAGACAATCTATTTGACTAGTTCCGAGGTGCTTCAATTTTCTCCAAAATTAACCTCTGGTTTGGGTATCACAGTTCCGGGTTAAAGAGGTTGATGTGTGCAAGACAACATTTAGGGCTCGATACTTTCATTACGAGTTCCTAGTGATGCCATCTAGACTGACGAATACACCATCAGCTTTCATGGATCTGATGAACTAAGTGTTCCAGCCCTATCTGGATCAATTTGTAGTGGTATTTATTGATGATATTCTGGTGTATTCGAAGACTGGGGATGAACACGATGAACACCTCAAAGTGGTTCTACAGATTCTACGAGAGAAACAACTATATGCCAAGTTTAGAAAATGTGAGTTCTGGTTATGTGAAGTAACGTTTTTGGGGCATGTGGTATCTGCTAAGGGGATTAGGGTCGATCTTCGAAAGATTGAGGTGGCATTGGATTAGAAACAGCTTAAGACTATGTTTGACATCCACAATTTTTTAAGGCTAGCAAGGTATTATTAATGGTTGTAGAGGGTTTTTCACTGATTGCAGCACCCTTGACTAAGCTCCTACGTAAGGGTGTGCCGGTTAACTGGACAAATGTGTAGTAAGAGAGCTTTGTGAAGCTCAAGATTGTACTGACTGAGGCCCCTGTTTTGACACAGCCAAAGTCTGGGAAGAGTTTACTATTTACAATGATGCATCACATGTCGATTTTGAATATGTGTTGATGCAAGAGGATAAAGTGGTAGCAAATGCGTCTCATCAGCTTAAGACTCATGAGGCAAATTATCTGACGCATGACTTGGAGTTGGCCGCTATGGTATTTGCAGTAAAAATCTAAAGGCATTATCTATATTGTAACACCCCAGACCCGGTCTAGACATTATGACCAGATCTGGTGTGTCAAATGAACCTAAAACTAAGTTTATGGCCTTTTTTCTGTTGTGATTTAAGTGTGATTTTCAGTAAAGTAGTAAGCTTGTGAAAAAATCAGTTTGTTACTCTTTTAAGTTGTCCAAATTTTAAACTTGTTGAGTTGTGTAAACGTTCCTAAGAATTTGAAAACCCGCGCAGCCTATACTAGCAGTTTCGACCAAATACGATTTAAACCATCAAAGAAAAAAAAACCATAAAGAAAATTTAAACAGCGGCCTTATTATAATTAAAACCCAAAAATAAAATTACTAAAAATAATATGAAAACCCGAACTTGCAAATGTTGTGGCCACTCCGAATCTCTCGCAGCTCCAAGCCCACTATGGTTGAGGGTTACCTGCAGAGATGAAATAAAAAGGGGGTGAGTTTGACAACTCAGTGTGCAACGTTATCTCAACCATAGGCCAAAATAGATCAAGCCTCAGAATCAGATTAATTGGGCCTTGGCCCATTACAGAAATCAGGTTAAGCCCATAGGCCCATAACAGATACAGATCAGAAATAATATGCAAACAGAAACCCAACCCAGATCCATCCATAACACCCCCGTACCAGCCTTACACCATGTGGGGAGACTACTCGACCCACCCAACCGCTACACACCACAGATAATTGCAGCGAAGCTGCCAGATATAATTTGCAGCGAGGCTGCCAGATATTGTGACGAGGTCACCAGATACAGATATTGTGGCGAGGCCACCAGAACGGATGTATATATGTGGCGAAGCCACAGATTGCAACGAGGCTGCCAGAACGCTTCCTCCATCATACACCCATACCCCATGCAATAGATATATACATACTAGCATGCAACATATAGCATCTCATGCATCAGATATGTTCACATTAAATGGTAACTCATGCAGATACATAAAATCATACATTTCATACAGAATTGACCCTAGGGGTATAATAGTCTTTTTACACCTAGGGGTATTTTGGTAATTTTCCATATTCAGGGTTATTTTAGTCCTTTATCATATTTTTAGAGTTTTCATGCACGTTCGATTAATTATTAGTCCATAAATTACCACGGAAGTCTATTTAAGCCAAATTTCTAGTTTTACCCTTTTTAACTTAAAACCCCTAATGGGCCTTACTAAGTCCATTATCATCTCAAACATGTTAAGTCTAATTTTTAGGTTTAGTTTACCAACTTAACCATGTTTTTATTAACCATGTCACCAGAAAGCCTATAATAGTCATTTTACCGATTTGGGCTCGGAAGCCCATTGGGTCCATCTTTGGCCCGTTGAAGCCCAACTTACCAAAACGTTCAGAATTGCACCTTCTGCAATTCCTCCGGCACTGAATTCATAGTTAAGCCCAATAGAGTAAATGGTTACTCTCAAATATCATACAAATGCGTTTTCGGTCACTTACACCAGATGTCGGTAACGTTACGCCATTTTCGGCTTTTACCACTTTAGTCTAATAGTTGGGATTAGTTACACACCTGTTAGCTGTCGAAACCGGTGAAGAAATCCACGAACGAAAACCTACAATTGATCACTAGGTGTTAGTCTAAGAATCGGCCACATATAAGGCCTTCACCCACTAATCATAATCGGCCAACGTGGCCTAAACATTGAAATCTTACCCCTTTTGTCGATTATAGGCTAAATCCCGATGCCCAAATGCGTTAGCCTTCAAAACTCCTCGCTTGATCACCTTTCCTTGCTATCCAATGCGCAATAGAATCAAACTATAGCATTAGAATCTTACAAGTAATGCCGACATGCCCCCTAAGGACCTATAGGTTTCGGTTTCCCTTTATGATGTTTAATAAATGAAAGCACTTAGTGATTAGATCACTTACCAATGCCACTACTTGAAGAGTATCGCTCCCACGTTTCCACTATCTCTGATCTATCCTAGATCCACCGCAAATCTAACTCTAGCGTCACAAGAATATTCCTAAAGATATTCGGCTTTTGAATGGTTAGAAAGAGGTGCTTTCGGCTTTTGAGGAGGTGGTACGGTGCTCTTGCTATTTCAATCACTAGAATGGGAGAGATAGCTTGACGATAAGGGAAGAAAAGTGATAGCTAGGGAGTCGGCTTACCATAACAATTAAGGAAAGAAGGAGAATTCAGTTTCGGCAAAACAAGAGGGTCTCGACTTTTAGTGCTGTCGGTAGAAGCTTGAAGAAAATGAGAAGAAAGGAGGTGGCTTCGGCCTAATGAAATCGGTATGGGGTGCAAGAGCAAGGAAGAAGAACGAGAGAAGAAGAGAATACTAGGGAGTGATTTCGGCAACTAAAGAATTCGGCAATGATACTTAGGGCAAGAGTAAGTTGCGGTTATTAGGGGAAAAAGGGAGATTGAATAACAAAAGAGGAAAAATAAGAGAAGACCCTAATGCTATACACAATCGGCTTAAGAACCCCTAAAGGACCCTAAGTGAAATCGACACAAAACTCAAAAAGAACCAAGGAGAATTCGGTACAATCTAGCACCTAATTGCCGAAAATGCAAGCACTAAGCCCCCTAGCCGAATTACACTTGCAGAGTCCCTAAACTGATCACCTCTTTCAAAATTCAAAGCCCCTAGATTTGCTCCCTGATTATCTCTTATGACCGATTCAAATTCCTTTCATGCAGAGTTCGATTCTGCTTCAAATTCTTACCTGCTTCCTGCACAAAAATAAAACGCCATCCTGCAACCTCTGGAGCTTGAACCTTGGACCTCCAAGCTCACTTAAGCGCCACTTTTTAAGGAGCTTAGTGGCGCCTCCCTTGCCACTTTACCACTAAACAATTTGTGTCTTACTTCACCGATATTTTCTTATAACACCTATCTTCAAGAGACCCCTATCTCCTAAGTTAAAAATACAAAATTTTGCCGAGCTTTCAACCAACACATGGGCCTTCCATAGGCCCATTAACACTCTCTAAACATGCATTACACACCCAAATACTAGAATTTAAACATTTTATCAGATAAAGAAAAATCTAAGAAAAACCCAAAAATTAGGGCGTTACATATATAGTGAAAAGTGTATCATCTATACTGATCACAAGAGCCTCAAGTACCTCCTCACTCAGAAGGAGTTAAACTTGAGGCAGCATAGATGGATTGAGCTACTTAAGGACTACGACTGTATTATTGAGTATCATCCTGGTAAGGCCAATGTAGTGGCTGATGCACTAAGCTGTAGGGCTATTACTGATCTTAGGATGATGTTTGCTTGCCTCAGCTTATTTGATGATGGAAGTATATTGGTTGAACTTCAGGTCAAATTGATGTGGATAGATCAGATTAAGGGTAAACAGTTAGAGGATGAATCTTTGACTCGTTATTTCCGATAGCTTGAGAGTAGTGGTACTATGGATTTTGGACTGCATAGCGAAGGGGCACTTTGTTTCCGTGGGAGAATGTGTGTTCCAAAAGATGCTGATTTGAGGCATTCCATACTGTGAGAAGTGCATAGTAGCCCATATGCTATGCATCCTAGAAGAAACAAAATGTATCGGGACCTTCGTGAGCTATACTGATGGCCAGGTCTTAAGCGTGATGTTACCAATTTTATAAGTAAATGTCTGACATGCTAGCAGGTTAAGGCTAAGCATCAGTTACCTTTACGTTTATTGTAGCCAATTAACATTTCGCTTTGGAAGTGGGTGAGACTGACTATGGATTTCGTTAGTGCGTTGCCCGTAACGCCCATTAAAAAGGATTCAGTCTAGGTCGTCGTGGATCAGTTGACCAAGCCTGCCCACTTCATACCAGTTCATACCAACTTTTCTCCTTAGAAATTAGCTAAATTGTATGTGTCTGAGATAGTGAGGCTGCATGGGGTACCGGTTTTGATCATCTCTGATAGGGATCCTCGCTTTACGTCTCAGTTCTGGAAAAAGCTACATGAAGCTCTGGGTACAAGGTTGGACTTCACTACTGCATTCCATCCTCAAACTAATGGTCAATCTGAGGGGGTGATTCAGATACTGGAGGATATGTTGAGGAGCTGTGTGGTTGACTTTCGAGGCAGTTGGGAAGAATATTTACCATTGACAGAGTTCACTTACAACAATAATTACCAGTCTAGTATACAGATGACATCTTACGAGGCACTTGATGGTCGTAAGTGTCGCACTCCTTTATCCTAGACTCAGTTGGGTAAGCGATGTGTTTCGGGCCCTGGGTTTGTGTCTGATACTAAAGATAAGGTCATATTCATACGGGATTGATTAAAAGTGGCATCTGATAGGCAAAAGTCGTATGCAGATCTGAAGTATCGAGAGATAGAGTATTCTGTGGGTGACTTCATTTTTCTTAAGGTCTCGCCATGGAAGAAGGTGCTGAGATTTGGCCGTAAGGGTAAGTTGAGCCCTAGATTTATTAGGCCTTACCGCATACTGAAATGAGTGGGTTCAGCTGCCTACTAGTTGGAGCTACCTCCACAGTTAAAGTAGATATATGATGTTCTTCACGGCTCGTTGTTAAGGAGCTACCGCTCTGATCCCAGGCATATTGTTTTAGTAGAGGAGATTGAGGTTAGGCCAGATCTGACTTTCGAGGAGAAATCAGTTCAGATAATAGATCGCGACATAAAGGTGTTGAGGAGGAAGTATATTCCATTGGTTAACGTTCTTTGGCATAATCGTAGCACGAACGAAACTACGTGGGAGCCTGAGGATGTGATGCCACAACAGTATCCTCATCTGTTCTAATCTGGTAAATTTCAAGGCCGAAATTTTCTTTTAGGGGGTAGAGTTGTAATGCCCCAGTTTTTTTAATTCCAGCTTTTGTAAATTTGTAACACAAATATCTGTCTGTTCAGTGGTTAAGTGTTCTAGGTGTGTGTGTGAGGTCCTAAGCTCAAGCCAAGCCTTTGGCAAATTTTTGTTTTTATATGACAAAAGCCTTACTATTGTTCAGTAGGCTTAAGTTTAATTGCCTGCAGGTTAATATCAAAATGGGCTTACTGGTCTGGTGGATAAGAGGAGGGGTAAATTACTTGAGGTCCTGTGTTCGAATCCCTGCGAGAGCAAGGGAAATTTATTTTTGCTAGTGGTGTCGTGTGGTGTTTGAATTGGACTGAAATGCTGGAGTGGTTGAGGTGTAGTGGAAAGTATGGAGAGAAATTTAAGGGATTTGGATAGTGGGGGTGTTTGAGGGATTTTAGGATAAAATTATGGGATTGGGGAGTTATCCCAATTTGGTGGACGGTAGAGTACGGCTCTCTTCTCTCACCCTCCCAATTTCGATCTTTGACGTAGTTTCTTTTCATTCTTTTCCCAATTTTGCTGCCGCACTCACCTTCCTTGCTCTCTCTACTGAATTTTGGCTCTTTATGTTCTCCCTTTCTGACGTTTTTCTTCGTTCCTACTTTTTTTCTCCCTTTTCCTTGTACTGTCGAATTATTCCCTTGAATCTTTCTCATCTTTGTGCATCCTTTTTGATCATTCAATCAAGGAGTACATTTCTTCTTTGCTGTTTATATGTTGGTAGGTAAGGGGTAAGTTATGTGTGATTTGGGGTGGTCGTTACTTGGTGCAAAACCGTTACTTTTTGTTTCTTATCCCTTCGTTAGTGATTACATATTGTTGATAGCAGTAAATTGTGTGGATCGAGACCCTTCCCATACTACTTCGTTAGCAAATCGAGATTGAAGCACAAGAGGTAAGTTCTAATCGCTCCTTAATTGAGTAAGTTGTTGGGTTGGTTTTATTTCGGCCATTAAGGTGATTAATCGAGTGTGTTTTGATCAATTTTAGGCTCGGGATTGCTTAGAAGTGCTTACGAGTCAAAATTAATACAGGTGTAATTGAAACACTGAAAATGCGTTTCAGCAAAAAGTCGAAAAAACTCTCTGTCGATGCCACACGGGCATGTGGTAGCCCTTGTGGTAGGTCGTGTGGTGGAACATAGGTGTGTGGTTGACGAGCTAGGCCATGCGTATATGACACGGGCGTATGACAAGGCCGTGTGATGGCTAGGCGAGGCCGTGTGTGACACATAGGCTTGACCAATTGGGCTGTGTGGGCCACACGAGCGTGTGATCCCACACTGGTGAACCACACAGGTGTGTTGTCCCACACGGATGAACCATACAAGCGTGTGGGATTTTTGGGCCAAGCCGTATGATCCACACAGCCAAGGCCAATTTCGGCCGTGTGGGGCACACGGGCATGTGGGCCCAAACGGGTAGACCAACATGGGTGTTTGAGCCCAATTTCTCTGATTTGTTTGCCAAGGTTGCACGGGTCGCCCAAGTCGACTATGAACCTATTGTATGGTCGATAAGCCATACTTAGACCCCTAAGTGAATAAAATGATTGTATGACTGATATATGTTTTTTAGCATGATTTTATTTCACTGAACTGATACTGTTTGTACTGTTACCATGTCATGGCATATTATAACTGTATGTTGCATTTCATAGGGATGGGATGATATATGTGAAGGAGGTGTATTGAAAGGCCTAATGCCTGTTATACTGGCAGCTCTGCTGCAAATCATTGATGGCTTTAAGCCTATTATACTGCCAGCTCTACCGTAAATACTTTTTAGTGCCGCAATTGATGCTGTTTGTAAATGTAGGGATGGGTGGGTGATTTAATCCCCACAGAAGTGCAGGGTTGGACAGGAGATGGTGCATAGTGGTTGGTTGGGTAGGATTTGCATACTGTACATCGCATAACTATTTACTGTAACTGTGATGGGCTAAGGCCTTAATACTTACTAATACTATGATGGACTAAGGCCCTACTGCATGACTGCTTCTATACTGAGATGGGCTAAGGCCCAAACTAGAACCGATTCTGATACTAAAATGGGCTTAGGCCCAGACTGCGATTCTCTGTATACTGTTTGTTTGTTTGTCTAGGGATTACACACTGAGTTTACGTAAACTCACCCCTTTTGTTTAATCTATATAGGTAACCCCCAGGCTTAGGCGGATCAATACACTGGGGGCCTCAGTGATGGCCACATTACCCTTTTCACACTGTTTCATACTTAGTTATGATTTTAAGTCTTATTTGGGGGTATTTTTCGCTAATAATGGCATCTATGGATATTTAGTTTAAATTTGGGTTTTATACTATTTTATGTTTTGTATCTGCTAGAAGTAGGTAGTACTTGGGTTATCAAAAGAAATGCATGTTTTTAACAAAATACCTACTATGACCCGAACTGTTTTAGAAAGCTTTTGCAATGTATAATGTTTTGAAAACTAACGACTGAACAAAGATCACTATTTGAGATTTAATAAAAGAAAATGATAATTTTTAAACGGAAACCGTTTTTAGCAAATGATTCAAATTTCTAACACATTTCTATGTAACATTGCCAGATTCGACCATAACATCCAGGCCGAGTTTGGGGTGTTAGAAGATCGAGGAAAATCAAAAGTTATCGAATAGTCACTCCAATCCATTCATACCATTTTTGAGGTAAGTTCATATGCAAATAAATGTATTTGAGTTGTATTATGTATGATATTGAACTGCCTTGGTTGTCGAATGATGAGTACGAGAAAGTATCAACAAAGTTACGACATTTAAAAGCCCCGTACGAACCTTAGGAATAACATAGGATACAAATGTCATGACATTAGGATTATCGAGGTGTGATATCATGTAAGACCATGTCTGGAACATTGGCATTGATTTGAGATTATGTGTAAGACCATTTCTGGGACATTGGCATCATATGTGATTTCGTATAAGAACCTGTCTAGGACAGTGGCATCGATATGTGATAACATGTAAGACCATATTTGGGATATGGCGTTGTACGAGATTATGTGCTATTCGAATATCCTTAACAATTTCAAACGGTTCAACGGGCAAAGTTAAAACGAGAAAGATTGTGTAAATGAGTTCAACGATACAGGTACATTGATATTTATGTGGTTAATGAAAGGAAGGTAAGTGATGTATATTGAATGAGGATTAAGGGATGAAAATGAGAAATATAATACTTGAATATGTGATTAGCCATGTTTCTAGAGTTGAATTAGTTATAATTACCTTATGTATTATGTTTATTTGTATATGGCTTACTAAGCTTTTGGAAAGCTTACTTTGAGTGTGTTTTTCCTTGTTTTATAGATTATCGAAGCTACCGTGAGCTCGGGGATCGTCGGGAAACGTCGTCACACTATCGATCTCTATTTTGGTACTTTTGAAGTTTTGTATATATGGTATATGGCATGCATAGGCTAGTTTTGATATTGTATGTTTTGAATTATGAAAATAGCCATGTGAGTTGGCTTGTAAAGAATGGCAATAATAGATGTGGATTAAGTATATGATATGAGTTTGTGTATGAGTTTTGGTATATGTTCATTTATGCTAAATGTTGAAGTTGTAAGTTTTGATGATTTTGGCATAATGATTTGGTATGTTTTGAATATGGAAGTCAGCCGTTGAAATGATTGAGGATAGATGGCATGATTTGTCTATGAATTGGCATGTTTTGGCTGCCTCTAAATGTATTAAAATTATACCATTTTGGTTGTTAGTGTGCATGAGAAAAGGGTGGTAAATTGGCCTTATAAATGGCCTATTTTTGCCCACACGGCAGGGACACGAGCGTGTATCTCTGCCATGTTGCTTAAAGGCCAATTCAAATTAAATCTGGACGCTCCACATGGCCTCACACAGGGCGTGTGGCAAGCCATGTGGCCAAGTTAATATATCCTATAAGTTTGACACGGCGCAGACACGGGCGTGTGAGGCTAGTTCGAATAGCCACACGGGCTAGACACATGGGAGTGTGATTGGCCGTGTGAGCAAGTCAGTAACCTCCCTAATTTTCACACGGCCTAGCACACGGGCGTGTCTTGTGACCATGTGGATAAGTCAGTATGTATGCCCTGTTTTGCCATAGCCTAGACACACGGACATGTCTAATGCCGTGTGAGGCACACAACTTGTTCACATGGGCGTGTGACCCCTATAACTTAGAAAAAATGTTAAGTTTCAAAAAAAATTTATAAGAGATTGGTTTAGTCCCGAACCTTCTCCAAAGCATATTTAAGGTCTCATAGACCTATTTAAGGGACTATATGTTTATGAATGACTATGATAAGATGATGTATGAACTATGTATGTATTATGATTATATAATGATAAGAAATGTTCGGTAATGCCTCTTAACCCTAGTCCAGCGATGGATATGGTTAGGGGTGTTACATGTAGGGTATGCTTTTAAGGGTGGAAAATTGGCCTTGTAAATGGCCTATTTTTGTCCACACAGGCAGAGACACGGGCGTGTGTGTAACATCTTGAATTAGGGCCTAGTCAGAATAGTGGTTTTCAGACCACAAATCTAAAGTAGAAATAGTTATTTTATGATTATTATAAGGTCTATGATATGTTGGTATGCTTGTGTGAAAATTTCATGAAGAAATTTTATATGAAAAATGTCCAATTTGATTGTAAAAATTGAGTTCTAGAAGCTTTTAGCATGAAATTGAATTGGAATATTAATTAGAGGTCCTTAAATAGCAATTTTACCAAATTCTAAAATTTTGGACAAAAATGGACATGGAAAGGTAAAATATCAAAGTTTTCAGTAAAGGATATTTTGGTCATTTGGCATTTAAATGAACTAAAAGACAAAATAAAAGCCAAAAAGTTTCATCTTTCATGTGTTGGCGAAACTTGCATGAGAGCCATGGCTAGGGTTTTGTTCAAGCTTCCAAGCTATAGTAAGTGTATTCGAGCCCCGTTTTTAATGATTTTCATGTTTTTGAAATCCTTGTAACATAATCTACCTATTTCTACCGTTTATTTGAGATATGATGAAGATTTAGGTTTTGACCCATGTTAGATATTTATGCATTTTGATGATTTATGGTAGATTATGCATGTTTATGGTTAGAAGTGTGGACTGCTATAGTTATGAAATGGTTCGGCTAACTAAAAAATACAAGGAAATTGAATAGAAATGAATTTACAAGCTTACGGGCAAAAGTCTAATTATGTGAAAGTTTAGGGGCAAAAACGTAAATTGCCATAATATGATTTTTGGGTCACATTGAATAATGTGACTAATAAGTGAGCTAAATGTGATATTATAGATCATGGAAAACGAGATTCGGGCTTAGATCGGGAAAGAACTAGGTTATGGACCAAGTCGGGAAAATTAGCCACTTTCGCGTCCAAGGTAAGTTGATGTGGTAATAAAACAATGTTATCATTATATATGCTTGAAATCTAAATTGATATGTTAATTCAGCTATGTTGGATTTAATAATAATGATAAAGTACGTGATATTGATGTGTTCCAAGAGAGTCATAGTGTATGCTATGCATATGAAACAATTTAGAATATGTTTATGATATTTGATGATATTGTAATGAATTAAAGTTTTGTGTTAGAAAGTGCTTATCATGATTAATATCATTATGTGAAAGCATGAGCTTAGTTACCATTATGAGATGTGTGATTTGGTCTTAAGCACGAGTTCAATGAAAAATGTATTGGAAGAAATCCTAGTTAAACCTTAGGAATAGATAGGATACAAAGGTTATGACCTTCGAACTATTGCGATCCTGTATAAGACCATATCTGGGATATGGCATCAGCATCAATGTAAGATCCCGTATGAGACCATGTCTGGGACATGGCATTGGTATCGTATGATATGTATGAGATCCTATGTAAGACCATGTTCGGGACATGGCATTAGCATCGACATGTGGTCCCGTATAAGACCATGTTTGGGACATGGCATCCGCATCGAGATGAGATTTAGATCCCTTGTAAGACCATGTTTGGGACATGGCGTTGGCATCTAAAAGTGATCCTGTATAAGACCATGTCTGGGACATGGCATCAGCATCGATTTCAGATCCCATGTAAGACTATATCTAGGATATGGCATTGGCATCGTGTGATACTTATGAGGTTCCCCTGAGTATCCTTAGTATTCCAAATGGTTCAATGGGTAAATCAATGAGTAAGCCATTGAGTAGACCAAAAATGAGAATGTATGTGAATGTGAAGTGTCATGAGACAGTACAAGTATGTACTCAAACTCATGAACAATGCGCTTGATACGTGAATGAATTTTAGCGAGAATATAAACAAGTAATACATATGAAGATGATCTTATGATGACCATGTATTATAGGTCAATACCCATGATGTATGAGAATGTGATAAATTCGATTGATGATATGTGTGTTTAAAAAGAAACTAAAACAAAGAAATCATGAAAGAGTAAAATTAGTAGTTAAACAATATTAGACAACATCAGTTACATGATTTTGAAAAATCACCAAAAATGGTGTGAATTTAATTAGAGGCTGAATAAGATATGAAATTAAATCTTTTTAAGTCTATTTTCACATAAAAGAAGCAGAGTAAGCAAAAGAATCTTTTATCATGAGATATATATAATGTTGTGAGACAGGGTAAGATGGATTTTGAAATCCCCTATTCTGATTTTTGGAAAATCACTAAAAATTGTATAAAAATAATTATGGGTTAGAATTTATATATTTAAAACCCTGAATGAGTCTACATTCAAGAGAAACAAATGTGAACATTATCTGAATTCAGTATGAAGAGATAATTGATTTTTAGTGAAGAGGGGTCGGAACCGTCAAATAGCAAAACAGTGGAGAATTTAAAGAATAAACTATACTTATTGGCAAAACCAAAATTCTGGAAATTTTATGGCAAGAAGATATGTGAGTTTAGTTTCAAGAAAAAATTACAAAACTTAATTTGGAGTCCCATAGCTAAAGATATAATTAATTTAGTGACTCTGACTTAGGAAGACAGCCTAAGATGAACATGAGTAAAAGAGGACTTTTGTGAAAAATGATTGTATTATCTTAAAAATACATTGTGAGGATTGGAAAATTTATGTTAATTAATTGCTTATTATTTACATGCCAACTTACTAAGTTATGAAGCTTACTCCCTCCTTTCCATTTCTCTTAGTGTTGTCAGGATGGCTCGGAGTTGGAAACCGTTAGAGGCAGCGTCCCACTATCAAATTGTCAATTCGAGGTAATGACAAACTTTAAGTGCGTATGAGTGAGTGGTATGTATAGAGACTTAGCTATTAGTGATATGTATTCTTATGATTTGGTCAGATGTATTGGCTTATATTACTTCATTGTATAAGGCCACAAGATGTGGCTCATAATGGTTATGGGTATGTAAGCCTATTTTATGCATACATGTGGAAATGCTTTGATGTAGTTAGGTATATTACATATGTTTGATGGTTAAGTTAGGAATAATTAAGGGTATGACATGTGTCTATGAAATGGATATGAGTATGAAGAGTTAAGAGCACAAAAAGGGCTTGGGAAATAGCCTAAGTGTTGGCCACACAGCAGAGACACGGTTGTGTGTCTCAGCCGTGTGGAAGACATGGCCTAGCACACGGGCGTGTGGCTTGGCTGTGTGCCCCTGATTGTATGCTGATGTCATAAACAGTCGGTGTTTTTAACACGGGTTGGAACACGGGCATGTGAGATCACACGAACATATCCCAAGTCACATGGGCATGTGACACTGTTTTGATGAAAATTTTTATAAGTGTCCCAGAGATCTCGATTTAGTCCCGAATCATTTTTAAAGTATGTTTTGGGCCTCGTAGGCCCGTAATAGGGACAAAATGAGTTTAAATGAAAAGTTTTGAACGAAAATTGTGATGAGGGATTGTTCGATTATATGTGAATAAGTCCGATAATGCCTCGTACCCAAGTCCGGTAACAGATACGGGTGAGGGGTGTTACAGTGTGTCTCAGTCGTGTCCCTCGATGGTTCAATTTGAATTGAGCCTGGGTGCTCCACACGGCCTCACACACGGGCGTGTGCCTTGCCATTTGGCACAAGTCAGTATACCCTACAGGTTTGGCACGGTCGAGCACACGGCCTAAACATGGGCGTGTGCCAATTCGAATAGGCATACAGGCTAGACACACGGGCATGTGGTTAGCTGTGTGGCCAAGTTAGTATACCCTTTAGATTTCACACGGCCTAGTACACGAGCGTGTCCTTGGCCGTGTGTCATAAGTTAGTATGTATGCCCTATTTCCACACAGCCTGTGACACGGGCGAGTCTGATAGCCGTGTGAGGCACATGGCCTATTCACGCGGGCATATGATTCCTGTTCAAAAATATTTCTAAATTTTCCCTAAACTCTCATATGACTTTAATTTGATCCCAAATGTATGTTTAAACTTTATTATGCTCGATTTAAACATGTTACATGTATAAATGAATGACTTCAATAGATATGAAATGATTATTATTATATGAATGTTTTGAACTAAGTTATCGGTCTAGTAATACCTCTTAACCTATTCCGACGATGGTTACGGGTTAGGGGTGTTACATCTTAGCCTGGAAGGACAACACCAAAATTGTGTAAAAGGAGTGGCGTATTTGGCTATTATGCATACAGAGCGAGCTTGATGGCGTATTAGACAACGCTGAAACTGTGCAGAAGGAGTGGCATATGTGTTAATGTCTACTTAACCTCTGTTGAAGCTCCAAATCTTGAAGAGGACCAAGATAACCGAAATTGAAGCTTGAAATTGCCTAGTTGATCACTTGTTGTAATATAAAAAAATTGTCTGGTGAGTGTTTCTAAGGGCAATCTAGTCAATTGACCTTCAATTATGTTTAATTAGTATCTTAATTAAAGATTAGAATTAATTAATTATGGATGAATGGTTGATTTTACAAGATTGGTATTAAATGTGTAAAAAAATTGAATTTGTATTGAAAAGAAAATGGTAAGTGAATTTTTGGGTGGTGTTGTTCTATTTAATTAAATTGATTTTAAGGATGATTTTAAGCATGTGTACTGAAATTTTTTATCATGATATGTTGATGCTTCAATTGGTAATTGATTATGGAAAATTGGCAAATGAATTGCTTAATTTAATTGGATATTAAAATGCTATGTTACATGTTACACATAAGCATCTTGTCACATTAAATTGAGCACACTAATAATTGATTTATATGCTATGTTTGATTGAATATATTAGCAACATGCATGGTGGATCCATTGGATATAGTTGGCATGCCATAGGATTTGTGGGTACTCACCTTTATGTGTGACATTCTGAGCATATGGCTCTAGGTGGACTGATTTGTTTAGAGTAGATAAGGGAGTGTTGAGCATGAGTCTTCACTCAATGGGTTGTTTGAGGCGTTATAAGGGAGCATGTGCTTTGGCCCGCTCAACTCAATGGACTGTATTTGATATTTGTGGGAGTTTGAAGATCCTTTTATTCAATGTATGTTCACCCGATTAAGCCATGAGAAATGAATGCCAATATATTTATGTATGATTGTTGCTATATCAATTGATGATTGAAAGCCATGAATGATTGATTTGTGGTATTGAAAATGCTTATGGAAATTAAATTGAAATGTTTAATTATTTTTGGCTAACAATTGGTGAATGATTGGTTCTAAGTTAAGAATGAATTGGATGTTAATTTACTTGTTTTATTAACATTTACCGAGCTTTTTAAAGCTCAAACCCTCATATTCGTGCAGATAATCATCGGGATTGAGGAGTTGAGGAGCCGAGTAAGAGAGTTCCAAGAGACTTAGAATTGGTAAAGACTTTATTACACATTTGAGAGACTGCAATTGGTAATTGTGGTACTCTCGGGAATTAGTTTGATTTTGGTTGTAATTGGACATTGGACATTGGATATTGGACATTTTATTTGGATGGTTTCTTAATAATTTTGAGGCATATTTGAGCTTAATTATTGAATGATTTACGATGGATTAGTGCTTGATAACATGGTGATCACTACAAGAATTTAAGGTTTTACCGGCCTTTTTAGTAGCGTTTGGACAGAAAAAGCCGCAAATATTATACATCAGTGGCGTTAATGGAAAAATGCTACAATAGGTAAAGTAGTAGCAGCGTTTATGAGAAAAATGCCGCAAAAGGTCAAGCATTAGCGGCGTTTATGAGAAAAATACTGCTAAAGGTCAAGCATTATCAGTGTTATGAGAAAAACGCAGTAAAAGATTAAGCATTAGCGACGCTATGAGAAAAACACCGCAAAGTATCAATTTATTTTAAACGAAACGACGTTGTTTTGCTTTGGTCAGTTTTATCCCCAACTCATCCCCGAAATCCCTTATTTTTTCCCCTAAAAATGATCCCCAAATCCCTAATTCCCCAAATCAAAATTCCCATATCTTTCTCGACCATCTGCTGCATCACCATCAGCTGTCCCCTCTACCACATCACCGTCGAAATCAATAGGTATGATACTATTTAATTTTTTTCTTCTTTTGCCCCTCTGGTTCATATCGTGTTCGAGTCAGATGCAACAGACGAAGGGGATCTCTCATCTTATAGAAATTGATTTATTGAAGTTATTGGTTATGAAATGGATTGATCTGTATTTGATATGCGTTCTATTTGTTAAGAACATAGCTTTTACTTAATGATATTGTTGACTATCTATTTGATTTTATGGTTGTTTTAGTCACAATTTTTTCCATTAACATGAAATCAAATATTGTTAGATTTCATGAAAAACACCCAACTTGCCTTGACGAGTCTCTATTTAATTTTTTTGTTGAGGACGAGTAGTAGTTAAAGAGAACCAAAGAGTTGGAGCAAGAATTCATGTCTTTTATAAACGAAATAGAGTGGAGATTTTGTCCTCCACATTAGAGCCGCCATGAGTATCTGCTAACTTATGTAAGATTGAATTGAAAATTAATGAACCTGACGATGTTTAGTAAGATTACATTTTTTGATGAAGAACAATTTATTCATAATTTGAAACATTTCAAACCCACCCAATTTGTCAGCTGAAAGAAATATGCAGCAAATTTAGACTTTCTTCATGTGTTTTATGCTTATTTTGATCTGAACTATGACTGAAAACAAAGATGCAAAAATGAAGATAAGACACAAAAAAGTAAAAATAGAAAGAAAGGCATGGTGTTTTCTGTTCTTTTTGATCATTTCTGCCATCATTGCACTTTTTTATCTTGCAAACAAAGAAGCTCTTATTTTGCTACTTTGAATTGTATTTTGTTCATTCTCACTCCTATTTCCCGCTGTTTAGAAGACTTGTGGTTCTGATATGTGGTCATTGCATTGCGTAAAACCTTTTATTTTTATTTTTTTTCTTTTTTAAGATGAGACTAAGAGATGCAATTATGGTGTTTTCTGCCAAATATTTCATGCATGTTAATGATAGATGTTTTCTAATTTTATAATGTTAGTAAGGAGACCTTTTTCTTTTTTCAACTAGCTAATGAGGCATTCTCTTTTGTTAATTTCTTGTCTTGTCAATAATGATCCAGTCCTCAATTAACTTGCATAGTATCTCAACAAATCTAATTTAATGGAAAAATATGTGTTCCCCAAACCTGTTTCATTCAGTAGCTGCTAAATTCATAATATATCTCGTATTAATTGTTGTTTGTATATGATTTGTTTACCTTAAATAAGGTTCTAATTTGCTTTGTGCTTTATACCTTTAATATCTATAGATACAAAGACGTCTTGCATAAAATCGTGAGGTTGCTCGTAAAAGTTGTTCGCGAAAAAAGGTAAGTGGATGTTGGTTTGCACTGAAACAGATGGGCTAAAGACAACATTCAAACTTCTGTAATAACTTGATTTGGAATTACCCTTCAAGCATATTGTAACACCCCTTACCCGGGTTCATCGCCTTACCCGAGCACGAGGCATTACCGAACAAAATAATCATCATCCAGACATAATCGAACCATAAATTTTTTTCCAACTTAAAACTTATTCATAAAATATCATACAACCCCTAAAATAGGCTTACGAGGCCCAAAACATGGTTTGAGAGTGGTCCGAGACGAAACCGAGAACATAGAAAATTTTGGAAAATTTGACCTAATGCATGGCACACATCGGTGTGAAATAGGGGCACGCCTGTGTGGGCAGGCCATGTGATCACACACGTCTGTGTCCCCTACCCGTGTTGAATTATTGGGAATTTATTTTTCATTTCGAACCTACAGGGGTTTTCACACGGCCGAGCACACGCCCGTGTCCTTCACACGGCCTCGACATGCCCGAGTGGCCTCCTCATGTGAAAAACTGGGACATTCTGTTTATGACGTCAACATGCCATTTTGGTCACAAGGCCACAGGACACGCTCGTGTGACCAGGCCGTGTGACGTCCCTAAACTCTGAAAATCCCATGCAAGGTTCACACACCCTACACACATGGCCGTGGGGGCTGGCCGTGTAGCCCAAAGTTAGGCTATTCTCCAAGCCATACTTTGCCCCAAAACACATGCTATCACTACTACTTTTAACACCACATAACAAACACATCTTTAGTCATTTAAAAGACTCTATTTACTCATCCATCATCCACTTCAAATTAAACACACCTAACTATACCAAATATTTCATGAATTTCCTCATCATAATAGATAAAGAAAATGTTATTCATCAATGGCTAAATCACTTAGCCTTTGATTGCAAAATGACTTGTCCCAAGACAATGACCATATCATAACCATACCAACTTAACATCAACAACCTCACTAAGTCCCTATACATGCCATAGTCTAAGAGTTGGTTTCACTATACCAAAAGATAATGTCGATAGTATGGGTGATCCTCCGACTCGATCCGATCCTGAGCTGGCTTGACTGAATCTATAAAACAAGGGAAAAGATGAAGGAGTAAGCTTCAAAAGTTTAGTAACTGTATATGTAAATAGTTATCATTAAATTAACATTTAACCACACCAAGGATATCTCTCATATACCAACTTACCATCCAAAACTTACCAACTTTCCCATACAAATCATACATATTATTTTCACTTATTTAAGTCCACATGCACCCTCACAACCACATGCATTTTTCCACAATTTCACTTGCCCAATTGAACAACTACACCAAATCTCTTTAGTGAACATTCCCGTTGAACTTTTCAGATTAACATTTGATACTCGGTGGATTTTCCACTCATAATTCCACCAACACATAAGCCTGGCTCTCAGATACACATGGTGAAGATCACTTTATCATCTATGTGACCTAGCCATTCATTCTTGTAGCCCTCGTGTGCACGTGGTGAAGGTCACTTTATCACCCATGTGACTTAGCTACATATGACATTGCTCTCATGTACACATGCTGAAGGTCACTTTATCACCCATGAGGCATAGTCATTAAGCCCTATAATTATCATTGCACATGGTAAAGATCACTTTATCACACATGTGGCTTAGCCATTGAGCTCTATAGTCCTCGGGTCTACTTGGTGAAGATCACTTTACACATATGTAACCAAACCATATTTTGTTCGTCCCGCTATTCCGAAGGTTCAACCAGGAACTCTCATTTCCAATACAACCAACATCATAGAAGATTTTGCTTATCAAATTTCATAATATCCACTATCATTATTAATGTACAAATAAAATGGACACATTACTTACATATAAACTTATCTTAACAATAAAAAGCAGTATTTTGCAAGTTAATCTGAGACCTTGCCCTTGCCCCGATCAAGGTTGATTCCTCGATCTTCTTGATTATGAGCTTGAGAAGTTGAAGAAACCCTAGCTATGGCTTCCTCTCTATATTCGGCCAAGGAGAAGGATTACGGACAAAATTTTGCCTTATTTTTCCTTTTTTATTCTTTTATTAACCAAATAACCAAAATGCCCTTCATTAAAAACCTTTAATGTTCCACCCTTCCTTGGGCATTTTTGTCCAAACTAAGTTAAAATGGTTTAATTACCATATAAGGACCTCTAATTTCAAAACCTAATTCAATCTAGTACTTTATGAAATAAAATTCATATTTTTCACCTATTGCAATTTAGTCCAACATACCAAATTGGACATGTAACCGATAAAATTCACACACCAAAATTTCACATATTTATCCAAACACCCAATAAACATCAAAACTAAATCGAAATAATATTTTAAACATCAAATTTATGGTTTCGAAACCACTTTTCTGTTTAGCCCCTAATTCGGGTTCTTACACATATGTTCAACAGTTAGAAAGTAATCGTGTAACGCCCCAAAATTTGGGCCTGGAAGAATGGGCCATGTGGGCCGAATGGGCTTGTGAGGCCACACGGGTCGTTATCTTTGGACTTGCGAGAATTAGTGGACCGATTTTGTCATACACGTGGCTATGGGCAAATCTGGCTTAGCAGGCCATGTGAGCACGTAGGCCCCACTTGGGTGGCGTAATGGGCCCTAGGCCCATATTCTCTAAATGGCGTGTTGGTGTGATGGCTAAGAGGTTTGGGACTGCTGGAGAAGTCCTGAGTTCAAACTTGGGCTTTAGCAAAAATTTATGTTTTTCTCTTATAGGAGCCTTGACGTTAGTGGGTAGGCTTTAAGAATATTTTTGGTGAAAGCATGACACAAAAAGGAGTGTGGTGTAGTGGAAAAATAGCGCTACTTAGGGGATAAGGAAGCAAAGGGTCCAAAGTTTAAGTCTTGGCTCTTGCAATTTATTTTGGTTTGTTTTTAAATAAATCTAGAAGCAAGTAGGTGGGCTTTAAAGTTTAATGTGTTGAACTTATGACACAGAGGAGCTTGTGGCCTAGTGCTGGTGGCATGATTTAGCATGTGAGAGGACTTTGGTTCGAATCCCTTGGTACGTAAAGGTTGATTATTTTACTAATGCTTTAATTTTTAGAGGATTGATGGAGAATCCTACATCGGGAAGCTAATATAAGAATAGGTAAAGAGCTAGCTTTAAATAGAGTAAACCATGAGGAGAGTAAGCATACCTTTCTTAGCTGATCCCTTTTGATTTGTGGCGTGCTCGTTTGGGTTGGGCGTCGGCTAAAAGTATTCGAGACTATTCAGTAAGGGAAGGCTAGAAAAGCCAAAGGTACACGGTAAGGTTACGGTAAGGTTTCGGGATTTGATAAAGTTTTAGTAAGGTTTGGAGTTGATTGGGAAGTGGTTTTGATTGTAGGTCAAGGCTGAGGATAGTGTAGTGCAGGTCGTCAACCAGGTGTGTACATACACTACACACACGGCAAATCGGCAAAAGCTGAAATCTCGAAATCTAGAATGGGCCTGCCGAATTTGTGGGCCCAAATTGGCAAAATTGTGATATGAGATATTATGTTGAATTGATATGTATGATTGTATGATTGAATTATGAACAGGCCTATTAGGTTACATAAGTATGTTTGGGCTTAATGGGCTTAATAAGCATGTTTGGGTTTTTATGGGGTTGTAGAAATGCATGTTAGGGTTTAATGGACTTTAGGCCTAATTAAATAGACTCTCAAATTTTCATAAAACATAATTAAATAATAAACATATCTGTCGACAAGTCGATAGACTAAGGTGTGGCAACCGACATATGCATGTCTAGGATTGGATCATGGAAGAGCCTGGTACTTAAGCAGTCCGAGTGACCCACCTCCTCTTCTCTTGAATCCTACCTGGTGCATAGTGTCCGTTCACTTTAGTCGCGAGGATTTGTTGATGGCTCAAAACCATAACTAAAATCTGTACCTTTAGGAAATTATGAAAATACCCCTCTAGGGTAAAACTATGAAAATACCTTCTAAGGTAGAATTACTATAATGCCCTGTAGAGTAGAATTACTAAAACACCCTTATAGGGTAGGACTACTGAAACACCCCTTGTAGGGTAAAAAATTACCGAAATACCCCTAGGTAGTAAAATGACTGAAAAACCCCTATATGTTATGAGTATGAATGGTGTATGTTGTATGTGATGATGATGCATTCATGAGATATTATGTTGCATGTGGGCTGGGTTTTGATTGGAGGAAGTGTATATGAGGGTCGCACGGTCGCTCGACGATTGTGGATCCAGCGAAAGCTTTTGAGCCACGAGCAGCTCTGCTGCAACGATAAGTAATACCGTAACCAGTGCTACAATGAAGGCTTTTGAGCCATAAGCAGCTCTGTTGCAATGATGAGTGGTGCCGCAATCGGTGTCACAACGGGTGTATAAGGATGGGTGGGTTGAGTATCTCCCCACAGGAGTGTAGGGTTGGAAGGGGGTGTACAGGGTTGGTTATGGGCAATTGCATATGGCATGAACATCTTGATATTAGGCTCTCATGGGCTGGGTCCCAGAGGCCACCGATATTGCTAGGGCTTAGGCCCAATGTGATTTCCAAGGGTTGTACACACTGAGTTTCGAAACTCACACCCTTATTATTAATATTTCAGGTGATCCACAATAGAAGGCTCGACGTGTGAGAGGACTCGGAGATGGCCACACTGCAAGCTACTTAGGAATTCTAAATAATTTTCAAATTACTTTACTTTACTTATCGTTTTTGTTTAAATGGGTTGTAACAAGGCCTTGTACCTTCGATAAGACTGTAATTAGGGCTTATTTCTTTTTTGACTGCCTAGTTTTTAAACTTAGATAAATTTCTTAAATTATATGTGGTTTTCAAATAACTTTATCATATGGGTGATTTTATTTAGACATGGGCTTCCATTATGGCCCAACATGAATTTGAATTTTCAAATCACAAACTCAAGTTTTTAACCAAGTAAATTTTCTACCGAACATGTTTTTAATTAATTAAAGTCATTTTGGAAACAACCCCTTTGATGTGACATCATCAGATTCGGCCATGACATCTGGGCCAGGTCTGGGGTGTTACAAGTCGTTTAAAGTTGATTCAATTACAGGTTTGAAAAAGATTAATATTGTTGTTATTTTTGTTTTCTTGTCATTTTAAAATTGTTTAAATCTACTCTGCGCACTTTATTGTTAATTAATTACAAACCTTATGCTTTAATTATTTATTGTCTGTTATATTCAAATGTACAGTTATACACTCCATCACAATAATGGAGTACCAGAAGAACATATTCAAAACATGCAAATGAAAACTGAACATTTGATTTGCTTTTAATGCCTATTTTTCAAATCAAATAAGCTAAAAGAAGACTAGTTGAAGTCATCCGACATTTAGCTTTCAACGCCTAGTTGAAATAATTAGAGAAGTGAAAAAATGTTACAGGTATAGTCTTTTAAATAATTAGAGAAGATATGGTCAACTGCTTGAGCTAATTGAGTTAAAACCCCCTTAGAAGGAAGCATAGTTAAGAAGGCAATGGAAACCAATGTGAGAATTATTTAATTCAAAATTAGTGGTCTTCATTTTTAAGTTAGAATATAGCCTTTATACCAAAACAATTAGTTTTATATTAAAGGCGTATATGGTATTAGAGTTTAGGTTCTATTATGTTAATCTACTTATACATGTTATCTAATATGTTAATTTTGTTTCAAATTTAAAAATGACTGGTGCTCAAAATGATTTGAAAATGACTCAAAATGATGTTTCAGTTAAGTACATTGTGTTATTATGCTTGTTGAGTGCTTAGAAAATTAGGGTAATATGAACATAAGTGTTTGATTTACTAAATTTTTTAGTAGCACTATTTCTTTTTCTTTTTTCCCTTTTCCTGCAAATTCTTGATTAATGCCTAAGATATGGTGTAACTGAATCTTTGTTTAATATAGTTGAGTTTTTACATCAACAAGTTCGTGATATAGAGAACAGTTTTGCAGGACAGTTACTGAGCTCCAAGTTTTCTGTTTCTTTCTCTTTTTTGGTCAAACCAAATTAAGCAAGCCAAATTTTGTAAAGGTAATAGCAGTGAATTCAATGGGTTATATTTAAAATTGCTTCTTTCTTTTTTTTGCATGCTTTGCCATTTCATGAAATTGAAGATTAGTGAGAACATTTACATTGAGCATGCTATTGTCTTTCTCTAGATATACTACTTGCAAATTGTTAAAGTCTTCATTGTCCTATATTTAAAGCCTTCATTGTCCTATAGTTGCAAACTGTTTGCATGTATGCTGGTGGAGTATGTATGTGATCTCTTTTGCTCCTGAGGTATTAAATCGGTTTTGGTTTCATAATGTTCCATGGTGTTGAAGTTTCCATTTCAGAGGGTTTTTTGTTTCCATTTTAGTCTATAAATGTTCAAGTTTATTACTGTACATATTTTTGTAACATTCAAATTAATTCTTACATTTTAATAATTAATTTAACTCAATAATTAGGGTTTAGCATTAGTTGCACTAAAACTTGATTGTAATTGAATAAATTTGGTTAGTTTAGTTCGATTAATTATCAAGTAAAATCGTTTATTTAATTATGTGTTTTTAAAAAGGTTAATCTAGTTCAATTTATTAAGTTTTGATAATAAGCGAGACCATTTATTTAGTTATACATTTTCAAAAGCTTAATTTAGTTTGATTTATTGAAATTTGATACAAAGTAAAACCGTTATGCGTTTTTAAAAAAGTTAATTTAGTTTAATTTATTGAATTCTGATATTAAGTAGAATCGCTTATTCAATTATGTGTTTTTTAAGAGGCTATTTTAGTTCAATTCATTGAGTTTCGATATTAAGTAAAACCATTTATTCAAGTTATATGTTTTGAGAAGATTAAATTAATTTGATTTATTGAGTTTTGATATTAAGTAAAATCGTTTATTCGGTAATATTATTTATATAGTTAATTTTAGTATTTACAAAATAAACAAAATGAAAAGAAGTAAACAAAAGAAATAACAAACCTTTAATATCTTTAATAAAAAATAGAATAATCAATTTAAATAATCAATGTTGATATTTTACATGGAAATGGATATTCAAATTTTATATTTTACATTGTTATGACTTAAGCCTGTATTTCATTTAAGTAACTTCATTATAATATCTAATTTTATTGATATCTTTATATTTAATCCAATTTTTTTTTTTTTTTTTAGTTTTGATTCTAAATTTTTATTTTTATTTTAAAAGTTAAGGCAACTTGAGTTCTAACTTTTAGATTTTAATTGTGTTATTAATTTATTATTTTAAATTTTAAATTTAAATTCATTAATTTTTATTTTAAATTTAAATTTAAATATTATTTAATTAAAATAAATTTTTTAAAGGAAAATAATTTTTTTCTTAATATTAAAATTATTTTAATATTTTTCATAAATATTATCATTAAAATAAATTGATCGATTTTAATGTGTATTATAAAGTTAAAAAGTTCATAGAAATTTAATTTAAATATTAACTCAAAATAGATGAAAAATTAACAAATATTAATTTTATTAACATATAATTATTAATTTGTTAATTTTTGTCTTTTTAAATATAGTAAACATAAGTGTGATAAAAACCAAAAATTTATAAATTAAAAGAGTATAATTAAAGGGTTAAAATTTAAAGTTAAAATTTAAAGATGATAATCATAACTTACATAAACATTTAAAGAATAAAAAAAAAAACTTTGGATCTTAACTTACATAACTTACATAGTACATAAAGATATATCATATCATAACTTACGTAACTTGCATAACTTACATAATACATAAATATATATCATATCATAACTTATATAACTTACATAAATATATATCATATCATAATTTACATAAAACTTTGGATCAAAATATATAAATATCATAGAAATTTGGGCAACACTATTGTTTTTCCCTACTCTTAATTATAATTATAAATAAACAACTTACCTGAATTAGTTTACACCTATTATATACTTGATACTTGATATGTATTATCTATTTTAGTACAATGACATGATTTAAATCAATTTAGAACACTTAAGTAACTGTAATTTATTGTCAACTTTAGACTTCAAGAACTATGAAATGGATAAGAGTTGGATGAATTTATCAAGGGTAAGCAATGACTATCGAAATGGAGTACAAACTTTTCTAAATTTTGCATTTCAAAATGCAAGCCAAGAGAATATGATTCTTTTCCCATGTAAGAAGTGTGGCAACATCAATTGACATATTCATGAAGTTGTCTACGAACATCTAATTGTTGATGGCTTTATTCGGGGATATAAAAAATGGATTTTTCATGGAAAGTGTACACCTCGTAAAACCTCTTCAACATTAATCTGGCTTATCCTCATAATGCTTACCATCAGTCTATTAAAGAATATGACATGGAAGGTATGTTGCGGAATGCATTTAATATGCGCAGTCATGGTTTGCAATCGTTTCCACCTGAAATTATTGCATACGATGATTGTGATATTGGTGGAAATGCTTTTACTAAAATAGGAAGAAATGTACCTGATGAAGATCTAAATGGAGAAGCAGTAAAGTTCTACAAGTTACTTAATGAATTGAATGAAGAACTTTATGAGGGATCAAAATTTTGAAAACTGTCCTTCTGCATTCGTCATTTTTACTTAAAATGTTAGGGAGGGTGGACTAGAAACTCTTTGACACTGCTGTTAAAGTTTTTCAGAGATGTTTCCGTTTGCAGAAATCCTTCATTCATGCAAAGATATGAAGAAACTGATAAAAGATCTAGGCCTTGGGTATGACAAAATTCATAGTTGCCCAAATAACTGCATGTTGTATTGGGGTGATCGGAAAAACCAACAGTCTTGTCACGTTTGCGGTAAATCTCATTAGATGAATAGGAATACAAAAGATGTGAATGAGGATGAAGGAGATGCACAGTCAAGAAAGAAGCCAATAAAGATTTTGTGATATTTTCCACTAATACCAAGGCTTCAAAAGCTTTTCATGTCGTTAAAGACAACCGAGTCTATGAGGTAGCATCATGATCAACGAACCAATGATGGATTATTAAGGCATCCTGTGGATTCTTTAGCTTGGAAATCATTTGACAGTAAATTTCCAAGCTTTGCAAGCAATCCTTGGAATGTGAGGCTTGGGCTAGCATCTGATGGATTCAATCCTTTTAAAATCATGAGTACTTCGTACAGTACTTGGCCTGTAATGCTTGTTCCTTACAATTTGCCTCCGCGGATTTGCATGAAGCAATCTTCTCTTCTTTTATCTATGATTATCCCTGGAGAGAAAGGTATCAGGAATGATATTGGCATTTATATGCAGCCATTTATTGAAGAGTTGAAACAGTTATGGTTAAAGTACCAAAGGACGTTATGCTTGTCCTTGTTGTGTGGCACAAACATGTTCAAAGTGGTTATATAAAAGGAAGAAGTTCTCTTATATGGGCCATCATTTGTTGTTAAATGGAAATCATAAATTTAGATTTCAGAGGACTCTATTCATGGTACTGAAGAGTTCAGAGAAGCTCATAAGTACACCATTGGATCTAAAATCTTGTTTATGTTAAAAGATATCAATTTTAGTTATGGGAAGATGAGTCAACCACCTAACACGCAAACAAAGAGAAGACCGAAGGAGGTGTATGTTAGTGATGTTAACCAACAGATTGATGATGAATCTGATGAAGAGGATGATCCTAATGAGGCATACTTGTGGAAAAAAAAGAAGTATTTTTTTAGATGCCTTATTGGGAGCATCACATTTTGCGACATAATCTTGATGTCATGCATATTGAAAAGAATGTTTTCAAGAACATCATCGGGACAATTCTAAACGTCGATAGAAAATCAAAAGACAATCTTTAGAGTCGACTTGATCTAGTTGACATGAGAATTCGGTGTGATCTTCATCCCCAATTACTTCCAGATGGAAAATCTCAGTTGCCGCCTTCTATTTTTGCAATGTTGAAGAAAGAAAAATAAGTGTTCTACACGGTGTTGAAGGATATAAAGGTCTCAGATGCGTATGCATCAAATATATCTCGATTTGTGAGTCTTAAAGATCAAAGACTATATTCCCTAAAATCACATGATTATCACATCTTGATGCAAGATTTACTGCCAATTGCTTTATGGTGTTGTATGTCAAAAAAGGTGACGTCTTCTATAATTGAACTATCTAATATAATGAAAGCCATTTGTGGCAAAGTTTTGATTGTTGAAGAACTTGAGAAAGTACAAGATCGAGCCACCTTGACTTAATGCAATTTGGAAAAGATCTTTTCACCTTCGTTCTTCACTCTTATGATGCACTTGCTAATCCATCTCCCTCATGAAGCAAAACTTGGTGGGCCGATTTTCTATTGGTGGATGTATCCTATAGAGAGGTGCTAATTTATTTGTAAAGTTTTCATTCATTCATTAATATACCTTTAGTTACAACTTTTGATAATGTTGTATATTGTGTTTAGGTTCCTATGCAAATTGAAGTCTTATTGTCGTAATAAGCGTTATCTAGAAGGATCAATTGCTGAAGGTTACTTGGCATAGGAGTGTATGACTTTCTACTCTAGATATTTAGAAGATGTTGAAACAAGACTGAATAGACCAAGTAGAAATGTTGGGCTCACTGATCATAACTTAGCTGAAACTTATCTATTTCGAAGTAATGGAGAACCAATCGGTAAAGTTGAAATTGCACACTTCAATGATAGATCTTGGGTACAAGCACATCGATATGTTCTTTTTCACCACGATTCAATTAAACCATTACGCAAGTAAGTTTTAGAATTTGATAAATATTGATCTTTTAATTTGTTCATCTTCTAACCAAGTAATCCACTTTTTAAAGTAGTGAGTACAAACAAGTCTTGAGATCTCGTTCACACTCCCGAAGATTACAATATCGAGAGATTCATAAGTTATTCACAAAATCTTTTCATGAATGGTTAGGGAAAACGGTATGCAACTGAAGCTTTTATTGACAAATAATAATGTTTTCGTATAACATTTATAATTAATCAATTTACTTTCAATTCAATAGGTTTAGAGTGGAAAGGATGTCAATGAAGAAGTTAAATGGCTTTCCCAAGGTCCGAATAGAGTAGTGAAAAGATAAACTATCTTCCTCATTAATGGATTCAGGTTTCATACAAAATCTCGCGAAAGATTGAAGAGGACTCAAAATTGTGGAATAATTGTTAATTCTTCAATTAAAAGTTATGCTAGTGCTAGGGACAGTAATCCTGTTTAGGGAAATATGGAGTATTACGGACTTCTTACTGACATTAATGAGTTGGATTACCGCGGCAAATGGAAGGTTGTCTTTTTTCGATGTGATTGGGCTAATTTTAATACTGCTTGTGGAATTAAAAAAGATCAATATAGTTTTACAATGGTGAACTTCTCTCAATTAATTCACACTGGACAACAATTGATAAACAAGCCGTATGTATTTTCTTCTCAAGTCAAAAAAGTTTTTTACTCGAAAGATCCAACTGATGAGGGTTGGTATGTTGTACTCTGTAACACCCCTAGAGACTTGTTTGACATGGGCAATGGAAGTAGAGATGATGTCGACAAAAGATCAGAAAATTTGCCTTTTCTAAAAAAAAAACTTAAATGAAACTATCCCTAGTACTAGTATACAATTTCAATGGGTTCGTTAGGATGTGGATGACGATATTTATGAATAATGATGTAGTAAGATTTTACGATTTTTTAATTATATGTAATATTATAATTTAAATCTTGATCTTGTTAAATATTTCAACCATTTTATATGTACTATTATTGTTGTAATTAGTTATTAATATTTCAACTATTTTATGTGTATTGTAGATAAAATGCCTAGAAGAAGATTGCGAGATCTAAGTATTAGTCAAAATCCTCCAAATTCAGAAGAAACAAATAGTGAACAACAAACTGCTATTGGATCTTCGAATGTTCTGAATACAACTGACGAACATGTAGAAATTCAAAGTAATGTTAACTTTAATTTACATACATGTTGACTTTTATTGTTGATTTTTGTTTCAAATTCTTATATTATAATATACCATGTTTTTTTAGCTGAAAGTGATGGGAGGCGCAAAACTCGAGGACATACGGTATTAAAAGATTTATACGAGTTAAATTCTGTCAAGCGTGTCAAAGTAGCTAGAAACAGTCTTGGTGAGCCTATTGGATCAGAAGCTCGACTTTTAGTAGGATACTTGGGCATTATAGCATGAAATACCAATCTGTTGCCTATCAACTACGAGTCATGACATCATATACCTGATAATGACAAAAATCAAGCTCTCGATTATATTAAGGTAATAACATGAATGTAATTTATAATACTTTTGTTTAAGTTTCATTTATATTTACTTTCTAAACTTGTGTTATTTCCAGGAGAGGTTTGCTTTAGAGGTCTCAGATAATTATGTAAAGAAGGCATTAGGAAAAAAATGGAGAGACCATAAAAGTGCTTTAAAGAATGAATATTTTAAGAAAAATAAAAGCCTCGAAGAGAAATTGCAAAATGTCCCGCTTGGAATGCTGAGGTACTAATGGGAAGATGCAGTTAGATTTTGGAATTCAAAGAAAGGAGAGGTATTACGTACTTCCAAACTCTTATAATTGTTTCAGTTTATAATATTTACTCTATACGTAATAATAATTACATAATGTAGGTTCGTGAGCGAGTAGGCAAAAATAAAAATTCATGCACACAGCTAGGTTAAAAAGTTTTACTTGTGTAGCTAATGATGAGGTATTTTAAATTTATTAATTTTGTAAAATATTAATTACTTTCTACTAAATAATATTTTTCCTACTATATTGTAGGAACTGTCGTCTGGTCAAAAAGTTGGACGTCTTTAGCTTTTTGACATTACACATAGAAAGAAATATGTATCTCCTATGACTACTGAAACTACAAAAATTATGATATATTTACTTAATACAATTTGAATTATTTGAAATATTTATCATGTTTAATTATAATGGTTTAATTCATCATTTGTAATGCAAATAATGTTAAGTTATGTTGCATTTGTTTTGATTATATATTTTGTTTCTAACTCTTTGATTGATTTATTAGGAGAAACTAAAGGATAAAAGGGTGGAGTATGAAACGATCGCTTCGAGTGATAGTTCTGTTAATCTTCGCGACATTGATAACCGTATTATTACTTCAGTTTCGGTCTTGAAAGGTATAGTCGAGTTCGATTTCAAGGATCTTTTGTTAAATCAACCCAATATTTTGGATCCAACTCGCAGCAATACATGTCTTTGGGGAATTAGGCTCAAACTAAAGTCCAGAGGTTAAGAGACGAGATGGCTCAGATGCAGGTAAGCACAATTGAGCAAATTTCTCAACTTAAAGCGAAGGCAGCATTGAGAGAAGCAGAGGCTTAAAGAAAATATGAAACAAAAGCGAGAGAAGTAGAGGTAAGCAGAAAATATGACAAACTCTAGCTACAGCTTTAGAATATGATAAAAATGTTTCAGCAGCTGAAGAATCCGCCATCTTAGACGTTTGTTTTCTTATTGTGAGAATATTTTAACAATATGACTTTTGAATATAATATATTTTTTTATTTCATTTATTAATTTAGATTATATACATATTTCTTTCATTGGATTTGAAGTATCATTTAGATTTGTAGTTTTTGGTTGGATTTGATGTTATAGGAAATTATGTTGACAATTCAGGTTCGATATGAATAAAAATAGGTTGTTAAAATCTTCTAAAGTTAGTGGCACTTTTTCACAAACGCCGCCAAAGAACATAACTTTTAGCGGCACTTTTACTAAAAATGCTACTAACATGACCTTTAGCAGCGTTTGTGGGGCAAGCGCCGCTAAAGAACATGAGTTTTAGCAACGTTTGTAGGGAAAGCACCGTTATGTTCTATAGCAGCATTTGTGGGGAAGCATCCCCAAAGGTCAGGTTCTTTTGTGGCATTTGTGGGAAAAGCGCCGCTAAAGGTCATATTCTATAGCGGCGTTTTTCCACATAAACGTTGCAAAATTTAGTGTTATCTATAGCGGCATTTTTTATGGCGCTTATCAAAATGTCGCAAATTGTTTGAATAGTGCTTATAGGCCCAAAAAAAGCCGCTAAAAACCTGTTTTGCTATAGTAGATTGATAATACGGTGTATGAGGCATGAAATTTATACTAACAAATGTTTAATTAAAGCTCCCATGGAGTGGTTTACTAGCGATTAAGGTATGCCACTTGTTTGATTTATTCAGTGTTTGATGTGCATGAAATTGATTGCCTAATTCTATTTAATTAAGGCGTAATTAATGTTCATAAATTCAATTGAGGGTGTGTGTATGTATATGTTAATTAATTGTAGTTAAATTGGGTTTAATTGGTCATTAAAATACGTAAATTTGGGTTTTAAAATGAGTTTTTTGCAAAAATAGGTGGAGTGGTTTTCACACGAGCATGTGCCTGTCCACACGGGTGTAACACCCAAACTCGGCCTAGACGTTATGACCGAATCTAGCGGTGTCACATGAGAGTGTTTTTGGAAAACCATTCGAATATAAAAACTTGTTTAGATTATTATCTTTTCTTAGCCAGAAATTATGTATTGGTTGATTTACTTGAAAATAATCCTTTACCGCGGAAGTTATGAAAACCGTTCATTCATACGAAAATCTTTAATTTTTAGTTTTAAAACGCATTAGTGGTATCGTAGTCTATAAATCAATAAAGAATAACAATTTTTAAATCCCAAAGTAAAAATCAAAATAGTCTAAAGGTCCACATTACATAAAAATTCCCAAAAAAAAATCAAATAATGAATAAAATAGAATATAGACGTTAATCCATGAAATCAAACGTAGCTAGCAGTAGTAACCGTAGAGCCCTTGCTGCATCGATCTATTTACGACTAGAGATTACCTGATAGATAAAACAATAAAGGGGTGAGTTTTCGTAAACTCAGAGTGTACATCCCCACAATATAGCATTCATACAAATAGATAACAGAAAATAGTCATAATTCGAGCTTGAGCCCTTACAAGATACAGTGTAGGCCTAAGCCCACTTAGAACAGAATCAGACATAATCGGGCTTAAGCCCTTATAGATAATACATGCATATCAAATCAGAATAGTACATGCCCACCAACCCTACATACCATCTCCGTCCAACCCTACACACCATGTAGGGATATAATCGACCCACCCGATCGTACACACCAAGTATGGGGATAAAATCAACCCATCCAACCCTACACACCAAATCGTACCGTATTACGGCACATAACAGAAATATGCAGCAAAGTTGCCAAATAACAGGCTAATAGCCTTTCAGATTTTCTTTACTTCCACAATAAATCCAAACTAATGCAATTCATCATAATATCGTGGCATGCTATAATGCAGATACAGATCATACAATCATGTCCAGAACAGAATTAAAACACATGCTAAGTATAACATGCTAGCATTCATCTCAGAACATATCACACTACAGGGGTCTAAGTAATGCTTACCGACCCTGCAATGGGTCATAGTCAACTTGGGCGACCAGTGCAACCTTACCGAACATTTTAGAAAAATGGGCTCACAAGCCCATGTGGCCTGCCCGTGTCGGCCCACACGGCCCAAATTGGCCTTGCCTGTGTGGATCACACTGCCTGGCCCAAAATCCCACACGCCCTTATGGCCCACACGGCACAATTGGCCTAGCCCATGCCTCGCACATAGCCTAGCCAGCCTCACACGGCCGTGTCCGTCGTACCTGTGTCGAGTGTACACGCCCTGGTTCATCGATCACACGGCCGTGTCTCACCACACGGCCTCCATACGGGTAGCCCACATGCCCGTATGGCATCGAAAGTTTTGTTTTCGGCTTTCACCGAAATACGATTTTAGTGCAATCGGAGTACACACTTGATTCGCTTTTTAGGCTAACGCTATTTTAAGCACTTCCAGAACTGCTATTAAAACGCTTACTACTCCGTATCAACACGACGAAATATTGATTTCCTTCTCCCAATTGTCTCCAAAACACACTTATCACAGATATGCACAAATAAGATAGGAAAAACCCGAAAACTAGTAAAAGAATGAAGTCAAATCGGTAGCAAAAGGGAAAATTTGGTTGGAAGAAAAGTGGAGGAAAAGAAAAATAATTTGGAAAGTGAGAATTTACAAAGGAATTTCAACAGAGTTTAAGGAAGAATGAATTTTTAGTAATGGAAAACAGAATCCTGATAACTACTCAATCCCCCAAATCACTTCCCCACTTGCCCATACAACTCCACTACTCAGCAACCTAGTTAATTCAAACTCTTACTCGGTACAAGCACCAAAAATTAAATCCCTTGTTCAGGCAGGGATTCAAACACAGAACCCCAAGCACATTAGCACACCTCTTAACCACCAGACCAGCAGGCCCATTCTGATATGCTTTTACTAATAAATACTTAAAAGCCTATTGTCTAAGAATCAAGCTTTATTCTAATAAAAACCAAAATTTAACCCAAGTCTTGGCTTGAACTTGGAACCTCCCAAACACACCTAAGACACTTAACCATTGAAGTAGACAAATATTTATGTCTAATAATTGTAGAAACAAATTTAGGAAATTTTCATACCACAAATTCACAAAAGCTGGAACATAAATTTGGGGCATTACAACTCCACCCCTTAAAGAGATTTCGTCCTCGAAATTTTACTTGATCAGAAAAGGTGAGGATACTGCTATCACATCAAATCCTCTGGATCTCAAGTAGCCTCCTCAGTGCTATGATTCCACTACAGCACCTTCACTAAAGGAATAGATTTCCTCCGTAAAACCTTAACGTCGTGATCCAAAATCTAAACCGGCTCCTCGAACGTCAAATCTATTCTATCTCAATTCCTCCATAGGCATTATGTGCGTGGGATCAAAGTGGTAACATCTCAGCATCGAGACATGAAACATATCATGAATGCGATCTAACTCTAGAGGTAGCTCCAACTGACACACGACTAGCCCCACTCGTCTCAAAACCCGATACGGCCCAATAAATCAAGGACTCAGCTTACCCTTGCGACCGAATCTTAGAACCTTCTTCCATGGCGAGACCTTAAGAAAAACCAAGTCCCCCACAGAATATTCCATGTCTTTCCTCTTCAAATCAACATAGGACCTCTATTTGTCAGAAGTCGCTTTCAGATGCTCACGAATCAATCGGACTTTATCCTCAGTTCTGATACCAAATCTGGACCCATAACATGTCACTTACCCAACTCAGTCCAGCACAAAGGAGTGCGACACCTACGACCATACAGTGCCTCGTAAGGTGCCATCTATATACTAGATTGATAGTTGTTGTTATAAGCGAACTCCGCTAAAGGCAAGTACTCTTCCCAACTACCTCTAAAATCAATGACACATCTCATTAGCGTGTCCTCTAATTTCTGTATCACCCTCTCCGATTGTCCATCTATCTGAGGATGAAAAGTAGTACTGAAGTCTAACTAAGAACCCAAAGCCTTATGAAGCTTCTGCCAGAATTGAGACATAAAACGAGGATCCCTATCGAAAATGATCGAAACAGGAACCCCATATAGCCTCACTATCTTAGAAATGTAAAGTTTGGCCAACTTTTGTAGGGAGAAGTCCATCCTGACAGGAATGAAGTGAGCTGACTTGGTCAATTGATCCACGATGACCCATACAGAATCCTTCTTAGTGGGTGTTAGAGGCAACCCACTAACGAAGTCCATTATCACTCACTCCTATTTCCACATTGATATTTGAACCGGCTGAGTAACCCCGAAGGCAACTGATGCTCAGCCTTAACCTGCTGACAAGTTAAACAGCAAGCCACAAAATCAGTCACCTCACGCTTCAACCCTAGGCACCAGTATAACTTTCGAAGATTTTTGTACATCTTGTTCCCACCGGGATGCATAGCATAAGGGTTACTATGTGTTTCCCTCAGAATCAACTATCTTAAGTCCTCATCATTCGGTACACAGATCCGACCTCAGAAACACAAAACCTCATTAATATTAACCCTAAAATCCAAAGTAACCCTAGTCTCAATCTGTTGAAACCGTAACTCGAGAGATCTATCCCCCATTTGTTTATCTTTGATCTTATTAATCCATGTCGATTTTACTTGCAGCTCTGCCAACAAAATCCCATTGTCATATAGACTCAGTCGAGCGAAGAACGCTCTCAGATCAGTCATAGCCCTATGGCTTAACGCATTAGCCACCACATTGGCCTTACTAGGATGGTATTCTATACTGTAGTCGTAATCCTTTAGCAACTCAACCCATTGACGCTGCCTAAGATTTAACTCCTTCTGAGTGAGGAGATACTTGAGGCTCTTGTGATCAGTGTAGATGGTACACTTCTCACCGTACAGATAATACCTCTAAATCTTAAGAGCAAAAACCACTGCAGCCAACTCCAAGTCATACATCAGATAATTAATCTCATAAGTCTTGAGCTATCGAGACGTATAAGCCATGACCTTACCGTCTTGCATCAATAAACAACCCAAACCCACATGTGACGCATCACTGTAAACCACAAAGTCCTTCCCAAGCTCAGGTTGTATCAAAACTGAAGCCTGTGTCAAAACGGTCTTAAGGTTCTTGAAGCTCTCCTGCTGTGCATCAGTCCAAACGAAAGGAACTCCCTTACGCAAAATTTTAGTCAACAGAGCTGCAATCAAGGAGAACCCTTCCACAAACCAACGATAATACCCTGCCAGCCCAAGAAAGCTGCAAATCACTAACTCATTTTTTGGTTGTTTCCAATCCAACACAGCCTCAATCTTATGAGGATCCATAAGAATCCCCTCAGCAAATACCACATGCCCCAAGAAGGTAACCTCTCGAAGCCAGAACTCGCACTTAGAGAACTTCGCATACAACAGTTTCTTTTAGAGAGTCTGTAGAACTACCCTGAGATGCTTATCATGCTCATCCTCTGACTTAGAATAAACCAGAATGTCGTCGATGAACACTACCACGAATCGATCTAAATAGGGTTGGAGCACTCGGTTCATCAAGTCCATAAATGCCGCTAGTGCATTGGTTAACCCAAATGGCATAACTAGGAACTCGTAATGTCTATAACGAGTCCTAAATGTCGTCTTAAGCACATCAGCCTCCTTTACCCTCAACTGATGGTAACCCGATTGCAGATCGATCTTAGAGAACACTGAAACCCCTCTGAACTGATCGAATAAATCATCTATCCTTGGAAGTGGGTACTTATTCTTAATTGTCAACTTATTTAGCTGGCAATAGTCGATACACATTCTCATCGTCCCATCTTTCTTCTAAACAAATAGAACAGGTGCTCCCCACGAAGACACACTAGGATGACTAAACCCACGATCCAATAGCTCCTATATTTGAGCCTTCAGCTCTGTCAATTCCTTTGGTGCCATACAGTAAGGGGTGATAGATACCGGAGCTGTGCCAAAAGTCAAATCAATCCCAAACTCCACCTCTTGACTCGGAGGTAAACCAGTAGTTCCTCTAGAAATACATCTAAAAAATTCCTCACAGTGTAGATGTCCTTAACCGAAGAGCCCATAGAATCCAAAACACTAATGTAGGCTAAGAATGCCTCACATCCCTTCCTTACTAACTTTTCTACCACCAACGCAGATACCACATTACACAAATAGTCTCGTCGTTCCCCAATCACGACTACCTCATCATCTCCTTTGGTTCTCAGAACAATACTCTTCCCAGCACAATCCAGACTCACCTTGTGTTTCACTAACCAATCCATGCCCAGAATTAAATCGAACTCCCCAAACGGAAGCTCCATCAAATCAGTAAAAAATACAGTCCCTTGGACCTCTAACAGTACATCTCTAAACAATTTACTGACCTTAATAGACTGCCCCAATAGACTCCCCACTGATATCTCACTTGAAGTACTCTCATACGGAATCCCCAATGTCTCAGACACAGTAATAGCTACGTAAGAGTGTGTAGAGCCTATGTCTATTAATGCAATGTAAGGTACATCAAAAATTAGAAACGTACCCGTGATGACGTCTAGAGCATCTCTATCCTCGCGGTGACGTGCAGCATAAACTAGTGCAGGCTACCTCTCCTCAGTCGGTCCAACACCTCTGCCCTGTGCTCTCGGACCTCGACCCATACCATTACCACCCCTAGCTTGTCCTCGGCCCCTAGGTGGCTACTGAACAACCCTTGGTGGCTGTGCAGTTTCATCAACTGGAGCTTGCATCTAATTACCCCTCAGTGGACAATTCTTAACTCAATGCTCAGTAGACACACATCGTAGGCAAGCCCCAGTAGCTTTCCAACACTCGCCCGGATGGCGTCTATTACAGTGCTGACACATCGCCACCCTAGTAGGAACAACAACAGTAGACCCAACTCTCACGGGCCCATCAGTCCTGGCCTTTTTCTTAGGCCTCATATCAAAATTAGAAGGCTCAGAATCCCTCTTGGCCTTCTCTTTCTCTCGATTTTGGTGTTCTGAGCACTTCAACTCTTTAGCGATCTTCACCTTCTCCACTAATGCAGAGAAATCCCACTCCCTCTGTGAAGCAATCATAACAAGCAGGCTACCACGGAGACCGTCCTCATACCTGATACAGCGCCCATACTCAGTTACCACCATGCCCCTCTCATAACGACTCAGCCTCAGAAATTCAGCCTCATACTTGGCCACAGATCGGTCCTCTTAGGTGAGATTAAGGAACTCAGGCCTCCTAGCATCAGTATAGCTAGCTTCCATATAATCACTTTGAAAGGTGGTCTTAAATAAACCCCATGTCCAACGGTCAGACTGAGTGCCCTCCTTAACTGTCAACCACCACTGGTACGCCTTATCATGAAGTAATGACACAGCCTTCTTGAGCTTCTGCACATGAGTAAGATCTAGATCATCCATGATGCACTCCGTGGCCCTCATCTAGTACTCAGCCACGTTAAGAGCAACTCCAGTGATTCCCTTAAATACCTCAACTCCATTAGACTGAAGTCGTTCCCTAACCGATCCACGGCCCTTAGATCCAGTATTGAGCCCAATGACCCTCTCCAAAATTTGAAGCATGGCTTAGGACAGTACGTCGTACCCAGCCATACGATCATAAGGTGCTGTCCCTGTATCAGTCATAGGCGATGCCAGGGTCTCACTAGTATCTATCACGGTATAGTATCAGAAGCAAAGAACTCAGCTCGAGCGCCTGTACGGCCTCTACCTCGGCCTCTAGTACTCCGTCCATGAGTACCGCTTGTGCTCATCGTAAGTATCAAATTATCTATATTAAAATTTTTATGCAAATCAGTTTACAGTTTTGATAATTATTAATAGATATTTTATGCAGCAAAGTATCATAATTTAAAGTCTGTTATAGCGAGAAAATTGTTTCACTAAAGTTTCAATTTACACTACCAAGAGTGTTTCAGTAAAGTCCTACCTAAGTAGTCTCATTACATACTATTAGTATTTTTTAGATTGATCAAACAGTGTTTTAGTATAACTAAGCATGCTTTCAAACAATTCAATTAGAGTTTTAGAAAAACTTATAGAATCGGCGCCGGAGACTCGGTGTACCACTTATTGATTATCAAGCATATTTCAAAATCATTCACAAATCATTTCTCAAAACCATACTTTAAAACCCAAAAACCACAGCCAAGTTTTGCAACCTGGCTTTGATACCACTAAATGTAACACCCCAAACACGACCGAGACGTTATGGCTGAATTTGGTAGGGTCACATGAGAGTGTTTTTGGAAAACTGTTTCGAATATAAAAACTTGTTCAGATTATTATCTTTTCTTAGCCAGAAATTATGTATTGGTTGATTTACTTGAAAACAATCCTTTACCGCGGAAGTTATGAAAACTGTTCATTCATATGAAAATCTTTAATTTTTAGTTTTAAAACGCATTGGTGGTGTCACAGTCTATAAATCAATAAAGAATAACAATTTTTAAATCCCAAAGTTAAAATCAAAACAGTCCAAAGGTCCACATTACATAAAAATTCCCAAAAAAATAATCAAATAATGAATAAAATAGAATGTAGATGATAAACCATGAAATCAAACGTAGCTAGCAGTGGTCATCGTCGAGCCCTCTGCTACACCGATCTATCTACTACTGGGGATTACCTGACAGATAAAATAATAAAGGGGTGAGTTTTCTCAAACTCAGTGTGTACATCCCCAGAGTATAGTATGCATGCAGACAAATAACAGATAACAGTCATAATTCGAGCCTGAGCCCTTAATAGATACGGTGTAGGTCTAAGCCCACTCAGAACAGAATTAAACATAATCAGGCTTAAGCCCTTATAGATAATACATGCATATCAGATCAGAACAATACATGCCCACCAACCCTACATACCATCTCCGTCCAACCCTACACACCATATGGGATATAATTGACCCATCTAACCCTATACACCAAGTATGGGGACAAAATCAACCCATCCAGCCTTGCACACCAAATTGTACCGTATTACAGCAGATATAAAAAATATGCAGTAAAGCTGCTAGATAATAGGCTAATAGCCTTTCAGACTTCCTTCACTTCCACAATAAACCCATCCCAATGCAATACATCATAATATCGTGGCATGCTATAATGCAAATACAGATCATACAATCATGTCCAGAACAGAATTAAAAAACGTGCTAAGTATAACATGCTAGTATACATCTTAGAACAGATCACAATACAGGGGTCTAAGTAACACTTACCGACCCTGCAACAGGTCACAGTTGACTTGGGCGATCCGTGCAACCATACCAAATATTTCAGAAAAATGGGCTCACACGACCATGTGGCCCATACTGCCCAAATTAGCCTTGCTCGTGTGAATCACACGGCCTGGCCTAAAATCCCACATGCTCGTGTGGTTCACTTGTATGGACCCACACACCTGTGTGGCCTACACGGCCCAATTGGCCTAGCCCGTGCCTTGGACACGGCCTAGTCAACCTCACAGGGTCGTGTCCATCGTGCCCATGTCGAGCACACATAGCCTGGTTCGTCAATCACACGGCCATGTCTCGCCACACAGCCTCCACACAGGCAGTCCACATGCCCATGTGGCGTCGACAGTTTCATTTTTGGCTTTTATTGAAACGTGATTTTAGTGTAATCAGAGTGTACACTTGCTTCGATTTTAGGCTAACACTATTCCGAGCACTTCCAGAACCACTATTAGAATGCTTACTACTCCGTATCAACACGACGAAATGTTGATTTCTATCTCTCGATCATCTCCGAAACATACTTATCGCAGAGATGCACAAATAAGATAGGAAAAACCCAAAAACTAATGAAAGAACGAAGTCAATCAGCAAAAGGGAAAATTTGGCTGAAAGAAAAGTGGAGGAAAATTAAAAGAATGTGGAGAGGGAGAATTTGCGAAGGAATTTCGGCAGAGAGTTTAAAGAAGAATGAATTTTTGGTAATGGAAAACAGAATCTCGATAACTACCCAATCCCCCAAATCACTCCCCCACTTGCCCACACAACTCCAATACTCAGCAACCCAGTTAATTCAAACTCTTACTCAGCACAAGGACTAAAAATTAAATCCGTTGTTGGGGCAGGGATTCGAACACAGAACCCTAAGCACATTAGCACACCTCTTAACCACCAGACCAGCAGGCCTATTCTGATATGCTTTTATTAATAAATACTTAAAAGCCTTTTGTCCAAGAATCAAGCTTTATTCTAATAAAAACCAAAATTTAACCCAAGTCTTAGCTTGAACTTGGGACCTCCCAAACACACTCAGGACACTTAACCACTAAAGCAGAAAAATATTTATGTCTAATAATTGAAAAAACAAATTCAGGAAATTTTCATACCACAAATTCCCAAAAGCTAGAAATACAAAAATTTGGGGCGTTATAATGGGCGTGTGGGTAGGTGACATGGGCTTGTGGAAATTATAGCTATCACATATTGTGTGGGATTTGCCAAAAAGTTTTCCATAACACGAACACAGGCATTTAATGACACATGGGCTGAGGGACATGATCGTGTGGGTTTTTTGGGGTTTGAATTTTTTATCTTTTTAAATTGGTATTCTAATTTAAGTTACGATTTAGTCCTGCAAATTGATTAGTCTTGTAATGGGTCTTGTAATGGTCTTGTAATGGGTAAAATTTGATAGAAACACACTTAATTTGTAACTTGAAATAGGTCCTGATAGTTTGTATTTGTTACAATTTAGTCCATAATAGTAAAACTTGAATTAGATATAGCAAATGAACTCAATTTAAGTTGAAATTTTTAGGCTTGCATAATTCTGATTAAAAGAAGGTCAGTAAACATTTAAATCTAAAATTGGGTTAGTTTTACCATATGTGGTAAAATAACGAAAATGCCCTTAGGTTAAATTACCTAGGAAAAGTTTAAAATTGGCTCATAAGTTGCTTCCACGTTAATAAATAACTTATATTTAGATAAGATTAAGGTGTTATAAGGTCAGAGCGTATCTTGGGTGGTCATTAGCTTCAACACCCTAAATTCAGCCTAAACGTTATGGTCGAATCTAGCGGTGTCACATGGAAGGGTGACTCGTACAAATTGATGACGTTGGAAGACTTTGGAAACATTCACCAATTCGTGGTTTGAAATAGTGTATGCACTATGCGTGTCTATTTTCAAAACTAGCCCCATTAGAAAAACACTTCAATTTAAAACGAAAACCATTGAATACTTGTTAAATTATAAGTCCGAATAAACCTTAAGTGGTTATTTGAAAATCCTGATTTTTATTATACGGAAACCGTAGTTTGTCTTTACGTATCCAGAAATAAATTTCTAAGTTCGGATAAAAGCAGAAGCTCATTCTTTTAAAAATCATCCAAGTTTTTTTATGTTGATTTCAAAAGGGTCTTTTCAGTTTAGGAAAACAAGTTTGAGTTTGAAAATTTAGTAGTTATGGTAATAATAAAATAAAATCCAAAATATAAAATTAAACCACAGGATAAAGGCCTTATTACAACCCAAATGAAAGCATTTAAAGGTAAAATAAATGTAACTACTAAAATGTTAAACAGCTTACCGTGTGGCCACCCCTGAGTCTCCCTATACGTTGAACCGCCTACTGAGGATCACCTGTAAAATTTAAAAGAGGGAGTGAGTTTTCGAAAACTCAGTGTGTACGACCCTCATCAAATACATACCAACCCTGCACTCCATCTCCTGTCTAGCCCTACACCCCTGTGGGGATATAAATTGACCCACCCATCCCTACATTCCCGTTGTAGCACCAGTTGCGGCACTACTCAATATTGCAGCAAAGCTGCCAATCATTTACTGGCTTAAAAGCCATCGGTGGATCCATGGTCGTCAAGTAACTATGCGATCCTCATATAACACTTCCTCCAATACAAATCCATCCCCATGCAGCATAATATCGAATGAATGCAACATAACACATACATGGCATACAAATCATACATATCTCATGTAGGGGTATTTTAGTCTTTTCGCTTTTAGGGGCATTACGGTCATTTACTATTTTTAAGGTTTAAGTACGTAACTCGGCCCATTAACAAGCCCACTATCATTTAGTATGTAAAATGACATTTTCAACGATTACAACACTATATGGCCCAAAAGCCTATTACCTGCCCAAATGGGGCCCGCACTCTCATACGGCCTAATAAGCCCAAATCTACCATAGGCCATGTAGTCCACATGACCCGTTCGTTATTTCTTACCAAACAATTAGTTTTACTCGCGATGGGCCTACGCGCCCATTGGGCCCATTTGGCCCATTTCAACCTAGCTGGCCAACATGTAACACCCCGAACCCGGCCCAGATGTTATGGCCATGTCTGGTGTGCTACATCACCTAGACTATCCTACGCCGCCCTATTTACTAAGACCGATGGTGAGTTTTGAAAAGCAATGCTTGACTTTTTTTGGAAATTCTCGTTTTAATAACTATTCAACTTAATCTCTAATTCATTTGTTAAGCGATTCACTTTAACCTTATTATCTTACTTCGTCTCTTGTAATAACAGGTTGGTTAAGAAAACATTTGTTTAATTTTCGAAAACAATGTGTAATTGTGGATGAAATAAAATAGTTGAAAGTCCCAACTAAAAACAGATATAGTGGCCTTATTACAACCCATAACAAAATAAAACCAATAGTAAAAGTAATTAAATTAATAAACCAATTAAAATACGAGTTCAGTCTTCGTGGCCACTCTGAATCCCTCCCAGCAACCAAGTCACGATCTAGGGCTCACCTGCAAGGATGGAAAGAGAAGGGTGAGTTTGGGAAAACTTAGTGTGTGCAGAACCCATCCAAAGCCCACATCGGCTCGAACCCACTAGGCCTGAGCCCTAACCAGTCTCAGTCAGATACTGGGCCGAAGCCCTATTTAGATTATAGATACTGGGCCAAAGCCCTATAACAGATACTGGGCCGAAGCCCTATTCAGATAACAGTTTGGCCCATAGGCCCATAACAGTACAGTACAGTATAACAGTATGAATGTAACCCAATTGGGGAGACTACTCAACCCACCAACTGCTACACACCACCCGTACCAGCCAACACACCATGTGGGGAATAACTCGACCCACCCAGCCCACACACCACAGTTGCAGCATGGCTGCTCAGATAAACAGTATACGAGGCAAAGCCCCTTTCAGTAACAGTACGAGGCATAGCCCCTTTCAGTAACGTGGCAGTGCCACTCACACTTCCTCCATTATAAAACCCAACCCATGCAATAGATACATATCATGGTATGCAGTAACAGTAACAGTCATATCAAGTAGTACAGTCGATTTTAGCCCTAGGGGTATAATGGTAATTTTATACTTAGGGGTAAATCAGTAATTTCTTACCCTAAGGGTATTTCAGTAATTTTGTTCTCTTATTACAGTTTTTATTATTATTACAGCCTCTACTATTACAGTGGTTATTACAGAAACTCATTAAATTCAGTTTATCAGTTTTAGCACTTAGGCCCTAAAACCCCTAATGGGCTCTACCGCGCCATTTTAGCCCATTAGGCCCATTTAAGCCTTAATTTCCAATCCATTATCTTGTTTTAACGGTTTTTATGCCTGTAATCCATATTATTGCCTTTAGACCTATTTTTACCCAACTGGGTCCAAATTGCCCATTGGGCCCATATTCGGCCCACCGAGGCCCAACTTACCGTAGCGCCCAAAATTTCGCGGTCAGCCTGCCTGACAGTGCCGATTCCAAAACCAACCTTCTCTTACCAACTTGAGAGCGTTCGCACGCTCACAAGCTCTCGAAATGCTGGAATTTTGGCATTTCGAATTTTCGGCTTTTGCCGATTTGAGCATTGAAGGGTGTTCGAAACACACACCTGTTTTGCAGTTCCACTGACGAGATCTCCTATGCGACAGTTCCTACAACCCAATATCTACTCGATTAATCAATAGATCTACGAAAAACCAAAACCACAATCCCTTACCACATTCGGCCATACCCTTAATGGTCATGAAAACTTACCTTTGACGATTTAGGTGCACTAGATCTAGATCTGGTGATACCGATGCCTTCAACTCCTTGCTTGATCACCTTCCTCGCTAACTATCACTCAAAAAGAATAAAAATACCACTTTGAATTACTAAAAGTCCAAATCAACAATCCTCCTAACTTTAGGGACTTTCGGCTTTTCCAAAACATGAAATAATGTACATATCTGAGGTATTAAGCACTTACCAACGATTTCTGTTCGATTCCTATGTAGATTTGATGTAAATCTGACCCTTAAACATTAGTAGAACCCTTATCTCTGAGATTTGCAAATTCGGCTATCTCCCTAAAACTATGGTGGTTTTGGCTTTTCAACTAGAGAAGAAGATGGCGATTTGGGCTATGAGTTTGAGTGATGGTGTCGACAATGATGTGGCTCAAGGGGATGTAGTAATCGGCTACAACAGGTGAAAGGAACAGGGGTAATTTGGCTTAGAAAGATTCGGCAAAAGAAAGCAGTTTTCGGGATTTCTAGCACTTTGAGCAATCGGCTATGGTTGATTTTGAGAGGGATGAAAGCAAAAGAAAGAGTGGATCTGAGTAAGGAGGGTATTCGGCTAGGGAAGAGATCAAAGAGCAAAAAGAAAAGTGAAAAAAATAATGGTAGAGGTGAAGAAGAAGAAATCGGCTAGAAGCTTTCTAGGGAGGCAAGTTTCGGCTTTTCTGACAGTAAAAGAGAAGATTAATTCCTAAGGTGGCTAACCCTAATTCTTATGACAGAAAATAGAAAAAGATATAACCCTAATAATCTCTCTAAAGCAATCGGCCCAAGTCCCTAAAAGCCCTTGCCGAAATTCACTTAAGTTAGGCACATGCCCGGCACATGCTTAAAAATTAAAAAGAACACTACGCTTACCCTGTAACTCGAACCCTTGTCCTTGAATACCCACTTAGGCGCCACTTTTTTAGGAGCTTAGTGGCGCCACCTTGCCACTCTACCAAGGCTCCCTTTGTGACATATTTTACACGGTTTTTCTTAAAGGCCCACTTAACCAAGTCCCTTTTCACTTGAAAATCCAACTTAATATTTTACCGGGTTTTAACTTAAGCTTGGGCCTTCTAAAGGCCCACTAACACATGTACATACATTTTCAACCTTCAGAACACCAAAATTTTAAAATTTCACTAAAATTCACAAAACCTGAAAAATCCCGAAAATCAGGGCGTTACACAAAAAGTGGCCTGAGTCCATGAGATCGCTCATGGGGCCTCTGTCATTGTATCGATCTTTCCACATGAGTGTTCACACACTCGTGTGGTTATTGTCACCAATCTTTCCGCTTTTCAAAATTTGCCAATCTATTTTGTGTGTAGTGTAGGTATACACCTTCGACTTTATATCAAACTATCGAATCATAGGGCGAAAGTACACACCTTACCACATAGAGTACTAAGTAATCATAATCACAAGAACCTATATTCAAACATTATACTTCATTAGTCATTTACCCACTAATGTAAAACAAATCCACTACAATCACTTACCGAAGGACAAACTATACTTGCCTTGACTAGATTAATCGACTGCGATTAGCCTATGTAGCCAAAATCCGATGCAGACCCTTTCCGCATCCAGGCGGAAAGTCCCGAACCACTGACACCTTATGTCTCTTAAACTTGGGAGTAGTGACTAAGCGCTCATACTCAGCCAACCCATTCTTCATCTCTTTACTACTAACGTCCCCTTGGCTCATAGAAATTTCTAGAACAATCCAAGTGACTAATACCTAGACAATCAGATAGGGACAAAAAGAGCCAAATCTAAAGAGAGGTGGGAAAGTAACTTACCAAAATGTGAGAGAGAGTTGAAAGTAGAAAAGAAAGGCAATAGAGACTAGGAAGAAGGTTGATGGCACGAAACAAGGCTTAATGGCAGTGGAAAGAAGAAGATTCAATAGGGAAAAAAAAGATTTCGGTACGGTATTTTTGTGAAAGGAAGTGTAGTGTAGATACGGAAGAATCATAGAAGAGAAATAAAATTAAAAGAATGAAGAAGAGAAGGAACAAACAATTTCGGCACCTAAAAAGCCTATGATCATCCTTGCATCTGCCACAATCCCTAATCGGCTCAAACTCATCACCAAGTTAAACTCCCTTTATTTTCTCCAACTTTATCTCCTTTATATCTGCACCACCCTCATCCATATCCCCCAATCTGAATCTCCACTCTTATCCCCAAAGAGTTCGGTCCAAGCCATCCACTTGCCCAAACAAATTGCCAAAAATAACCATCCACAACTGCAGCATTATTCCTCGAACTCCCGACCTCACAATGCACAACACACTACTTGCCGCTGCATCGCAACTCTCTTTGTGACATATTCTATTCTCAAATACTTTTAAGGTCTACCAACCAGCAACAGAGTTATCTCAAAAAAACCCAGAAAGTTGCTACAACCCAGCTTCAAACCGCCGACCTCTTAACTATTTTACACGCCCCTTGCCACTAAGCCGCCCGCTTTATTTGCATCACATTTCCTTCATATCTGCACCACCCTCATCCATATCCCCCAATCTAAATCTCCACTTTTATCCCCAAAGAGTTTCGGTCCAAGCCATCCACCTACCCAAACAAATCGCCAAAAATAACCATCCACAACTGCAGCGCTGTTCCTCAAACTCCCAACCTCATAATGCACAACACGCTGCTTACCGCTGCACTGCAACTCTCTTTGTGACATATTATATTCTCAACTACTTTTAAGGCCTACCAACTAGCAACAAGGTTATTCGAAAAAAACCCAGAAAGTTGCTATAACCCAGCTTCGAACCGCCGACCTCTTAACTATGTTACACGCCCCTTGCCACTAAGCAGCCCACTTTATTTGCGTCACCTTTCCTCCCCAATTAATTATAAAGCCTATAGGCCGGATTCCAAGTTTATTTATAAGAAAACAAAATAAACTTGTGTGAGCAAGGTCTCAAACCCAGGCTCCCTTGAACCTTTACAACACGCCTCTGCCACTAGACTACACCTCAATTTGTGTCACATTTTTATTCCAATATTTATTAAGCCTTCCTGCCAACTTCCAGGTTTGTTTTAGTAAGAATCAAAAATTCTGCAAACACTGTGACTTGAGCCTGGAACCCCCTTCCTGTTCCTAATGTCCTCTTTCCACTTGGCCAAGCGCTCCCTGATCGTGATCTCGAGTGATGATAATAAAGTAATAAAATTGATCGTACTTGGAAACTAACTAATATCATGATAGAAAGGCAAGTGCACCTATCGAATAGTAGTATAGTCAGTGGCAAGACCGGGATATCGAATCCAAGGAACTATGAGTACCAGTAATAACTTTCTTCCTATTATCTAGCCTAAAAATAAAAGGGGGTTTTGTTTCTAAATTAACTAATCTAAACTAAACTGAAAAGAAATGGCAAGGAGTAAAGAGAGAGATTGCTTTTGGGAAAACTGATTGATTAAGGCAATACCTAAGGAAGAATTCACCTAGACTTCACTTGTTATCTAACTCTAAACCAGATGATTTCTTCATTTGATTTGATCTGTAGAGATCCCTAAATTATGTTAATACCTCCGTCGAGGATAAGAACAACTAATCCTAGGTTGATTAATCGAAATCTCTTTCTAGTTAAAACCCCTAGTCTTGTATTAACTCGATCTATGGCTCCCCATAGTAGATTTGACTCTAATCCGATAGATTTTCGTCGTCCTATGTCTAAGATTGCGATCAACTCCGCTTAATTGTGTTGGATCTACTCCTATGCAGGGACTTTTGCTCCTCTACATAAGCACATTCGACTTAAATCAATATCCCAGAAATATCAATTTAAGAGTTAAAAACACAATTAAGAACAAATCAAATATTTATCACACAGCTCAGATAACAATAACAAGATCTGTCTTAGGTTTCATCCCCCTTGGATATTTGGGTTTTAGTTCATAATTATAAAAGAAAACATCTCAGAAGAAATAAAATAACAAAACATAAGAAAACCCAAAACTCCTGAAAGGATTGAAGGGAGATCCTTTGTCTTGATGTAGATCCTGGCTTCTGAGATGGATCAATTAGCTTCCCTTCGAGTAATTCTCTGCCTTTAACTCCCTGTCTTGGAGAGAATAAAGCACCCTTGGCGAGAATAAAGCACACCCTTGTAGTTGCCTCCTAGGGTCTTTATATAGAGTTTTGGAATGCCTTTCTTAGCCCCTAAGTAGCTTTTTCCAAGTGAAATTGAACTTACTCACGACAGGGACACGCCCGCATGCCACGCCGATGTGGATCAACTACCAGGCCATGCTCGAGTCTGTTAAAGTGGCACGGTCGTGTGACGCAACCGTGTGGCGAACCTCTAGGCCGTGTTGTTTTCATTTTTTGGCCCATTTTCTCCATTTTTGGCCCGTTCCTTGCTCTTTTCTCTTCCTTATGCTCACCTAAGTATAAAACATGAAATAAAAGGATTAGGAGCACCAATTTCCACAAATTTAATGATAATTCATCCAAAATTTAGGCTAAGCATGAGGTAAAAATATGTATAATTTATGGTTTATCACTCCCTTGTGTCAAATTTTACCAGGCTTTATTAATAAACCTTCAACCTAATGCCCAGGGTCTTCTAAAAGAAAAAAAATGTAAAATTTTGCTAAAGCCCTAGTTCGAGCCCAGGACTTCTCCAACACTCTCAACCCTTCCTAAATCACTTAGCCACTAAACTAAACATGCAACTGAGAAATTTGTAAGCACATTTAAATTATTTAAGCCGCCTTCTAACTGATCCCAAGCCCAAGGCCGAATACTTCTAGGCCCAAAATTTGAGGTGTTACATTAGCCGGAGAGTCACTTAGGTGGCTAATGTAACACTTTGAATTTGGGCCGGTCCATCCTGGTCGGGTTTGAGGTGTCACAACTATCTTATATGGAAAGTCTCCCAAGACTATCTTTTATGGAAGTTCGTAAGGACTATCTAATATGGGGAAAGTTCATCAAGACTATCGATGTGAGGAAAATATCTTGTAAACATGATTCTACACTATGCTTGTTTGCATGGGTCTGAAAAAAAAGTGACCTATTATTATGAGAAGGCCATTGTGCTTGTGCTAGAAGATAAAGTGAGGTGGATACAAGTTATGATGGTTCATCAACTTATTCTTACAAGTTTGTACCAACAATAGTTATGAAATTCACTTTGGTGAGAGTTTGCAAGTTCGTTCGGGGATTCAAATCTAATTTTATGAGTCTGCCAAGAATGAGTCAGCGTGCTAGTAGCACATCCTGTGCTTGAATCACTGTTCAGGGAAATTGTAAGGAAGTCATATTATATATGTATGACAATCCGCTAGGTTCTGTTGGGGACAATACAAGGGTATTCTCCTATACTTCTAAAATAGAGGAAATATTTATCCAAGTATTATGTCTGAGATATTGTGTGAAATATTGGTATCCAACTGTATGGTAGAAAGTAATATTCACTTATTGGAGTCTATAAAATCAAGTACTAATATAGGTTAGTGATGTAAGGTATTAATTATGGTCTATCCTTTAACTTAGTTATGTCACAAGAAAGAGGCACGAGTATTTTTCTTAAGAATACAAGTGGGAGTCTGTAGAAAGTAGTTCATAAAGAAGTAAAGGTGAAAGAGGTCCACAAAGAAAACCATTAAAGGAAGGATTGTCAAAAATTATTCGCCAGCATACCTACGTCTCTATTTGGGCATCCTTTATTGTATATCGTCAAAATTTCATCGATAGAACGTTATTGTAACACCCCTTACCCATATCCGACACCAAGATAGGGTACAAGGAGTTACATGACTAAAACACATGCAAACATACGATCTCGAGTCAACGAAATTCGTCCCAATTTAAAACTTTTCAAACTTTGTTTAATAACCCTTAATATGGACCTACAAGGCCCAAACCTTGTTTAGAAAACTAATTGGAAGCAATTCGAGTGCTTAGAAAACTTCTAAGAAAATCTACTAAAAACAAGGCACACGCCCGTGTGGAAGGGCAACACGCCCGTGTGGCCTCTAGACATGGCCATACTGACCGTAGGGAATTATTTTCTAATATCAAACCTACAGGGGTTTTCACACAGCCGAGCACACGCCCGTGTCTCTGGCCTGTGTCCCTCAAACGCCCATGACACGCCCGTGTTGCAGCCCGTGTGCAAAAATCTTGGTATTCTGTTTCTAACGTCAGCAACCATTTAAGGTCACATGACCGTAGCACAAGCCTGTGTGATAGGTTGTGTTCTCCACACAGTTGAGACACACGGCCGTGTCTCAAGCCCATGTGGTAAACTGCTGGGCATTTAATTTTGCCAACCTAAGGTGCAGGGGACACACGGCCTAACCACACGCCTGTGGGGTAGACCGTGTGTCACACACGGCCTAGACACATGCCCATGTGCTACTTGTGTGGACAAAAATAAAGCTATCTACCAAGCCTTTTGCCACCCTGAAACAAGATCGATCTCAGCCACAATTACTCAACCAATGACCATAATTAGACATCCACACATCATCACAAGACCAAACCATCCATGCAACCATACTACAACTCCTAATACATATAACCATACTACTTTTCACATTCATGAAAACATTAACATTTGCATTTATAAACCTATAGCAAATATTAGCAAATATCTTTGACCTTATACAAAATGAGGTACTTCAAAATCAAGCCAACACATTTGGCCCAAAATAAAATGACACTTAACAAAGACTAGTCCCTATACATGTCATTTCTCAAAATGCTAGAAACTAACTATACCGAATGCTTTGGATGATAGTGTGAATGAAGCCTCTGATGTCCGTTGATCCACGAGCTAAATTAGCGGCACTATAAGAAAATAGAAAGGAGAGGGAGTAAGCATGAAGCTTAGTAAGTTGCAAGTAAATAAATAACAATAATTTACCATGCTATAAGATGCTCTCAACACATCACAAATTTTGCATGATATGAAAAAATGGCTATAGGCATAACTTACTCATTTTCATCTTTTACTAATCATACAACATAATATTGAGCTCACATTTCACACATTTTATATAGGTACCTACACCACTCACAAGGTCATCATAATGTCTCTCGATCTTGATACAAACTTTAATTCCCCGTTGAACCATTTAGAATACGAAAGGATATTTAATAAGCCTCAAACATAGGGTATCAAGTCAATGCCATGTCTTAGACATGGTCTTACACTGGCTCACATGTCAAGTCGATGACATGTCCCAGACATGGTCTTACACTGACTCTCATCTATCAAGGCCGATGCCATGTCCCAGACATGGTCTTACACTGGCTCTCCTCTATTTTTGCCGATGCCATGTCCCAGACATGGTCTTACACTAGCTTGCATATCGAGGCCGATGCTATGTCCCAGACATGGTCTTACTGTAACACCCAATACTCGTGTTCGATGCCGGAACAGAACACAAGGTGTTACCTAACAATAACACTTACAACCAAACGAATTCGAGACATAAATTTTATTCTAAATTAAAACTTTTTCATTTACAATTATAACATCTCTATTATGGGCCTACGAGGCCTTAAACATAATACAAGAATAGTTCGGGGTGAAATCGAAAACTTTTAAGCATTTAGAAAATTTTTACTTATAACAAGGTCACATGCCTATGTGACCTAGGACACACCCATGTGGGCAGGTCATGTGATCACACACACCCGTGTCCTCCACTCGTGTAACTCTCTGTTTCTAACATCATCACTCAATATGGGGCATACGGCCAAGCCACACGCCCGTGTGCTAGGTTGTGTCTTCCACATGGTTGAGATAAACAGCCGTGTTTCTACCCGTGTGGCCTTGAGATTGGCTATTTTCCAAGCCATCTTCCATCATATCATGCCCATTCCTAAGCATAACATATTCCATAGGATAATAAAGTTATCAAAATGCCCATCACACACCTAATACGTCACAACATATGTCTTACTTAACCATGAAATCCTTCTTAATAAGCTTAGAGCATAATAATTTATCGGCCACATCAAATGGCATTATACATCAATGAACTTCCAAAACCACAGACCCATATTCTAGGCCAACTCATAATAACATGAACTCATGACTAAATTCGCTATACATGCCATAACCTTAAGTATAAAATCATCAATACCTAATTCTGTAAGCTTAATAGTGTGATAGGTTCTCCAACGGCTTCCAACCCGAGCTAACTTGAATACATTACAAATACAGAAAACAACGAAGTAAGCTTTAAGCTTAGTAAGTACGTATGTGATAATAAGCAATTGATTTACTTGCTTTTAGAAAACTTTATTATTATATAATTTCTTTGTTTACCCCTTCTCATCTCAAGCTATTTTCTCGAGTCATGGTCACTAAATTATTTTTATCTGGAGCTACAAGATGTCAAATTATGATCTGCTAATTTTTCTTGAAACTAGATTCATATATCTTCTCACCATAAAATTTTTAGAATTTTTGGTTTAGCCAATTGATATAGTTTATTCTTTAAAGTCTCCCTTGTTTCACTGTCTGATAGTTTCGATCCCTCTTCACTAAAAAATAATTATCTCACTGTACAGAACTCGAATGACATTCCCGTTTGTTATTTTTAATGAATTTCCCAAGTTAGGACAGGGGATTCTGTATTCATTCTGATCCTATCTCACTAAAAGTTAAATATATCATAATATAAAGTTCTTTTGCTTACTCTATTTCTTTTATAAGAAAATAGACTCAATAAGATTTCATTTCATATCTCATTAAGCCTCTAATTCAATTTACACCATTTTTGGTGATTTTTCAAAGTCACATAACTGCTGCTGTTTGATACTATTTGACTGCTAATTTCACTCTTTCATGACTTCTTTGTTTTAGCTTCTTTTTAAGCATACATGTCACCAACTGATTTTACCACACTTTCATACATCGTAAATATAGACCTATAAACACTAGGTCATCATAAAATCATCCTCATATGCGTAACTTACTCATTTGCAACCTTACCATATTTCTCAAGCACATGGCATGCATAAAGTTTACACATTTCTACATTCAATCTCTGCACTAATTCATCATCACCACATTCATAATTTCACTTAATCATAATCTCAATACACACCTCAATATAGTAAATCATGCTCAATGGTTCACACATAGCTATTCATATTAGCAATTAAAGGTGGTTTTGTACATAGCCTACCATTATCAAAAATTCCTAGTGGTTTCGCACATAGCCCACCAATATTGATATTTGACAATAATTCGCACTTAGCTCATTGGTATTAAAATCAATAAGGTGGATAATTCATACTTAGCTCATCAATTTCAATAATTACCTGGTGATTTTGCATATAGCCCACCTTCAACAACACATTCATAGTGGTTCACACACAGCTCACCACTAATAACACATTCACGGTGGTTCGCACATAGCCCACCAAAATTAACCATTATCCGTTGGATCGCACATAGCCCATCGATATTAAAGTTTCCATGGAATTTATACGTATCCACACTTTTCATAGTTTCATACAATGACAATGATAATCATTCACATTTCATATAGAACAACCACATGTAAAGCATCAATAAAAGATGTATCATTTACATATAAACTTACTCATTTTAAGCCTTATCAATTTAGGCTTCAAACAACAACAACAACAACATTGCATTATTATTATCACACCAACTTATCTCGAATGCAAAAGCGATAATTATTCTGACTTAGTCCATAACCTCGTTCTTCTTCGATCTAAGCCCGAATTTCGTTTTTCTTGATCTAATATATCAAATAACACTTATTTAACATTCACATTATTTAAATCAGTCCAAAAATCACACTTTGGAATTTTATAATTTTACCCCTAAAGTTTCACATATTTACGATTTTTCCCCTACGCTCGTAAAATGAAATTCATTTCATTTCTTTACTACCCATGCCTAGTCGAACCTTTTTCATGTTTATAGCAGCCCACATTTTTCACATATTCACACTTTTACCACACAATTTATCAAAATTTTCAATTTAGTCTTTAATCGACATTTTTATCAAAAATCACTTACAAATGTTGCTTATCTAACAACAAGGATGCATTTTCTATCATTAATTATCAAAATACACATTTAATCAACCATGCCAAACTCACAAACTTTAATAGTTTTGAAAACGAAGGTACGAGATAGCTAGATTGAATTACCATGACTCTGAAAATGTAGAAATAATTAAAAACGGGATAAAAACTGTACCTAGATGAGCCATAGAAGCTTGGCTGAATGTTTGCTCATCCATGGTTGCCCATTTTCTTCTTAAACAATTGAAGAAGAAAGGAAAAAAAAATGATAGATTTTAAGTTTTTTTGTCTTATTATACCTTTATTAGCTTGATTACCAATTTGCCATTTTCTTTTCAAACTAATTTCAAAAATACCAAACAAATATCATCCACTAACTTATTAATGGGCTAATTTCCACATAAGGATTTCCACTTCAAAAACCCATCACAATTACATCCCTTATCATATAGAACACACATTTTGCATTTATTGCAATTAAATCTTACTAATCAAATTAAACACTTTATCGATAAAATTCCTTAATGAAATTTTCACACAACAATTCAATTACACTATATACCTCAAATTGATAATTCAAGCTATTTCATGCTTAAAACTTCTAGAATCTTATATTTTGCAACTTATTTAATTTAGTCCAAAAGTCAATTTGGACACTTTTTGCATAAAATTTCTTCATGAACTTTCACACAATCATGCCAACATGTCATAGACCTCGAAAAAATCATAAAATAATTATTTCTATTTCGAATTTGTGGTCTCGAAGCCATTATTCCAACTAAGCCTAATTTCGGGATGTTAAATTTACACTAGCACTCATATCAACGCCGATGCCATGTCCTAGACATGGTCTTATACTGGCTAGCACATATCGATATCGATGCCATGTCCCAAACATGGTCTTACACTGACACATATCAAGGCTGATGCCATGTCCCAAACATAGTCTTATACTAGCACTGTATCGACCCTAGTATCACGGCATGAATATCCAGTATATTCTTAAGGTTCAACCGGATCCTATCGCATAGATTCTCATCATGCCGTTAGTCAAAATCATAATTAATCAATTCATGCTAAATAAATGCTCTCATGTAATACTCATATTCATAATTTATCATTTTATGCCCAATCAAAAATCTCAAGCAAAATTGTAATAAAGTTGTATTATTTACCTACAACTTACCTCGATATCCAAAATGTGAATGACTTCTCAGTTTAGTCTGTTTGCTTGGCCTTCCCTCGGTCTAGGTTCGGATTTCGTAATTCTTGATCTATAATAATAATAATTCACTAATTTAATCACTATATTAATATATACAATTCAAAATTCATAATATGACAAAATAACTATTTTGCCCCTAGGCTTTCACAAATTGACCATTTTGCCCTTAGGCTCGAAAATTGATTTTTATCGAATTTCCTTATTAACCAAGCTTAACCGAATTCTTTTCACTCTTATGGCAGCCACAATTTCCATTATTTCATGCATTTACTACATAATTTATCAACTTTATAACTAAGTCCATTTTAAGTGTCTTCCATGAACACCCTTTTACAAAAGTTTTTTATTTAACAACTATGATTCATTTTCTTCCATAAAACTTCAGCCAACAACATAAACACTTTCATAGTGAATCTCTAAACTTTCTATCATTTTGCAAATTAGTCCCCTCAATAGGTAGCCCATGCTACAAGGGTTCTAAAAATATAAAAATTATCAAGAAAGACCATCAAATTGACTTACTTGGGAGAGAAATAAGTGGCTAAAATTTTTGAGCTTTCAATCCCCAACAATGGCTGATATTTTCAGCAAGTAAGAAGAGGAAATGAAGAAAATGAAGGCTTTGTTTATTTTATGATTTTCTAGTCAAAATTAGTCACTAACTACACCTAATTTTGACCAAAGTTTATTTCTTTGTCTCCCTTGGCCGGCCACTCTAATAAAATGGGTTTATTTACCCATTAAAGACCCCCAATTATGTTTCCCTTTCTATTTAATACTATTTACTAATAAAATCAAACTTTTTCCCTTTATGCGATTTAGTCCTTTTTCGCAATTAAGCTCACAATCGCGTAAATTAATTCACCAAAATTTTCATGCACCCTTATAAAAATACTATAACACATAAAATAATATTAGAAATAATTTCTCCAACCTTGGGTTAGTGATTTCAAAATCACTATTCCGACTAAGCCTAAATTTGGGCTGTTACAGTTATACAGTCAAATCGATGCTAACAGGATTTAATGAACATACTTTTGCATAAGCAAAATCTTGTGGTTTCTGAATGTCCAAAAATTCAGTTTCAATAGCGTTATGTTGATGCCAAGTATGGATCACTTTCTCTATGAATTGTAGGTTTGGTGGCTGATTCTAAGATTCAAGGAGGACCAGGCCAAGATTCGCCAAGCTCACGCAGTTTAGTTTGTGGTCGTACTAATATGCATATAGTGGGACAACTCAAAGGTAGAGTCTCATGGTCCAAGTCAAGTTGTAAATAGAATTTAAAATAGGATTTTAAATTTTCAAGTCAAGTGATTAATTCATTATAGTGAAATGGCCATTGAAAATGTTTTTTTTTTTTTTTTTTGTTATGGGTCTTAACCTTATAGTAAATTCCTAACCTTAATAACTTATTCTTCTATGTTATAGTTGTCTATTAGATTGTTTTTTTTTGGTAAGTGAAATGTTGTACGTTAAAATTCTATAATAAGAGTTAGTATTATAATACTTCCAACTTGTGGTATGTTTCCATGTAGAGGTGTACATGGCTGGGCGGCCCGGCCGAAATGTGAGAGGGTTTGGGCAAAAATATAGGCCCGAAAAATGGGCTTGGATAAAAAAATAAGGCCCGTTTAAAAAATGGGCCAGGCTCGGGTAAGACATTTTTGGCTCGGGCCCGGCCCGAATTCACTAAAGGACAAAAAAATCTGATTTTTTAAATATTATTTTCTTATTGTTTTTCTCCCTATTTTGCTACCATTTTATTATTATGTTACTAGTATTTTGTTGTTATTGTTTAGATATTGTATAAAACTTATTTTATTGTTAATTTTGTTATTATTTTAAAGACATTTGTTAATTTTGTTATTATTTTAGAGGCATTTGCTTGTTAAATTGCATCTATGTTAGTGTTATTTAAGTTTACATATTTTTTAAAATTTATTTTCAATTTATTGAAAAATATTTATTTTGATTTTGTTAGTAATTTTGATGTATTATATATATTTAAAAATTATATAAAGTAATATAAAAATTAATATGGGCGGGCCAGGCCGGGCCCGGGCTTTAGCATTTTTATATGGGTCGGGCTTGGGCAAAATTTTAGGCCCATTTTTGGGCCCGGCCCAGCCTAGCCCGAGCCCAATGAACGGGCTTAAATTTTTAGTTGGGCCCAGCCTGAACCCTCTATTTCCATGCAATAAGTGTTAAATAGTTAGTGAGTGAAGTGTAGCACATTAAATTTGGATCTGGTGATTGGGTCGAGTATGGAGTGTTATAAGTTACAAAATAAATAAATTTATATAAAGTTTAATTAAAAAGTTAATAGTAAGTTCTATATTAGAAAATTATTTAATTTCAATCAAATAATGCTTAAATAAATTAAAACATTATAAAAAATATAAAATTTAGACATTATAACGTTAAAATAATTCAGAAAATTATTATCGTTTTTAATAAGTTTTCTAAAATAATGTATCTGAAAAAATTTACTTTATTAATGCTTAAATAAATATAATTTATTATATTTTAAAAAAATATTTGTATTTATTCATATGTAAATTGTTTTAAAATATATAAATATTAAAACAATTATATAATTTCATAAAAGTGGAAATTAATTATTCAAAAAATGGAAATTAAAATAAGATTAATTCATTTTCCTAAGAAATATAAAAATTATAGGAGCTAACATATTTAATAATATTATCATATTTCTAAAATTAGATAATATTTTAAATTATGGAGACTAAATAAGAAAATTAAAAAAGTGAAAGCGCTTTATAAAATAAATTAAAAATATTGAGGCGTTTTTGTTGCAAATAGCGCATCCACGTTTCCCATATAGAAAAGGAATTTTCTTTCTTTTATTTTCATTTGTATGGAAAATAGAAATAAAAACTTGTGTTCCCTTCTTTATTCTCATTGCTTCATTTTGTGTTCCCTTCTTATTTTCATTGCTTCATTTTGTCGTCTTTTAGGTTGGCGTTTAATTAGACGTAGGAAAATTCAAATGTTTTCAATTTTCGATATTCGAAATATCATAGGTACTTAGTAAGTTTTTAAGGTAAAAGAAAAAAAAAATAAAAACATGATGTTTTTGTTGTCGAGAGCTATCGATACACAATTTCTGGTGTAGCAAATATAGTTTTTAATAAAAAAGTTAACTTTTTTATTTGACATAAAAGTTTAAAAAAAATTATTTTTTCTTTGGTAAGTTAATGTCATTTTAGGTTGGATGAATTGTTTTCAACTTTAACGATTAGACTTCCAAAATCAATGACGTCATTTAAATATATCACAAATATTTAAATTTAAAATATATTTTTATAAGATTTTTAAAAAATATATATGTTATTATATATAATTGTTGCTTGTAATTATATTATTTTGCGATTTATACTGAGATTTTAATTTTAAATTTTAATTATAATTTAATACATGATAATTAAAGCTATTTATTATTTAAAACTTTATTATTATTATTATTATTATTATTATTATTATTATTATTATTATTAATAATGGCATGAAAGTCATATTTAAAATTTAATTTAAAAACGAGAGTCACTTTAAAGTATAACTAAAGCGGAAGTTTTTTGGAACATAATAATCCTAGAACTAAAAGTTTCCATATATGCTTTCATACAATTTTTTATATAATACTAGTTTTTTTTTACCCTATGTTATCTGTAATATAATATATTTGTAATATTTTGAATATATTACATACATAAAATTTTCAAGGAAAATATTAAAATTTAAATAGTATTAAAATCTATTTTACGTGGGATGATCATGTATGCTAATTAAAATAGATTTCATTTTTATTAATATTTTAATAAAAATATAAACAAATGATTTAATGCAGAGACAAATATGATCATAGTTTTATTTACAATAAAAATTAAGAAAGTATTGTAAAAAAAATATTCTTTAAATTTCATGTAAATTTTTTGAAAACGCTAAGATTTAAATAGTATTAAATGCTTGTTTGTACGAATAACAAAATAAATAAATTTATATAAAGTTTAAGCAAAAAATTAAGAGTAAGTTCTATATTAGAAAATTATTTAATTTCAATCAAACAGTGCTTAAATAAATTAAAACACTATATAAAATATAAAATTTAGACACTATAATATTAAAATAATTCAGACAACTATTATCGTTTTTAATAAGTTTTCTAAAATAATGTATGTGTAAAACACTTACTTTATTAATACTTAAATAAATATAATTTATTATATTTATAAAAAGAATATTTGTATTCATTCACATGTAATTTTAAAAAAAAATCATAAAGATTAAAACAATTATCTAATTTCAAACATGATATTAGAAATTAAAAGTGAAAATTAATTGTTCAAAAAATGGAAAATAAATAATAAAAACATTGGAGGGAGTAACATAGTTAATAATATGACCATATTTCTAAAATTAGATAATATTTTAAATTATGGGGACTAAATGAGAAAATTAGAAAGGTGAAAGCCCTTTATAAAATAAATTAAAATACTGAGGGGTTTATGTTATATATAAATGACATTTTCTTTCCTTTATTTTCATGTGTACCGGGGTAGTTGGAAAATAAAATTAAAAACCAGAGTTTTCTTCTTCTTTTTTTCCTTGTTTTATTTGGTTGTGTTTTAGGTTCACTTTTAATCCAATGCAGAAAATTTTAAATATTTTCAGTTTTCAGTATCGGAAATATTACAGGTTGTCAGTAGTATCTAGTTTCTAACGTAAAAAAATATACATTTTTAAAAGAAAAGGTCAAAACAAGATGTTTTCGAGAGAGATACACAATTTCTAGTATAGCAAAAATTATTATTGGAAGAAAAATTCAACTTCTTTATTTTGCATTAAAGTTTTTAAAAAAAATCATTACTTTTTCTTTTATAAGTTTATGCCATTTTAGATTTGATGGGTTATTTTTAATAGATGAACTTTTAAAATTGTAGATGAAGTTTAAGTATATCCAAATATAAATATTTAAAAGATGTTTTTACAAGATATTTTTAAAAAGATATTATATTTGTAGATTTAATTATATTATTTTGTAATTTCTGTTATGATTTTAGTTTTAAGTTTTAGTTATAATTTAATGCATGATGTTTAAAGCTATTCATTATTTAAAATATTATTATTATCAATGATATGAAAACTATATTTAAAACATAATTAAAAAAAAAGACCTAATCTAAATATAACTAAAATCGAAGTATTTTGAAAGTCAAAGAATTATCTAAGAATTAAAAGTTTCCATATATACTCTCGTACATTCTTTTATATAATTAAAGAGAAAGTATTTTTTGTATTTTCCCTCTTTTTTGTATTTCATGTTTTTTATAAGTAAAATATAATATTTTTAATTTCTTGTAATTTTATATATTTTACAGAATTTAAATTTTTTTAGAATGTTTTTGTTTTTTTTTTCCAATTTTTGAATTAAGAAAATAGGAATTGAGTGATGTGGCTCGCCATGTCATCTTCTTTCAACGTTGCTAAGGATTGGGGTAAAGTGATACATGGTGGAAACTTTACATACCAAACCAATAAAAAAAATTCTTTTTAAGTATCAAAGTGATAATTAGGTACAACTTTGGGGGCAAATAATATATTTACCCTAAACTTTTTAACATGATATATGAACTTGCAGTACATTTGGGTTATGAAACTATCATTGTCCCACCACCACTCAAATTATATCCCAAATTTAAATGTTTGGGATATGAGATAATATAGGATCCATTTCAAAGTTTGTAATTGCCAAACTTGCTCTTTGGGCCTGTAAAGTGCAAATGGTAAAGTTAGAGTTGAGTAAGAAAAATCAAAAAACGAATCACGGAACGGTTCATAAAATGTAATTTCAAAAATTAGGATTATTCAAAGTCAGATTAAATTTTATTTTTTATTTAATGTATAATTATTTTTAATATTTTTAAAATTTATTTTTTATTTAATGTATAATTATTTTTAATATTTTACGATATACAAATAAATATTTTATATTTAAAACAATAAAAATAATCTTAAGTGTGTTTAGGTGAGAAATTTGTAGGATGAAATTAATTGGTATCAAAGTTTTTGAAATTTTAAAAATGAATTTATTTATATGGGTAAATGTATTTGAAAATTTCAAAATTTGTGAGAAATTTCAAGAGAGAATTTTAATAGCTTAATTTTTTTTTCAAGTTCCATTTAAATAAATGGTTTTCAAAATTTCCCACAATTTTATTTGATTAATATACATGATCTCACTATAAGGTAAAAATTTAAACTTCAAAACTTATTTTTATTTAATTATAATATATATTTTTAAAATTTATTTTTATTAAAACTATTTATATTTTTTTACAAATATAATGATATCCATATTCCATTTTTATATTATTTATTTTTAATATAAGTATTCTTTTTTATAATTATTCTAAAAATTTTAAAGGTGAGATTAGACAAAGTGAATGCACCCCTCAATGAATAGATATTATTCCCAATGAAAGTTTTGTTTTTGACTCTACCAAAAACTCAAATGTCTCAAGAGACGCAGCCTGAATAGTGACTAGGTAGCGGGTAACAATACTACAGCCCATAAGTGCTTTATAGCATATAGATCATGGGTTTAGCTTTGATTCCCATGAAGTACAAATACTTAGGTTTCTTTAGTGATGATCATGCATGGACACATGATGTCTCTTTTTAGGCATTTGATATACTCTTCATTTTTTCATACAATTTCTTCGTTCACTTAAATTCTCAATAAAATTTAAAAATAATCCTCAAAAACTATATTGATATATTGAAGGATTTATCAACTTTCAACCATGGATACTTCAAAAAATTGGAAAGTGATAAATTATTCTTTTTCTTAAAAAAACTATACTACCTTTCTAGTTTTAGTTAATTAAATTTTAATTATTTTATTATTTTATTGCTATTAAAAGTGTAACTTACACTCAATTATTAGTAAGTTTATATTTTGGTCACTTAATTTCAGAAAGTTAAAAAATGGTATTTGAATTATTCAAAAGTTTTCATTTAATTTATTAGAATATTTAAAAGTTTTTATTTAAGTCACTGGGCTGTTATGTTTTTTTTTTTTAAGTTTGGTTAGCAAGTTTCTAGTCACGATTCGATAATTGGTACAATGGATTAGTACTTATTGACAAGTAGAATATACATTTGGTCCAAGTTGATATGACGATCAGTGTCAAAAATCGAAAAGAAAACTGTTTGGATTTTGATTCGTAAATTCATGATTTTAAAACTAGTTCATGAAAAAAAAAACTAACGGGTAGGAGAGAAGGAGAAGAAGAGCTTTTGATTAACACAGGCGGTACAAATAAAGAAGACCACACCACAATAATTTTAACAATATAGTAATTTAAATGAAAAAATTTTGATATTTTAATGATCATTTTCTATCATTTTCAAAAACTTACAAAGAGTTAGTTTATCCATGTTAAAATAACTTTCTAAAATAACTTATAGTATCATCTTATATAGAACAATTTCTACTTTCAGAAAGTCAAGAAAATTGTATTCTAAAAAATAGCGACTTCTTCACCTTCAGTCCTTCCCTGATCTGCGCTTGTGAAAAACGAAAAACCTGAGTCTGATTGGCTGACTGAAAATGAGCCCACTCATCACCATTCACTATTACCGACTTCAAATGATAGGGGAATTAACTGGTAAAGTGTAACTCCACCGATGGTTGAGGTGGTTGGCTGGAGTTAAATGAGATTTTTTTAGTTTTGTTTTAAGTGGCTTCAATTGCAAGCAATTAGGAGACTGCGCTGGAACAACACCTTGCTCAACCTTCCGCCGTTGTTATGGTTTAATTAAACATTATGTTTCCATCCATCTATATTTATATCCATTAAAACAAGTCGTTGAGCAAATAATGGATACTGGATACCATCATATCTATGATTAAAATTTTGCATGTGCCCTTTTAATGTATAGCTTAATTATCCTCCAAATTTGCACTCTTTCACCACTTAATTCGCTACGTATGTTACTTAGCTTTGCTTGTCGTCATCTTCTGTACTACAAACTCTTTCTCTTTTTATATAAATAGCTATACACCTTTTCTCTCCTCAAATCAATAAGGTTAGGTCAGCCAATTGTTTGAGCTAGCTAGCTCTTACTCAAATGGCAACCAAAACGATGATGTTGCAAATATTTCCACTTTTCTTCTTTTTGTTCAGTGTCTGCAACTCCATTTTCCTTGGTGCTAATGGAGATGAAAATGGTGGTTGGCAAACTGCCCATGCCACCTTTTACGGTGGTGCTGATGCTACCGGCACAATGGGTGAGTTTCAAACTTTCAAACCATTACCTACATAAAAATCTCTAGGCTATGTTAATTTGTGAAGTTTTCTATAGGGGGAGCTTGTGGTTATGGAAACCTGTACAGTCAAGGGTATGGAACGAGCACAGCAGCTTTGAGCACTGCACTTTTCAACAATGGCTTGAGCTGCGGTGCCTGCTACGAGCTCCGGTGCAACAATGATCCTCAATGGTGCATTAGTCGAACCATAACTGTGACAGCCACCAACTTTTGTCCCCCTAACTATGCTTTATCTAGTGACAATGGCGGGTGGTGCAATCCCCCACGAGAACACTTTGATTTGGCCGAACCGGCATTCTTGCAGATCGCGGAATATCGAGCTGGAATCGTCCCTGTTATGTTCAGAAGGTGGTGAATAAAACTCAATTCAAATCATCACGCTCTTTAAGGTATGTTAAAAGTGTTGGGTGCTTAACCTTTTGCAGGGTGTCATGTGTGAAGAAAGGAGGCATCAGGTACACCATGAATGGACATTCGTACTTCAACATGGTGTTGATAACGAACGTGGGAGGTGCAGGGGATATAACGTCAGTGTCAATCAAGGGTTCCAAAACAGGATGGCTACCTATGTCCAGAAATTGGGGCCAAAACTGGCAGAGCAATGCTTACCTTAACGGCCAAAGCCTCTCTTTCAAAGTGACTGCTAGCGATGGCAGGACTATCACAAACTACAATGTAGTGCCTGCTGGTTGGCAATTCGGACAAACTTTTGAAGGAGGCCAGTTTTAAGACAATATTATAGTGTCTGTCTAATGTTAAAACTGGAATTGACATATTACTTATATAAGTCACATGAGCGTTCTATGCCGAGGTAGCAAAGTGGCGCCCGCTGGCTTTTTGTGTGAAATAGGCGAGCAAGTGCCATTAGCCTATAATATATACATTTCTTATAGTGAACCAAACTATTAAGTTTGAACTCTAGAGGATATATCCATAATGTCTGAAATTTGTTTGTTGATGATTAACCATGATATTTATGGTTTTCCTTATTGAAATAATTTTTTTTATAATTTATAAATAATGGGTCATTTCTTTTTGTAAATATTTTCGACATATTTTATGATTTGTCACCTCATGTTATTAATCAAAGTTAGGATGCAATATTGAATCAGGAGTGTATAAATGAATTATTGAGACATCATATAATATATAAAAGATGTATCATCTTTTTTACGTTGAGCACTCATATAATAAGATTAAGCCCCTAATAGAAGATAGTATTTCAGTAGTGCATATGTTGAATGGTAACTTTGTTGAGGCAAATAATTTTGCCCAAGGTGCTATGTAGCAGAGAGCGGGAGTTGCACAATTGTCATACTTTTAGGGAGCCAAATCATGCAATGGATTTCATGGCCAAGATAGTCATTGAGGTGGGGACTCCCAAAATTTTAATAAGTCCCTCATTCAAGTTTTTCTAAATTTTTAAATATTTTAATTGGACTCCTCTAACTTTCCTTTTTTCAATTCTCACTAAGCGTTCAAAAGTTTTTAAAATTTTAATTAGATTTACTTAAATTTTTAAAAATTCGTATAAAAACTCTCAAAATTTTAGAAAATTTAGTTACATTGTCAAAGCCCAAATCCACCACGGAACCAATTGACAAATGATGATATGGGCCTATAGTATAAGCTTGGGAGGCCAGCACAAGGTATAGGGGCAATAGATTTGCATACTTATGAGAGTTGTGTCATGTGATAACTGGAGCCACATGTTTTATCTCACTTTGTAATTTGCATAAGAAAACCTGACTGTGAAAGTAGTAAATATTACACTTGATATGTTAAAGAGTAGGCCAAATTACCAAAGAAAAAAGGTGTTACAACTAACCAATGACTTGGAGGGTCTTGCAGCCATTTGCTCATCTCAGACGTATCAACTGAACCTGTGGTGACTTTTCAAGTTTGTCACATGACACACTCTTGTATCTTAGCTTGATATCTTTCATGCACATTTTAGTAACTAAGAGGAGGTTCGTTTTTTCGCATTGCTATTAACATTGAGTTGTAACCCTTTTTTGTTTGGTAATTTGGCAAACTGTTTATCATTCTAAGTGCAATAAATGTTGGCTACTTTCAGAGCCAGTTTTTCTTATTCAACTTACAAAAACAATATAACATAGAAGAGTGCTTAACCACCTTAATGACTCATTTATTTAATTATTTTGGATAATTAGATCAATAAATAATTTAACAATCGAGCAGTGCCATAGAAATTTGGCATTTGTTTTAGTCTTTAAGTTGTCAGTGCTCTGCAATCTCTCAATAAAATGGATATATTAACTCTACCGGTCTACAAAAAATGTTAAAAAGCGGTCTATCAACCAATTTTCTATTCTAAAGTCAATGATCAGAGGAAAGTAGGGTGGTTTCCAAATCATCTTTGCCTGCTGCAGCTATGGTGAGCTCGTTAGCCCGCTTAGCCTGGTGCTTCCAATCGGTTCGAACCAATGTGTACACCATCATGCACACACATGATATCTGTGCTGCTAGAAGCCCAAACCATAGACCCTCGAACCCGATTTTGAATGTGAAAGTGGTGAGAATTGCAACCGGCAATCCAACAAGGTAAAACGAACATAAATTTATGCGAACACCATCTTTTGGACGTGCAGTTCCTGTTAAGACACCACAAGCTGCTGTTTGTGGAGAGTTGCCAACTTCACATAACCCCAGAATTGGAAGCACAGTGTAGATCAAATCAAGGATTTGTGGCTCATCAGTGAACAACCTTCCCCACCATGATCTCAGGACTGTCATCACAGCAAAGGCTGAGAGGCCAAACGCAAAGGCCATGAGGAGACCGATGGTGGCGGCCCGATGGGCACAGGATGGTCGGCCAGCACCCAAAGCCTGACTCACTCTCGTACAAATGCTGTTGCTTAGTGAGAATGGGAAATTATATAATAAGCCTGTTGTTTGAATGAGGATGCCCATTGCTGCAACGCTAGCCTTTGGGTTGTCGAGTAAGCCACAAAGGAACAACATGATCTCATACCACCACCATTCCAAGCACACCGAAAGGAGGCTAGGCAGTGCTAGCGCTAACAATGGCCGCCAGCCTTGAAAGACTGACACAATCGTAACATCATGCCAAGGTTTCAAAGGAGTTTCTGACATCACCATATAAATTATCAATCCCAGGTTTAGATTGAACGTATTACAAGCAAGGGCTAATGCAACCCCTTTCACCCCTAACTCAAAATGTATTGTGAAAATGTAGTTGATCAAAGGGTGGAAGAGGACTGCACATATAGCAGCGATCGTAAGAGGAGTGTTTATGCCTTGGGCTCTTAGAAAAGTCCTCATTGGATGGAGAAATGACTGAGCTAGCAGCTCAGGAATGAAGGCAACCAAGTAAACCTTGGCGACTTTTGTAGCATCAGGATCTTGGCCTAAGCGTAAAAATATGGGCTCAACATTTAGCCAAAGAATCGAGATGGGTATGGATATAAGTAGCAATAGACATAATGCTCTATAGAAAGTTTGGCTGAGGACTGAATATCTTCTGGCTCCATAGGCTTGACCACAGATGGGATCCATCCCAATGGCGAGGCCTTTGATGACAGAGAGCCCTGTAATGTTTCCAAACCCCATTGCAAGGGATCCTCCAGCAAGCTCCTCTTTGCCTAAATGGCTAAGGAAAAGCATAGAAATAATTGATCTGGAATGTATTAGCAATGTTGTCATTATGATTGGGCCTGCAATCTTTCCAATTGACAGCACTTCATCTCCCACCTGCATGGAATTTCAAGTCCACTCATTGGCTAGCTTTTCACAAATATTATGTCCCATATTCTCAAAAGAATTAAGCTTCCTCTCAAAAATGAAAAGAAAATGTTTTTTTTTTCTTTTTAATTTCACATGGCCAGCTTAGGGAAAGGAGGAAAAGGAAAAGAAAATGAAAAGAAATTAAGAACACCCACTTTTGAACTTTTGGTTATTATTAAAAAGTGCAAGTGGCCAAAAAGTGAAGCGAAAAAATGAAGTTTTATTAAGTATTTTTCTATTCTATACAACAAAAATTCAGTACATCAACTTTATTGAAAAGTGAAGTCTTTTAAGGAAAAGGAAAGATAAATTCCCTATAACACAAATTTTAGACTGTCAATTAATTAAAGGGTTCCACTATACACGATACACCTTATTTTAATGTTCAAAATTCTCGGAACAAAATTACTTGTATGAAACAAAAAAGCTGGTGTTTTATATTCTTAAAATAAGCTACAAAATTGATTCCATGGAATTAGCTCTAGGCCCCCATACCTCCAGGCATAGCAAATGTTTGTGGTGCTAAATTTTTAAGTGAGGATAGTTCTAAAGAAATATATAAATACACAACATTTATATGTCCATTTGAAATTGAGAATGAAGAATATTATTATCCAATTGGCACCCAAGATTAGCTATAGAAAAATATCCCTTTTTTTAAAGAATTTTTTTTAACTAAACCAATGAATATGAAGAAAATACAATATGAATGCCAAGGGTCAACTCCTGATTATCTTAGAATTTAGGTTAGAATATGCTGTTAGTCCTTGTGTTTTTATAAAATTTGATATTTTTTCTTTTATTTTTAATTTTTCAATTTAAAAATTTTAGTCTAATTATTATTATTATTAGTATTTTTCATTAAAACTTCAATCTAACATGCTTATGGAATTAACAAATTTTGATGGTAAATATTTACTATTTTAATGATTTGACTGTGATTTTTAAATAAAAAAAAAGTAAGACAAGTTTACTTTTATCTTTTTAAGTACAAACATTAAATCTCAATTTTTGTTAAAGTACAGGGACTAACAACATATTTTAACCTAGAATTTATTTAGAAAGGAGAAAAATGATAAGAAAAGAAGGGAATATTTGCAAAGCTGGTGTGGTCGCTTTGATTGTACAGTACACACTGAAATCAAAAGTCTGAAAAATGCAAATGCTGTTTATATTGTACGTAAATGGTTTCTATAAAAAGGCTAAACATCTCTTTCATATGAAACCCCAAAAAAGGAATTCAAACAAAAGTGATTTTACAGCCAAAAGACATTCAAAGTTGAACTGAAAAAGAATAACAACTAATCTGAATAGAAATTAATTAAATTCTCACACTAATCTGAGTAAAAAAAGAAAACATGGAGAGAGAGGGGGGGGGGAGAGAGAGAGAGAGAGAGGGTGGAAGGCTTGCCTGGTTCAGAGGTTCTCGTGTCTCGTTCAATGGCAACCTGCTGAGTAGTTGTCTGACTTGAATCTTCCGCAAAAACCCATGAATGAATTTATCCCCATCACCTGTTTCCTCATTGTAGCTCTTCAAAAGCTGGTTCTGGTGATCACCGTTTAAAGTACTTCCCCGAGATTCAAGATCACTTCCTGGGCACATGTTTGTTTATGCCAAACCTACAAAATAAAAATACCTGAAAACTTAATCCTCAAACTCAGAACCAACAAGTGAAACGTGAAGAAAATGCACTCAGTTTTTACATATTTTTATAGGCAAATGGCATGTAGAAGTAAGTGTTTATATATATAAAAATATATACCTTGATATTCCCGGAGCTTTAACACCTTTCACTGCTCTTATTTTGTTGTTGGAGTTTGTTCCTGGTTAAGTGGTTATGGACACTGAATATATAGAGTACTGTCGATATACTGCAGAAAACAAGACAAATACTAATTAATCCCTTCAGCTTTAACTTAAATTATATAATAATATATACAAATGCACACATACTCTTCTTCGAAACTGAGTTGATGAATGATATTTCCAGTAGCTTCTTCGCTTGATCCGGGACTATCTAGTTTATTGGTTCACTTATATATGCAATGCCAATGAGCTTATGAAGAAAGGATTGCTTCAACTAATGCAGAAACAGAGCTAGCTCCAAGTAGGGCACTATATCTTTTTCTTTTGTTTAAATTAAAAAATACCCTAGCTAGTTTTATGGTGTAATCTATTAAATATACATTAACAAGCTTTTTTTTTTTTTTGGTCCATAATTTCTTTTTTATTTTCTTATATGCAATTAATTAAATTACCTAATTAGCTTTACAAGGCCGTGTTAACTTAATTACTCTTCGTTTGTGTGCTATCTGTCTGTTTGAGAAGAAGGTCTGTGTCTTTTATATATATATAAAGATTAGTCCGTACAAAGTTTTTTTTGCAGGTTTGTGATTAGTTTATTGGTTTGATCTTTATAAAATAATTTAATTAGATGAATTAAATATATGGTATGCTGAGTCGTCAATTAAAACATATAGTTGGTAGAGTGATGAAGTGGGGACTTTTTTTTTCTAAGAGTAGTATTAGGGGAAGACTTCGAAGACTATAAAAACAAGATGATTTCTAAATTTCGATAGTGAAGTCAATAAATCTCAAAGAGTAACTATAATTTTAATAGAATTTCACTAGATTTCACAATATATTTATTTCGAAGGCCACTTTTGAGCTGTGTCAAGGAGCATTGCCAATTGCTTAGTTTAAAAATTTGACATGTTTAAGTTGCTAAATTCTGACAATAAAAACCTTTGGACTTTGATTCTTGTTAATACTATAGATGATTGTAAACCCATCTATGATATCCAAATTATTTATAGCAACATATTCTGAAGATTGATTTGGATTTGGATTTGGATTAAGAAAATCGACATCCCAACTTTGGTAAGATTGAATCGAATAGAGTGAAACATGGAAATAGAATTTGAAGATTCAAAACTTATCTTGAGTTCATTAAGATATTTTTTATGCTTATTATCCTGATGGTTTTATGGGAAAGTTGATTGTAATTGATATAATATGTTAGCAAGTGTTAAATCCTTATAAATTTAGGAGACTTGTATAGGTGATATATTGATCTAATAACACTTATTTTTGTTCATTAATGAACGTTTTTTTTTAGTGCATTGAATGCAAAATCAAGTGAGTTATTTTGTTTATGTCTTTAAGTTTTCAGGGGGAAAACTCATGGGACAGTTGTCTTGATCTTAGGTACAAGAATGAGGAATCTAATATGGTGTGTGTTAGAGGTTGAAAACACTTGTTGTGTGAGTTGCTAAGATAGCATGTTATCTCTCTAGATAAAATCTCGCAAAAATAGGAAAATTGAATTGCACAAACATATCTTTTGTTCTTTCTTTTTTGTTTTGTTTATCATTAGTGCTTAAAGCAGTTGGTGTTGGTCTTAAGCACTATTTTTTGCACTCCTCAAGTTTGCTTTCAAATATCGATTTAGTCTTTCAATTGGTATCAGAGCCTACCACTTAACACATTTTGTGAATTTTTTAGTGTTGATAATTGCCTAAAATGGAAGGTTCATCAGTTTCCCGACCCCTTATGCTTAATGGTGCAAACTATGCCTGCTAGAAGACAAGAATGACGAATTTCATAAAGTTTGTAATGCACTCAACTCGATTTGATTCACTGGATCCGTATCTCAGGTGTTACCACTCTAACACAAACTTATACTTAACCAAAGTATACAACTTTCAACAATACATCTTATTTAGAAACGTTGTCCAACTAATTTATGTCTAGGCGTACAAAGTGTACTTACAACCATTAGACAAGACTTTTCACTCGATGAGGACTTATAAGTACATATATCCCACTTATTCTGCCTCTAAACAATATTATTGGTAGCGTTTATAATACTAACACATTCTGTACACCCCACAAGGCTTATCAACAATTTTCATAACTTATTCACAATATTTCTATTAGACTTGAATATGATGCTCCCCTTGCTCTGTATGCATAACAGCTAATCTTGCCACTCCTTTGGCATAGCCCAAGCATCGTCCTTCTTGGCGTAGCCCCTAATCCGCTTATATGTGAAATAAGACACAGAGGTAAGTTCAATAGAACTTAGTGAGTAAACCCTAATTGACCTGAATCTTATTCAAGAATATCATCTCATTGCTCTTATTCTTCAGCTTGATCTGACGAATATGTCCCTTGGATTCTATTCATTTTATTATGGGTGTTACATTTTGTTCTAAGATCATAACATGCATTACCTATCATCATTACCTTAATCACATTATTCACTTTGTTCTTTGTGATTTCTCAATCATTCCTGTTACAAAGGGCCTTACAAACAAAATACCTTTGTTTGCCACTCACGCTAGCGCATTTTCGTTTTATTTTTCTTGCCATGTAACTATACTGGGTTCACCACACCTCTTATGGAGCCTTTCTTTTAGAGTTTGCTATACTTACTGTACCTTCAAAAGACTTCGTACATCACTTATTAGAGTTTTGCCATAAGTTCCCTTCTTTTCATTCAGAGTTTGCCATAGAGGCTTTCTTTTTTAGAGATAGCCTCAAGGGCTTCCTTATCCAGAAATTGCCACAAAGACATCATTTTCATTAAGTACTGGCCACAAAAGCTTTCTTTTCAGAGTCTCACCACAAATGTGTCCCTTAAGAGATTTGCCACAAAAGCTTATATTTTCAAAGTTTTGTCACAAAGTTATCCACTTGCCACAAAGGCTTTCCTATCTAGAATTGTGCCAAAAAGGCATTCCTTACTATTCAGTACTTATCACAAAGGCTTTCATGTCCAGAGTTGTGCCACAAAGGCATTCTTTAATATCCAATACTCATCACAAAGGTATTCTTTAATATCCAATACTCACCACAAAGGCTTACCTATACAGAGCTGTGTCGCAAAGGCATTCTTTAATATCCAATACTCGTTACAAAGGCTTTTCTGTCTAGAGTTGTGCCATAAAGGCGTTCCTTAATATCCACTATTTGCCATAAAGGCTTTCTTGTCTAGAGTTGTGCCACAAAGGTATTCCTTAATATCCAGTACTCGCTAAAAGGCTTTACTATCTAGAGTTGTGTCACAAAGGTATTCTTTAATATCTAGTACTTGCCACAAAGGCTTTTTTGTCCAGAGTTGTTCCACAAAGGCATCCCTTAATATCCAGAACTCGCCACCAAGGATTTCCCATCTAGAGTTTTGCCACAAAAGGTTTTTCTTTTCCTGGTGATTTAGGCGATAGGGATTTACTTAGACTCACACTTAGTAAGGTTTGCCCTTCATCGTCTTGGCACATACAATGGACCATATTAGGTAATAACATTCTTTAAATTCTTACATGATATAGTCTTTCTTCCATATGATGCCATAAACCACCAGTTACAGTCTTACTTTGTAACACCCCGAACCCGGCCCAGACGTTATGGCCATGTCCGGTGTGCTACATCACCTAGACTATCCTACGCCGCCCTATTTACTAAGTCCGATGGTGAGTTTTGAAAAGCAATGCTTGACTCTTTTTGGAAATTCCTGTTTTAATAACTATTCAACTTAATTTCTAATGCATTTGTTAAGCGGTTCACTTTAACCTTATTATCTTACTTCGTCTCTTGTATTAACAGGTTGGTTAAGAAAACATTTGTTTAATTTTCGAAAATAATGTGTAATTGTGGATGAATTAAAATAGTTGAAAGTCCCAAATAAAAGCAGATATAGTGGCCTTATTACAACCCATAACAAAATAAAACCCAATAGTAAAAGTAATTAAATTAATAAACCAGTTAAAATACGAGTTCAGTCTTCATGGCCACTCTGAATCCCTCCCAGCAACCAAGTCACTATCTAGGGCTCACCTGCAAGGATGGAAAGAAAAGGGTGAGTTTGGGAAAACTCAGTGTGTGCAGAACCCATCTAAAGCCCAAATTGGCTCGAGCCCACTGGGCCTAAGCCCTAACCAGTCTCAGTCAGATAATTGGGCCGAAGCCCTATTCAGATAACAGTAAACTGGGCCAAAGCCCTATAACAGATACTGGGCCGAAGCCCTATTCAGATAACAGTTTGGCCCATAGGCCCATAACAGTACAGTATAGTATAATAGTATGAATGCAACCCAATTGGGGAGACTACTCAACCCACCAACCGCTACACACCACCCGTACCAGCCAACACACCATGTGGGGAATAACTCGACCCACCTAGCCCACACACCACAGTTGCAGCATGGCTGCTCAGATAAACAGTATACGAGGCAAAGCCCCTTTCAGAAACAGTACGAGGCATAGCCCCTTTTAGTAACGTGGTAGTGCCACTCACACTTCCTCCAATAGCAAACCCAATCCCATGCATCAGACATACATACATCATGATATGCAGCAACAGAAATAGTCATGTCAAATAGTTCAGTCGGTTTTAGCCCTAGGGGTATAACGGTAATTGTCTACCTAGGGGCAAAACAGTAATTTCTCACCCTAAGGGTATTTCAGTAATTTTTGCTCTCATATTATAGTTTTTATGCTTATTACAGTCTCTACTAATCCCATAGTCGTTTCAGAAATTCGGTTAACACAGTTTAATAGTTTTAGCTTTTAAGCCCTAAAACCCCTAATGGGTCCTATTATGTCGATTAGCCCATTAGGCCCGTTTAGTCCAAATTTCATATTCAGTTACCTTGTTTTAACTGTTTTTACGTCTACAGTTCATATTATTACCCTTAAACCCATTTTTACCCAAATGGGCCCAAATTGCCCATTGGGCCCATATTCGGCCCACCGAGGCCCAATTTACCGTAACGCCCAAAATTTCGTGGTTAGCTCTCCCTTCAGTACCGATTTCATATCCAACGTTTCCCTACCAACTTGTGAGCGTTCGCACTCTCACAAGCCCTCGAAATGCCAGGTCTTCGGTATTTCGGCTTTTCGGCATTTGCCAACATGCACAATGAAGGGGTTCAGAAACACACACCTGTTTTGCGGTTTCACCCACGAGATCTCCTATGCGACAGTTCTTACAACCCAATATCTAATCGATTAATCAGTAGATCCACGAAAAACCAAAGCCACAATCCCTTACCACATTCGGCCATACCCTTAATGGCCATGAAAACTTACCTCTGACGACCTAGGTACACAAAATCTAGATCTAATGATACCGATGCCTTTAACTCCTTGCTTGATCACCTTTTTCGCTAACTATCACTCAAAAGAACAAAGAAAAATACCACTTGATTTACTAAAAGTCCAAATCGACAAAGTCCCTAACTTTAGGGACTTTTGGCTTTTCCAACACATGAAATATTGAACAGATCTGAGGTATTAAGCACTTACCAATGGTTTCTCTTCGATTCCTACATAGATCTGATGTAAATCTGCCCCTTAAACATTAGTAGAACTCCTATCTTTGAGATCTGAACTTTTCGGCTATCTCCCTACACTAATGGTGATTTCGGCTTTTCAACTAGAGAAGAAGATGGCGTTTTGGGCTATGAGTTTGGGTGATGGTGTCGACAATGATGTGGCTCAAGGGAATGTAGTAATCAGCCACAACAGGTGAAAGGAATAGGGGTAATTTGGCTTACAAGAAATCGGCAAAAAGGAAGCAGTTTTCAGGATTTCTGGCACTTTGAGCAATCGGCTATGGCTATTTTTGGAGGGATGGAATCGAAAGAAATTGCAGAGCTGAGTATGATAGGGTGTTTGGCTAAGGAGAAGATCAACAGGGTAAAAAGAAAAGAGGAAAAACAATGGTAGAGGAGAAGAAGATGAAGAAATCGGCTAGATGCTCTTAGGGAGGCAAATTTCGACTTTTTGACTGAAAATGGAATAATAACACCTAAGGTGGCTAACCCTAACTCTCATGACAGAAAATAGAAAAAGACGAAACCCTAATAATCTCCCTAAAGTAATCGGCCCAAGTCCCTAAAGCCCCTTGCCGAATTCTTACTTAAGTTAGTCACATGCCTAGCACATGCGTAGAAATTAAAAAGAGCAATAAGCCTAACATACAACTCGAACCCTTGCCCTTCAATACCCATCTAGGCGCCACTTTTTTAGGAGCTTAGTGGCGCTACCTTGCCACTTTGCCAATGCTCTCTTTGTGATATGATTTACACAGTTTTTCTTAAGGGCCCTCTTGACCCAGTTCCCCCTTTTTACTTAAAATGTACTTAACTATTTTTATGGATTTTTAACCGAGGTTTGGGCTTCCTACAGGCCCACTAACACATCCAAACACCATTTTAGCAATTAGAACACAAAATTTCCCAGCCTCACCAAAAATCTCATTAGCCCCAAAAATTCCGAAAATCAGGGCGTTACATACTTGATATGGTCCTTTAGTGCTATGGCCATGGACTTGTCTTTTTAGAGATTCGTGATTTTAGTCTTAACGAACCCCTTTGATGATTTTGGAGACACACATAGACCCAACATGCATCGACTCACTCACAATAGACACTTTTATGCTTACCAGACACATTTCTTAACATATTTTCATGACACGTACTGTAACACCCCTTACCCGTATCCACGCCAGAACATAGTATAAGGCATTATCGGACTTAAACACAAACACACGTACAATTTTGAACCATAAGTTTCCACCCAAATTTAAAACTTTTCACAATCTCTCACATCATCCCTAAAATGAGCCAACGAGGCCCAAAATATACTTTGAAAGCAGTTTGGGACTAAACCGAGAACTTCTAGAAATTTTGCAAACTTATAAAAATTTTGCCCTAAACAAGGGTCACACACTCGCGTGGATATGGGACACGCCCGTGTGGGTAGATCGTGTGGTCACACACGCCCATGTCCATACCCTGTGTAACTCTTTGTTTATGATGTCATCAAGTAAATGAAACCACACGACCAAGCCATACACTCGTGTGCTAGGCCGTGTGACGAATTAAATTCTTGCAAAATAAGTGCAGACTTCACACGCCCTTGGCACATGCCTGTATCTAAGGCCGTGCCTTCCACACGACTGAGAAACACGCCCGTGTCTCTGCCTGTGTGCTCCATACCGGGCATTCTATTTCTTAAAATTAAGTTACAGGGGACACACGACCTGTTCACATGCCCATGGGGCTGATCGTGTGTCGCACACGGCCTAGACACACACCCTTTACCCATATGGACAAAAATAAGGCTATTTTCCAATCCATTTGCCACCATGAAACTCAATCACACTTATACCAATTTCAACCACATATAACATAACATAATTTAGCACTCTAACATCCTCAACTAAGACATAAACTTAACATTTACGTGTCACAACCATCAAGCAACACATCACATACTCATCTATCCAAACATGCAACATCCACATTCATGAAAGACAATATCATTTTATCATAAATGAGACCCATATTAGCCAGCTTCTTATAGCCTTATATAAAATGAGCATTCATTAAAGATAAGCCAACATGTTTGGCCAAATCAAATATGACACATAACAAAATGATCAAGTCCCTATACATGCCATAAACATAAGAGGTTTGTATTCACTCTTACCCCACTATCATAGCTTGATAGTGTGATAACATCTCCGGCAATCTCTAACTCGAGCTAGCATATAACCCTATAAAATATAGAAAAGAAAGGGGAGTAAGCTACATAACTTAGTAAGTTCATATGCAAATAATAAGCATCTTAAAACACAACTTAATCATGCAGTTATAACATAAATGTCGTTTAAAATCTCATAGTTATAACTTGCTTAAACACAACCTTACTAAGAGTTCATCGCCTATCAAGTTCGTTACTTATAAAATAAATTACTATAAGGCTCACAATTATTACTTATTCGGTCACATTATTTGCTCTATCAATTTGCAAGCATAATTTCACATGTCTTGACATTAGCCTAATCCCATAGTCTCTTCATTATAATAGGTTACCACCATTATCCAATCATTCTCAACCTCAAAATAAACATGCGCAATAATTATAAGTATTCACTTTTCTAACATATATTTTAATAACCTTCAATTGTTTAAGGCACATATTTTTCCCATAATCGTTTCGGTAGTCAATTATGCCAATCTTTCCTTTTTTTTTTCTTATATCCGATACATCACAATTTATGTGAACTAAATATGCTATATCATAACTCAATTTGACCCAAAAGTTAATTACACAATCGTCAATCAAATTTACCATGTATTTCATATATCACAAGCATAGCTTAATAATCACAAGGCTTTCACCAAAAATATTCTCATGGAAACCATGAACTCACAATATCATGTGGTCAATACTTATAAACTTTATGTACATTCCTGTATCAATTAATTCTTAACATAGCCACATACACTTTCACATCTTTGACTTATCCTGTTGAACACTCGGAATACTAACGTATATTTTGAAAGCTTGCACAGATGTGCCACATATATGTAGCCGAAGCTACCTCTTATCACATTTCACATATATGCTCATCTCAAGCTAGTCACGGGCTGCTCACACAAGCTGACGGTCGGGACGTAACTACTCAGTGCTGCTCACACAAACTGACAAGTGTCCGCAACAAATGCAGGATTACCTAGCCGTTAGTAGACGTACTAGACCAGCACCCGGACATCACTTAATCACATAATCACACACTTGAGTTCCTAGTGACTTGTCACTCGTATCCTATTCTATTCCTAGGGTTCAACCGGGTTTTTTCCTTACTTATCACTTCTCGAACTTTGTCAAATACATTCGTTATATCATTTACACAATTCATACAATATATAAGCATATAAACATAAATTAATGATGCATTATTTACATACAAACTTACCTCGAAATCAAAAATGGTGAAAAAGGACCTAACCGTTGAATATTTGTTTTTCCCTCATTCTAGTTCCGAACCTCATTTTCCTTGATCTATAATATCACATTTAGCTCACTTATTAGTCACATTATTCAATATGACCCAAAAATCATATTATGGTGAAATTATGTTTTTTCCCCTAAACTTTTACATATTTACACTTTTGCCCCTAAGCTCGAAAAATGAAACTTATTTAATTTTTTCGATACCCAAGCCTAGTCAAACCTCTTTTATACTTATAGCAGTCCATATTTGGAACACGCCTAACCCATATTTGACACTGAAACCGGGTACGAGGTATTATCGGAACATAAGCACTAACAAACATGCGATACCGAGTCATGCATGTAACAACCCAATTTTGGGTCTAGTCGAAACAGTGGTTTTGAAACCATAAATTTGAGGTTGGGAAAATTATTCTAATATTATTTTATGTGTTATAGCATAATTATATGAGTGCATGAAAATTTTGGTGAATTAATTTTAGTGATTGCGAGCTTAATTGCGAAAAAGGACTAAATTGCATAAAGGGCAAAAGTTTTGATTTACTAGCAAATGGTGTTAAATAGCTATGGAACATAATGTAGAGGCCTTTAATGGGAAAATATCTCTATTTTATAGTGATGGCCGGCCATGGAGATAAGAAAAATAGAAAAGTCAAAGATTAGGTGAATTTGGTGACTTATTTGACTTGATATAAAATAATATAAAAGAAAAAGGTTGTCATTTTTTTATCCTTCTTCCTCCACCAATTTTTCTTCAAGAAAATGGCCATGGGAGCTTGAAATTTTTTGCAATTTTAGACCTTAACAAGTAAGTGATTTTGATGACTTTTCTTGATAATTTTTGTACTTTTGGGACCCATGTAGCATAAACTAACTAATGGGGGGACTATTTTGCAATATGGTTGAAAGTTTAGGGTTTTTCCATGAAATAATTTGTGTTTTTTCCTAAAATATTATGGAAGAAAATGAATCTTAGTTGTTAAATAAACAACTTTTGTGAAGTAGTTTTCATGAAAGCCCTAAGGAAGGACCATTTTGTACAAGTTATAAATTATGTGGTAAATGTGTGAAATAATTGGAATTAGGGGTTGCTTCAAGAGTAAAAAGAATTTCGCTAGGCTTGGTTAGTGAGGAAAGAATTCAGCTAGGCTTGGTTAGTGAGGAAATTTGATGAAAATCGATTTTCGAACCTAGGGGTAAAATCGTCATTTTGTGAAAGTTTAGGGGCAAAATGGTCATTTTACCAAAAAATGAATTGTGGAATGTTTAAATTAATTGATGATTAAATGAGCAAATTTTTATCATTTTAGATCAAGAGATACGAAATCCAGATCTAGACCGGGGGAAAGCCAAGCTAGTGGACTAGATCAACTAGTCGCCCACATTTTGTATATCGAGGTAAGTTGTACGTAAATAATGCAACTTTATTCATATTATGCATTGAATTATTGATTTGGCATAAAATGATTAAATGTGATTATGAGTAGTGCATGATGAGATTTAATGTTATAAACTCCCGATTGAACCGTAAGAATAGATCAGATATTCAAGCCATGACGCTAGGGTTGTACGAGTGCTAGTGTAAGACCATGTCTGGGACATGGCATCGACATCGATGGATGAGAGCTAGTGCAAGACCATGTCTAGGACATGGCATCGACCTTGATTCGTGTCAGTGTAAGACCATGTCTAGGACATGGCATCGGCATCGATGTGTATAAGCCAGTGTAAGACCATGTCTGGGACATGGCATCGACATTTTACCCTACGTTTGAGGCTTATCGAATATCCTTTAGTATTCCAAATGGTTCAATGAGAAATGTACAATTTATGTTATAATGGACGAGGTTATGAACAGGTTGTGAGTGGTACAGGTACCTACATGAAATACATGAGATGTAAGCTCAATTTATGTTGTATGATTAGTAAGGGATGAAGATGAGTAACTTATGTTTATAACTAATTATGTATTATCTTCAAATTATGATATGTTGTGAGTATGTGAATACATGGTAAATTTTTGTTATTTATTTACATGCAACTTACTAAACCTTGTGCTTACTCCCTTTCCTGTCCATTTTTTTATAGTGCCACCTAATTTGCTCGTGGATCAAAGAACATCGAAGGCATCGATCACACTATCAATAGAAGCACTTGGTATAGTTAGTTTTATTATTTTGTATATGGCATGTATAGGGACTTAGTCTTTTCTTAAGTGTCATATTGTTTTGGGAGCCAAATGTGTTGGCTTGTCATAGAAATTAACTCATTTTGTACAAGGCCATGGTTAATGGCTAATATTCATTATTGATATATGCAAATGATGATGTTTTTCATAAATGTGCAAAATAGTATGGATGAGCAATTGCATGAGGTGTAATGCCATGTTATGTATTGGTAAGATTGGTATGTATTGGATTATGTTTTAGGGTGGCAAAAGGCTTGGTAGATAGCCTTAGATTGTCTACACGAGTAGACACACGGGTGTGACTCTAGGTTGTGTGTGACACATGATCTGCCCCATGGGCGTGTAGCTCGGCCGTGGGTCCCTTACACCTTAAGTTGGAAAAATTAAATGCCCAGTAGTAACTACACGGATTGAGACACGACCGTGTGTCTCAACCGTGTGCAAGACATGACCTGGCACACGGGCATGTGCCTTAGCCAAGTGGTCCTTAGGAGTTGATGACGTCAGAAGCAGAATACCAAGGTTTTTGTACACGGCCTGAGGCACGGGCATGTTCCTATATACTTAGGTCGTGTGCATTACACGGGCCTTCAACACGGCCATGTTTTGAGGCCACACGGGCGTGTTGCCCATCCAGTCGAACATGCGCCCTGTTTTCAATGGCTTATTCTAAAAGTTCTCTAAGTGCTTGAAATAGTCCCAAACTGTGTATAAAGTGCGTTTCGAACCTTGTAGGCTTATATGAGGGACTTTAAGACAAAGTTTGCAAAGTTTTAAAGTTGAACGAAAATTTATGACCTGAAAATGTATGTGTTTTAGAAAGGTAACGCCTAGTATCCTATTCCGGCGTCGAACACGGGTAAGAGGTGTTACAATGCATTTTCGTCCAATCTTAAAACTTTTTACATTTATTCACATCGTCCCTAAAATGAGTCTACGAGGCCCAAAACATACTTTGGGAATAGTTCGGGACTAAACTGAGAACTTTAGAAAACTTTAAAAATTTTATTTAAAAATAGAGGCACACGCCCGTGTGGCCTAGGATACGCTCATGTGCTCCACCCGTGTAACTATCTGTTTATGACGTCATGCACCAAAAGAGGTCACACGCCAAGTCACACGCCCGTGTGCTAGGCAGTGTGGCGAATTTAATTTTCGTAAAATAGGTGCAGACGTCACACGTCTTGGACACACGCCCATGTCCCTCTGCCGTGTCTTTCACATGGTTGAGACACACGGTCGTGTCTCTACTCTTGTGGCCAATTCGAAGCTAAAATTCAAGATACAAGGGACACACGGCCATACTACACGCCCATAGGGAAGACCGTGTGTCACACACGGCCTAGGCACACGCCCGTGTACCTACCCGTGTGGACAAAATAAGGCTATTTACCAAGCTATTTTGTCACCCACACTTGTGCACATTTACACAACATCACTTGGCATTATTGTAAAGATTTCAAAGCAACTAAAAAATCACAACCGAGGCCATAACATGTCATTCACATACCATTATGCAAATTTCCATACTTATAAATAACATTAATACAACATGCTCAAAATCAATACTAACCAAATTTCTCAATGGCCTTATACATAAAGAACCATGAATCATTATAGGTCAACTCATGAGACCAAAAAGACCAAATCCCTATACATGCCATAACTTAAAAATACTTAAATTCATTAATAACCAAAATGGGAGCTTGATAATGTGATAGAATCTCCGAAGATCTCCAAAACCTCAATCACATATTCACCACAAGTAGACATATCATAAGAAACTTCTATATCAATTTAACCATTTTGAAACCAAGCCATGTCACATAGCTTGGACGTATGCCAAAATCATACCACATTCATTAACGCAAAGATAGCCATAAATATTAACTTAAAAACTAGCCTATACATGCCATATTTATAACATTTACAAAGATTCAAAAGTACCGAAAGCTTGAGTGGATAGTGTGATTGCAATCTCTGACTTTGTCCGAAATCGAGCTAGCTTCTAAATCTATAAAACACGGGAAAATAAACAGAGTAAGCTTTAAAAGCTTAGTAAGCCTGTATAATATAGAATTTAACTTACCGAATCAACATTTAAAAGTGCAAATAACATTATCAAATTAATTAATATGTCCTCAATGCCTATTCAACCATCACAACCATGTATTCATCCAATCCAAAGATGAAATAAACATGTAACATTCATGTAATCATATTTCATGTATCAATTCATTCATTTATCACAACTCATATAGCATTTAATCATATGACTAAGTAACATTTATTTAAACATATCGTATATCCTATAAGCATAAGATTCATGTAGTTCCTGTATTAAACAACTCTTATGCATCTTGTATCTTTGATATTATATATCATATACCTTGTAAACATGTACTTGTACCATATACTTCATGTATTCTATGTCATTCATGTGAACATATACTTGTAACATATAATCCATGTACTTGTACCTTACTTAACATCTAACCTCATATGAATCATGTGCATATAACATGTAATTTATGCATTCTTCATACCTCTTATAACATGTATTACAACTATTTCTTATCGATTTATTGCCCGTTAAACCTTTGGAAATATCGAGGGATACTCAGGTGATACACACAATGTATATATGTAACCTGTAAATCTGTCAATTCATCATGTATGCTCTTTCAAGCCATGTATAGTATGATCCTCCTAAGCCGATAACGGTAAGCCCAAAGGCTGAACATGTAAGCCTGAAGGCTGAATGGTAAGCCCGAAGGCTGAACATGTGAGCCCGAAGGCTAAACGGTAACTCTGAAGACTGAACATGTAAGCTCATGAACTGTGGTGAGTCCGCAACGAATGCAGGAGCTCAACCAACCTGTAGCCCTAGTGACATGCCACTTGTATCCTACGACTTTCTACGGTTCAAACGGGAATCGGTAATCAAATTGAACATGTAACCAGTAGGTATTTCAATACATTATTTCACATATATACATTTATACAATATGAAATTCAACAAATATTTAATAGGCAAACTTGATCTATAGTTCATCATTCATTCAAATAACATTAAAATAATAATTATAAATATTATACAAGTTCGATTCTAATTATATGAACTTACCTCGATTTAGCTCGTATATCTAAAACCTATTCATCTACCTTCCGTTTCCCTCAATCAAGTTCCAGTATTTGTTTATCTTGATCTATATTAATCAAATTTAACTCAATTATTCACCAACACATTCAATTTAGTCCAAAGACATGTATTTTAGCCATTTTACAAAATAGCCCTTGTATTTTCATACTTTGACAATTTAGTCCTAAATTCTCAAAATAACAAATTACACATCTTTAACTAAAATTCACGATAGCCGATTACTCCTATAGTCCTTATAAGCCCATATCTTTCATTTAATCACATTTCTAATCACAAAATTTCTATCTTTTTCCATTTAATCCCTAATTCATATTTTTATCAAAAATCACTTTATAAAACTTGTGTATTTTTAAACAACCATTAATAATCTAGCTTAAAACTTCAAAATACACATGTATTCAACAATGGCACATTTCAAAAACATTAGCAATTTTAGAAATTAGGGTACGGGTTAGCTATATCGAGCTGCAACGAACTCAAAAACATAAAACTCATTAAGAATAGAGTTAAAACCGTACCTTAATTGAGCAATTTGCCTTAGGCAAAAGTTAGAAAGCTTAAACCTTTTGTTTTTCTTTTGATTTTCAGCAAAAATAGTATGAACACCACCAATATCAAGTTTTGTTTTTATTAAACATATATTTATTAACAAAAGACTAATTTAACCTTTATAATTCTAACTAAAATTCATGTAATATATGGCAATGAATGTCCACTAACTTAATTAAAGGTAAAATAACAACTTAAGGCCTTCCATTTAAAAAGCGAAAGCCGTTTATTCCATTTAACACATAGAATACCTATTTTTCACTTTACGTGATTTAGTACTTTTTACTGAATTAACTATTTAAACAATAAAATTTCTAAATAAAATTTTCACACAATAAATCTATTATGCTGTAAGACATAATAAGATAATAAAATAAATACTTTGACTCGGTTAAGTGGTTCCAAAACCAGTAGTTCCGATCAGACTCAAAAATGGGCCGTTACACAGGTGCACATAAGTAATTCACGAGAAAAGAAAATGAAATGATATGAACATGTGGGTAAGAAAGAACATGAGAAAGCTATGTCAAAATCCATGATAAGTGTGAGATGATTACGATGTATTAATTGGATGATATCCCATGTTGATGTTGTTATTTATTGCATGCAACTTACTAAGCATTTATGCTTACTCCCCTTTCCTTTCCCTTTCCTTATAGATTCGCCAAGCTAGCTTGAGGATCGAAGCAAGTCGGAGCTCGTATCACACTATCAAATTATTCTTTTGGGTAAAGCTAAGTTTGAGTCTTTTGAGTATGGCATGTATAGGAACTTGGCATGTTTTGTTATGTGTCATATTGGGTGGCCATTATGTTAGCTATTGTTGATATTCATTCCTTTTGTAAATGGCGAATTAAATGTGGCCAATACTAGTTAAGCATGATTAATCAATGAGAGTGAAGCTTATGATTGAGTAAACTTGCAAAATTTGAATGTGAATGCATGAGGTTTATGCATGATGAATGTGGCATGAAATTATAGTTTGAATGTCATGTTTGAGGATGTTTAGATGTATATTTATGCCATGATTTGAGATATTGAATTTGGCCTTGAGTTTGGTTAAGTTTCAGGGTGGCAAAGTGTAACACCCCAAACCCGGCCTAGACGTTATGGTCGAATTTGGAGTGTCACATTGAAGTGTTTTTTAAAAATCGTGTTTTCATTGAAAACCCTTCTTAATAATTGTTGCCATTTAAACCTTGCATAAAATCTCGAATTTCATTTGCTTATTTTCAAAATGTGGTTTATTAAAAACTATTCTCTTGTAAAATGTTATTACCCTATTAAACAACCAAAGTTAAAATTCAGAAATTGTAAAGGCCTTATTACAACTCAAAACCAAATTAAAGTACTCATGAATAATTTAATAGAAATATAGAAGTAGATGTGTAGTCTTCTCCGAGTCCCTCGCAACTCCGACCCGTCTAAGGCTGGGAATTACCTGAAAGGTTAATAAATGGGGTGAGTTTGCAAAAACTCAGTGTGTAATCCCCTTATTAAAGTAACAGTCAGTAAACAAAAACAGATACAGAATCAATTTAGGCTGGAGCCCTTTAACAAAATTAGGTAGGCCTAATCGCTATTCAATATCGATGGCCTTTGGGCCTTAGCCCATAGTGGCCCCAGTTGGGCCTGAGCCCATATCACATCAATATCATATGTATGCAATGCTCCCATCCCAATCCAACCCTGCACTCCATTTTCCCTTCCAACCCTGCACTCCTGTGGTGATATAAATATCAACCCACCCATCCTTACACTCAAATGGTAGCACCAGTTACAGCACTAACTCAATCGTTGCAGCAAAGCTGCTAGTCATATAATGGGCTTAAAAGCCTTCAGTAGCAGTATTATATTCAACACAAAGCCATAGGTAACTGTAATAAGATTGGCACATAGCCATCAATTAGGGTAATATAACCGGTACAAAGCCTATAATATAGGCACAAAGCCTTCAGTATTGGCACAAAGCCCATAATTACAGCACGAAGCCCATATTAATGGCACACAGCCCTCGTTAACATTATCGGTGCAGCATAGCTGCTTTGTGGCTAAAAAGCCTTTAGTATTGGCACAAAGCCCATAATTACAGCACGAAGCCCATATTAATGGCACACAGCCCTCGGTAACATTATCGGTGCAGCATAGCTGCTCTGTGGCTAAAAAGCCTGTGGTGGCTATAAAGTCTTCGGTGGCTAAAAAGCCTTCATTGGATCCACGGTCGTCAAGCGACTATGCGATCCTCATATAACACTTCCTCCAATATAATCCCAACCCATATGCAATATGACATGTATGCAACGCACATAATAACATGAATGCATCATAATACAATTATGACATTCAAATCGTGCATATATCACACAAAGGCATTTTAGTCATTTTGCCCTTAGGCATATCGATCATCATCTCACCGTGGGCCCAAGTACACATTCTAGCCCATTAACAATTTCACATTTATCTGGAGCATTTAAGTTACTAAGATGAAAGTTACAAATATATTGGGCCTAAAAGCCCGTTACATAGCCCAAAGTGGGCCCATACATTAGTATGTATATCACATAGCATGCTTATGAAAGACAGTCACATTCATAGCTTAAAACAGTTTCAAAACAGTTACCTACCCTCGAGGGCAAAATCGTAATTCTAACCTACAAGGGTATTTCGGTAATTCTACCCTACATGGGGTATTTTGATAATTTTACCCTACATGGGTATTTTGGTAATCTTACACTACAAGGGTATTTCAGTAATTTTGCAAATCAGGGATATTTCTGTAATTTTGCAATTTGAGGGTATTTTGGTAATTTCACAATCAGGGGTATTTTAATAATTTCACAAAGAGGGGGTACTTCTGTAATTTTGTAAACTGAGGGTATTTTGGTAATTTCAAAAGTCGGGGGTATTTCAGTAATTTTGAAAGTTGGGGGTATTTTGGTAATTTCACAAATCATGGGTGTTTTGGTAATTTTCCCAATCAAGGGTATTTCAGTTTACAAATTAGGGGTATTTTAGAAATTTCTTAACAATAAGGGTCTTAATTACGATCTTAGGCCCGTCAACAAGTCCTCGTTGGCGAAAATGAAAGGGCACTATGCACCAGGTAGGATTCCAGAGAAGAGGAGGTGAGTCATTAAGACCGCTTAAGGATAAAGCTCTCCCTAGATCCAATCCTAGACATGCATATACCCATTGCCACACTTCAACCCCATGACTTGTCCACAATCACACTTAATTGATTAATTAAGTTTTATGTCGCTTAAGGATTCATTAGAGACTAGGCCTAAAAGTCCATTATAAAACCCTAACAAGGCCACATGCTTTCATAAACTCACCTATAGCCTATCATGCCCAATCATATTTATATGGCCCATCAGGCCCATTCACATTTATACGGCCCCTTAGGCACAAATCTATTCCAAGCCATACAACCTACTTAGTCAGCTCGTCATTTATTACCAATCTACCAATTTTTACTTATCTGGGTCCACGGGCCCGTCGGGCCCATTTGGCCCATTCCAGCCTATCAAACAAGGGTTAGAAGTACACACCTGATAGGAATCTGAAGTTTATCCATGCTTCGAACACTGCTATGCCCAGAAGCCTACAGTGATCGCACCCTTGACTTCCAAGGAGTGTGTTGGTCAATTTCGGTCACCACCACCGTGACCTAATGGCATACAAATCAATGAATGATCCAACACCTAACCCAACGAATGCGCCCCAAAGCAAAAGGGATATGCCAAGAAAAGTATGCCTACTCTCCTTATGGTTTGCTCTATTTAACGCCAGCTCCTCACCTATTCTCATTTTAGCTTCTCGGTGTGGGATTCTCCATCAATCCCCCAAAATTAAAGTATTACCAAAATAATCACCTTTGCGTGCAAAGGGATTCGAACCATAGTCCTCTCAATAACCGTGTCACGCCACCACCATTAGGACACAAGCTCCTTTGTGTCATAAGTCCAACACATTTAACTTTAAAGCCCACCTACTCGCTTCTAGATTTATTTAAAAGAAAAACCAAAATAAATTGCAAGAGCCAAGACTTGAACCTTGGACCCCTTGATATCATGTGATACGAAGTAATAAAATTTATAAAATATGATCGTACCCAAAACTAACTAATATCACGACTTAAGGCAAGCGCACCTATCGAACAGTAGTATAGTTTAGTGGCAAGACCGAGATATCGAACCCAAAGGAACCAAAAGTACTAGTACTAACTTTCTTTCTATTATTTAACCTATAAAATAAGAGGCTATTTTTATTAAACTAAAATAAGAATGCACAAAAAGGAAATTGGGGAAGAAACTCTTTGGGAAAACTGATTGATTTGGACAATACTCAAGGGAGAATCCACTTAGACTTCACTTGTTATCGATTCTTGAGCTAGACGATTTATTCAATTGACGTGATCCGTAGAAATCCCTAATTTATGTTAATACCTCCGTCGAGGAGAAGAACAACTAATCCTAGGATGATTAACTGAAATCTCTTTCTAGTTAAAACCCCTAGTCTTGCATTAACTCGATTTAGGGATTCCCTTATTAGGTTTGACCCTAATCTGGCAGATTTATGTCACCCTATGTCTAAGGTTGCATGCAACTCCGCTTAATTATGCTAGATCTACTCTTAGACAGGGACTTTTGCTCCTCTGAATAAGCACATCAATACTTGAATTAATACCTAGGAATATTAAAACAAGAATTAGGAACACATAATTAAGAACAAATCAAGTATTTATCATATAACTCAAGATAAAATAATAACAAGAACTGTCTTAGGTTTCATCCCCCTCAAGTATTTGGGGGATTTAGTTCATAATTATAAAAGTAGACATCTTAGAAGAATAAAAATAACAAAACATAAAGAACCTAAAAACCCCTGTAGGAAGTTGAAGGGAGATCTTCAGTCTTGAAGGAGAGTTTGGCTTCTGAGATGGATCAATCGGCTTCTTTTGGAGTAGTTCCCTGCTTCTACTTTCTGTGTTGGCGGGAATAAGGCACCTTCTTAAGGTGAGAAAAGTGTCCTTTTGTAGTTGCCCCCTAGGGTCTTTATATAGAGCTTTGGAATGCTTTTCTTAGCCCCTAAGTAGCCTTTTCCGAGTGAAATTGCACTTCCTCACGACAGGGACACGCCCGTGTGCCACGGCCATGTGACTTCGACAATGGGCCGTGTTTGGGTCTGTTTGGTGTGGCACGGCCATGTGGCACAGCTGTGTAGCGAACTCTCAAGCTGTGTTGATTATTGAATTGGGCCTAAATTGACCCTTTTTTGGCCCGTTCCTTGCTCTTTTCTCTTCCCTATGCTCACCTGAATATAAAACATGAAATTAAAGGTTTAAGAGCAGCAATTTACACAAATCAAAGGTTAATTCATCCAGAAATTGGGCTAAGCATAGGGTAAAAACATGTATAATTTATCATTTATCACCCTCTTGCTTCCTTTATGGTGTCACTTCCTTGTCCCCTAAGTGGCGCCACTTTGCCACTACAACACACTCCTTTTCGTGTCATGCTTTCACCAAAAATATTCTTAAATCCTACCTACTAACGTTAAGGCTCCCATAAGAGAAAAACATAAATTTTGCTAAGGCCCAGGTTTGAACCCAGGACTTCTCCAACACTCCTAAACCTTTTAGCCATCACACCAACATGCCATATGTTTTGGGCCTCGTAGACCTATGATAGGGACCTTAAGAAAATGATTGAAAAGTTTTTAAATTGGAATGAAATTTTATGGCTCGAGTTAAGATGTTCAAGAATGATTAAGTCCTGTAATGCCTCGTACCCAATTTCAGAGTTGAATACGGGTAAGGGGTGTTACAGGTCTAGTTTTCAGCTCAGCCAGAATTGAACCATCATCAGACAAAGCAAGTTTCATGCTCATAGCTCTCAAGGAAAACAATGATTTCCTACTCAATGCGTCGGTGACTACATTCGCCTTTCTCGGTTGATAATCAATCACTAGCTCATAATCTTTCAACAATTCGAGCCATCTTCGTTGTCACAAGTTCAGATCCTTTTGAGTCATCAAATACTTTAAACTCTTATGATCAGTAAAAACACAACATTTCTCACCATACAAATGGTGACGCCAAATCTTCAAAGCAAACACTATGGCAGCCAACTCCAGATCGTGTGTCGGATAGTTCTTCTCATGTGCTTTCAACTGTTTCGAGGCACAAGCTATCACTTTGCCCTCTTGCATCAATACACATCCAAGGCCATTCAAAGACGTGTCACTGAAAATCACAATTCTTTTCCTGAATCAAGTTGTACTAACACCAGCGCCTTAGTCAACAAAGCTTTCAACTGCTCAAAACTCTTTTGGCATTTCTCTAACCATTCAAACTTAACATCTTTCTATAACAACATTGTCATGGGTGTAGCAATCATCGAAAATCTTTTGACAAATCCTCAGTAATACCCGTCTAAGCCCAGAAAGCTTCTAACTTTGGATACATTTCTTGGCGGCTTCCAATCAACAATTGCCGATATCTTACTCAGATCTACCCTTATACCTTCAGCAGAGACAATATGTCCCAAAAATCTGACTTCTCAGAGCCAAAACTCACTTTTACTGAACTTAGCAAACAGTTTCTTATCTCTCAAAATCTGCAACACAGTTCTCAAATGTTCAGCATGCTCAGACTTATCCCGAGAATAAATCAGGATATCATTTGTGAATACAACTACAAACCTATCCAAGTACGGTCAGAAGATCTGATTCATCAAGTCCACAAAAACGATAAGAGCATTAGTAAGTCCAAAAGGCATAACTAGAAACTCATAATGTCCATACCTCATTCTGAACACGGTTTTCGGCACATCCAATTCTTTAACTCTTAATTGGTAGTAGCCAGATCTCAAATCTATCTTCGAAAACACTGTTACCCCTTTTAACTAGTCAAACAAGTTGTCAATCCTTGGCAAAGGATATTTATTCTTTATAGTCACCTTGTTGAGTTGTCGGTAATCTATACAAAGTCTCATGGATCCGTCTTTCTTCTTTACAAATAACATGGGAGCACCCTAGGTAGAAAAACTCAGTCTCGCAAATCCCTTATTGGTCAACTCTTGCAACTGAACTTTTAACTCTTTCAATTCAGTCGAAACTATTCTATAAGGAGCGATCGATATTGGTGTAGTCCCCGATAACAAATCAATGGCAAACTCTAGCTCTCTGACCGGTGGTAACCCTAGTAACTCTTCTACAAACACATCCGAAAATTCGTAGACTACCGATACTGATTCAAGTTTCAATTCAAACATCTTTGTATTCAACACATAAGCGAGATAAGCTTCATACCTTTTTCTTACATACTTCTGATCTGTCATTAACGAAATCACAATGGACGGTTTACTGGATTCATCTATTTCAACCCGAAGAACCTCACTATTTTCACATTTCAATTCAATAATTTTCTGCCTGCAATTTACCTTGGTATCATGCAATGTCAACCAGTCCATTCTTAAAATAGCATCAAATTCATCAAATGGTAATAACATTAAGTCAGCCGGAAAATAGTAACCTTGAATCATCAAAGGACAATTCTTGCAAACTTTATCCACTAGCACATACTTGCCTAAGGGGTTTGACACTTTAGTCACAAACTCAGTGGACTCAACAGGAAAATTCATACTAGTTACCAAATTCATACAAATATAGGAATACATCGATCCAGGATCAATTAATGCAACTATATTTGTATCATAAAGAGAGAATATACCATCATCACATCAGGGGATAACGCATCATCCCGAGCACGAATGGCATAAGTCCTTACAGGTGCTCTAACTTCTGATAACACAGCTGAGTCCTTGGATACACCTTTGTTACTGGCCCTATTTCCGGTATTTCTTCCTGGCCTCCCTCTAGCCACAGTGTTACTCGATCTAGCATTTTAGAGGTTATCTTTTTCGATCCTTTTAGGGCAATCCTTAATGAAATGATCTTGGGAGCCACATTTAAAACAAGCCCGATTGATCATCCAAAACTCACCGAGATGTCGCCTACCACAATGTTGGCATTCTGGCTTACCAGATCTCACATTACCAACGCTCGCTATGGATGTAGTTCAGGCCTTAGAACACGAATATTGCTTCCCACGATCTCTGTTAGGATTCCCTGTTGAAACATTCGAACGAATGTGCATATCTCTCGACTTCTTAAACAAGGACTAAAAGGAATTACTCATCGGTATCTTTCTCTAATCTCTAGCATCAAGCTCAGGTTTTTTCCTTTCCTTACTCAACTCTTTGGTTTTGCAAGCTCGTTCTACTAGCACAACAAACTCTTTCAGTTCTAAAATTCCAACAAGTAATCTGATATCCTCATTCAGTGCATCTTTAAATCTCTTACACATAATAGGCTCGGTGGAAACAATGTCTGAGTGTACTTACTGAGTCTAACAAACTCTCGCTCGTATTCAAATACAGTCATACGACCTTGTTTCAATTCCAAGGACTCTTTACGTTTCTGATTAATAAACCGTTGACTTATATATTTCTTTTAGAATTCCTCTTGGAAGAAATCCCATGTAACCCTTTCTCTAGGTACTACCTTTACTAATTTTTCCACCAATGGTATGCCAAATCCCTCAGAAGTGATATAGCACATTTCAAACACTCCTCACGTGTACAAGAGAGCTCATCAAATACCCAAATAGTGTTTTCAAGCCAAAATTCTGCCCTCTCGGGATCATCATCTACATTAGCTCTGAATTCTTCAGCCCGTACTTTCAAATTTTATCAATCAAAGGCTTATTCAATGTTACCATCTCCACACCTTGGGGAGCTATGGGAACTTGGTGAGGAATAAGAGGGGGTGGGAGAGGTGGAGCATTCGGATTTGCCCGAATAAACTTCGTATACCACTCATCCATCATGTAGAGAAAGGCTTCCCTAGCCTCTCCTCCTTCACTAGTTGTCACATACCCACTATCGGGTGGTGCGGTCCCTTAGGCGGGAGCTGGCGCATTACTTTCTACATCATTAGCTACAGCTCGATCGGGATCCATTTACTATATTAAAACATAATTTAAGTTTTCAGGAGTCGTCACACTATCACAATTTATTTAACACCCCTAACCCGTATCCGTAGCTTAACTAGGGTTACGAGGCATTACAAACAAAACACAACTTATAACATCCATTTCATAATTCAATGTTCATTAATCATCAAATATCATTCAATCACATGCTCAATGTCCCTTATATAGGTCTACGAGACCTTAATTATGCTTTAAAGAGGGTTCAAGACTAAACCGATCACATACAAAATTTTTTGAAACTTTAATATTTTTCTAAGTAACAAAGGTCACACGCCCGTATGAACAGGCCGTGTGCCTCACACGACCTCAGACATGCCCGTGTGTCTAGGTCGTGTGAAAACATGACATACATTTTGACTTGCATCACATGGCCAAAGACACGCCAATGTGCCAGGCCATGTGAAAATTAGAGAGGTTATTGACTTGGGTCACACGGCCGGCCACACGTCCATGTGCCAGCCCGTGTGCCACTGATAAATGATAAATTATACATGTTTTTACCTCATGCTTAGCCTAATTTATGGATGAATTATCATTGAATTTGTGGAAATTGGTGCTCTTAATCCTTCTATTTCATGTTTTATGCCCAGGTAAGCTTAAGGAAGAGAAAAAAAGCAAGAAACGGGCCAAAAACGGGCAAATTAGGCCAAATTCAATAATCAACACGGCCTGGAGATTCACCACACGGCCGTGTCACACGGCTGTGCCACTTTGAGCATAAATACGGCCTAACCCCGACTTACACAGCCAGACCACACGGCTGTGCCACCTTAACAGGCCCGAGCACGGCCTGGGCTTTGATCCACACGGGCGTGGCACACTGGCGTGTCCCTGTCGTGAGGAAGTTCAATTTCACTCGGAAAAGGTTGCTTAGAGGCTAAGAAAGCCATTCTAAACTCTATACAAAGACCCTAGGAGGCAATTTCAAAGGACACATTATTTTCCCACCAAGACGGGGAGTTAAAGGCAAGGAATTACTCAAAGGGAAGCCGATTGATTCATCCCAGAAGCCTAACTCTACATTAAGACAAAGGATCTCCCTTCAATCCTTCAGGGGTTTTTAGGTTCTTTATGTTTTGTTATTTTTATTCTTCTCAGATGTTTTCTTTATTAAATATGAACTAAATCCCCCAAATACTTGAGGGGGATGAAACCTAAGACAGAACTTTTTATTATTTTATCTTGAGTTATATGATAAATACTTGAATTGTTCTTAATTATGTGTTCTTAATTCTTGTTTTAATAATCCTAGGTATTAATTCAAGTATTGATGTGCTTATCCAGAGGAGCAAAAGTTCTTGTTTAAGAGTAGATCTAGCATAATTAAGCGGAGTTGCATGCAACCCTTGACATAGGGCGACATAAATCTGCCGGATTAGGGTCAAACCTAATAAGGGGATCCATAGATCAAGTTAATGCAAGACTAGGGGTTTTAACTAGAAAGAGATTTCAGTTAATCAACCTAGGATTAGTTATTCTTATCCTCGACGGAGGTATTAACATAAGTTAGGGATCTCTACGGATCAAGTCATGTGAATAAATCGTCTAGCTCAAGAATTAATAACAAGTGAAGTCTAAGTGGATTCTCCCTTGAGTATTGCCCAAATCAATCAGTTTTTCCTAAAGAGTTTTTCCCAATTTACTTTCTGTGCATTCATATTTAGTTTTAGAATTAGTTTAGTTTCATAAAAACCCCTTTTATTTATAGGTTAAATAATAGAAAGAAAGTTAGTACTAGTACTTTTGGTTTCCTTGGGTACGATATCTCGGTCTTGCCACTAAGCTATACTACTGTTCGATAGGTGCACTTGCCTTAAAGTCATGATAATAGTTAGTTTTTGGTACGATCATTATTATAAATTTTATTACTTCATATCACGTATATCAGCCACCCACGGCCAATAGACAAGCCCATGTGTCTAGGACGTGCCAAACCTGTAGGGTATACTAACTTGGCCACATGGCCAGTCACACGCCTATGTGTGAGACCGTGTGAAGTGCCCAGGCTCAATTCGAATTGGCCTTCGAGCAACATGGTAGATACACACACTTGTGTCCCTGCCCGTGTGGGAAAAAATAAGCCATTTACAAGGCCAACATACCACCCAAAAAAGGTCATCCCCACAAGTACAAATCAAGCATAAATCGTGATCAAAATGGCAACCAAAACTGTACCAAATATTGTACATTTTATGCTATAATATCATCATCTATTTCCACACACATTTGTCACTTCAAAATCTATCAAGATCTTAAGCAAAGTCATACCAAAACCAACTATGTTCAATCATCATTTCGTCATCCATTCAACTATTAAATTATCCACAACATTCATACTAATTTCATCAACCAAATTTTCATACATAATATGCCATTTCCAACAAGGCAACCATACCAAAATGACCATTTACACAAGGCCATATATATATATATATATATCAAAAATACCATAATTCATCACATAGTATGTGTAACACCCTTATCCCGTAACACAATTTGAAATGGTAAAATTTTAAACTTTTATCAAACATCATCTCAATTCAATAATATCAATCATTCTTAAGCATAGTGTGCTTAAAACAATCATATAAAACTCTAAGTGTGCAATTAGGATCAATTTGATAACATATAAAAGATGTAGGAAAACTTAAGAAAATTTTTGAAATAGGGTCACACGGCCGTGTGCCCAGGCTGTGTACCTCACACGGTCACCAGACACGTCCATGTGTCCAGGCCGTGTGAAAATAGAGCATACATACTGACTTGGCCACATGAATACTAGACACGCCCGTGTGTCTAGACCGTGTGTCATCTTGACTTGGCTACACAGGGACCAGACACGCTCGTGTGCCATACTGTCCAAATTATTCAAGATACATGAGTCACACGGTTGAGACACATGCCCGTGTGCTCAGGCTATGTGGCACCAAAATGGGCTTGGTTTAAGCCACATTTCCTACTCATAATTCTTGTACCTACAAGTAAAAAATTGTACCAATTTCATATATCAAAAGAGCAACTAATTTAGCCAAAATAAACATATTTACACCAACTCATAATCAATCAAATTCATGCCAATTTGTATCATCAAAACATGTACCAATATGAGCCAATTCATTACCTATTTCAACTTACCAACTTGTCCACAAATGAAACCTAACAACTTAACCACATTCACCATCAATAAATCCATATACCATTCATTAACTCAAGCATATAAAGACAAAACATATAGGGCTTTCATAATAAACCAACCATTTCAAATCAAGCCATATTACATAGCTTGATCAAGTGCCAAAATTCTTACCACAATCACTAGCATATGTGACCAAAAGATTCAACTTAAAAACTAGCCTATACATGCCATATTTACATCATTTACAAGTTCCAAAAGTACCAAAAGTTTACTTAGATAGTGCGATAGCAATCTCCGACTTCATCCGAAGTTGAGCTAGCTTCCAAGATCTATAAAATACGGAAAAATAAACAGAGTAGACTTTAAAAGCTTAGTAAGCCCGTATAATATAGAATTAAACTTACCAAAGTGATAATAAGCATTTATGCAATGTATAACCAATTCATTTGCTCACAAAGCCTATTCATATAATTTATTCAAAGGTTAGTAAATTAACACCATCATATACGTCCATTTACAAGGATGAATTCAAACATATATCTCATGTCATATACTAATACTTGAATCATATCACATACCATCTTTCATTTATAAACTCATATAAACTATGTAATATTTCATCTATACATATCATATACTTCATTTAACAAATCATCATATAATACATATACCCTTATACCATATAAATCATGTAAATCGTGTAAATTCATGTAACATATACCATGTACTCATATACTCCTTGTAACATAAAATCAATATAACTTGTAATTCATATAACATATAATCCATGTATATCTTGTATCTCTTGTAACATGTATTCATATCGGTATAATGCCCATTGAACCTTTGGAAACATCAAGGGATACTCGGGTGATACACACTAAGTGTATATATATTTGTAATCCGTCAATTCATCATATATGCTCTTTCGAACCATGTACGGTATGCTCCTCCTGAGCCGGTAAACTATAAGCTCAAATGAGCTGAATGGTAAGCTCCGTAGAGCTGAAACGGTAAGACCCGAAGGACTGAAACGATAAACCCGAAGGCTAAATGGTAAGCTCATGAGCTATGGTGAGTCCGCAACAAATGCAAGAGCTCGACCAAATGGTAACCCTAGTGACATGTCACTTGTATCCTACGACTTTCTACGGTTCAAACGAGATTCGATATTTGATCAAAACATGTTACCAATAGGCATTTCGATCCATTATTTCATATACACATTCATACAATATGCAATTCAATCATTTCAATTATAAATATAAATTTGATTCTAATTATACGAACTTACCTCGTAATAGCTCGTAAATCTCATATCTACTCGTCTACCTTCCGTTTCCCCCGATCAAGTTTCGATATTTATTTATCTTGATCTATTTATTATCAAATTCAATGTTTTCAGTAACCATTCAATTTAATTTAGTCCTTAATTCACATATATGAAAATTTACACATTTTCCCCCATACTTTTGACTATTTTGTAATTTAGTCCTTTATACACAAAATGATAAATTTCACATTTTTAGCCACAATTCAACATAGCCGAATTTCATATAGCCTTTACTAAGCCTATATTTTCAACTATTTCACATTTCTAACCTCAATATTTCCATCTTTTTCAATTTAATCCCAAATACTCAATTTTGTCAAAAATCACTTTATAAAACTTGTATATTTATAAACAACCATCAATAATCTTGCAAGAAATACCAAAATACACATATATTCAACAATGGCACATTTCAAAAACATCACCAATTTTAGAAATTGAGGTACGGGCTTGATAGATTACTAATCAAAGATCTCAAAAACAGAAAAGTTACTAAAAACTGAAGTAAAACATACTTAGATTAAAGCTTCAAAATGGCCAAATGTGAGAAAGCTTCTAACTCTCTTATTTTCTTTCAATTTTCGGCTAAGGATGATGATAATGGCCATATTTTCATGTTTCTTTCATTTAATATTAACTAAATATGCTAATTACCAAAATAACCATAATATAAAACATGTATAATCATTTATTTTTATGGATACTACTGACCATAAATAATTATAAAGGTAGAATTTCAATACAAGGACTTCAATCATTAAAACCATGATCATTTAGGCCATTATACTAATAGAATTCATATGTTACGCGTTATACGATTTAGTTCTTTTTACCGAATTAACAATTTAAATGGTTAAATTTCTTTACAATACTTTCACACAGTAATTCTATCAAGTTGTAAAACTTATAAAAATAATAAAATAAATATTTTGACTTGGTTAAGTGGTCCCGAAACCACTTGTGCCGATCAGAATCAAAATTTTGCTGTTACAGTATGAACCAAAACAAGTTCATTATCACCATTATTCTCAAACCACATCACATGGCAAGATGTACACATAACACATACCATAACATTACTAGCTTATACATGCCATATACCATAAATACAAAGCTTCAAAGATACCAACAAAGTGATCAATAGTGTGTTGACGTTTCTCGACGATCTCCGAGTCTGAGCTAGCTTTGATTATCTATAAAACAATTGAAAACACACACAAAGTAAGCTTTGAAAAGCTTAGTAAGCCATATATAAATAAAATTGATACATAAAACAAACTTAAACCATTTCATTCATGGAAACCATAGCAAATCACATATGCAAACTTCATAAATCTCATCTCATTCTCTTAATCAACATTCAAGATACATCACTTACCTTCTTTTCATTCATCACATAAACATCAACGTACCAATTTCGGTTACTCATTCATATATTCATTCACTTCTTGACATTGCCCGTTGAACCGTTCAAAATTGACAAGGATACTCGGATAGCTCGTAAAGCTCGTACAATGCCCTATCCCAGATATGATCTTACATGTTATCAAATATCGATGCCACTGTCCTAGACAGGGTCTTACACGAAATCATATACGATGCTAATGTCCCAGACATGGTCTTCCATGAAATCACATCTCGGGATCCTAATATCATGGCATTCGTATCCTATACTATTCCTAAGGTTTGTACGGGGCTTTTGGACATCATAACACTGTTGATACTTTCTCACATTCTTATATTCAGCTTCTCAAGAAATTCAATATCATAAAAACATATATGTAACTCAATTAAAATTCATTTATTTGCATATAAACTTACCTCAGAAATGAGAACGGCTAAATGAGTCAATTATTCGACAACCTTCGACTTCCCTCGATCTAATTCTGATTTCTTTCGTTCTTGATCTATATAAATTCAAATTTGACTAATTAAATTACACATTTCATTCAATTTCATCCACAAACACATAAATGAGAATTTTTGCATTTTAGTCCCTATAATTTCATACTTTGACATTTTAGTCACTATTTCACAAATACACAAATATTCACATAATCTCATTAAACCCACGCTTGGCCGAATATCATGTGAGTCCCTAGAAGCCCATATCTTTTATTTATTTCACATTTTAACCCACATTAAGCATATTTCACAATTTAATCCACAATAGGTATTTTTACTCAAAATCACTTTGTAAAACATATTAATTTAACATCACATGCTTATTTTCTATCATCAAACCTTACAAAGTTCAAACTATCTTCAATGACATATCATGAAATCATCAACAAACTCAAAAATTTGAACATGGGCTAGCTAGTATTTGAAACAACAATCATAAAAATATAAAAATCATTAAAAATCGAGCGCGAAAGCTTACCTAATTGAGCTTAACAATCGCTGAACCCTAGTAAAGTTTTTGAAGCTTTTTTTTCTTCTAATTTTTGTTATGGATGATGATAATAAAGATGGTATGGCTTTTTTTATTTTATTTATCATTAATTAACCATTTTACTATTTTAACCTTTACTAAACCATTTAAAATTATCAAATTTATACCCATTTATGTCAAATTACACTATCAATGGTCAAATTTCATCATAAGGACCTTTGATTTATTAAACCATAGCAAATAGACACTTTTAAGTTACAGCATGCTACTTTTTTATTTTACGCGATTAGGTCATTTTTATCAAATTAAACACACAAACGATAAAATTAAATCAGTGGTACCAAGGGAAAGAGTTAATTAGGAGTTTTTCCAAGAGGAGTTCCGCAAGAAGTACATCAGCCCGAGGTTTATCGATCAGAAACACAAGGAATTCTTGGAGTTGAAACAAGGTAGGATGACAGTTGGGCAAGTCATTCCAATCATTCTCCAAGAAAACAAAGGAATTTACTACACAATCTGTGACTTCAGTGGGGTTCTCAAGTAATAATAAAAGTAAACAATATTCAGTCTCCAAAGCTCAGACCACCTCAGTTGTGAGTGTGGGTAATACTCGACCCAGTAGGCCTGAGTGCCCTCAGTGTGGCAGACGCCACCTTGGCAAATGTTGGGCTCAAGAGAGGGCTTGTTTCAAGTGTGGTCCACAAGACCACTTCATTAGAGAGTGCCCTGAAATGATTGAAAAAAGATAAAGATCAGAGTGCAAGGTTGGGTAATGCTTCCTCTAGAGGAAAACCACAAAGGAACCCGGGAATGGGAGTGAGTAGTAAAGGTGCACCAAAAGAACAGATTGTAAGACCTAAGGGTAGGGCGCTAGCAAGGAAGTACGACAGTCGCGCTTGCGAAAAGGCATCTTCACCCGATGTAATAACGGGTACATTTTCTCTTCATGAAATTTCTATTGCTGCTTTGATAGACCCTGGATCTACCCACTCATATATTTACATGAAACTAGTCTCTAGTATGAGTATGCCCATAGAATCTATGAAACTTGTGATACAAGTCACTAATCCTCTAGGCAAGAGTGTGTTAGTAGACAAAGTATGTCAAGATTGTCCTTTGATGATTAAGGGTCATTGTTTCCCTACTAGCCTCATGCTCTTGCCATTCGATGAATTTGACGTGATCCTTGGTATGGATTGGCTGACCACTCATGATGTAATAGTGAACTGTAGTAGAAAGTTTATTGAACTGAAATGTGAGAATGGTGAACTCTTCGAGTTGAGTCAGATGAATCGAAGAGGTTGCCTACAGTGATTTCCTCCTTGGTCGCTCAAAAGTGTGTAAGAAAAGGGTACGAAACTTATCTTTTTTTTTGTAATGAAAACAAGAGAGTCGGAGTTGAAAATTGAGTCGGTGCCAATGGTTTGTGAGTATCCGAATGTTTTTCTAAAAGAATTACCTGGATTACCTCCAGTTAGAGAGGTAGAGTTTAGTATAGAGTTGGCCCCCGGTACTACACCTATCTTTGTTGCTCCTTATAGAATGGCTCCAACTGAGCTAAAGGAGTTGAAAGCTCAGCTACAGGAATTAACAGATAAAGGTTTTGCAAGACTGAGTCTTTCTCTATGGGGTACTCCTATATTATTTGTGAAAAAGAAAGATGGTTCTATGAGGTTGTGCATAGATTATCAGTAACTTAACAAGGTGACTATAAAGAACAAGTACCCTTTGCCAAGGATCGATGGTTTATTCGATCAGTTGTGAGGAGCCACAGTGTTCTCCGAGATAGACTTGAAGTTTGGGTATTACCAGTTAAGAGTTAAGTAGTCTGATGTGTCGAAGACTGCATTTCAGACAATGTATGGCCATTATGAATTTCTCATTATGCCATTCAGTTTAACCAATGCACCTGCAGTATTTATAGACTTAATGAATCGTATCTTTCGGCCATACCTAGATAAGTTCATTATAGTTTTTATTGATGACATTCTAATTTATTCATGTGATAAGGACGAGCTTGCTATGCATTTGAGGATAGTTCTGCAAATTCTGCGAGATGAGCAACTTTGTGCCAAATTTAGAAAAAGTGAATCTTGGCTTAAAGAAGTTGGATTTTTAGGCCATATCGTTTCGGGTGATGGCATCAGAGTTGATCCAAGTAAGATCTCAGCAATTGTTGAATAGAAGCCATCGAGAAATGTATCCAAGGTCAGAAGCTTTTTAGGTTTGGCTGGTTATTACTAGAGATTTGTTAGGGGATTTTCCATGACCACCACTCTAATGAAGAGACTTTTGCAAAAAGATGTTAGATTTGAGTGGACTGATAAGTGCCAACAAAGTTTCGAGAAATTGAAGACCCTACTAACTGAAACTCTTATTCCAGTGCAACCTGAACCCAGAAAGGAGTTTGTAGTTTATAGTGATGCATCCTTAAATGGATTGGGCTGTGTACTTATGCAAAAAGGCAAGGTAATTACTTATGCCTCAAGACAGATGAAACCTCATGAAAAGAATTATCCGGCTTACGATTTAGAGTTGGCCGCAATAGTGTGTGCACTAAAGATATGGAGGCACTATTTATATGGCGTGCAATGTCGAATGATCATTGATCATAAGAGTCTTAAGTACTTGATGACATAGAAAGACTTAAATCTACGACAGAGGAGGTGGCTCGAGTTATTAAAGGATTATGAGTTGATTATCGACTACCACCTGGGGAAAGCAAATGTTGTTGCACATGCTTTAAGTCGAAAGTCTCTATTTGCTTTGAGAGCCATGAACACACGATTGTCTCTAACTGATGATGGTTCGATTTTAACAGAAATGACAACTCGATCGATGTTCATTCAAGGGATTTGTGAAGCACAGTTAAAAGATAGAGGTTTATAAGCTAAGGAAGCTCAGTATGAATCGGGTACCAATTCCAATTTTCATATCGATTTAGATAGGTGTGTAAATTTTTGAGATCAAATCTATGTACCAAAGGATAGTGAACTCATTCAAAGAATTCTACACGAGGCGCATACTAGCCGAATGTCTATCCACCCCAGCAGTACCAAGATGTACAATGACTTAAAAAAATGGTATTGGTAGCCGAACATGAAAAGAGATATCTTCAAGTACGTGGCGAAGTGCTTAGTTTGTCAGCAAATGAAAGTGGAACACCAAGTACCCTCTGGTTTATTACAGCTTATCATGGTTCCTGAGTGGAAATGAGACCTTGTTACTATGGATTTCATGACGGGTTTGCCAACGACCCCGAAAAAGAAAGATGCTATTTAGGTTGTGATTGATAGGCTTAAGAAGTTAGCCCATTTTATATTGGTACGCACAGATTATTCACTTGATAAGTAGGCTGACTTGTATATTTCAGAGATTGTGAGACTACACGGAGTATCGTTATCAATCATTTCGGATAGAGATCCGAGATTCACGTCACGATTTTGGAAGAAGCTACAAGAAGGTTTGGGTACAAAGCTAAACTTTAGTACAACTTTACACCCACAGATTGACGGTTAGCCGAAAAGAGTAGTAGAAGTGCTTGAAGATATGCTTAGATGCTACGTATCAAAATTTTATGGCAGTTGGGAAAAGTACCTACCTTTGGTCGAATTTGCGTATAATAACAGTTTTTAGTCAAGCTTGAGAATGACGCCTTATGAGGCATTGTATGGGCGTAAATGTCGAATGCCTTTCTATTGGACTGAGCTCAATGAGAAACAGATTCACGGGGTTGATCTAGTCAAGGAAATAGAAGAGAAAGTAAAAGTGATTCGAGATTGCTTGAAAGCTGTTTCTAATAGACAAAAGTTATATGCCGATTTAAAAAGGAAGGAAATAGAGTTCCAAGTCAGGATAACGTGTTCTTGAAAGTATCTCCGTGCAGAAAAGTTCTTAAATTTAGCCAAAAGGGCAAGTTAAGTCTGTGGTTTATCAGACCATACGAGATCACCGAGAGGATAGGACTGGTAGCTTATCGGCTAGCTTTATCGTCTGAATTGGAAAAGATTCGTGATGTATTTCATGTGTCCATGCTACGACGCTACCGATCAGACCCTTCACATATGATTACCCCAACAGAGATTGAAATTCAATCGGACATGACTTATGGTGAAAAACAAATTAAGATTTTGGCTCGGGAAGTCAAACAGTTCAAAAATAAAAGTATAGCCCTTGTGAAAGTACTATGGCAAAGACATGGGGTAGAAGAGGCAATATGGGAACTTGAGGAAAGCATGAGGAACCAATATCCCAATTTATTCACTGGTAAGATTTTCAAGGACGAAAATCCCTAAGGGGGAGAATTGTAACAGCCTGAATTAGGGCCTAGTTGGAAGAGTGCTTTCGAGACCACAAATGTGACAACCTAATTTAGGGCCTAAATGGAATAGTAGTTTTGAAACCACAAATTCGAAATAGAAAAATTTATTGCAATTAATTTTTAATATTTCTATGTGATTGAATGATTGTGTAAAATTTTTGTTACGAAATTTTATTGTTTGGGTGCCTAATTTGGTGTTTAGGACTAAATTAAAATAGGTGGAAAATGTGTGTTCTAATTCACAAAGGTACTTGATTGAAATGGATTTTTAACGTAGAGGTCCTTAAATGGTAATTAGTCCATTTGTTAAACTGTTGGACAAAAATGAACATGGAATAGGTGAGATAAGATATTTTTTAGTAAGGGCATTTTAGTCATTTTGTAAATAAAAGAATTAAAAAGGGAAATAATGCCAAAATTTTGTTCATAATCTCCTACCTTGGCCGAATGCGATATGTCCTCCATAGCTAGGGTTTTTCCAACTTTCAAGCTTGATTGTAAGTGCATCCTAGCCCCGTTTTTAATGTTTTTCATATTTGTGAAATCCTCGTAGCTTGGTTTACCTATTTTTATCATTATTTGGAGTTAGGGTTTATGGTTAAAAATTTACCCATGAATGATATGTATGTATTTTTATATTTTATGAAAGAATATGAATGTCTAGAGTGTGATAAACATCTTTTACTTAGTAATTTTTGATGAAATCGCGTAAAATGACTAGTTTGTAATAAGTTGTGAAATGTGTGTAAGTGTGTGATTTAGTGAGAATTGTGGGCTGCTATAAGAGGGAAAAAGGTTCAGCTAGGCTTAAAATGCAAGGAAATTGAATAAAAATTATTTTACTAGCCTAGAGGCAAAATCGTAATTTTGTGAAATTTAGGGGGCAAAAATGAAATTTTTCCATAATGTGATTTTTTGGTTCAAATTTAATAGTATGAGTATTAAATAAGCTAAATGTGTTATTATAGATCAAGAAAGACGTAGAATCGACTTGTATTGGGGAAAAGAAAAAGGTGGTGGATTAGAGTATAAATTTGTCATATTTTGCATCAAGGTAAGATAATATGTAAATAAAGCATTATTTTTATTTATGTTATAATATTTTGTCATATTATATGAGATGATGTTGGACATTGAATAATTATTTGATGTAAATTATCAATTGTAGTTGATTAAGAATGAATTGGTAAAATGAATAATTCTCGGTTGAACTTTCGGAATAGAAAAGATACGAATGATTCGGGATGAGAACACATGTGTAGTACTATGTGCAGGCTACTATGTGTTCAAGATGGTTTAGGTCACGTGTGTAGTACTAAGTGCAGGCTACTACGTGTATCATATGGTTGGGATCGCATGTGTAGTACTATGTGCAAGCTACTATGCATACCTGTTAACTTCGATCACATGTGTAGTATTAAGTGTAGGCTACTATGTGCACCAATTAACTTCAGCTACAAAGGTGGTACTATGTGCAGGCCACCGAATATTTGTTATTATTCCATTCCGATGTGTTCAATGGGAAAGTGGCTAAGTGAAAATGAATGTGATTATGAAAAGGCCAAGTGAAAATGAGTGTGATTATGTAAAGACTAAGTGCAGATATATATGTATATAAGTACATAAGTAATGTGTTCGACAAATGATTGAACTTCGGTAAGTTTGATGTAGACAAGTGTTATTTGGAAAATTGATATGATGAACTTTATCGAAAAGGTGAAATTTGAAATAAAACAGTTTGTGATAGCAGCAGTGGGGTGACTTTGAAAAATCACCAAAAATAGTAGACATCGAATTAGAGGTTGAATAAGATGTGAAATTAAAGATTATTGAGTCTATTTTCATATAAAAGAAACAGAGCAAGTAAAGTGTTCTATATCCTAAGATATTTAAATTCTTGTGAGACTGGTTCAGAATAATTATGAGATCCCCTATTCTTCTTTGGAAAAATCATTAAAATTTATACAAAATTTATTATGGAACATAATTTATATGGTTAGATTCTTTAATGAGTCTATTTTTTAGAAGAACAAATGAGAACATCATTTGATTTCTGTATAAAGAGAAATCTAAATTTTAGTGAAAAGTGTTCAGGACTGTCAGGCAGCAAAATAGGGGAGAATTTAATGAATAAACTGTACTAATTGGCCAAACTAAAAATTCTAAAATTTTTATGGTAAGAAGATATATGAGTCTAGTTTCTGGGAAAATCATCAGATCTTAATTTGGAGCTTCGTAGCTCCAGATAAAAATAATTTAGTGACTATGACTCGAATGCATTGCTTGTACTAAACTTAAGTAAATGGTAAATTCATGTGTGATTAAGGTTTTCTAATTTTGGAAACATATTTTTGAGATTTATTAATGTCATTAATAGTTTGTTATTATTTAAATATTACTTGCTAAGCTATAAGCTTACTTTGTTTTTTTTTTTTGTTTTCTTTCTTGTCTTATTTTATAGTGTGATCAAGTTCGTTCGTGACTTGGGAAAATTGTCGGAGGATCACCAACACTATCCATCCTTCCTTTTGGTATTTTGTAAACATATTTTGGAACTATGGCATGTATAGAAGACTTGAATATTTTGTTGTACATTATGTTAGTCTTACTTGAAATATTGATATTTAACATTTGATATATAACTTGTATTATGCTATCGATGTGGTTTATTATTAGTTAAGTTATAGGTTTATAATATATACGATTTCAATGTTTAAATAAATGATGAATAGTTGAAGGGTTTTAAATTGGATGTTCTTTTTATGTCTCTGTTTAGTACGATTACATGTGTACTATTCTAGTAATGCCTCGTATCCTGTTCTGGTGTTAAACACGGGTAAGGGGTGTTACAACAAATCCGGAGTAAAAAAAGTATATTTTATGATTATTATTAAGTTTATGTCATGATTACATGATAGTGATAAAATTTCATGAAGTAATTTTTATGAAAAGTAATTAATTTGTCCTTTAGGACTAAATTGCAAAAAGTGCAAAATTGAGTTTCTAGAAGGTTGAAGTATGAAATAGCATTAGAAAAATTAGTAGGAGTCCTTATTTGGAAATTTGACCAATTTTTGGCACTATGTATAAAAATACCCATGGAAGGGTAAAATTTTAAAGAAGGGCTATAAGGGCATTTTGGTCATTTGGTAAATCAAAGAAATAAAAAGGGAAAAAGAAAGCAAAAAGTGTCCATCTTCTTCTTTGTATGAGCCGAAAATCACAAGCCCTCCGTAGCTAGGGTTTCCTTCATTTTCAAGCTCCAAATAAGTGACTCTACGCCCTGTTTTTCACGTTCTTCGTATTTTTGAAATCCTCGTAGCTTAATCTAGCTATTTCTACTACTAATTTGAGCTAGGGTTTATGTTCAAAAATATACCCATACATGACATGCAAGTATTTTGATGTCTAGTGGTAGATTATGAAAGTTTACAGTGTAGTAAACACCTTTCTCTAGGTGATTTTTCATGAAAGTCCCTAATAGGGACCAAATTGCAAAGTTAGTAAAATGTGTAGTAAATATACAAATTGGTGACAAATGTGGGCTGCTATGAGTTTATGAAAGGTTTGGCTAGGCTTGGGTAATCAAGAAATTAAGTGCATTTCATTTTACGAGCCTAGGGACCATTTTGTAAATATGTAAAAGTTTAAGGGCAAAATTATAAATTTTGCTTGAACTGCGTAAACATATCATGCGTTTTCTATTTTTCTACCTTGTTCATTCTTAGTGGATGAAGCAGTTGGCTTTGGTCTTAAGCATTAGTTCTCACACTATTTAAATTTACTTGCAAATATTAATTTAGTCCTTTTAGAATAAACTTTTAACTTTTGTCTATTGCTATTTTCTTTCATTTGTAATTTATGCTTTGTGCTTCAAATCTTTCTAATCATAAATTCGATGTCATCTCACGAGAGAGATAATTTTATATATACTAGAAACATGTATACAATTGTCATGAGTGAAGTTAAGAATTTTAGAATAGAAAATCAAAATGAAATTATAAAATTTTAAAATCAAAAGTAAAATTTTTAACTAACTAGGGCCAAAATACAATTTCTTTATTTTTAGCAAAGGAAAAAAATGAGGTACATATGAAGAAGGGAGGGGGAAAAAGTCCAAGTACGAGTAAATTATTAAAATTTAGGTATAATAATTATTTTTTCCCTTAAACTTTATAAAAAAATTAGTAATTTTAGTATCCCATTAATTTTTTCGCTTTTTTAATTTTTAAGTTTGTATTTTTTTGTCAAATTACCATAAAAAGGATAAAAATTTAATGTTTATTAACTTTACTGATGTGACATACACATAGATTGTCATGTGGATAATATGTTAACATTTAATTATCTTTTTAAAATTTTAAAAATATCTTTTTATAAGTTTTATAATTTTTTAATAATTTTAATGAGTTTTAATTTTTATTTTTTCTGAATTTTTGAGGTTTTATGATTTTAAAAAATTAATTAAATACTGATGTATTATCTATTTGGTAATCCATGAGTATATCACATAAGCAAAGTTAAAAAATATTAATTTCTCCATCCATTTTAGGGGTTATTTAACAAAAAAAAAAGAGACTAATTTAAGAACTATAAAAGACGAAAAATTAAATAAAAGGTTAAAATAGTTTTTTGATAAAGTTGAGGAGAAAAATAATTTATTATACCTAAAATTTAAATAAAAAAGCATGCAATTGTCCTTGGTATCATACCTTAACATCGAAGTAGTCCCTAAAATGCGCAAGGAAAGCTAGGACCTTTGTAATATGTTCCAAAAAAATATAGACATTAATAGTTATAATTAAATAAATATAGCGATTTTAATTAAAGAAATAAGTATCTTTAAAGGAAAAATATAGATATTCTTTTTTTTTTTTTTTGGGTCCAACAATATATATGTTATTGATAAAGGTCAAAAAGTGAGGTTGAATTTCTTTAGCTTGAACCTAGCAATACAACAAAAGTGATTTAAACCAGTATGATCATGATCTTGTTGATTAATAATAATATTATTATTATGGATCAATTTGTAGTGTTTAGTGGTTTTGGTATCATAATTGCCTATCAGACTAACAGAATTTGTTAATTAATTAGTACAAATTTTTACGCAATGTGTGACGTTGTAAGCATAACATTGACATTAATTAAGTTTTTTGTTTTTATAATAATTATGCGTCTTTATGGAATAATGGAATAAGTAATTGAGACTTGAGAGATTAGTATGATTAATTAAGGCAAGAAGTAATAATTAAAACCGTGGTTATTTGACGCATGTCGTGATAGATATGATGCTATTGGTGTCGAACCAGGAAACACGCACGCACTCCCATCCTTTTCACCAAATTCTTTGATTCTCTCCTTGCCTCAACTCACTCACTTACTGGACCGCATCCTTTTAATATCTTACCCTTTTTTAAAATTATTAGTATAATCATAATTGTACTTACAAATAATATAATCCCATTAATTGTAATAGAAACCAATTATTATAAAGCATGGTGAATTGAGAATTAAAATATATCTAAATATATATATTTGAATAAATTTTGAAAAATTCCAGACTTATCATGGAAATTACACTGGAATAAATTTAAATCCAAAATGTACATCGTACTTTATAAATGTATTTTTTGAGTTGTCAATGTCACATTGGCTTAATAAAATTGAAATTGTGAAAATTTTAAAAATTTAAAATTTAGTTTATCATGTGTAAAGAATGTGTAGATTTTAAATTTAGATTTATTTAAGTCATTTAGTGCATAAACTTTATTTAAATTTATATTAATTTATGTTCGAATATCTTTTAATTATCAATTCAATTATATTTTATAATCAATATATAATATTGATTATGATGGTAATTATATAACTTTACTAATTATACTCTCTTAAAACAAAGTTGAATGTTTTGAGTTGGTTCACTCTTTAATTCTTTATCGAAAGTTTGGATGGGATTACAACATCTGCATTTTTAAAATTCAAATTCCATATTCGAATTTTCTATTATGATTTACATTGACGGTTGATACTGAACTATGATTTTGTCATTAAACAATAAACATTATGGATTAAGAAATGGGAGAGCACAAACACACACAAACATGTAATAGAAACCGAAAGAATGAATTTTGTTTTGGAAGGTTAGTTGTATGTCACGTGAACACACGTCGACAGATATCTCAATATATATATATATATATATATATAATTAAAGCTAATAGATTTCAATTAAGATGTGCCATATGTTAAATTAATTATATTAATTTCAATAGTATAATAATGAATTGGTTGACATTATCAAATGATAATTTTTTTAAAAAATAATTTATTTAATTTATTTTAATATTTTAAATTTTAAATTTCAAAATTAAAAAAAATTTAAAAATAAGATAAACAAGTACAATTCGAAAAAAAATTTAATTCACTATTTTAGTTTATACTGACTTTTTACGTTAATCCTTAATTCTTTTTAGCTCGGATAAAGTCTTAAAAAAATATATTTTTTTCAGTAACTGAAGTGAAAGCATCCTAGAAATTAGGTCATTCAAATGAAAGTGTAAACATGATGTCGACATAATTTGGTGCGTACAGTCAACTGCCGTTAGTGATTTAATGCATGAGTAACTAAAATGAAAGTACCTTAAAAGTTGGTGACCAAAATGAAAACGTATTAGAAGTTAGATGACCAACTAGGAAATTTACCCTAAAAGTAATTAAATGTTAGAGAGTGAAGACAACCTTAGATTCAACGAAGAGGACAACATATAAGGACAACCCGACCCTTAATTTGTTACTATTAGGTACCCCTTCGTAACCTTAAATCACATGTCACAAATAAAACCATATTCCTTAATTATTTTAGGTTTAGGGTATGGATGTATCTACCCTTGATTTATGATTTATATGGTTTAGACGATTGTTTTAACCGATCTTCATATATCTATTAATCTATCGTATATATAATTATCTTATTATTTATCATTATATTAATATAAGTGTTAATTTCAAAGCTACTATATGTGAATAACGTTATTATCCTTTAAATTTTTAAAATTGAAAATTTTATCCTATTTAAATCTGTAGTTTTATTTATAAAATTTCAACATTCTAAACTTGTTGTGTTTACAAATCAAGATTTAATCAATTATGTTGAGAGTTGAATAAATCTATTAAATTAAAATTTAGCTAAAAAATGGTGAAATATGAAATTCTAAGTTAAATAAAAGGTTCTAAATTATTTTCAATTTGTTTTGAACTAATTAAAAGACTTGTAAACTCAATTTTATAAATCGGTAAAGGATTTTTAAGAATTGAGAGTTTTCCCTCTTTGGTTGTTCATGTAAGTTCAATTTTCTGGAAATATTATATCTAAAAAATTAGGTTTTTTTGATGGCTTAGGTCTATAATAATATAATATTTAGGATGTTTAGAAACATGTTTAGGGATTAAAAATGAAAATTGAGTAATAAAATCACTTATTTCAATTAACTAGTTAAGTTTTTGGTATTAAGAATGGAAAAGCATAAATATGTGAGTTTGTTGTTATTTGAATGTGTTTAAGACTGTAAATGATGTGTATATATTGTGTTTAATAAGTATGAAAAGTGTCGGATCCATCGAGAACCTCTACGAGTAAAGCAAAGGCAAAGGAAAGTTAATTTGAGCTTTCAGCATACGAGCAAAAGCGAATCGGCGAGTGATCGAAAATCACTGCTTCTAAGCACAATTCACTAAGTTACTTGTGAACTTAGGTTAGCCTAAACACCTATCCTAAGTTCTAGGTGTAAGTTTGTTACTTGACCTATGTTATTTTACATGTGATGCTTGTATATTGTGTGATATGTGATACATGTGAGATATTTAAGCTTGTGCTATGTGTATATGACAGTGAATGATAAACAATTTGCTGGTTTTATGCACACCTAAGTGATTTAAAGTGAATATGGCTCTTTGAGAAGTTTTGATAGCATTTGAGTGTGCATTAAAAGTATTTTTGAAAGTGATGTGTATATGTGTTATTGACAAGTGAAAGTGTGCATAAAACAGTAAGTAAATGTGTGTATAAGTGGATATGTTGGCATTGTGATCTCTTGGAACCATTGGATATCATTGACATGCCATGGGATTCTAGATACTCACCACCATTTGTGTAACACCCCTTACCCATATCCCACACCGAGATAGAATACGAGGCGTTACCTTACAATATCACATGCAACCGTTCAATTCTAACTCATTGAAATGTGCCCCAAATTAAAACCTTTTCAAACATCGTCCTATGGACTTTCATATGGGCCTACAAGGCCTAAATCAAGGTTTGGAAACATTCTAGGGCCATTTCAGGCACTTAGGAAACTTTCATCAAAAACTGCTATAAATAAGGCACGCGCCCGTGTGGCCTCTAAACATGACCGTACTGATGACCCGTGTGCCTCACACGGCCTAAGCACCTAGGGACACGCCCGTTCCCCTCGTCTGTGTGGAATTAATTTCTAACATCAACCTATGGAGGTTTTTACATGGCCTGGCACATGCCCGTGTGCCCAGCCCGTGTCCCTCACACAGCCATGACACGCCTGTGTCGCGGTCCATGTGCAAAAACCTTGACATTCTATTTCTGACGTCATCACTCACATGGCTGTGGCACACACCCGTATGGTGTTCGTGTCTTCCACACGGTTGAGACACACGACCGTGTCTCATGCCCGTTTGGTACACTGATGAACATTTAATTTATCAACCTAAGGAGCAGGGGACACACAGCCTAATCACACGCTTGTGAGTAGACCGTATGTCACACACAGCCTAGACACATGCCCGTGTGTCTACCCTTGTGGACAAAAATAGGTTATCTAGCAAGCCTCTTTGCCACCCTGAAACAAGTTCAAATGCATACTCAAACATACCAAGGCTCTAATTCTCAACCAATAGCCATAATTTGGCATCCACACAATTTATTATGATCAATCTAACCAACAAGCATACAACTATCCTAACAATTGCATTCATCAAATTACTTTGCATAATCATAAAACATCAACATTTGCATTCATTGACCAATGATAAATGCCAGCTAATACTTTTGGCCTTATACAAAATGAGGTACTTTCAAAATCAAACCAACACAATTGGCCTAAAATAAATGACATAAACCTAGTCTAGTTTCTACACATGCCATTTCTCAAAATACTTAAATCTAACTAGACCGAGTGATCTAGCCAATAATGTGAACGAGATCTCCGACATCCGATGATCCAATAGCTAGCTAAGTGGCATTATAGGAAAATGGAAAAGAGAGGGGTAAGCATAAAGCTTAGTAAGTCTATATGCAGACATTTAATACCATAATCATGCATTGGACACATAAAATGTAGCTCAACTATACCAATACTGCCAAAACGTGAATTCATTTATTCATCTTACACCTTACCCAATACCCTCAACACCATTTTACGCACAAAGCTTATCTTATTAACCAATACATTCCTTGCACTTATTTATCACCACAATACTCATAAATTTCATTTAAATGATTCCACAATATACACATCCATGCAATAAACCATACAAGATAAATTCACACATAGCCATTCATAGTGACGTTAATAATAAGAAGGTTTCACACTTAGTCCACCATCATGAATAATTTACAGTGGTATCGCACATAGCCCACTTTTATCAATAATTTACGGTGGTTTCGCACTTAGCCCACCTTTATCAATAATTTACGGTGGTTTCACACTTAGCCCACCTTTATTAATAATTTTGGATAATAACACACTTAGCTCACTAATTTCAACTATCATCCAGTTGTTTTGCACATAGCACACCTTTATCTATATTTTATGAAATTTTACACTTACTCTCAATTTTCACATTTTCATCCAATGACAATAAGATTCAACCACATATCATGTAAGGCAATTATGAATAAAAGCATTAATAAAAGAGGTATCATTTACATATAAACTTACCTCGGTATACAAAATGTGGTAACTCGATCTATCTCAATCTACGAGTTTGGCCTTCCCCCGGTCTAAATTCAGGTCTCGTACTTCTTGATCTATATTAATGTAAATTCACAAATTTTAATCACCAATTTAATCTAACCATTCAAAAGTCATAAATTTGATAAAATGACCATTTTGCCCATAGACCTTGGCAAAATGACCATTTTACCCCTAGACTCGAAAATTGATTTTCATCGAATTTCTTCATTAACCAAGCCTAACCAAATTCTTTTTACTCTTATAATTGCCCCGAATTCTCATTATTTCACACAAATATCATCAATTTCAGAAACTTTTCATATTACTCACTTTAGGTGTTTTTCATAGACACTCCTTCACAAAAGTTATTTATTACTCAACCATAACTCATTTTCTTCCATAAAAACTCAGCAATCAACATAATTTCATTCATGGAAACACCCTAAACTTTGCACCATTTTGAAAAATACACCCCTCAATAGGTAGCTCATGCTACAAGGGTTTCAAAAATGTAAAAATTTTCAAGAAAAGCCTTTGGAATCACTTACTTGCAAGGACAAGAGATGGCTAAAATTTTGAAGCTTTCAAACCCCTAATTTACTGGATAATTGGTGAAATAGAAGAGAAATAGAAGAGGATGACACTATTTCTCTTTTTGTTTTATTTTAATCCCATTTTGGCCACCTACCCACTTAATTTTTGACTTTCTATTGTCTATTGTCTCCTATGACTTCTCATGGCCAGCCAACTTAATTTCAAGGGCCTAATTGCATTTTAAAACCTCTAAATTTTAATTCTCTATGTATTTAACTCAATTCACTAGCAAATCGTAACTTTTGCCCTTTATGCGATTTAGTCCTTTTCGTAATTAAGCCTTCAATCACATAAATTAATTTACCAAAATTTTCATGCACCCTTATTAAAATACTATAACACATAAAATAATGCTAAAATAATTTTCTCTAACCTTGGTTAAGTGATTCCGAAATCATATTCCGACTAGGCCCAATTTTGGGCCGTTATAATTTGTTTTTGTTTGGGCATTAAGGCCCTGGGACTAGTTTGGAGAGATAAGGGAATATTGAGCTGAGCTCCATTCATTGGGACTGGTTGGTGTGTTTGTAGAGTGTTTGCTTTATGCTACACTTATATAGGACCGTGGTAGACTCTTTGAGTCATTTGGAGTGTTTAGAGATCCGATTATCTAATGTATTATGTTTTCATACAAGTTTCATAGTCAGAAAATATCAATATATCTACAAGAAATGCTACGAGTTATGTTTAATACAATGCCATGAATGATTGACATATTATGCTTTCTCTCAACCATGGATTGTGTGTTTACTTGTGGCTTTCATGAGTACTCATTGAGCTTGAATAAGCTCACACTATAACAGCCTAGATTAGGGCCTAATCAGAATAGTAATTTTGAGACCAAAAATCTAAAGTAGAGAAGTATAATTTATGATTATTTTTTAAGTTTATGACATGATTGCATGATAGTGATAAAATGCCATGAAGAAATTTTTATGAACAAGTGGTTAATTTGTCCTTTAGGACTAAATTGCAAAAGTTGCAAAATATGAGTTTCTAGAAGCTTTAAGGATGAAATAACATTAGAAAAATTGTTAGGAGTCCTTATTTATGAATTAGACCAATTTTTAGTGTTTGGAAAAAAATGCCCATGGAAGGAAAATTTTCCAAAGAAAGGGCTTAAGGGCATTTTGGTCATTTCGTTAGTTAATGAAATAAAAAGGGAAAAATAAGTCAAAAATAGTGTCCATCTTCTTCCTAGTGTGCCGAAATTCCCAAGCCCTCCACAACTAGAGTTTCTTTCATTTTAGTTGACTCCTAGCCTCGTTTTTCATGTTCTTCGTATTTTTGAAATCCTAGTAGCTTAATCTAGCTATTTCTACCACTAATTTGAGCTAGGGTTTATGTTAAAAATTATACCTATGCATGACATGTGAGGATTTTGATGTCTAGTGGTAGAATATGAAAGTTTAAAGTGTAGTAAACACCGTTTTCTGAGTGATTTTTCATGAAAGTCTCTAATAGAGACCAAATTGTAAAGTTTGTAAAAATGTGTAATAAAAGTGTGAATTACTGAGAAATAGGGGCTATTATGAGCACTAGTAAGATTCAGCTAGGCTTGGGTAACCAAGAAATTAAGTGCATTTCATTATACGAGCCTAGGGACCATTTTGCAAATACGTAAAAGTTTAGGGGCAAAATTATAAATTTTTCCAAAGTATCAATTATGGGATAATTAGCCAATGTGAGTATTAAATAAGTTTAATTTGTCATTTTAGATAAAGAAACACGAAGCCCAGACCGAAACTAGGGAAAAAGTAAGGTGGTGGATTAAACCGAGCATCCGCATACATTTTGGATTTGAGGTAAGTTGTATGTGATAATTTAGCCTTATGTTTCATGAAAATCATTATGATGATTTTCCATGTATTCCATGTTACTTCTATAAAAATATGACATGAATTGTTATAAGAGATGATGAAGAAGTAAAAGAGAAATTTCATGTAAATGATAAAGAATTTGAGGGATACTGTAGTCATGAGTATTATAGGTCCCGTATAAGACCATGTCTAGGACACGACATTGGCATCCACATGAGGTCTCATATAAGACCATGTTTGGGACATGGCATCGGCACCGAGATGAGATATAGATCCCCTGTAAGACCACATCTAGGACATGGCTTGGGCATCTAAGAGAGATCCCATATAAGACCATGTCTAGGACATGGCATCGGTATCATCCTATGATCTCGTGTAAGACCATGTTTGGGACATGACATCGACATCAATATGAGATCCCGTGTAAGACCATATCTGGAAAATGGCTTCGACATCAACTTAAGATCCCTTGTAAGACCGTATCTGGGATATGGGTTTGACATCTTACCATGAGAATGACATTACGGGTATCCTTCGATATTCTAAGCATGTAAATAGAGATTGTATCCAAGTTGATTAGCTAATGAGAGAGACTAAAGTTTCATGATGAGTGTTACAGGTACACTTGAATAAGTCATGAGAAAATATGAAAATGTAAGGCATGAGAATGAGCAAGACATGTAAACAAGTAAGTCATGAGAAAGAGCCAATCAGAAGAGTAAGTAAATATGAGAATAAATATGTTATAAAATTGAGTAAGTTACGAGAAAGAGTAAGAAGTTATATGAATTTCATGATGCCCTATTTGAATGATTTCCATGACATTTATTACTATTTTATTTCATGCAACTTACTAAGCATTTTATGCTTACTCCTTCATTTTTCCCTTTCCATGTAGATTTGTCGAATTAGCTCGGGGATCGATTGAAGTCAGAGCTCTACGTCACACTATCAAGGAATTCATTTTAGTATAGTAAAGTTAGTTATTTTGATGTATGGCATGTATAGGCAGTTGGTTATTTTGATACATGTTATTTTGAGTAGCCGAATATGTTGGCTATTGTTATCACTTGAGTCAAGTTGAAATGGCCTTTGGAATTGTGCTAATATTTATTAAGTTATATTTCATGCAATGTGGATGAAATTCATAAGTATGCAAGTTTACAAGTTAAATAGATTAATGATGGATGAGAATGATATGCATGGTGGCAGGTGAGTGCCTTAATTTCGGATGCTTAGAATGTACATCATGCCATGAGTTGTGAGATTAGAGTTAGTATGAGTCTGTTTGTATTTCAGGGTGGCAAATAGGCTTGGGAAATAACCTATATTGTCCACACGGGTTAGGCACACGGGCGTGTGTCTAGGCTGTGTGTGACACACGATCTGTACCAAGGGTATGTAGCTCAACCGTGTGTCCCTTGCATCTTAAGTAGTTAAGCCAGTATTACACATGGGCTGAGCACACAGGCGTTTGTCTTGGCCATGTGAAATCAAGTTATTCATAATGTTCAAACTGAGTGGTCCACGAGTTGAGGACACAGGCGTGTCTAGGCCGTGTGAGGGACAGGGGCCAAGGACACAGGAGTGTGTACAAGCAGTGTTAAAACTTATAAGTTAGAATTGAGAAATAAATCCAACATGGGCTAGGGACATAGGCGTGTGTGTCCACATGGCCAGCCCACACGGGCGTGTCCCACCTCACACGGGCGTGTGGCCCTGTTTCAAGCAAAATTTTTTATAGAGCTCGAAAGTTCTTGGAATGGTTCCAAATCACTTTCAGTGTATGTTTTGGGCCTCATAAGCTCATAGTAAGATTATTAAGAATGTGTTTGCAAAAGTTTTAATTGGAGCAAGAATTAAGGCTCGTTTTAGTAAGTTTGAGCAAGATTAAGTACGATAATGCCTCGTACCCCATCCCGGTATTGGACTTAGGTATGGGGTGTTACATTTAGTGGTATTAGAGCTAGATTTAGTCAATTCTAGGACTAACCTAGCACATGCATGAGTCTAGCTATACATGCTATACTTATGTACATATGTGATATGATAGTGTGACGACCCCTGACAATCTAAATGTGTTTTCTTATAGTAAATGGATACCAAACGAGCTACGGAAGATGATGTAGAAAGTAACGCGTTGGCTCCCACTGAAAGGACGGTGTCAGCTAGGTTAGAAAATAGACCAGCTGCAGTTAGTCAGGGACGAGAGGCTTAGGAGGCCTTCTTCCAAATGATGAATGAGTGGTTCACAAAGTTCGTTCGAACGAACCCAGCTGCTCAACACCAAGCTCTACCCCCTACTATTCCTCAATCTACCCTGGCATCTCACCAAATTGTAGAGGTAGTAAGATGAGAAAAACCCCCGGTCGATAGGATCTCGAAATAAGGAGCAGAAAAGTTCTGAGGTACTAAAGATGATGACCCAGAAAGAGCCAAATTTTGGCTAGAGAATACCATCAAGGTATTCGATGAATTATATTACACACCTGAGGAATGTATAAAGTGTGTAGTATCTTTCCTACGAGATTGCGCCTACCAGTGGTGGAACACCTTTGTGTTAGTGGTAACAAAGGAGAAAGTAAATTGGGAGTTCTTCTAAGAGGAGTTTCGTAAGAAGTATATCAGTCCTCGCTTTATTGATTAGAAGTGTAAGGAATTTCTAGAGTTGAAGCAAGGTCAGATGACCACAACTGTGTATGAGCATGAGTTCGTGAGACTCACTAAATACGTTCGAGAATGCGTATCCACCGAGGCCATTATGTGCAAGATGTTTGAGGATAGATTAAAGAGGACATTATAATGTTGGTTGGTGTTCTTGAATTGAAAGAGTTTGTTGTGCTAGTAAATAGAGCTTGTAAGTCTGAAGAGTTGGCCAAGAAGAACAGGAAATCTGAGATGGAGTCTCGTGACTCGAGAAGGAGACCGTTTGGTAAGTCGTTCCAATCCTCCTCCAAGAAGTCAAAGGAATTTACTACACGATTAGCTACTTTAGCAGGGTTTTCCAGTAAGGGCAAATGAGACATTATTCAGCCTCCAAAGCTTAGATCACCTCCATTGCGAGTGTGGGTAACACTCGACCCAGTAGACCAGGGTCCTTTCAGTGCAGTAGATGCCACCTCGATGAATGCCTGACACATGAGAGAGCTTGCTCCAAATGTTGTTCTTAGGACCACTTTATTGGAGAGTGTCCTGAGATGGCCGAAAAAGACAAGGATCAGAGTGCAAGATCGAGTAATGCTCCCTCTAGAGGCAGACCCCAGAGGAACCTAGGTACGGGAGTGAGTAGTAAAGGCACACTGAAAGAATAGACTATGAGACCCGAGGGTAGAGCGCCATTCGCGCTCGCGAAGAGGCATAATCACCCGGCATACTCACGGGTATATTTTCTCTTCATGAAACTTCTGTTATTGCTTTGATAGACCCGGGGTCTACCCACTCATATATTTGCATGAGAATAGTCTCTAGCATGAGTATACCCGTAGAGTCTATGGAATTTATGAGAAAAGGATCCCATCCCCTAGGCAAATGTGTGTTGGTAGACAAAGTATGTAAAGATTGCCCTTTGATGATTAGGGCTCATTGTTTCCCAGCTAACCTCATGCTTTTGCCATTCGAGGAATTTGATGTAATCCTTGGTATGGACTGGCTAACCATGTAACACCCCTAACCTGTATCCATCATCAGACTATGGTTACGAGGCATTACTGATCAATACAAATCAATATACAATCACCTTACGTACACATATCATCCACCATCACATAATTGTCATACATAAGCATAAAGTCCCTTTAGAAGGTCTTCAAGACCTTAAATATGCTTACGGAATGAGTCGGGACTAAATTGATAACATTTAAAACTTTGAAGAGACTTTGAAAATTTTTCCTTTTCAAACAAGGCACACGCCCGTGTGGCTAGGCCGTGTGTCCCACACGACTGTGCCTCACAACTTATTTTAGCCCGTGCGCAACATTGACCAGGGTCACACAATTACTAGACACGTCTGTGTGCCCAGCCTGTGTTATCTTGAGTTGGCCACCCGGTCACCAGACACGACTGTGTGTCCAGTCCGTGTGCCATACTGTCCATATTTTCACATTTGGACAAAAACAAAAATTGAGACATGAGGCTTTGTAGTATTCGAAGCAACGATTACGAAAACATAGAAATTATCAAAAACAAAAGAAAACTCATACCTTAATCACAATATAAAATTGGTGAACCTTATTTTGCTTTTGTTCTATAATTTTTCTTTTATTTTCGGCTAAAAGAACATTAAATGAACACATTTCATGATTTGTTTTATTTAATTGACAAATATTTACTCATTTACCAAAAAGGCCCTTTATTAAGAAACATGAAAAATTCATAATTTAAGGTCATTTATGACTATTATCAAATAGAATAACATAATTGTCACATAAGGCCATCATACTTAAAAGCCATTTCAATTAAACATATGAACATGTAACATGCTAATTTTACCTTTTATGCATTTTAATCCTTTATCAAATTAAACACTCAAACAGACAAATTAAATCACAGAAATTTCACAGATATCAATTCACCTATTTTAGGCACAGAGAATAATATTTAAATAATTTTTAGACTCGGATATGTGGTCGCAGAACCACTATTCCAACTAAGGTCTAAACTGGGCTGTTACAACTCTCCTCCCTTAGGGATTTTCATCCCCGAAAATCTTACCGTTAAATATATTCGGATGTTGTTCCTCATAGCATCTTCAGGCTCCCACGTAGCCTCTTCTAGGCCGTGTCAATGCCACAATACTTTTACTAACAGGATTTTCTTATTTTGCAATTCTTTCGCAATTCTTATTCATAAGTCATATCAGACTGAATTTCTATCTCAGACAAACTAATCATATGAGAAGGATTAGATTTGTACCGTCGAAGCATCGAAACATGAAAGACATTGTGAATCTTTTCTAGTTCAGGTGGCAAAAGCAATCTATAAGCAGCTAGACCAACTCGCTCGATGACTTCATACGGCCTGATGAACCTCGAACTCAATTTGACCTTTCTACCGAATCTGAATAATTTCTTCCACAGAGAAACTTTTAGGAATACTTTGTCGCTGATCTCAAATTCAATATCTTTCTGTTTCAAATCCGCATATGATTTCTGACGATCAAAAGCTGCTTTCAGACTATTACAGATTACTTTCACTTTTTGTTCAGTCTTTTTTATTAAATCAACCCCGTATATCTTATTTTCAGTAAGCTCAGACCAATGTAATGGAGCATGGCATTTCCTACGATATAAAGCTTCGTACGGTGCCGTTTTAATACTCAATTGAAAACTGTTATTATAAGCAAATTCAATCAAAGATATATATTGTTCCCACGTACCTTCAAACTCAAGAATGCAATATCTCAACATATCCTTAAGTATCTGAATGATCTGCTCGGATTGACCATTTGTTTGTGGGTGAAAAACAGTACTGAAATGTAGTCTCGTACCTAAAGCTTATTGTAATTTCTTCCAGAATCGTGAAGTAAATCTCAGGTCTCTCTTTGACACAATGGATAATGGCACCCCGTGCAATCTCACAATATCAGAAACATAAAGTTTAGCTAAATTTTTGAGTGAGTAATCGGATCGTACTGGAATAAAATGAGCTAATTTCGTTAGTCGATCGACTACAACCCAAATCGTATCTTTCTTTTTCGGAAATAGTGGCAAACCTGAAACAAAGTCCATCATCACTCTGCCCCATTTCCACTCGGGAATCATAATAGGTCGTAACAAATCGGATGGCACCTGATGTTCAACTTTGACTTGCTGACATACTAAGCATTTCAAAACAAGGTCAGAGATGTCTCTTTTCCTTCCTAGCCACCAATAAAACTGTTTCAGATCATTATACATTTTCGTACTTCCCGGATGTACAGTAGTCTACTGTTGTGAGCTGCACTCAAAATCATCTAAATTAACTCTAGATTTCTCAAAACACAAAGTCTATTTTTGAATCTCAGACAATCATCTTTATCAACTTGGACTTTAGAATCAGATTCGAAACTAAACTGAACTCGTTTGGCTATCAATTCATTATCAACTTTCTAAGCTTCGCAAATTTGTTGGATAAACAACGGTCTTACTTTTAATTCAACTAAAACAAAATTATCATTATACAGAGCTAAATAAACATTCATTGCATGCAATGTGAACAATGATTTCTGGCTCAGAGCATCAGCTATAGCATTTGCTTTTCCCGGATGATAATCAATGTCAAGCTCATAGTCTTTTAACAGTTCTAACCATCTTCTCTGTCGTAGATTCAAATCTTTCTGAGTCATTAAGTATTTTAGACTTTTATGATCAGAAAACACGTGGCATTTTTCATCGAACAGGTAGTGGCGCCAAATCTTCAAAGCAAATACAATCGCAACTAACTCAAGGTCGTGCGTTGGATAATTCTTTTCGTGTGGTTTTAACTATCTCGAGGCATAGGCTATAACCTTGCCTTCCTGTATCAAAACGCAACTGAGTCCATTTAACGAAGCATCACTAAAAATCACTATTCTTTACCCTATTTAGGCTGTACAAGTATCGGAGCTTTAGTTAACATAGCTTTCAACTATTCAAAACTATTCTTACATTTATCGGACCACTCTAACTCTAACACCCCAAACTCAGCCCAGACGTTATGGCCGTATCTGGGGGTGTCACATTGTAGGGGCGTATCGTAAAATTTGATGTTTGAAAACTTCGAGATCAATTGGTCAAAAATATTATTAAATCATAACTTTAAAACAGATTTCTCTTTTAAAAACCATACACCATTTTTTATTAGCTTTTAAAGCAAATGATATCTAAAAATTTAAGCTAGGTCCAAATTCTTTTAAAGCATTTAGAGTTGGTTGTAAACCTTATGCTGTTAATGCAAAACTTATTACTTAAAAAAAAACATTATTAAACTTTCACGACCGTTTACCACGGAAGCCATTCTTGAAAAACATTTATGTATTTGCATTGGTTTTGAAAAATGTCATTTTCGTTTTAAAACCCAAGACTAAAAAAAAATCAGAAGCTAAGCAGTTGAAAAATAATAAAATCCCGAAATTAAAATAAAAACCACGGAAAGGTTTTATTACAATAAAAACCCAAATGAAAGAAATGTAATTAAAGCAAAGTAATTTAAAGTACTTAAAATCCATTTGTCCATTGTGTGGCCACCTCCGAATCCTCTGTTAGGTCGAACCGACACATCTCTAGGGGTTACCTGAAAAATTAAAAAGAGGGGTGAGTTTACGAAAACTCAGTGTGTACTACCCCATCAATCAAATAACATGCATCACATCAATCTGGGCCTAAGCCCATTACAGTATCAGTGGCAATTGGGCCTGAGCTCATAAAAGCCTCGGTTGGGCCTAAGTCCATATTAGTAATAGAATCAAAATATACAATGCATAAAACCTAACCAACCCTGCACTCCGTCTTTTGTCCAACCCTACACTCCTGTAGAGATTAAATCGACCCACCCATCCCTACAATCCTAATGTAGCACTGGTTGCGGCACTAACCAATATTGCAGCAGAGCTGCCAATCACATAATCGACTTAAAGCCATTGGTGGGTCTATAGTCGTCTAGCGCGACCCGTGCAACCCTAACAAATCAGTTACTTCCTCCAATCAATGATCCCACCCCCATACAGGATAATGGCACATGTGAATGCAAACATATTATTAGATAGCATGCAAAAACAATCACATATCACATAGGGGTATTTTAGTCATTTTGGCCTTTAGGGGCATAACGATCATTTTAGGGTCTGGGTACACTTACCGATCTATTTGTAGGCCCATGGTTGTCTCGCATGACTCGTGCAACCTTTTTCAATCAAAATGTACAATTGGGCCCAAAGCCCATTACATAGCCCAAGTGGGGCCCACATGCTTATTTGGCCCGCTAAGCCCAAAATCAACCTTAGCCATGTGAACGACATAGCCAGGTCCATTATTTCTACATGTCCATGACAAAGACCAGTGTGGGGGCCACGAGCCCATTGGGCCCATATGGCCAACTTCGGCCCAAAATCGACCTAAGCCCATGAGGTCGCTCATGGTGGCCTCTACTATCACATTGAATTTTCCAAACGCACGTTCGCACGCTCGTGTGGCAACTATTTCTGAACTTTCAGCTTTTCACCGTTCTACGATCTATTAGTGTGAGTACACACCTATTACTAAGTGTGCTAAGATGCGCATACGTCCACATCCTACATTGACACAGGATACCCAGTCAGTTTATACATCGGTAAAGGTTCATAAACATCTTAATTCCCAAATCGTCCATTACTCTCACTGTACTTAATACCTAAACGGCTTTACTATCCTAGATCACTGACTAGCGTTGACCCTTGTCCCTTGTTGATTATCTGCATTACAAACAGATCCAATTAGACCAAAAAGATTAACCGAGTGGATTACATACACTAACGCTGATTACAGAATAATAAAACCCCAAAGTAAGGAAGGATAATATTCGACCTTACTCAAGATTCCATGACCGAGTACTTACCCTCAATCGAACGATGAGTGAGGGGTTTCAACCACTCCAAACTTTGATAACACCACACCTAACAGAGAAGAAGGGAATGTAACACCCCAAACCCGGCTTGAACGTTATGGCTGAATCTGGCGGTGTCACATTGGAGTGTCTTTTTGAAAACTCGTTCTCGTTGCTAAATGCCCATTTGAAGATTAAAGCCTCTTTGTTGAAAATGACTCATTTGAGGTGTTTTTTGAAAACATATTTTTGTTTGAAAACCTGCTTCCTGTTAAAACCTTATTACGACTTAATTGAAAATCTGTTTATCAAATTCAAATGTTGTTGCACTTTAAAATCTTTGTTGCAGAAGCTTAAAAGAAAGAATTGTGTTACGAAAACGTAATGTTTTGAAAACCGTTAATATTTTGAAAAACCGCGTCCTACTTCTAGTAAATATAATTCGTTCAATTTACCCTACGGGGGTAATTCAGTCATTTTACTTTCTGGGGGTTAGTTCAGTCATTTTCAACAGAGTGGGTTTAAACTCACCTACCAACCCAACAGAAGGTCTACGATCATCTCGTGCACCCGAAACAGTCATAACAGTGCAATTGCGCCCAAGGCCCAATATGCGACCCAAGTGGGCCTACACGCTCATGTGGCCCATCTGGCCCAGAATTAACCACGGTTATGCAACTACACAGCCCTGTCCATTATTTACCACAAAACTTAAATTTAAATCCGTGTGACACCCATGAGCCCATTGGGCCCACACGGCCTATTTTGGCCCATCGAGGCCCAGAATGGCCTAAGCCCATGAGAACTCTTATGACGGCCTACAATCATATCGAATGTTCTCACACCTGCCTTCGTGTGCTCAAAGTGACAACCGTTGTTGTATTTTGGGCTTTTTGGCTTTTGCCGATCTATAGACAAAATGGTGTTAGTACACATCTTTTGGCTTTTTAGTCGATTATCAAATATAGGGTATTATTACACACTTGTTTGTGAACTAGCTAAGATCCACGCTCTTCGAATCCTATAATCAATTAGGATAAACGTATCAAATTAATAAAGTTAAGAACTGTGTAAGCCCAATCAATACTAACCTTGACTAAACACTAATCGATTTCTTGCCTTTGATTCCCAACTAGAATAGACTACACGATCCCTAACGACTAGGTGCAATACAACCGCAATCTCTTAAGCACCAACACCATTTGAACAGTTAAATCCCGAAGAGAAACGCTTACCCTAAATGTGTAATCTAGATGCGAAGGAGAGACTATCGGCCAGACCTAGACACACCCCTAGTTGATCAAAGAATCAACCATTAAAGCTAGAACCATAAAAAATGAGGGATAACACAACCAACCAAAACAAAATAGAAGAATGGTTACCAACCAACCGAATCAAGAATCGAAAGTGACTAGTGCGGAAATTGACTACCCAAGATAGAGAGCCGAAGTAGAATAAAAAAAGAATAAGAAATAAACATAACTTACCACTCGTTACTACCACTTCAGTATAGAAACCGATCAACGAAGGAGAGGAACAAAATCGGTACGGAGTCAAGACTAAACGCCAAAAGAATAAGGAAAGAAGAGGGAGGGGAGATTCAGCTAAAGTAACACCAATAGAGAATGATCAGAGGAAAAGAAGGATCACCCAACCAAACGGACAAGAACCGATTCGAAAAGGGAAGAAAAGAAAGAAATGCAAATAGGGAGGAAGAGTGTACTCGGTTAACCTCATGGTTGTCAAAGGGAGAAATTTGGTCACCACCAAAAGAATGCCAAAAAGAATAAAAAAAAGAGAGAATGAGTAGATGAGATCGACCAAAAGAAAACAATCCACGGAGCAAAGACAATAGGCAGTATATTCGGCCAAGGCTTGGAAAAATCGAGAAGAGACAATAGAGGAAGGATGTTTTCGGCAAAGGTTGAAACAAAAGAAGAGAAAAGAATGCGTTTAGGAAAAACGTAATACTAGAAATTCGGTAATCAAGAGAAGAAAAAACCCAAATGCACCTAACTTAAAATTGGCCTTCATGAACAAAGCTGAATCCGTACCAAGAGAAAGAAAAGCAGTGCCAGCTGAATTTCTAAGCTCCCAAACCCATTCGGCACCATCTCCCGATACACTTTAAATTCCTATTTTTCCTCCACAAATCACCCCTCTAATCTTTCCTTGATTTTTTCCCAACATCTCTCCCCCTTATCCCTCCACAAACTTCCCATGACTAATTCAACAACTACATCAGCAGAGTTTCAAAGGATTTCTGTTACTCACATGACAAAAGCACAAAATAAATGTTCTTTTGTGCATAAAGTGATTCGAACTCCAGTCCCTTAAACTCACTGCCATGCCACTTACCTCTTTACTAGCGGCTCTGTATGTCATATTTTAACTACAAATATTTAAAAGGTCTACCTCCAAACATCAAAGGTTTTAAGCACCAAAAAATGAATTTTTTACTAAAGCTCAGGTTTGAACCCAAGACTTCTCCAACACTCTCAAACACTCCTAAACCACTCAAACATACCATTATTGATATCACTATCCAACACAACTAAACACCTATGTGTCGTCTCCTAACTGTTCCCTTGCTCAAGGCTCAATACTTCTAGGCCCAAATTCGGGCCATTATAGGGAAATCGGTAGCAAGACAGAGAAGGGTAAGATACCTTTAATTTTTGAGCAGCACAAGAGTAAGGTGCCTTGAAAAAGATTAGAAAACTAAGAATAAGTCAAATCCACTTACCGCTTGACAGAGATCAATTGTTAATCCAATGACAGATTAAAGAGGCGCAAATGAGGGAAAATAAGTAGGGGATGTAAACAAACAATGAAATCTGAATAGCAAGAGGATATTATTCAACCAAATCTTGGAATGAAGGAAAAGAAATATTTGAGAAAGACAAGGGGGTTATAATTGACTTTAGGAAGAAAAGGAAAGAAAAAAAGTAGATGGAGCGGAAGGAATAGTTGACCAAAGCCTTGAATGAAATTGAGAAGCCAGAAAGAGAGAGTGGGTTTCGACAGGGGTTATCAAAATGAAAGATAAAAGATGATCGTACACTTGACAGAAACAATGGGAAACAAAACAACAAAGAAAGAAAAAGAAAATGCATGAGAGGTCACTTCCCAAATTAAATTCGGCAATACAAAGAAAGGAGAGAAAAGAAACTTCGATATTCAAGAATTTTGGTAACAAACTGACCAAAAGTGCCAAAAGCTGAAATAGCCAAAAGAGAAAATGGCATCACCTCCCCTACACCGCACAAAGCTAAATTCTCCACCAAGCAAAGAGTTCCCTTCGGCACAAACTTCTTACTAACTCAATCCCTTGAATTTCTCTGCATTATCCTTCCTAAAATCCCTCTTGCAACCTCCCAAGAGTGATTCAAACTTTCTTTATCAATGTTCGATTCCAACTCCAACACTTGCTCAACAAATGAGTAAAATAAATACTCCTTTGAGCAGGGAGTGACTCAAACCTAGTCCCCCTTAGAAGCACCCACACGCCACTACCACTGGACCATCGAGCTCATTGTGTCAAGTTTTACCCATCACAATTTAAGAAGCATTCATCCTAGAGTCAGGGTTCCCCTAATGCTTACAAATAAAATTTTCCAAAAGCCAGAGCTTGCACCCAGGGCTTCCCAGAGATCCCAAACATTCCAAAATCACTAACCCAGCAGTGCTAACATGTATTTCAAGTCACAACATACAAACTTTAAAAAATTAGATTTTTGGGGCGTTACACAAAATTTACATCTTTTTAGAGAAATCTCATTAACAGAGGTGCAATCATAGAGAAACCTTTTACAAACCGACGATAATACCCAGCAAGTCCCAGAAAACTACGGACTTCAGAAACATTTCTTGGAGGCTTCCAATCTAAAATAGCTGAAATTTTGCTCGGATCAACACAAATACCTGATGCAGGCACAATGAGGCCCAGAAAACTAACTTCTCGCAACCAAAATTTACATTTACTAAATTTCATGAAAAGTTGCTTATTTCGCAAAGTCTGTAGCACAATTTTTAGATGCTCAGCTTGTTCATTTTTTTTCTGTGAATAAATCAAAATGTCATTAATGAACACAACAACAAATTCATCTAAATATGGTACAAAAATTCTATTCATCAGATCCATAAACACAACAGGAGCATTCGTTAATTTGAAATGTAATAGCCCGAATTAGGGGCTAAACAGAATAGTGGTTTCGAAACCATGAATCTGAGGTCTAAAATATTTTTTCCGACTGAGTTTTGATGTTTATTTGGTGTTGGAATAATTATGTGAAATTTTGGTACATGAATTTTAATGTTTGCATGTCCAATTTGGTAGGATGGACTAAATTGCAATATGTGAAAAATATAGGTTTTAATCCATAAATGTACTTGATTGAATTGGAATTTTAAATTAGAGGTCCTTATACCATTTTAACCTTATTTGGACAAAAATACCCAAGGAAGGGTGGAATACTAAAGGTTTTTAATGAAGGGTATTTTGGTCATTAGTTAATAAAAGAAATAAAAAGGGAAAATAAGTAAAAATTTGCCCATCTTTCTTCCTCCCTTGGCCGAATATGAAGAGCCACCATAGCTAGGGTTTCTTCCAAATTTCAAGCTTGATTGTAAGTACCTCCTAGCCCTATTTTTAATGTTCTTCGTATTTTTGAAGTCCTCGTAACTTGCTCTAGCTATTTCTACCACTATTTCAAGCTAGGGTTGATGTTTAAATTTTACCCATGGATGACATAGATGTGTTTTAATGTTTTGTGGTGGAATATGAGAGTTTAAAGTGTGGTGAACAACTTTTATTAGGTGATTTTTGATGAAAACTTCATAAAGGACTTATTTGTAAAAGATGAAATTTGGTGTGCATAAATTGTGAAATGATAGAAATTTAGGGCTGTTATAAGAGGAAAAATGGTTTGGCTAGGCTTGAAATACATGAAAATTTAATGAGAATCATAAACCGAGCCTAGTGACTAAAGTGTAAAATTGAGAAAGTTGGGGTCAAATTGCAAAAATTACTATAGAAAGATTTTGGGCTGTTTTGTGTAATGTGATTATTAAATTAGCTAAATGCGTGGTTATAGATCAAAAAGATCGAAGAATCGACTTTGACGAAGGCAAGGGCAAGGTTTCGGACTAATTTGCAAATTATTGCATTTTGTTATCGAGGTAAGTTTATTTGTAAGTATTACATCTATTTTAATTTCATAAATATAAATTACTGTATGATATGGAAAATGCTGGATAACTTTTATGATTTGGTGAATTATGGAAATTTGGTGTTCCCGATTAAACTATCGAAAAAATGAAAGATACGGAGATGTGTAGCTAGGTCACATGTGTGCTTCTGAGGATAGGACACCATATGTACAAGAGAGCTATGAGATGTTATGTGAAGCTAGGTCACATGTGTAATACAAGGTGTATACCATGGGTACAAGAGAGCTACGGGATATTCTTACATATGTAGCTAGGTTACAGTGTAATACTGTGTGTATACCATGTAGATGCAAGAGCTATGAACTAAAAATAGGTAGGTCACATGTATGTTACTGGGGGTACAACATGTAGACACGAGAGCTGTGATATATGTCGCTAGGTCACATGTGTGATTTTCGAGTGTTGGACACCATGTAGACACGAGAGCTACGAGATATAATGGCTAGGTCACATAGGTGATGATGAGAGTTCACCATGTGTACACGGGAGCCGGATCATGTGTTGGTGGAGCTATGTGTTGAAACCACTGAATATCGAATGTTATTCCGAAGGGTTCAACAGGAAAGTTTACAAATGATTTTCGTGTGGTTATGTGGTGTGTAAGCACATGTGTAAATATATGAGTAAGCGATGTCATAGGGAAATTGCATGTGTGTGACAGGGTGCATGTGAATTTGAGTAAATTAAAATATTGTGCTTGATGTGTATATGGATAATGGTAAGATAGGGTGGTAAGTTGATATGTTAAGATATGACTCTTGATATTAAAAATGTGGTATGATGTTAATTATTTGCATATAGACTTACTAAGCTTTTCAAAAGCTTACTCCTTTCTCTTTTCTCTTGTTTTATAGAGTAGTCAAGCCAGCTTAGAGATTAGGAAGCGTTGGAAGATCACCCACACTATCCACAATGTTCTTTTGGTATTGTAATATGTACTCTTTTGGACTATGGCATGTATAGGGACTTAGTGGTGTTGTAAATGTCATGATGGTTTGGCTATATTGTGGCAATTGTCAATAGTTAAGTCATTTTGTAATTAAGGCCATATGATTTGGCCAATGCTGATATTGGTTATTTATATATCCTTATGAGGTAATTCACGAAATATTTGGTGTGTTTGTGTGTGGTTAAGTTGAAATGGATGATTGATGGTTAAATGAGATAATTTAGATGCCTAAAAATGTGCATGGAATGTGGTAATAAAATTGGTGCAATTTGTATATGTTTTGGGACAAAGAATACCTTGGAAAATAGCCTAACTTAGGGCCACACGACCAACCCCCACGACCATGTCTGTAGGGCGTGTGAATCTTGTATGAAAATTTTGGAGACTAACGACGTCACATGACTTGGTCACACGGGCGTGTCCCGTGGCCGTGTGACCAAAATTGCATGCTGATGTCATAAAGAAAATGTCCCAGTTTTTCACACGGGGAAGCCACACGGACGTGTCGAGGCCATGTGAAGGACACGGGCCAAGGACTCGGGCATGTGCTCGGTCGTGTGAAAACCCCTGTAGGTTCGAAATGAAAAATAATTTTCCAACAATTAGACACGGGTAGGGGACATTGGCGTGTGTGACCACACGGCCAACCCTCACGGGCGTATCCCTATCTCACACGGGCATGTGCCCTGTTCTTGACCTAATTGTCCAAAATTTTTTTGAGTTCTCGGTTTAGTTTCGAACCCCTTCCAAATCATGTTTTGGGCCCTGTAGGCCCATTTTAAGGATTATATGATTTATTACAAAATTTTTTAATTTGGAACAAGATTTCATGGTTTGATTTTGTATGTTTGGTTATAATATTGTCCAGTAATGCCTCGTACTCGGTTTCGATATCGAACCTAGGGAAGGGGTGTTACATTTAGTGGTATTAGAGCTATGGTTTAGTCGGTTCTCGGACTATCGTAGCGTTGTGCATGAGTCTAGCTATACATGCGATAGATATATTGTGATAGTGTGGTGACTCTTGACCTTTTTAAACTGGGTTTTTGTTTTTATATAGTAATGGATTCCGAATGAGTTGCAACTAATGATGCTACTAGTAATGTGCCGGCTCTCGCGCAAGGGACCGCACCTATAGAAAGTAGAGGTGAGAGTCTGAGTCAAGGAGACGAGGCTCGAGATGCCTTTCTTTAAATGATGAATGATTGGTATACTGATTTTGTTAGAGCAAATCCTACTGCTCAACCCCCTCATTCCTCGCCTATATCACAACTAGTCCCCATAGCCCCACAGGGAATTGATTTGGCAAGGGTGACTAAACCTCCGGTAGATAAAATTTGTAAACAAGGGGTCAAAGAGTTTAGAGCTAATGTTGACGATGATCCAGAAAGGATAGAGTTCTGGCTCAAGAATTCCATACAGGTATTTGATGAGTTGTCTTACACACCTGAGGAGAGTTTAAAATGTGTCGTATCTTTACTAAAAGACTCAGCCTATCATTGGTGGAAAACATTAATATCTGTGGTCCCGAAGGAAAGAGTGATATGAGATTTCTTTTTGGAAGAGTTTTGAAAGAAATATATAAGTCAGAGATTTGTTGATAAAAAACGGAATGAGTTCCTTGAGTTGAAGCAAGGCAAGATGATGGTAGCTGAGTATGAACGTGAGTTTGCTAGGCTAAGTAAATATGCACAAGAGTGTGTCTCTATTGAAGCAATGGTGTGTAGAAGATTTAAGGATGGGCTTAATGAGGATATGAAAGTGCTTGTGGGAATTCTAGAAATAAAGGAATTCATGGTATTGGTAGATAGAGCTTGCAAAGCGAAGGAGTTAAATAAAGAGAAGAGAAAAGCAGCTATTGAAGCTCGAGATGCCAGGAAAAGGCCGGTAAGTAAATCCTTTCAATCTCAATCAAAGAGGACTAAAGAAACAAATCCTCGAACGATAGTTTTAGCTGGATACTCACATCGAGATTGGGGTAAAACATATTCTGGTCCTAAAGCCCAGAGTACTTCGGTGGCCAGTATGGGGAACGTGAGATTTTATAGACCTAGGTGTCGAAATTGTGGTAAAAGGCATATTGGTGAATGTTGGGGAACTAACGGAGCTTTTTTTAAATGTGGTTCCCTAGATCATTTTGTTAGAGATTGCCCTGAGAAAGTGGGAGATGAGAAATTTCAGAGTTCTAGACCGAGTAATACTACTAGTAAGGGTAGACCACCGAGGAACGTCGGAGGTGGAGCTAGTAGTAAAATCATAGCAAAAGATACAGTTGTGAGATCCGAGATGAGGACACTTGGTAGAGCTTATGCTATGCGAGCTCGTAAGGAGGCATCATCTCCTGATGTGATTACTAGTACATTCTCACTTTATGATACTGATGTCATTGCATTGATAGATCCAGGCTCCACTCATTCTTATATTTGCATAAAACTAGTGCATAGTAAGAAACTGCCCATAGAGTTAACTGAATTTGTGATTAAAGTGTCGAACCCATTAGGCAAATTTGTGTTGGTAGATAAGGTTTGCAGGAATTGTCCTTTGATGATTCAATGATACTATTTTTCGGCTAATCTGATGTTGTTGCCATTTGATGAGTTCGATGTTGTTTTGGGGATGGATTGGTGAGCATTACATGATGTCAAAGTGAATTGTAGGCGAAAAGCCCTTGAGTTAAAATATGAAAATGGTGGAATTCTTTGGGTTGGAACAAATGAGTCAAGTAAGATACTGGTGTGATTTCTTGTATGACTGCTTAGAAATGTATGAAAAAGGGGTGTGAAACTTATCTAGCATATGTGCTGAATACTAAGGTGTCAAGATTGAAACTTGAATCTGTACCAGTAGTTTGTAAATTTCCAGATTTGTTTCCAGAGGAGTTACCTGGGTTACCTCCTGTCAGAGAGATCGAGTTTGCCATTGATTTGTTACCCGGGACTGCTCCTATTTCCATTGCTTCATAAAAAATGGCTCCGAATGAATGGAGAGAGTTAAAGGCTCAGTTACAAGATTTGATGGAAAAAGGGTTCGTGAGACCAAGTTTTTCTCCATGGGGTGCTCCTGTATTGTTCGTAAAGAAGAAAGACGGATCGATGAGCCTTTGTATAGATTATAGGCAACTTAATAAGGTGACTATCAAGAAAAAGTATCCATTGCTGAGAATTGATGATTTGTTTGACCAATTAAAGGGAGCAACGATGTTCTCTAAGATTGATTTGAGATTCGGTTATTACCAACTAGGGTTAAGGAATCCGATGTGCCGAAGATCGCCTTTAGAACGAGGTATAGACACTACGAATTTCTTGTCATGCCTTTTGGTTTGACTAATGCACCGGCTATGTTTATGGATTTGATGAACCGGATTTTCTGACAGTATTTGAATAATTTTTTTATGGTACTTATAGATGACATATTGATCTATTCTCGGGATGAGTTAGAACATGCTGAGCATTTGAGAACGGTGCTGCAAATTCTAAAGAAAGTGTTTGCTAAGTTTAGCAAGAGTGAGTTTTGGCTCAACGAAGTTGGGTTCTTAGGACATATAGTTTTGGGTGATGGCATTCGGGTTGACCCGAGCAAAATTTCGGCGATTATTGATTGGAAGCCGCCTAAGAATGTGACTGAAGTTAGAAGCTTTCTTGGTTTAGTTGGATATTATCGACTCTTTGTCGAGGGTTTCTCCATAATTGCTTCTCCTATGACCAAACTGCTTCAAAAGAATGTTAAATTTGAGTGGACGGAAAAGTGTCAACAAAGTTTTGATAAGTTGAAAACTAAATTTACTGAGGCATCAGTGTTAGTGCAACCCGAGTCGGCAAAAGAGTTTGTGATCTATAATGATGCGTCACTAAATGGCCTTGGATGCATATTGATGCAAGAAGGCAAGGTTGTGGCTTATGCTTCGAGGCAACTAAAACCATATGAAAAGAATTACCCGACACATGATTTAGAGTTGGTCGCTATTGTTTTTGCTTTGAAGATTTGGCGCCATTATTTGTATAGTGACAAATGTCAGATTTTTATCGATCATAAAAGCTTGAAATACTTGATGAATTAAAAGGAGTTGAATCTGAGACAACAGAGGTGGCTTGAGTTACTAAAGGATTACGAGCTAGTGATTGAGTACCATATTGGGAAACCAAATGTTGTTGCGAATGTTTTGAGCAGAAAATCATTGTATGCTTTGCGGGCTTTGAACACGGGTTTGACATTATTTGATGATGGTTCCATCCTAGTCGAGTTGAGGGCTAGACTACTATTTCTTCAACAGATTTGCGAATGAACTGCAAGCTAAGATGGTTCAGTACGAAACAGGTGGTGACTATGATTTTCGAGTAAGTCTGGATAATTGCTTGATGTTTTGTGATAGAGTTTGTGTACAGAAGGATAATGGGTTAATTCAAAAAATTTTGCATGAGGCACATAGTGGGTGTTTATTAGTACATCCCGGTAGTGTTAAAATGTAGAATGATTTGAAGAAACTGTATTGGTGGTTGGGCATGGAAAATGACATTTCAGAGTTTGTGACGAGGTGTATAATTTTTCAGCAAGTGAAGGTTGAACATCAGGTACCTTCGAGTCTTCTTCAGCTCGTAATGGTCCCCGAATGGAAGTGGGACAATATTACGATGGATTTTGTGACAGTTCCGCCTCTGACACCGAAGAAGAAAGATGCTGTGTGGGTCATTGTTGATAGATTGATGAAGTCGGCTCACTTTATTCCTGTACGTGTTGATTTCTCACTCGATAAATTGGTTGAATTATATATTGCTAAAATTGTGAGATTACACGGAGTACCTGTGTCTGTTATATCGGATAGAAATCTGAGGTTCACCTCAAGATTTTGGAAGAAGTTGCAAGAGGCGCTAAGTACAAAATTGAATTTTAGTACTATCTTTCACCCTCAGACTGATGGCCAATCCGAGAGGGTAATACAAGTTCTTGAAGATATGCTTCGGTGTTGTGTTTTAGAGTTTGAGGGTAGTTGGAAAAAGTATCTACCTTTGGTGAAATTCACCTACAACAACGGTTATCAGTCAAATATACAGATGGCACCGTATGAGGCATTGTATGACTGAAAGCACCGAACTCTATTGTATTGGACTGAGCTGAGTGAAAAATAGATACATGGTGTTGATTTAGTTAGGGAGACCGAGGAAAAAGTGAAGACAATTCAAGATTGTTTGAAAGCTGCTTTTGACCGATAAAAGTCTTATGCTGATTTGAAAAGAAAGGAAATTGTGTAACACCTCTTACCCGAGTCAAACGCAGGGACGAGGTACGAGGCGTTACCATGTTGAATCATACTAAATCATGTAAACTCGGACTATAAAATTTCATTCCTGATTAAAAATTTTTATTCATTCTCTTAATAACCTTATCCTGGGCTTACGAGGCCCAAAATGCAAGTCGGGTATTTTCCGGGCTGATCCGGGAACTTTCGGGACTTAGAAAATTTTGCCTTAAAACATAGAAAATTTTTGCCTTAAAATAGGGCCACACGCCCGTGTGGGATGGGACACAACCATGTGGGCTAGCCGTGTAGTCACATACGCCCATGTCCCTTGCCCGTGCTGAATTTATTTCTTATCTTCAACTTACAGGGGTTTGGACACGGCTCGGGCACACGCCCGAGTCCATGACCCGTATCCCTCACATAGCCTAGACACGCCTGTGTCAATAACCTGTGGGGCACTCTGACGTAAACACTATAAACTTTAAGGGTTCACACGGCCAAGGCACACGCCCATGTACTTAGCCCATGTGCAGCACTGAATTAACCCCAAGACAACTTGGGTTTAACACGACCAAAGCACATGCCCATGTGCTCTGCCCGTGTTCAACATTGATTTAGCTAAACTAGATGCAAGGGACACATGGCTTACTAACATGCCTTTGGGGGCCGACCGTGTGTTACACATGGCTTAGGCACACGCCCGTGTGCCCAACCGTGTGGACAATAATAGATTATTTTCCAAGCCTTTTTGCCACCCTAAAACATAACCAATCACAATGCCAATTTCCATAGCAAACATCAAGGCATAATATACTCTCTAAATACTCACAACTAAAGCATCCACATACCATTATGCACATTATTCTCATCCATCAATACTCTACTTGTACTTGCAATTTGCATACTCATGAATTTCATCCATATTGAATAAAGTATAACTTAATCAATATTAGCCCATTTATAAGGCTATTACAAGACCACATGAGTAATGTTACTAGCCAATGACTTTGGCAACACCAAAAGGAAACTTATCAAAAGAAATCAAACTTCCTATACATGCCACATAATAAAAAGACTAGCTTTACTATACCAAAATGAATTCCTAGATAGTGTGAGTTCGAGCTCCGACTTCGAGTGATCCCGAGCTAGTTCAACAAATCTACAAGGAAAGAGGGAAAGGAAAAGGAGTAAGCATTTACATGCTTAGTTAATTGCATGAATAAAATAACAACAAAGATCATGAATCATCACTTAAAGAAACTATCATGAATTTCACATAATTTCATGCTCATCCTCATGACTTACTCCATCATATAACTTACTCATGCTTTTCATGTTGTATTCGTCATAATAATGTACTTTCAAATTCTCATAACTTACTCATATATATATACCTGCAACACTTAACATGAAACTTTAGTATTTCTCATGAAATTTTATCAACTTGAGTACTTTCTCCTTTAAGATTCTTATAGAATACTGTAGGATACCCGTAAGTCAATCTCATGAAATAATGCCAATGCCATGTCCTAGACATGGTCTTACATGGGATCACACAAAGATGTCGATGCCATGTCCCAGACATGGTCTTACACGAGATCGTACTCTAATGCCGACGCCATGTCCCAGACATGGTCTTACACGGGATCTCATATAAAATGCCCATGCCATGGTCTTACAGGGGATCCTTATTTCATCTTGGTGCCGAAACCATGTCCCAGGCGTGGTCTTACACGGGACCTCATCTCGGATGCCATGCCATGTCCCGAATATGGTCTTACAGGGGATCACATCTTGATGCCAATGCCATGTCCCAGACATGATCTTACATGGGATCTTAGTTTGGTGCCGATGCCATGTCCTAGACATGGTCTTATTCAGGACCTACAAATACTCATGGCATGATTACGGTATCCTTCGTATCCTTTTTCACTTACATGTAATTTTTCTTTCATGTTTCATCATTTCATGGTAGAAATTCACATCAATAATCTCATGGAATTGTACATAATTCATACAAGATTGCATTCATGACTTCATGGAAGGTCATAATTTCATAGAAAATCATCAGAATGACTTTAAATGACATACAAGCTAAATTATCACATACAACTTACCTCGAGTCCAAAATGTAGGTAAATGCTCGGTTTAGTCCACAACTTTACTTTTTCTCCGGTTTTGATCCGAGCTTCATGTTTCTTGATCTAAAATGACAAATTTAATTATTTAGCACCCACGTTGACTAAATAGCTTATAATTAACACTTTGGCAAAATTTATAATTTTTCCCCTAAACTTTTGTATATTTGCAAAATGGTACCTAGGCTCGTAAAATGAAATGCACTTAAATTCTTGACTGCCCAAGCCTTGCTGAACCTTTTATGTACTCATAACAACCCACATTTCTCCACAATTTGTACATTTACTACACATTTTCATACCTTACAATTTAGTATCTATTAGGGATTTCTCATGAAAATCACTAAGATAAAGGTTTTACTACACTTTAAACTTTCATAATCTACCACTAGACATCAAAATACTTGCATGTCATGCATGGGTAAAATTTTGAATGTGAACCCTAGCTCAAACTAGTGGTAGAAATAGCTTGCTCATGTTGTAAGTATTTCAAAAATACGAAGAGCATGAAAAATGGGGTTTGGAGTTACTTACTTAGATCATGAAAAGATGAAACAAACCCTAGCTGTGGAGCATGAGAATTTTGGCACCCATAGGAAGAAGATGGACACATTTTTACTTTCTTTTTCCCTTTTTATTTCATTAATTTACCAAATGACCAAAATGCCCTCATGGCCTTTATTTGAAATTTTACCCTTTCATGGGCAATTTTGTCCACCATGTCCTATTCAAGGACCTCTATTAATTTTTCTCATGCCATTTCATACTTAAAACATCTAGAAACTCAATTTTGCAACTTTTGCAATTTAGTCCTACAGGACAAATTAATCACATTTTCTCAAAATTTCCTTTATGAAATTTTTTCAATATCATGCAAGTGTGCCATAACTCAAAAATAATCATGGAATAAAATTTTCTACTTTAGATTTGTGGTCTCAAAACCACTATTCCGACTAGGCCCTAATTCGGACTGTTACAATTTGAATATTAGATCGGTGACAAAGTATTTTTAAAGGTGTCATCATGGAAAAAAATACTGAGATTTGGCCGAAAAGGAAAATTAAGTTCACGTTTTATTGGGCCGTATGAGGTCACAGAAAGAATAGGACCAGTGGCATATCGGTTGACTTTACAACCAGAATTGGAGATGATACATAATGTGTTTCATGTGTATATGTTACGATGATATCGTTCAGATCCCTCGCATGTGATTCCTTCTGCGATGATTGAAATTCAGGCGGACATGACATATTAAGAGGAGCCAATTAAGATTTTGGTTTGAGACTTTAAACAGTTAAGAAAAAAAAGTATAGCCTTGGTGAAAGTATTCTTAGATTGCACACCCAACGTCCTAGACACATCACAAGCAGTATACGAATGTGTAGATCCAATGTCAATCAAAGTAGTGTATTGTATGCTATAAATTAAAAACGTACCAGTTATGATGTTAGGCACATCACCTTCCTCTCGACGACGAGCAGCGTAGATCAACGTCGGCTGTCGTGCCTCAGCATTTCCAGCACCTCTGCACAGTGCTCCACGTCCACGTCCATTTCCATTATCGCCCCTAGCCTTACCACGGCCTCTCGGTGGTTGCTAACCACCTCTCACTGGCTGAGCAACTCTCGGTTCAGCAGGTTACATCTGTGTTGGCCTCTGAGGGTAATGTAACGACCCGAATTTTTCGGTTATCGGAAAAGTTTATTTTCGGGTCTTCGTTTATAAAAAAAATGGGTTCATAAATAATTATTAAAAATAATTATAAAGTTAGATGAGTGGTTAATTAAAGTTTAATTAAGTAAATTTAGTTTAATAAGAAATAACTAGTAGAAAGGACTAAATTGAATAGAATGCAAAGGTTTGATTTTAGGAAAAAGAAATAATAAAGGATTAAATTAGTAATTAGACCATAGAAATTGACATGTGTGTATTATGGATAAAATAAATGTGTATCAATTTTATTGGTACAAATGTATGTTATGTATATTTACTTAATTATTAAGTAAATATTATTAATTTATTTGTTATAATTATTATTATTTGGGTAAATTTTATTTTATTAAATTGTTGAGATGATGACAAGTGGGTGGCAAGGATTAAAACAAGTGTATGTATTTTAATGGTATAAGTGTATGTATTTAATTGGTTGATAAAAAGATATTTTGTAATAATTAATTAAATAAGTAATAAAAGAAATTAAAAAGGAAATAAAAGAATGAAAAGAAGAAAAGAAACAGAGAACCAAACGTGAGAAGGGGAAGAAAAAGAAAGAAAGAAAGAAGAAAGGAAAAATTGGGGGTTTGATGCTTGAAGCTAAAATTGGTAAGTCAATTAAGTCCTTTTTACTTAATTTTGATGCTTTAGAAGCTTTGGAACAAGATTTTGAGGAAATTAAATGAATATTTTGAAAGTTATTAGATTTCTAGATAATGTTTATGTTGAGTAAAAAGATGAATTAGGGGTTAAATTGATAAGAACTCAAGTTAGAAATGAAATAAGGATTGAATTGTAAAGTAATTCATAAGTTTCAACATTGTAGGGACTAAATTGATGAAATTTCGAAATTAGGGAAATATGCTGGAAATTTAGTAGTTAAGAATGAGTTTGGACAAAGTTTGAATAAAAATGAAGAATGAATTGAGTTGTAAAAGAAAGTAAACTTAGTTAGGATTTAATTGCAAAATAGGCTACAAGCAAACAGTTTTGGGCAGCAACATAAGTATAGCTTTGAAAAATCACTAAAAATTGTAGGAACTGAATTAAAGGGTGAATAAGATATGAAATTAAAGCTTATTGAGTCTATTTTTATATAAAAGAAACATAACAAGCAAAGGAAGTCTATAAATTGAGATATTTAAATTTTGGTAAGATTAGTTCAGAAAGATTTCGAGATACTCTGTTTTAAGTTTAGAAAATCATTAAAAATTGTACAAAAATAGTTATGAGTTGTAATTTATATGTTCAGAATCCTCAGTGAGTCTAGTTTCAATAGAAATAAACGAGAACATTATCCGAGTCCTGAGCTATGAGAAAATTGAACTTTAGTACAGGAGGGTCGGAACTGTCAGACAGTGAATCAGGGGTAATTTTGAGGAATAAACTGTATTAATTGGTAAAACTAAAAATTCTGGAAATTTTATGGTAGAAAGGTACATGAGTCTAGTTTTATGGAAAATTAACGGAACTTGATTTGGAGCTTCGTAGCTCCAGATATAAACAATTTAGTGATTGTCGCGCGGTTAGACAGCTTTAAAAGATTATATAATAGGATTGTGTAAAAAGAAAGTAGAATGAAGAAGAAGAATAGGACTTGAATAAAAATTCAATTATTTAAATTTTAATGCTGCAATTAATAATGTAAATTTTTATTTCCGTAGTAAACAAGTATTCGAGACATCGGGCGAGGAAAGAAAAGAGAAAACAAATGAGGAGTAAAAACGAGAAATCCAGGTTAGTATTACTATAATTCGAATTTGATTATTGTTAAATTCTAAATTAATATTTATATATATATATATATATAAAATAAGCAAATTAAGGTTAATATTGATATTGAATTAAATAAAATTGAATTAAATTGTGAGTTGAATGAAATTGAAATAAAGTTTGAAGATGTATGAGCATTTGATGAAATATTGACTGAAAAGTGGAAAATGCATTGAATTGATGAAATGTATCAAAATGTATAGAATGGAAATGTGAAAAGTGATTGGATTTGAATCAAATTGAATTGAATGTGATTATTTGAAATGTATATGAATTGAAAGTATGAGGAAGAGATCGAGTTAAAATGTGGCTTGAAGTGAAATTATGTGATTATGTGAATTTGAAAATGTGATTGAATTGTTATTGTGATTGAATTGAATCCAAATGGTTATGATCAATTGAAATTGAAAGTGAAAGCAATATGAATATGTGATTTCGATACCCTATTAACTAGTCGGGCTAGGGTGGATATAGTTGGCATGCCATAGGATTTGAAAGTGTATGGGATTTGCCGGCTTTACCGATCAGGCACTTTATGTGTCGTATTTCAGGCACCTCGTGTGTCGTATCAGGCACCTCGTGTGTCGTTTCAGGCACTTATGTGTCGTATACTGATCAGGTACTATGTACCGTTTTAGGCACAATGTGCCGTACTGGTGTGTTTGGTTGGATCCGTATATCCGCCAAGGTCCGAGTCAAGTTAATAGGGGTAAATATGTGAAATGATAAATTCTGAATAAATGTGATTGAGGTATTGAAAGAAATAAGAAAGTGAATTTGTGAAATAAATTATGATATGAAATTGGTAATAAGAGATTGAATGCAAGAACCAAAGGTTCATGAATTGTTTAAAGTTGGATTGTGAATTGAAATATTATGTAAGATTGAGAAATGAAAATAAAGTTCACAAATTATTTGAAATCATATAATAATATGAGAATTTAATTGAAAAGAATAACATAATTGAATTATATAAATTGAATGTGAATTTGATATGTAAAAATAAAATTGAGATATGTGATTTTAAAATATGAACTAAAGGTGTAAGAAATGATTAAAGTAAGTGATATATGAAATTAATTAGTTGAAATTGTTATTGTTGAAATACAACGTTAGTAAGTACAAATTGCAATAGGATTATTATTGAATAAAGTGATAAAATTTAGTAAATTGTATATGATATGAAACGAGCTAACGAAATGAGATGTGAGAATTTTAATGAAATTAAGATAGTGAAATAAGTTATAAATTTAATTAAAAACAAGAGTTAGAAATATGGTTTACTGTTATTAATGATTAAGTTAATTGGAAGTATGAGATATTTATGAATAATTGTAGGCATAAATTAAATGTTATAATTTATTGATTAAGGTTTTAAATTTGAATTATGGTAATACTACTGAGTATATTTATACTCAGCGTACGGTTGTTTCCGTGCGCAGGATTAATTGGAAGTTGGTGTCCGGTCCAGCATTCAGAGTAATCCCGACCTCAGACAAAATTTTAAATAATGTACTCTTCTTTTGGTAGTGGTGGCATGTATCTAGGTAATGAATAGGTTGAGTATATGAGTCTTGTAATTATGGTTGTAAAATAATGTTTTAAATTGGTTATAAGTATAAAAAGAGAACTAATATGATATATTTGATATGAATGATATGAAATAAAAATGAAAAAAACAAAAAATTTTATTAACATGAATTTACTTGTATATTATTTGTAAATTGTTCCGATAGTTCCGGTAATGCTCTGTACTTGATTCCGGCGACGGTCTCGGGTATAGGGTGTTACAGGTAATCTCTGACTCGATGATCTTTGGACCCAAATCGGAAGCATGCTCCAGAACGCCTCCAATATTTGCCTAGATGTATCTTTCCACAGTCCGCACAAGCTTGCGATCTAACCACATTCACTAGAACTGCTCGAACTGGCTCGTGCACTCTAGCTCTTTTAGCAGACCTTCTCGAAACACCCGAGGGCCCTGAATCCCTCTTGAATCTATTCCTGTCTTTTTTACGGTTCTAGTGATAAACTATAAATTATACATATTTCTATCCCACATTTAGCACATTTATGGAAGAATTATCATTGAATTTGTGGAATTTGATGCTCCTAATCCTTTAATTTCATGTTTTATACTTAAGAGAGCATAGGAGAATGAAAAGAACAAGAAACAGGCTGAAAATGGAGAAAATGAGCCAAAGCAAGAAAACAACACGGCCTGGAGTTCAGCACACAGGCAACCCACACGGCCGTGCCACATTAACAGGCTCGAGCACGACCTAACATCGACTCACACGGGCATGTCCCTATCGAGATGAAGTTTAATTTCACGCAGAAAAGGCTACTTCGGGGCTAAGAAAGACATTCCAAACTCTATATAATGACCCTAAGAGGCAACTACAAGGGTGTACAGTCTTCCCGCCAAGATGGAGAGTAAAAGGCAAGGAATTACTCGAAGGAAAGCTGAGTGATCCATTTCAGAAGCCAAGATCTACATCAAGATAGAGGATCTCTCTTCAATCCTTTCAGGAGTTTTGAGTTTTCTTATGTTTTGTTATTTTCTTTATTCTGAGATGTTTCTTTTTATGAACATGAACTAAACCCCCAAATACCTGAGGGGGATGAAACCTAAGACGAATCTTGTTATTGTTCTCTGAACTATATGATAAATATTCGATTTGTTCTTAATTGTGTTTTTAATTCTTGAATTGATATTTTTGGGATATTAATTTAAGTCGAATGTGCTTAGGCAGAGGAGTAAAAGTCCCTGTTTAAGAGTAAATGCAACACAATTAAGCGGAGTTGATCGAATCCTATACATAAGACGATAAAAATCTACCAGATTAGAGTCAAATCTAATATGGGGATCCATAGATCGAGTTAATAAAAGACTAGGGGTTTTAATTAGAAAGAGATTTCAATTAATCAACCTAGGATTAGTTGTTCTTATTCTCAATGGAGATATTAACATAATTTAGGGATCTCTACGGATCAAGTCAAATGAAGAAATCGTCTAGTTCAGAGTTAGATAGCAAGTGAAGTCTAGGTGGATTCTTCCTTAGGTATTGTCTTTATCATTTAGTTTTCCCAAAGCAATTTCCCAATTTACTCTTTGTCACATCCTTAGTTTAGTTTAGAGTTAATTAGTTTACAACCAAAACCTTCTTTATTTTTAGGCTAGATAATAGGAAGAAAGTCATTACTAGTACTTTTAGTTCCTTGGATTCAATATTCCGGTCTTGCCACTAACTATACTACTATTGGATAGGTGCGCTTGCCTTTTATCGTGATAATAGTTAGTTTCTAGGTACGATCAATTTTATTACTTTATCACAATCACGAGATCAAGTTTTTGGCGTCGTTGCCGGGGAACTGAAATATTAGGAACACTCTATTTCTATTACTTTAGCCATTACTACTTTTATTTATTTTCAGTTTTTATATTTGGTTTTATTTACTAAATTTTTCTTTACTTCTTTTCACTGGCAGGTAACTCTAGTTTATGACTAGAAGAAACCAGTCAGGACCTTTGCTTTTTAACAACGACTTAGAAGCTATAGTTTGTAGAAATCGTAGAGAGATAAGAAGAAGCCTACGGTACCCAGAACAAGGACAAGAAGAAGAACCCGAATCGACTAAAGAGATGGAGGCAAATCAAGATAATCAACTACCTCCTATAGTAGCTGTAAATCCCATCGAGCAAAATCTTATTCCTCGTACTATGTATGATTATGCTAAACCTAATTTGGCTGGTACTGAATCTAGTATTGTTAAGCCTACTATTGCTACAAATAATTTTGAACTAAAGCCTAACACTATTAAAATGATACAATAGTTTGTTCAGTTTGATGGTTTGCAGGATGAAGATCCTAACGCTCATTTAGCCAACTTTTTAGAATTTTACGACACATTTAAAATAAATAGTGTTTCTGATGATGACATTCGTCTTCGGCTATTCCCATTTTCCTGGAGGAATAAAGCTAAATAGTGGTTAAATTCTCTACCACGAGGGTCTATCACTACATGGGAACAAATAATCGAAAAAATTTTACTCAAATATTTTTCGTCAGCTAAAACGACTAAATTAAGGAATGATATCTCTTCCTTTGTGTAGATGGATTTAGAGACACTCTACGATGCTTGGGAGAGATACAAGAACTTATTAAGAAGGTGCCCTCACCATGTGTTACCTCTATGGTTACAAGTTCAAACCTTTCACAACGGTTTGAACCCCTCAACGAGACAGATGATTGATGCAGCCGCCGGTGGAACAATCAATAACAAAACACCAGAAGTAGCGTACGAGTTTATAGAGGAGATGCCACTGAATAACTATCAATGGCAAGTCATGAGGTCAAAGCCGCAAAAAGCTACCGGAGTTTTTAATGTTGATGCGGTCACCATGCTTGCTAATCAGGTAGAACTCTTAAATAAAAAGATTGATAATTTCATTGGTTCTACGCAAGTACAACCAGTGATGCAGTGTGACATGGGCAATTCTGAGTACCCCACCTATGGATATGGCATGGAGAACGAGCAAGCCAACTATATAGGTAATAATTTTAGACCTCAAAACGACCCTTATAGTAACACTTACAATGCGGGTTGGAGGAATCACCCCAATTTCTCATGGGGAGGACAAGGTAACCAAGGAAATCAGAGACCACCACCTCCTCCGGGATTTCAGCAACCACCTTACCAGCAAGAGAAAAAGCCTAACCTTGAGGAGATGCTCATAAAATTCATCTTTGTGTTAGAAACCCATTTTCAGAACACTGAGACGGCACTCAGGAACCAGCAAGCATCCATCCAAGGACTCAAAACTCAAATAGGCCAGCTTGTAAGCTAACCTCTAAAAGACCACAAGGTGGTTTACCAAGCAACACCGAGACTAACCTTAAGGAGCAACTCCATGCCATCGACATGATTGATGAAGAAGGGTTAGCTAAAACCAAAGCAGAGCCAAGTAAGGAGACTGTGGTAAGTAGAGGTAAGGATGAGGTAAGTCACAAAGAACCAGTTGTCAAAGAATATAAGCCTCGTGTCCCATATCCTAATGCGATAAGGAAAGACCGCATAGACAAGCAATTCGGTAAATTCCTTAAACTCTTAAAGAAATTACATATTAACTTACCGTTTATTGAAGCTCTTTCGTAGATGCCAAACGCTGTTAAGTTTTTAAGAGAGCTTCTGACGAACAAACGAAAGCTAGATAAGTCATCTCATGTGGAACTGAATGCAGTGTGCTCAGCCATTTTGCAGAATAAGCTACCCAACAAACTAAAAGATCTAGGGAGTTTTACAATTCCTTGTTTACTTAGTAGCTTGGATGTTAAAAATGTGTTAGTTGATTTAGGAGCCAGTATTAATGAAATGCCATATAAATTATTTAAACAACTAGGTCTTGGGAAACCTAAACAAACTAAGATGAGCATCCAATTAGCTAATAAAACCATTAGATTTCCTAGGGGTATAATCGAATATGTGCTTGTGAAAATTGATAAATTTATATTCCTAGTTGACTTTGTTGTTCTAGACATAGATGAGGATAGCAATGTACCCTTAATTCTAGGGTGACCCTTTTTAGCAACTGCTAGAACCATAATTGATGTAGGCACAGGTGAGCTCACACTTCATGTCGGTGCTGACAAGATTACTTTACAGGCTTGTAACTCTAATAAGACTGTCAATAATAAAGATATTATTACGAATCCTTGTAATAAGAATGATCTTACCGTCCAACCTTCTTTGTAGAATACTCTTCACATAAGTGCGATCAAACCACAGACAAATCAATCCAAGGGAACCACCCATGAAAAACGAATGCTACAGATTGAAGAACTGGACGAGTGGCTGAACTACCACCAAGAGAAACCAAAGACATGCCACATCGAACCGAAGCATCACCATGATGATCTTAAGGTAAAAATGAATCAATTTAAGGTAGGGGATAAGTAATCTTAGAGGAGTAGGATCCTCGAATTTTGATTTCAAAACTTCATACAGGTGACATACCTCCCTTCACAATAATGAAAATCTTCCCCTATGGTACCGTTGAGATAACACATAAGACGTTGGGCATTTTCAAGGTAAAATATACTCGACTCAAACCTTACTTTGACATTAAGACTGATAGTAGGGAAGAGGAGTTCAAACTCCTCAAACCACCGTGACCGTGCAAGCTTGAAAGAAGTCGAGCTTAGGCTATAAACAAGCGCTTCGCGGGAGGCAACCGAAGCACTGACATAGTAAATTTCTTTTATTTAAGTTCTCGAACTCTAATTCATCAACTAACCTCCTAAATACAGGTTTTTCAAGCCACACGGCCATGCCCATGGGCGTGCCTAAGGCCGTGGGGACACCATGGGCAAAGACACGACCGTACGATACGACCGTGCACAAGCAGGAAAAAATTTTCCCAACATACGGGCTGTGACAATTAGCCACGGCCGTGCAAGGTGGCCGTGGCCAATCCTAACAAATCGACACGGGCGTATGACACGCTCGTGTCCTAAGGCCGTGGTCGATCCTGTTAATTTAACACGGGCATACGACATGCCCATGTCATAACCTCGTGGTCGAACCTACCAATTCATACACGGGCGTGTGACCCCATACAAGGGCGTGGGAGAAGCGAACATCAAAGGACACGGCCGTGCGACATGGCCATGTGCCCTAACATGCCCAAAGAACACGGGCGTGTGCCATGACTCAGGTGCACCAAAACCCTTGAAATGCGAATCACACAGGCTAAAAACGATTCACACGGGCGTGTGACACGCCCATGTGCCCCAATTCCTATATAAACCCCTCACTATTCATCATTTTCTTAACTCAAAACCCTAAATCCTCTCCCATCACAGCCCACTCCAACCATTCCTAGCACCGCCGCCAACCTAGCCCGAGCCACTATGCCCGTGTACCACCGCCACGACCATGCTCCACCCCTACAACTGCCCATTCGGTTTCCATTTATCCCTTTTCTCTTAACATTTGCTTTTATTTTTAATTATTTCTATTTTTATTGTTTCATTCATTCATACATGTTTTATTCTTTTAATTTTACTTTCAATGCTTATTTGACATCCATGCAATACCCATGATCTATTGATTTAGAATAATGCCATTTTGAACCATACTCTTGCTGCCATCTTAAGCTATCTTATGCCATTGATTTTAGCATATATAGATGATAAAAAGTCATTTTAGCAACCATTGTCTTCATTAGGTTTTTCAGTTCCATGCTTAGAATGAGTCGAATAACAAATTGCTTTCCTAGAATTAATTTTTGCATTGAAATAAGTATTAATCCCTGATTGAACAATCTAGTCTTGATTGCCGTTAGTCATCACTTAGTTATTAGCTCATGAATAATAATAATACATGCCCATTTTTATTGTTTTTTATTTTGTTTTTATTTCAGGAACTAAGTCATCGTCAAGAGGAAAGAAAGCCACTGTCCCCTCCTTTAAAAAGCGAAAGGGGTCCGGTAGTTCCTCTTCCAAAGCCACAACCGAAATTAGACACCCCTTCCTCCAGTTTCTGCAAAGTTCCCAAGAGGAACTATTTCAAATCCTTAGAGCAAGACCCTCAGAGTGGGGAGGTGTATTGATTGGGCCGCATTAGAGCAGGTCCAATTAGTAGACACAGTTCGGGCCCTGTTAACGACGGACCTATGGGACCAATTCTTCCAGATCGTCGAGCCCACTTACCTCAAGCTTACTATGACAGCCCTATTTCGACCCTAGTCGGGAAGTGGTTTTGGGACCGCTAAACCTAGTCATAGAAATAATTGAATATGATATCCTATGTCTAATGTATGTGATAAGTGTATGTGTGATTTAGAAATGTTTGAATTTGACATATTGAATGTGATTACTAAAATAAAGGACTTATGTGATAAGAACTATGATGTGTGTGGCTAAATTCATGAAAGAAGTTGTATAAGGTTTCAAATTAAGGGACTTACATGTCAAATTAACTATTTGACATTTAGTGGCCGGCCATGCATGATGATTAGGCAAAATAAATTATATTATTTTTTATGTTATGATTAAATTATGTGAAATCATGCCTAATAGGATAATAAAGTGAATAAAATAACAAAAGAAATGGTGAAAAGAACAAAGTGGATTCATTGTTCTTCTTTACCGTAACTTGAAGAGAAAAGAGGGGAGAAATAAGCCAGCATTCGGTCACTTTACTTACTTCAATTTTAAGGTAAAAATCATGTTAGTTTGCTTAGATTTTATGAATTCAAGTCAATAGTTAAGATTATGGCACAACCCATGTATTGATTTTTGAATTGGATGTGAATGCTTCATTCGGTCATGGAAGAATCATAGGGAACTTTGTTGCTTTTGAGTTCTATGGTATATGTAGTGTATTATGGAGTCTTAGGAGATGTTTTGAAGTTAAATTTGCAAGAATTCATGAAGGCATGTTTAAATTATACCAATTTTACTTTGAATGGTTTTTACATTAAAAAGAGGGCATTCCGCAATGGAGGTTGTGATGTTTTAATGATGTTTTGATATTTTGGGGGTAAGATTTCTTTATTTGATTGAAAAGAAGAACAAATTGATGTTGGGGTTGTAAGTTAGCCGAATGGAATTTTGAATGTTTTGTAAATAAGCATTCGGTCTTGGTTTATATTTTTATAAGGGATTGTTAAATAGCATTGTTTAGATAATGTTTTTGGGAAATAATGGTTTATGAAATAGAAGTAAATTTGGAAAATGAAGTACATTCGGACATTGAGGTAATGGTGCATATTGTACTTAAATTTAGAAATTATATGTGTGTATATCTTGTAAAGTATGGCATTTAATTTTGTAATAATGTTATTATAGGTATTTTAGTTGTGGCCGAATGGGATTTAGAAATTTAATACGGGAAGAGGTGCTTTTGATAAGTGCATTTACCTTGTGATCAAACATAGTACTTGTGCAAATTTGAAAGGACACATTCGATTTTTGCGGAATTAGTAATTATGCTTGTGAACTAGATGTAAATGCATATCTAATGCATGTGTGAGTGCCAAATAGCTTCAATTGTGATATTGCATATTTAGCTAGTCAAAGATTTAGTTGTGATGTAAGATGAATATTCATGGGACCGAATATGTATGTATGCATCTGAGTGTGTATATATGTGTGGTAAAGAGATTATATTTGTATCCCTTGCCTTGGTCAAGTAAAGAGGATGAGTGATTAATGAAATTTGAGTGTGGAGCTAAGATAGATATTTGGCCATGGATACTTGTGTTCATTGATAGTATTTTTGGCGTTTTATATTGAAAATTGATTGTGAATGGGTTTGAGCTTAGTAGCCTTGGATTTTTATGGCATAAGTGGGTGTTTCCATTCGGTTAATGTGGGTCATTATAATGCTTAAGTATTAACCTATGTTTTATGATTTGCCAAATGACCACATCAGAAAATGAAATGGGAAATTGATTTGTAATTTTGAGATGCTTGTGAATGAGTTGTATATATATAGGTATTCGGATATGCATAGATTGAGTAAATAATAACTATGTGATTTTAGTAATAGATTTTGAACAGTAAACTTGTTTATTTTAGCTCAAGAGCTAAGGGAGCTACACTCGGACAAAGGAAAGGCAAAGGTGGTGGAATAGTCGGTTCGTAAATAATTATTGACCATCGAGGTAAGTTTTAAGTATTAAAATCCTATCATGTGAGTTAATTTAACATGGTGTATACGTTTAGTTACTCATGAGGATGATTCGTTTAAACAAGTGACCTATGACCTGCGTAATGAGGAAGAGAAGAGTAATATAGCCGAAAGTCCTTTAGACCTATGAAGCCTTTAGAAAACAAATTGATTTGTAACTTATTTAAATGCCTATTGACCGGATATGTAATGAAAGTGCCATGCTATGTGTTAATGTGTGAAATGAACGAATGAATGATAATTTGTGACTAACTTTGTGATAAGTTCATGTGGTGAATTCAAATATATGTGTATCTGTGCTACGATCTGGGTGGAATCCCGAAGGGCATATGTGCTAGAGTTTCATCCAGGTTGAGTCCTGAAGGGCCTTCGTGCCAGCGTTAAAAGCCGGGCCAAATCCCGAAGAGCCTTAGGGCTAGCTTTAAAAGCCAGGCCAAATCCCGAAGAGCCTTAGGGCTAGTGTTAAAAGCCGGGCCAAATCCCAAAGAGCCTCAGGGCTAGAGTTAAAATTCGGTCTTAACAATTTCAACTAATGAGCCTACTACTATAAGCTAGTCAGGTACGTGCTGTACACAAATTGTAAACTAGTTTCTGTTGAATTATGCTTACCAATGAGTAATATCGGTTCTAACGATGGTTTAGAGTTGTATAAAGGCCTGTGGCTTCTTTTCTATACATGAACTTATGATTTATGTGGGAATGGATTAAGTTGATGTTTAGCATATCTGTATAATGGTGGCAAATCTAGTCTTAGTTACATTCGACTAAAGGGTTAATTAAATAAGCATTAGAATTTACTTTACTCTAGTTATTTGATTGAATTTTATTACTTATGCTTACTCTGTTGCTCTTAACCTTCTGTTTTATAGATCTTGTTCTTTAGCTACGGTCTCGGGAATCTTGCACTCGAAGTCATCTCTACTATCAAAGCCCCTTTTTGGTATTTAAATAGCTAACTTTGTGAATGGCATGTCTAGGTTTCATTTTATGGTTGTTAAATGAGAAACTTTCATTTAGATGTTGTAATTAAGCATAGCCATGCGAAAATGGCTTCTAGATATGCTTTTTACCTACATGTGGTCTTAAGGATGATGATGGTTACTTATGATTTACATGATATGTATTTTGGGAAAGATGGTTATGAGATATATGCATTGCTTGAATGGGAATATGAAAATCTAAACGCTGAAACTTTAGGATTAAATGTTATCATTCAGTATATTTATTTATGTATATATATATATATATGAGTGGATTGGAGCTGATTCGTAAGTAGCTTGATGTGAATTGGTAACATGAACTTAAAGGCATGAGTAGATTCAGTTTTGAGTCTTTGATTTGCATGAATAGCTTTTATCCATAAGTGTTTATATCATGCTTGTACGAGTGATGCCCTGTTAATTTATGTGAATGTCGGGTAATGCCTCTTGACCCTCCGGCGATGTGTACGGGTCTTGGGGTGTTACACTTACTTTAGAGCACTGCTCCACTTTCCACCTCCAATTGGTCATGTCCAGATATGACAATCCAGGGACGGTCCAGTTCCACCTTGGGGGTATTGTTCGACAGCTTAGCGTACCGAAGTTCAGTACAGCACTAGGGTTATACACTGAGCAATTTTTGAAGGAGGAAAACCTCTCCGAGCTTCACCGCCTTATCCACTTCTCACCTTCTAAGTGTTGGCAGGCCCTGGTCCCTGCTTCGGCCATATACAACCCCAATCGCTTCAAGGCGACAGCTCTCGCCCCATTGCTGAGATATCTACATGCTCTACTCACACCTACATTGACGGGTAGACGAGAGAGCACCGATGTCGTCAACACCCATGACGCCTACTTCTTGTGGTGCATGTGCATGGACACATGCTCGACCTCGCTTACTTTATTGCCCATGCCATTTAGCACCAAACTGAGTGGCATCAAAGGGGTGTGATCTCGACGGGCCCATACGTGACCCGCCTAGCCCACTACTTCGGCCTCCTCAACACAGCAGCCCAGAGATCCTTCTACACTCTTATCGGCTAGATGTCCCCGTAGGGCATCCAAAGTATGCTTCATATCAGGATGATCGAGCGCCAACGTGAGACCGACCCTCCTCAATACCGCTTATCTCAGTCCATCGAGTAGGAGGACCCAGAGCACATTCCTGATGATGTCCCTCCATCCCACGAGGAATCACCGCCCATCGCCGTCCAGTTCATACGGCAGCTTCAGATTCTGTCACTTCTGAGCAATTCACACAATTCTAGCAATAGTGTTTTCAGCGCCTTGATCACATTGATGCTACTTTATATCAGATGTGTCAGCATCTCCATCTCACACCGCCACTCCCACCTCACAAACCATCTGAAGATTAGGACTCACGAGTCCTCTTATCTTCTTCTTTATTTTGCTTTTATTTTCCTTTTTCCTTTTATTTCATTTAAACTTTATCATTTTCATTATTTGAATTTCAGTATTTTAAGAACTTAGTTTATTTTATTTCAAATATTTCATATTGGCTATTTCTTAATGAGTACATTGTGCTAATCTAAATTCCCTAAAAATTTATTAATGCTACCGTATTTTTAAAAGAGCTTTACAGCTCAAATCCATCTCTAATAAGAAAGCCCTGCCACAACTACCGGTTCCTACACAACCACAACTCTAGCCACCATGACACCGATCATCAAATTCTTTTGGCACAGAAATTATGGATCAACACCCTTCCCTACAAATCATCACACCTCCAACTCAAGGAATTTATCCAAATATTTAGGGAGTTTCACTTCTCTCCTATCTTATGGTTTTATGCTTCTATTTTCACTAACTTTGTCTTTGTACATTGAGGGCAATGTACATCTTAAGTATGGGAGGGAATTCACTTTCATTCTTTGCATTATCCTTGAGCCTCTGAAAATTTTTCCACTAACTTTTTGCATTGTTCTCAAATCCCTGAATCATGGCCTTAACAAATAGAATGAATTCTGATTGATTTATGATTTTCATTGATATGTTGAGAATTAAGACATAGGTATTTATGATTTGATTATTCAAACTTTAAGAAATTAGGGAATCAAGCATGATAAGTTGAAATTTTTGAGAATTTAAAATTTTCTTGGTTGTTTTCCCCAATTTTAAGTGTTATCTTGAAATTTGAAAGTCGCAGGATTGACATCAAAAGCCATAACTCTGGTGAGATTGTTGAGCCGTTTGAGCATACATCATTTCGTGCTCACTTTTATTGTTGCTTTGAGTGAGTCAATATGGATATGTTATTCTAGAGCTTGCTTCGATTATACATATCGAGACCACATCATTGATTTGATATATCGAAATGATAAAGGCACCTAGGTTTTAACCCACTTATTCTATAAAAGCCTAATTTCATAATTAACCCTAGTAAACCCCATTGAGCCTAACAAACCATTCATCGACTTACCCTCAATATTAACCTATAACCCATTTTTTGTTGAAATCCCTTCAATTATTTTGATCCCTATTTTTGTCGAGATTTGAGTTGAATAATTATCTAGCTATGTTCTCCTTTTCAGCTTGTAAAGTTTATAAATATTCAATTTTTTCTTAAAAAATGTATATTTCAGTTGTAATTCAATGTTTCGCATATTTCCATGTAATTTTTGAGCTTCTGTTCTTAAACGATGTTATCCAAAAGCAAAAAGGCTTTACTATAGGAATATGTTTCAGTGATAGAGATTTTTCTAGTTAGATGATTTTTCAGTTCAATTTCGATTCTAACCCTCTTTTTCAGCTTGTGACCACACCCAAACCAAGGCTACGTTACAATCCTTGAAAGACCTTTTGATCGATGTATCATGTCAATACATAGTGGTGGAGATTTGATTTTCCTGCAAGCTTATGGTAATAACTTTTCATGTTGACTAATGAATGCTTAATTTCTAAACCCTAAACACTTCGAGTGGATAGAGTGAATCTTTAGTGAGGATGTCAACTCTTGTTGGTTTTGAGTTCAAGGTAATTACTTAGAAGAGGGGAGGAAACCTATGTTTCTGTGATAAAATTCTCAACTTAGATTGTTTGAGACTTTAATTTTCTTGTGGTTGAATTTTCAATGTATGATTACTTGTGGATTAGTTTGAAACATTATTGATAAGGATTATAAGTTAAGAAGAATGATTTTTAATTGTAAGTTGAGATTTTGCTTGAGGACAAGCAAAGGCTTAAGTGTAGGGGTATTTGATAAACTATAAATTATACATATTTCTATCCCACATTTAGCACATTTATGGATGAATTATCATTGAATTTGTGGAATTTGATGCTCCTAATTCTTTGATTTCATGTTTTATACTTAGGAGAGCATAGGAGAGTGAAATAAACAGGAAACGGGCCGAAAACGGAGAAAATGGGCCAAAGCAAGAAAACAACACGGCCTAGAGTTTAGCACACGGGCAACCCACATGGCCGTGCCACATTAACAGGCTCGAGCACGGCCTAACATCGATTCACGCGGGCGTGTCACACAGGCGTGTCCCTGTCATGATGAAGTTCAATTTCACGCGAAAAAGCTACTTAGGGGCTAAGAAAGACATTCCAAACTTTATATAAAGACCCTAGACGGTAACTACAAGGGTGTACAGTCTTCCCACCAAGACAGAGAGTACAAGGCAGGGAATTACTCGAAAGAAAGCCGATTGATCCATCTCAAAAGTCAAGATCTACATCAAGACAGAGGATCTCCCTTTAATTCTTTCAGGAGTTTTGAGTTTTCTTATGTTTTGTTATTTTCTTTATTCTAAGATGTTTCTTTTTATAAACATGAACTAAACCCCCAAATACCTGAGGGGGATGAATCCTAAGATGAATCTTGTTATTATTATCTGAACTATATGATAAATATTTGATTTGTTCTTAATTGTGTTTTTAATTCTTGAATTGATATTTCATGGATATTAATTTAAGTCGAATGAGCGTAGGCAGAGGAGTAAAAGTCCCTGTTTAAGAGTAAATCCAACACAATTAAGAGGAGTTGATCCTAATCCTAGACATAGGACGACGAAAATCTACCGAGTAGAGTCAAATCTAATATGGGGATTCATAAATCGAGTTAATGCAAGACTAGGGGTTTTAATTAGAAAGAGATTTCAATTAATCAACCTAGGATTAGTTGTTCTTATTCTCGACAGAGATATTAACATAATTTAGGGATCTCTACGGATCAAGTCAAATGAAGAAATCGTCTAGTTTAGAGTTAGATAACAAGTGAAGTCTAGGTGGATTCTTCCTTAGGTATTGTCTTTATCATTCAGTTTTCCCAAAGCAATTTCCCAATTTACTCTTTGTCACATCATTCGTTTAGCTTAGAGTTAATTAGTTTACAACTAAAAGCTTCTTTATTTTTAGGCTAGATAATAGGAAGAAAGTCATTACTAGTACTTTTAGTTCCTTGGATTCGATATTCCGGTCTTGCCACTAACTATACTACTATTGGATAGGTGCACTAGCCTTTTATCATGATAATAGTTAGTTTCTAGGTACGATCAATTTTTATTACTTCATCACAATCACGAGATCATCTGGCGCTCCGAGCGCTTCACCTCCTTAGCAACTTTGGCTTTTTCTCCCAGAGCAGCAAAATCACACTCCCTCTATGGAGCAATCAGTACTCTTAGCTCATCTCTGAGGTGATCCTCGAATCACACACTACGTTCATATTCCGTAGCAATTATCCCACTCGCATACAGACTCAGCCTTAAGAATTCAGCTTCATACTCCACTACAGCCCTACTACCCTGAGTCAGATTCAGGAATTCCTTCCTTCGGGCATCCACATAGCTCGCTCCGACGTACTTCCCTTTGAAGGCCATCTTAAATAACTTCTAAGTCACCAGCTCAGTAGGTGTACCATCTCTCACAGTGAGCCACCACTGGTAGGCCTCGTCACGCAGTAAGGATATTGTTCTTGTTAGCTTCTGCTCCACCAAGCAGTGCAGATTGTCCATTATACGCTCCATGGCCTCCAACCAGTACTCGAAAACATTTGGGGCTACACCAGATACACCCCTAAAAACCTCCGCTCCATTAGCCCGAAACTGCTCAGTAATCGATCCTCGATTCACTGCTCTAGTACTCACTTCAGCAACCCTTTCCAGAACACGGAACATCACCTGGGCCAAAGCATTGTCCCCTGTAGCACAATCATAAGACCTCGTCTCAGTTGCTGGTGGCGGTCGTGCCTCTCCAGCATGCATATGTCCCGAGGATGAAGATCCAGCCTGAGTTCTTCTTCGGCCTCGACCATGGCCTCTTTCATGTGTTGCCCTCGTACTCATATCATATTATCTAATTTACAAATTTTATGAATTAGTTCGTAATTTCAATATTTATTACAGATGTTTTGTGCAAAGATAGTATTTCAGAGCTTTGTTTTTGTAGAATCGCAATTTAGCTACAGTTTTAGTCTTCTAGAGTTTTCAGTTTTTCCTACTGTCTTAGTCTTCTACAGTCTTAGTGTTACCATAACTATAGAATTTTAGTAGAGTCTTAGCACTGTCTACAGTAATGTTTTAGTGTTATAGTTAAATATAGTAAAGCAGAGAATACTTACTGTATAACGCCCCAATTTTTTTTTGGGTTTTTGAATTTTTGCATGAATTTATTTCTGCATGGCTTGTTGTGTTATATTATTGTGATTGGGTGTGTTTAAGGGACCTTTGCAAGGCTTAGGTCTAAGTTTAAGGCCTGGAAAAATTTTAATTTTTAGCCTTACGTGAGTGTGGGTTTGAGCTTAGTGGGTTTATAAATTAAAGTTGGGATTTTAAAGCACAAGAAAGCCTGTGTTAAAGTGGCAAGAGGGTGCCACTTAAAACACAGGGGGTAGCGTGACATTGCTTGTACAGGAGCTAAGGTTCGAAACTCTTGGTAAACAAAGTGTGGGTTTTATTTTTGCTACATGAGCATAGGAAGAGGTGGTCTCCAAGTTAAACTTTAAGGGGAAGTGTTTGAATGGCTCACGGGATTGGATCAAAGAGCGATAAGGGGAGGAAATTTAGGAATGAGATAAGGAAGAAGTGTTGGCCAATTATGGGTTAGTGGAAATGCATTTCGGCTAGGGGGTGTGTGATTTAGCAATTCGACATTTGTGTTAGGGTGGTGCCTACTTCTTATTGTTGTTCTTTCAGGATTTTCCCATTTTGGTTATACTTTAATGCCAATTAGGTAAGGTCAAAGTGGGATGTTCATACCTTTCTCTCTTTTTCTCCTCTTTTCTTTCTTCAAAAGCCGAAGTCCCTAAGCACCCAACCTTCTCCTGGCTGATTGTCACAAGAGCCAAGTCTATCTTTTTCTTCTTCCTCTTTTCTCATTTGTTGAAGTTGATCCCCTTTTGAACCACCTTGGCCAATTATTTCAAAACCCGAAACAATCCAGCCTCTTGCCAATTTCTTATTTAGCCGATTGTCTAAAAGCCGAAATCCCAAAGTTTTGAATCTTTTACTGGCCGATTACTCTATAAGCCAAACCCTTCTCATCTCTATTTTGAAAAGTCGAGACTTGTTAGACTCTCATCTCTCGGTTGCCATAACTACTACTTCTTCTTTCCCCTTTTCTTTCAAAATCAAAACTTCAAACCTTTATTGGTGTGCTTTTCTCAAAAACCGAATCTCATCCTCTCTTCTTTGTTAATCTTTCAACTCTTCTCTTCTCTCGCGTTTTGTGTAGATCTACAATAGATCTGGAATTAAGTGATGGTCGGTGATTCTCTCCTTTGTCAAGGCAAGCCAGTAAACTTTTGGGGAAGGATCTCCTTCCTTATTTTTCTCATTCAAGTGACTAATAAAAAGCCGAAACCCCTAATCTTTTTGCACCAATTGGCTTTGATCTTTCTTTGGAAACTGATTCAAGTTCTTTCTTTTTATTTGCTTGCATTCATAGTCGATCTTAAGGATAGATCTCGAGAAGGACATTGGTGAATAAGAGATAGCAAAGCGATCTAGATCTGTGGGCTAGATTTCGGTGAAGGTTAGTGATGGTGATATGCTAGTGGTTGTCAAATATGTAAGTCATCATGTCGTTGAGTTTCTAATGGATTGTGATTTGACATAGTGATTAATCTGATGTAGGTTGGTTACTCGAAAGATCTTGGCATAGTTCGCAAACAGGTGTGTAATCGACACCCTCTAGTAGACTAGATCGACAAAAGCCGAAAAGCCAAAATACCGAAATACCGATATTTCAAGGGCTTACGAGCATGCGAGTGCTCGTGGGTCGGTACAAAATTGTGAAATTGGTAATAATGAACGGTAAGGCTGTTGTGCACGTTTTCGTGCACTTGGGTGGTTTTAGGCCTCGATGGGTCGAATTTGGTCCTAATGGGCTTATGGGCCCATATGGGTGAAATACACGGTAAGTGATTTCGGGTAAAATAGACATTTAATCTGTGGTAACATGTGTAAAGATTGAGACTTAGCGGGCCACAGTAGCTTGTGGGCTTCGCCGGGCCCATTAGGGGTTTCGAGCCCGATGGCACTATATAAATAAGATGGGTTATAAGAGTCACTCGGAGCGACGTTAGATCTGGTAAAAGGTCTTAGTAAGCATGAGACTTAGAGAGATAGCAAAATTACCATACTACCCTTAAAGGGTGAAAATTAATGTTTTACCCTAGATGCTAAATGACAATTTTACCCCTAGAGAAAAGTTGACTGATTTGCATGCCACTATATCTGATATTCTGTATGCCATGACATGTATATTCTGATTTGCATGGGGTTGGGTTATGGATTCGGAGGAAGTGCTAAAAGCGGCAATGCCACGTAATCTGCTTAGAGGCTTTGCCTCGTATTACTGTTCTAGTGGCTTGGCCACGATATCTGTTTGAGCAGCTCTACTGCAACTGTGGTATGTAGGGCTGAGTGGGTTGAGTTATGCCCTACATGGTGTGTAGGGCTAGTATGGGTGGTGTGTAGGGTTGGATTGGGCTTGGGCTTTGCATACATGCATGTATTATTATAATCTGATCTGTTTCTGCAATAGGCCCAAGGCCCACACTATATCTAAATAGGGCCAAGGCCTAGTTTAATCTGTATCTGAATAGGGATCCGGCCAGACTGAGCTTGGACTGGTCTATGACACTGGTTGGGTTTCCTTACACACTGAGTTTTCACAAACTCACCCTCTCCTTTCCATCCATGCAGGTAACCCCCAACCTTAGAGGACTTAGAGCTGCGAGGGATTCGAAGTGGCCATGTGAACTATTTTATGGTTTTTAGTTTTCTAAATTTATTTTATTGATGCTTTATTCTTAATTTGGGTTTTAATTTCTAATAAGACCGCTTGAAGTATTTTGTTTGGATTTTCATTTATTATTCGTTTTCTTTATGGTAGACTAGTCTGCGCAAGCTTTGAAAATCTAAGCAAACATTTCCAAAACATACATCACGTGACAAATGGATTGGTTAACAACAATAACACAATAACAAGATTTGCTAATAGGTGAGATTTTACCTAGTAGTAGCAACGGTTTCTAAAATTGAGAATAACTCTTATTTACAAACTATTGCACACGTTTTTACTACAAACGACCTAATGTTTTATTAAAAGGAGATTTAGGTTTAGTCAAGTATCCATGTGACACACCAGATCTGGCCATAACGTCTGGGTCGGGTTTGGGGTGTTACATACAGACTTGGTGTCGAAGACTTAGTGTACCACTCTTTTCAGTAACCATATTCAGAGAAATCCAAGTTTTATCGAAAGTAAATATTTTAAATCAACTTTGTTGAAAACTTCTTAAAACCCTAGACTTCAGAAAAAATATATTTAGAAAAGAAGCCACTTTCGAAAGGATTTTCTTAAGGGAGTTTTTCAAAACCAAATTCCAAAAATAAGTTAAGTCTTTATTTAAATTTGAAGAAAACTTTGAAATCCATTCCACAGCTGAGTTGTTCCAACCGAGCTCTGATACCACTAAATGTAACACCCCAAACCTGACCTAGACGTTACAACCAGATCTGGTGTGTCACATGGATGATTTATTTATTTATAATCTGATATTTAAACAAATCACTATGTTATTTATTGGAAAACCATGTCCAGTAGCTTGTAGTTATTGAGCAACATCATATTTAAAAACCGTTTTATTTATCAAGTAGTGTTTATACTGAAATCCCATTGTTGTTGTTATTATGATTAAGTTATCCAATCTTTACATAAGGCATGTTTGAAAACGTTTGCGATTAATTTTGAAAACCCGCATATCCTAGTCTACCGCTTTAAAGCAAATAATAGTGTATCCCAAAACCAAACACCTAAGTGGCCTTATTATAAAAATAAATCCGAAATTAAAATAGAAATAAAAAGAATTTAAAACCAGACAAAAACCAGAAGTATAAACCACGTGCCCACCTCGAGTCCCTCGCAGCTCCAAATCCACTATGGTTGGGGGTTACCTGCATAGGTGGAAATAATAGGGTGAGTTTGTGAAAACTCAGTGTGTAATTGAACCCAACCAATATTAGAGATTAGACATGCGGTCCAGTCTGGGTCGAAGCCCTATTCAGATACAAATCAATCTGGGCCTTGGCCTTATTCAGAAAAAGAGTGGGCCTTGGGCCCATTAAAGATACAGAACAGAATATATATATACAAGACCCAATCCCAATCCCAGCCCAGTCCATCACACGATGTGGGGAATAACTCAACCCACCTAGCCCTACAGACCACAAACGCAGTAGAGCTACTAATATAGAGATCGTGGCAGAGCCACCAGAACAGAATTACGAGGCGGAGCCTCTAAACAGATTACGTGGCAGTGCCACTATACAGAACTTCCTCCAAATCCAAAACCCAATCTCATGCAAACTAGAGTACTACATATCATAAGCATACAGATTATCAGATAAAGATATAGACATACAAATCAGTAAACTATTTCTAGGGGTAAAACAGTCTTTTAGCAACTAAGGGTAAAAGGGTAAATTTACCCACAAGGGGTATTTTGTTCATTTTGCCAAGTCTCGATGTTTCATCATTTAATATGACCTTCCAGTAGGTCTAACATCGCTTTGAACGACTTAGGGAATCCATACAGTCACATAGTGTATTTGGGCCCAAAAACCCCTAATGGGCCCAAGAGAGCCCACATGCTCATGTGGCCCGCTCAGTCTAAGCTTATGCATATTATCTTAGATTTAGCATCTAATGTACTAGAAAACACTTACTGCATAATTTTACCCATATGGGCCCGTAGGCCCATTGGGCCCAATTCGGCCCATCGAGGCCTAGAACAGCTCAAGTGCATGGAAATGCGCACAGCAGCCCTTGCAGTCTAATACCCACAATTCATGGTTTCGATTCGGCCCACGAGCGTTCGCACGCTCGTGAGACCTTGAAATGCCGGCATTTCAGCATTTCGACTTTCGGCTTTTGCCAATCTATGCTACTAGAGGGTGTCGTTGCATACCTGATTTCGAAAAGAGTTGATCAATCCCTCGAACAAACAACCTACAATAGCCTAAACGAAACGTTAATCTTATGGCTTGGCTTACAAGTCACCACTACCAATCCCTATGGTATTCGACCAACACTACACAAAATCATCATCCACTTACCCTTGCCGAAATCTAGCCAATAGATCTAGATCGCCTTGCTATTACTTTCCACTGACCCTTCACGCGATTTCCTTTCTACCAATGGCTACGAAAACCAATAACCAAAAGAGAAATTTCTTAGTCAGATTCTTGATAACAAGTTCAAAACCGATTACCCTATAGACGATTCAGTTTTTATGAGACTATCAACGAACAGAGTAGAACACACTTACCTTGGTCAGATCCCTGCTAACCCGCTACTAACTCTAACCTAGTACTCTTGCAGATCTCATCGAATTCACTAAAGAAGTAGAGTTCTACAATTTGACTAAGAAGGCCAAACAAGGGAAGTAATCGATTGAAGAAGGGATAATCGGTTTAATGATACGTTTAACAAAGTAGAATGGTATTCGGCTATGCAAGAAGTGGGTAGAGAATGATTAAGTTCGATCTTAGCAAAGTATGGAGTATGAAAAAGGAGAGAAAGATGTGAGTTTCGGCTTTGAAGAAATCGGCCAAGAAGAGTTTTAAGGGTCTCGAATCAAGATAGAAGGGTTAGAAGAAAAAGAGGAGGAGAGAGAGCTTTGATATTCGGCTAGAGTAGAGTATGTCGAATCAAAGGGTACGAATGAGTGGAACAAGAATGGTAGGTTCAGCTTTTGAGTCAATCGGCCAAGGTGAAGTCTTTGACAAAAATAAATAGTTTGAAGGACAAAGAGAGGAGGAGAATTTCGGCACAATACCTACTTACAAACCCAAATGCACAAAGTGTTCCCAAAACGTGAATTCCCAATCACCAAAAGGAGAAATCGTCACCCACACTCCCCAATTTGCCAAAAATACACACATAAATGGTTAGTAGCTGAATTTGCTCTTCCAAGCCACCCACATTCGGCCAACTCCCCCTTCAAACCTCAATCCCTAAATTTTCTCCTATATAACCTCCCCTTATCACTCTCCAATCCAATCCTCATGAGCAAATCAAACTCTTTCACTCAGAATTCAACTCCAAGTCCAACTCTTACCTTATCCATGTAGCAAAATTAAAGGATTCTGCCATCAGGGAAATTCGAACCTGGACTCCCTTACAAGCCACAACACGCCTCCTCCATTGCATCTTAAGTGACATCCCTCTGCCACTTTACCACAAGCTTTCTTGTGTCACAAATTCCCAGCATTAATTTAAAAGCCCTATATGCTAACACCCAGATTTTCCCAAAGCAAAAATTAAGATTTTACTAGGGCTTAGGCTTTAGCCCAGGCCTTCCAAAGGCCCACTAAACACACCCAAAGCATACATTTACACCCCTAAGCATGCAAATATTAATTCAAGTAGAAATCTAGAAATCCTAAAATTTGGGGCGTTACAGTAGCTCTGGACAAAAATAATTTAGTGATTGGGACTCGAATGGACAGCTTGTACTGAATTTAAGTAAATAGTAAATTTATGTAAGATTAAGATTGTATAATTGGGGAAACATATTTTGGTATTTATAAATGCCATAAATAGTTTATTATTTTTATTATTTACATATTACTTACTAAGCTATAAGTTTATTTTGTTTTTTTGTTTTTAATTTTTATCTTATTTTATAGTGTAATCAAGTTTAGTTCATGACTTGGAAAAGTTGTTGGAGGCTAACCAACCCTATCCATCCTTTCTTTTGGTATTTTGTAACCATATTTTGGAAACATGGCAAGTATAGAATACTTTAGTATTTTGTTGTATATTATAGTAATATTACATGAAATATTGGTTTTTAATATTTGATATATTACTTGTATTATGCTATCGATGTGGTTTTAATATTAGTTAAGTTACAGGTTTATAATATATATATATATGATTTCAATGTCTAAAGGATGAATGAATAGTTGAAGGGTTTTAATTTAGATGATCATTTTATGTCTCGGTTTATTATGATTACATGTGTGCTATTCTGGTAATACCTCGTATCTTGTTCCGGTGTTAACACGGGTAAGGGGTGTTACATTTTAGTGGTATCAAAGCTATAGTTTAGTTGGTTCTCGAACCAGTATAGTGAGTCTGAAAGTCTATCTATACATGCCATAAATATATTGTGATAGTGTGGTGACTCCTGACATTACTAAATTATATTTTGTTTTTATATAGTAATGGATCCCGATCGAGCAGCTGCTGATGATGCTGCAAGTAACGCGCCGGCTCTTACGCAGAGGACCACACCTGTAGAAAGTAGGCATGAGACATCGGGTTAGGAAGACGAAGCTAGGAATGCTTTTCTTCAAATGATGAATGACTGGTATACTAATTTTATCAGAGCAAACCCTAATGCTCAACCTCCTCCTCCCCCACCTATACTGTAACCAGTCCCCGCAGCTCCATAGAGTATTGATATGGTACGATCGACAAAACCTCAGGTGGATAAGATCCGTAAATAAGGGGCTGAAGAATTTAGAGCAAACAATGATGATGATCCAGAAAAAATAGAGTTCTGACTGGAGAATTCTATGCGAATATTTGATGAATTATCTTGCACACCTGAGGAGTGTTTAAAATGTGATGTATCATTAATGACAGATTCAACCTATCGTTGGTGGAAGACTTTGATATCCGTAGTTCCAAAAGAAAAAGTAACATAGGATTTCTTCTTGGAAGAGTTTTGAAAGAAATATATTAGTCAGCGATTTATCGATCAGAAACGGAAGGAATTTCTTGAATTGAAACAAGGTAAGATGACAGTGGCTGAATATGAATGCAAGTTTGTAAGGCTCAGTAAATATGCACAAGAATGTGTTTCTACCGAAGCAATGATATATTATAGTAATATTATGGCATAACCATGGCATGTATAGAAGACTTGAGTATTTTGTTGTATATTATAATAATAGTACTTGGAATATTGATCTTTAATATTTGATATATTACTTGTATTATGCTATCGATGTGGTTTTAATATTAGTTAAGTTACAGGTTTATGATATATATATGATTGCAATGTCTAAAAGATAAATGAATAGTTGAAGGGTGTTAATTTAGAAGATCATTTTATGTCTCGGTTTATTACGATTATATATGTGCTATTCTGGTAATATCTCGTATCCTGTTCCGGTGTTAACAAGGGTAAGGGGTGTTACACTTTGGCCCTATATTTCCAGATTTTATCCATTGGAGGCTTGTTTATTAGAACCATATTTACAACTGGAGGTATAACAAAAGTCTGAGGGGGATTAGTCGGGGGTGGAGGTTGTTGAGCAACTGGGATCATACGAACAAACTCCATAAACCACTCACTCATCATCTAGAAGAAAGCTTGTTTTGCCTCTCCCTTATGACTACTAGTCACATTTCTCGAATCAGAATTCACTGCCCCTTGCGTAGGAGCTGGTGCATTACTTTCAACATCGTCAGCTATGGCTCGTTCAGGATACATTACTATACAGAAAACACATTTCAGATGTCAGGATTCATCATACTATTATATTTTCAGATATAAGGCATGTATAGCTAGACTCATATACACTATGGTAGTCTTAGAATCGACTAAACCATAGCTCTGATACCAACCAAATGTAACACCCCTAACCCATATCCATCGTCGGATTGGGTTAGAAGCATTATCGGACAATTCAGAACTTTTTAGACATTTTACAATCATCAACATCATATCATAATCATACATCATCAATGAGTCCCTTATGTAGGTCTCTAAGACCTTAAGTAAGACCTTAAGCATGCATTAAAAGAAGGTTGGGGCTAAACCGAACACTTAGAAATTTTTTCAAAACTTAAACATTTTTCAAAGCTATAAAGGTCACACGCCCGTGTGATCAGGCCGTGTGCCTTACACAGTCACTAGACACGCCCATGTGTCTAGGCCATGGCAAAACATGGATACATACTAACTTGTTCACACGGCCATGAGACACGCCCGTGTGCTCGACCGTGTGAAAATTTAGGGAGCTACTGACTTGTGCACACGGCCCATATGACTAGCCCGTGTGTCACCCACGGCCACTAGACACGCCCATGTGCCTAGGCCGTATCAATCTTGTAGGGTATATTGACTTAATTTAAAAGGGTACCCCAGAGGACACACGACCGTGTACTATGACCGTGTGTCACACACGGCTGAGACACATGCCCGTGTCTCTGCCCGTGTGAACAAAAATAGGCCATTCGAAAAGTCAACTTTGCCACCCATTTTGGGTCATCCCCACAAGCCAAAACCAAAGCATTTTATACGATCAATTCTCAGCCAAAACACAACCAAAATAAATATAATTCATGCCATATATTCTTCATTCAATAATATAATCAATTTCCTTATAAACTCATACTAAAACATAAGCCAAATTCATACCAAATTTTATGAAGCATAAGTTATTCATCCTACATTCCATCTCATATAAAAAACTTACCAAATTCACATCACTTTCATGCCAAAATGATCATTTCTCATTAGGCTATATTTGCAAAATAAACATACCATATTTGCTTCACAAAACCCATACTACAATCAAACATATACACTTTCATTAGTTAGCCATATCACATGGCACAACTCATATACATAACAAAATCATAATTCAAAGACTTCTAGCCTATACATGCCATAACTTAACATTTACGCTTTCAAAATGTACCAAAATAAGGTTTGATAGTGTGGTGAAGATCCTCGACGATCCCCGAGCTTTTGATAGCAACGATATCTATAAAATAGTTGAAAACACATAGAGTAAGCTATAATTAGCTTAGTAAGCCAAATACAAACAATTTCAACTTACGAAACACATATAATCCAATTCAATAATATAAAATTTTAACTATCCCTTATGGCAATTTATGAACCATACCATACCCACTTGATCACATTTACCATAATTTCCCAATTCCATACACATATAACATTATTCCATTTCCATGAACCTTTACATGTCACATGACCATAGCTTCACATATACATATCTTTCGTTTTCACAGATTAAGTACTAATCAAACATACCTGAATTAAATTCACATTTCATATATTCATTCATTTAATAAAGTGCTCGACGAACCGTTCAGAAACAGATAAGACATGCTAAAAACTCAGAAAGCTCATACAAAGCCAACGTCCCAGACGTGGTCTTACATGTAATCAATATCGATGCCACTGTCCCAGATAGGGTCTTCCACGAAATAAGATACGATGCCGATGTCCTAGACATGGTCTTACTCATAAATCTCTAATCGAGGCCTGTGTCCCAGACACGGTCTTACATGATATCTCAAATCGATGCCAACGTCCCAGACGTGGTCTTATACGAAATCACATCTCAGAGTTCTTTTCACAAGTTCTCACATTATTGAAGTTATTTCAGATTACATTCATTTACTCTCATGGCCTTTCAATAGAAAATAAATGAACATATAGATATAATTCAATCAATAATATATTTGTTTGTATATTGACTTACCTCGTACGAATTTGGACGGACAAAAACGATTACTTGACCACTTTAGATTTTCACTATTCTAAGTCTGTTTTCTTCGTTTCTTGATCTAAACACATTTGAATTTAGTTCATTTAATCTCAATTTCATCCAAATCAATCCACATATACATATTTAGGGCAATTTAAAAAAAAGAGTCCACATTGTCACATTTGGACAATTTAGTCCTTAATTCACAAAATCATCAAAATTAACAAAATTCCCTAACACATATGCCTAGCTGAATTTCTATGATGTTTATACAAGCCCATAACTCACATCTATTTCACAATTTAATCCTCCAAAATATCATTTTCACCATTTAGCCTCAATAGCTCAATTTCATCAAAAATTCAAAGATAAAACATGTTAATCAAACACATATCTTTCATATATCACCAAATAACATCACAAAGCTCATAATTTCATCAATGGTACATTTCATAAGCTTCAACAAAAATAGAAATTGAGACATGGGCTTTGTAGTATTCGAAGCAATGATTATAAAAATGTAGAAATTATCAAAAACAGAAGAAAACTCATACCGTAATCACAAGATACAATTGCCGAACCCTATTCTGCTTTTTTCTATCCTTTTTCTTTTATTTTCGGCTAAAAGAACATGAAATGAACACATTTCATGCTTTGTTTTATTTAATTAACAAATATTTACTCATTTACCAAAAAGGCCCTTTATTAAGAAACATGAAAAATTCATAATATAAGGTCATTTATGACCATTATCAAATATAATAGCATAAGTGTCACATAAGGCTGTCATACTTAAAAGCCATTTCAATTAAACATATGAACATGTAACATGCTAATTTTACCTTTTATGCATTTTAATCCTTTTTCAAATTAAACACTCAAACAAACAAATTAAATTACAAAAATTTCACAAATATCAATTCACCTATTTTAGGCACAGAGAATAATATTTAAATATTTTTTAGACTCGGATATGTGGTCCCAAAACCACTATTCCGACTAGGGTCTAAACTGGGCTGTTACATGCTAAAACTACCACTTAGTTCATTTCAAAATGACCATATCCAAATAGACCATTTATGCATCATAAGGCTTACCAAATTTGCATCATAAGCACATACAAATTCCAAGCATAAACACAAAATATTAGTTAGCCAAATCGCTTAGCTTAACTTATGTACAGTTCAAAATATACTTAAAATACCCCTAGCCTATACATGCCATACTTAATATTTACAATCGCAAAAGGGTACCAAAATGAGTTTGGACAGTGTGATGAAGATCCTCTACGATTCCTGAGCCATCAGTAGCTTCGATAATCTATAAAATAGGAATGAACACACCAAGTGTAACAGCTCGGTTTGGACCCTAGTCAGAAAATTGGTTTCAAAACCACATATCCGAGTCTGAAAAATGTTTTGATATTATTTTCTATGTCTGTGGTATATGAATCTGCATCTGTGAAATTTCTGCAATTTAATTTATCTGTCTCTGTCCTAAATTATGAAAAAGGTTAAGTTGCAAATGTGATAAAATTAGCATGTTACATGTACATATGTGTAATTGAGATGACTTTTGATTTAATGGCCTTATGTGGAAATTAAACCATTGAAGGTTTAAATGGTCATAAATGACCTTAAAACATGTGTTTCATTATGGTTCGAATGAAGGTTAAATTAGTAATTGTTGTTTAATTAAATGATATGATAAAATAACATGAAAATGGTGTTTATTTTCATCCACCATCACCGAAAATCAAAGGAAAAGAAAGGTTTAAAAGCTTTCATGCATTCGACTAGTTTCTAGCTTGATTAAAGATCTATTTTTAATCCGTTTTTGATGATTTTTATGTTTCTGTGATCATTGCTTCGAACTCTTTTATGCCTATGTTTTAATTTCTATTTATGATGAAGTTTATGAAAAATGCCATTGATGATTTTTGGAGCTTTGTAATGAAATTGAATGAATAATGATGGATAGGTGTTGGCTAAACATGTTTTGCCATGAGATTTTGATGAAATCGAGCTATGTGGGCTAATTTTTAAAAATGAGACTTTGGGAGGACTAATTTGTTAAATAAGTGAAATATATCAATTGATATGAGCTACATCTACATTCGGTCAACCCTTAGTCTTGGTGAGTTTGGCATATTGTGATTTTTATAAAAATGGACTAATTTGTTAAAGTATGAAACTGTGAGGGCTAAAATGTAAAATGCCCTAAATTAGTGTTCACGGGTCGAATTGAATGAAATGAATAATTGAACGATTGAATTTGAATTAATTTAGATCAAGAACAAAGAAAAACGGACTTAGATCAAGGGAAGTCCAACATCATTGAATAGTCGACTCGAATCTATTTTAATCCGTACGAGGTAAGTCAATATACAAATATGCGTTATATTAATGTTCGATATACATGCTTGAATTATAAACTGTATTAGATGGCCATGAGAGCCTGATATAGTAATTCCGAGTCGCCTTTGATTGAGTAATGGAAAAATGATATCATGTAAGACCTCGTCTGGGACGTAGGCATTGATTTGAGAATTATGTGTAAGACCATGTCTGGGACACTGGCATCATATCTGTTTCGTGTAAGACCTTGTTTGGGACAGTGGCATCGATATTAAATAGCATGTAAGACCACATTAGGGACATCGGTATTGTTGAAAGCCTATCTGAATTCTGTAATGTTTCTGAATGATTTGAGGAGAAATTTTGATATATGAATAAATGCATACCTCATGTGTCTGACTCAGGTACGTCTATTTTGTACTGAATTTCCAAGTATGAAATGTATGCAAATTGTGTGAACTAGAAATCTAAGTAAAATGAATGAATCTGAATGGTGAAATATCCGTGGGAAATGGTTATCGTATTATGATTATGGATTGCAAAATTTTGTATTTGACTTACTAAGCTCATTGTAGCTTACTCTATTTATTCTGTCAACTGTTTTACATATATCGTAACTACTGAAGGCTCGGGGATAGTCAAGGATCTTCACCACACTATCGGGCTTAATTTTGGTACCTTTTGAATGTACAAAGTTTAAGTATGGCATGTATAGGCTAGAGTGTTTATGTATAAAGCTTGAAAATGTTGATTTGTAATGCCATGTGAATTGGATGGGCAGATGGTATGTTTGTGTTTGATTTTGATCTATGGTTTGTGATGCCAAATTATGTAAGTTCATGATGGTCTTATGATCTATTTTGCTTTGGTCATCTTGAAACATGTCAAAGTGAAGAAATGGTAAGATTTGGATGTGGTATGAAATAGATATGTACCATGTGTTTGGTCATGAACTTTGTTAGTGATAAAGACATGTTTGTGTAAGATTTGAATATGAATGTGTATATGAATGGTTTGATCATGTTAAGGTAAGTTTTAAGGCATTGAATTGAGTTGAAATTGTGGCACTATTGCGACATGAATTTGGCTTGTAGGTTTGATCCTTATTGGGTGTAATGTATGGCTTAAACTAAGCCTGTATTGTGCCACACAGTTAGAGCACACGGGCATGTGACTCGACCGTGTGACCCTTGCATATTGAAATACTTTGGTCAGTGTTGCATACGGGTTAGACAAACGGGCGTGTCTGGTGACCATGTGGTATTTGGCAGTGCTGCCCACGGGTTGGACACACGAGTGTGTCTGGTGACTATGTGGTATTTGGCAGTGTTGACCACGGGATAGACACATGGGCATGTCTGGTGACCGTGCTGTGATTGGCAGTGTCATCCACAGCCAGGGTTAAGTTTAGGGCATGACCGTGTGAGGCACACAGCCTAGGCACATGTCCTTGTGGCCCTAATTTGAAAATTTTCTGATGATTCTTCATATCTTTTGTATGTTTTTGATTTAGTCCCTAATGAATGAATGAGGCTTAACCTGATCTTTTATATCATGCTACTGTGTTGAAGCTACTGATTTAAAATTTTGTTTGAACCTGGAAATTTATGATTTTTCTGTCCTGATCTATTCTGAATATCCGGTAATGCCCCTTACCTATTCCGGCAACGGTTACGGGATAGGGGTGTTACATTTGTTTGGTATCAGAGCTACAGTTTAGTCAATTCTAGGACTAACATAGCGTGTTTGAGCCTAGCTATACATGCTATATATCTGAATTTCGATAGTGCGATGAATCCTGGCGAATGAAATCTGTTTTTCATATAGTAATAGATCCCGAAAGAGCCGTAGCTGACGATGTTGAAAGTAATGCACCTGCCCCCGCCCAAGGGACAACGCCATCTAATTCTAGACCGGTTACAAGTGGTAATGAGGGAGAAGCTAAGCAAGCTTTCTTCCAAATGATGAATGAGTGGTTCACTCAGTATGTCCGAACAAATCCACTGTTTAACCCCCATCTATGACTAATTGATTCATCTGAATAAGCCTCCGGTAGATAAGATTAGAAAGTATGGGGCCGAAGAGTTTTGAGCTACTACTGACGATGATGGCGAGAGGGCTGAATTTTGGTTGAAAAACACGATCCGAGTTCTTGATGAATTGTCGTGCACTCCAGAGGAAAGTGTTAAATGTGGGGTTTCATTGTTACGAGACTCTGCATACCATTGGTGGAAAACACTAACATCCGTAGTTCTGAGTGAACGAATCACATGGGATTTCTTTCAAACTGAATTTAGAAAGAAATATATCAGTCAGTGTTTCATTGATCAGAAACGTAAAGAGTTCCTTGAATTGAAACAAGGTGGCAAATCTGTTACTAAATATGAGTGAGAATTTGTAAGATTGAGCCAGTATGCACGAGAGTGTGTACCCTCAGAGGCCACTATCTGCAAAAGATTTGTCGAAGGCTTGAATGAAGACAATAAACTTCTAGTTGGGATTCTCAATCTGAATGAGTTTGTTGTGTTAGTTGAAAGGGCTTGTAAAGCCGAAGAACTCAGTAGAGAAAAGAAGAAAGTCGATTCCGAAGCTAGAGAAGTTCGAAAGCAATCTTCGGTAGATCATTTCAGATTATGACAAAGAAATTCTGAGATGATTCTAATTGTTTGAAGACTAACGTGGAATATTCTGGCAGAGATCGTGATAGATCGCGTTCAAATTTTAAAACTCCTGCTACATCTATTACTAGTATCGGGAATGTTAGATCTGATAAACCTGAGTGTGTATATTATGGCAAGAGACATCTGGAAAGTTGTAGATTGAAAGATCGAGCCTGTTTTCGATGTTTATCCCTAGATCACTTTGTTAGAAACTGTCCTGAATCTGTTGAGCAAGAGATAGTACAAAATCCGTGATCGAGTAATACTTCTGCTAGAGGTAGAATTTCTAGAAGCACGGGAAATGCTAGTGTTGGTCAAAGAGTTACTAAAGATATGACTGCATGATCTGAAGCTCGAGCACATGCTAGAGCCTATGCTATCCGGGCACGTGAAGAAGCTTCTTCTCCTGATGTAATTACTAGTATTTTTACTCTTTATGATACCTCTGTGATGGCTTTGATAGATCCTGGATCAATGTTTTGTTATATCTGTGTTAATTTAGCATATAGTAAGATTTTACCTGTAGAGTCTACTGAAATTGTTATTAGAGTATCAAATCCCTTAGGCAAAAGTGTTTTGGTAGATAAGATTTACAGGAATTGTCCGTTAATGATTCGAAATATTTGTTTCCCTGCTGATTTGATGCTATTGCCATTTGATAAATTTGATATAATTCTGGGTATGGACTGGTTAACTCTGCATGATGCTGTGGTAAATTGCAAACGAAAAGTTATTGACTTGAGATGCAAGAATGGTGAAATTGTTCGAATCGAGTCTAGTGAATTAAATGGTTTACCAGCTGTAATATCGGTATTAATAGATCAAAAGTATGTGAGAAAAGGGTGTGGAGCCTACCTAGCTTATGTGATTGACTTTAAGGTGTCCGATAAAAAGATTGAATCTGTGTCTGTCATCTGTGAATTCTCTGATGTATTCCCTGATGAACTTCCGGGTTTGCCTCTGATTCGAGAAGTTGAGTTTGGGATTGAATTGGTTCCGGAACTGCTCCGATTTCAATAGCTCCATATAGAATGGCACCAACTAAACTGAAAGAATTACAGACTCAGTTACAAAAATTGACTGATCGAGGCTTTGGTAGACCGAGTTTCTCACCATGGGGTGCTCCTATTCTGTTCCTGAAAAAGAAAGATGACACAATGAGAATGTGTATTGATTACTGTCAGTCAACAAAGTGACTGTAAAGAATAAATACCCTCTGCCCCGAATTGATGATTTATTTGATCAACTAAAAGGTGCATCTGTGTTTTCGAAAATAGATCTGAGATCTGGTTATCATCAGTTAAGTGTGAAAGACTCTGATATTCTGAAAACAGCTTTCTGAACGAGGTACGAGCACTATGAATTTTTAGTTATGCCTTTCAGATTAATGAATGCCCCTGCTGTGTTTATGGATCTGATGAACAGAATTTTTAGATTGTATTTAGATCAATTTGTTATTGTTTTCATTGATGATATACTGATCTATTCGCGGAATGAAAGTGAGCATGCTGAACATTTAAGAATTGTACTTCAGACACTGCGTGATAAGCAATTGTATGCAAAGTTCAGCAAATGTGAATTCTGGTTACAATAAGAGGGTTTTCTAGGTCACATTGTATCTACATCACGTATCCAGGTTGATCCAAGCAAAATCTCAGCTGTTTTGGATTGGAAACCTCTGAGAAATGTTTCTGAAGTTTGTAGTTTTCTGGGACTTACTGGTTATTACCGTCACTTTGTAAAGGGTTTTTCGGCAATAGCAACTCCAATGGCAAGACTGCTTCAAAAGGATGTAAAGTTTGAATGGTTTGATAAATGTCAGAATAGTTTTGAATAGTTGAAAGCTATGTTAACCGAAGCTCCTGTACTTACGCAACCTGAATCGGGTAAGGAATTTGTTATATACAGTGATGCTTCGTTGAATGGACTAGGTTGCGTTTTAATGCAAGAAGGAAAGGTTATAGCATATGCCTCTAGACAATTAAAGCCACATGAGAAGAACTATCCAACACATGATCTTGAGTTAGCTGCCATTGTTTTTGCATTAAAAATTTGGCGTCATTATCTGTTCGGTGAGAAATGTCACATATTTTCATATCATAAAAGTCTGAAATATCTGATGACTCAGAAAGATTTGAATCTATGGCAGTGAAGATGGTTGGAACTGTTAAAAGGTTATGAACTTGTTATTGATTATCATCCAGGTAAATCAAATGTGGTAGCTGATGCTTTAAGCTGAAAATCACTATCTGCATTATGTGCTTTAAATGCTAATGTTGATCCATTTGTTGATGATTTCGTGTTGGCTGAATTAAAAGCAAAACCTTTGTTTTTGGAACAAATCATTGATGCTCAGAAAGTAGATAATGAATTGCTAGTGAAACAAGCTCAGTGTGATTCTGATTCTAAGTTTCGGATTGATATAGATGAATGTTTGAGATTCAAAAATAGAATTTGCATTCCGAGAAATTCTAAATTGATTTTGATGATTTTAAGTGAAGCACATAGTAGTAAATTCTCTGTACATTCGGGTAGCACAAAAATGTATAATGATTTAAAACGGTTATACTGGTGGCCAGGAATGAAAAGAGATATCTCTGATTTTGTTCTGAAATGCTTAATATGTCAGCAAGTAAAAGTGGAACATCAGGTGCCTTTAGGTTTGCTACAACCTATAATGATTCCTGAATGGAAATGGGACCGAGTAACTATGGATTTTGTTTCTGGTTTACCCCTATCTCCGAAAAAGAAAGATTCAATCTAGGTTGTCGTTGATCGATTGACGAAGTCTACTTATTTTATTCCAGTACGATCTGACTGCTCACTTGAAAAGTTAGCTAAGCTTTACATTTTTGATATTGTGAGATTGCACGGGGTACCACTGTCTATTGTGTCTTATAGAGATCCAAGGTTTACTTCAAGATTCTGGAAGAAGTCACAAGAAGCTTTAGGTATTAAATTACACTTCAGTACTACTTTTCACCCGCAGACAGATGGCTAGTCTAAGCGGATCTTTCAGATACTCGAGGACATGCTTAGATGTTGTATCCCGGAATTTAAAGGTACGTGGGAACAATATTTACCTTTGAATTTGCGTACAATAATAGTTTTCAGTCAGGCATAAAAATGGCATCGTATGAAGCCTTGTATGCTAGAAAATGTAGAACTCCGTTATACTGGTCTAAGTTTAGTGAAATTAAGATTTATGGGATTGATCTAATAAAAGAAACATAACAAAAAGTGAAAGTGATCCGAGATCGTCTGAAGGCATCATCTGATCGTCAGAAGTCATATGCGGATTTGAAATGTAAAGATATTGAATTTGAGATTGGGGACAAAGTATTTCTGAAAGTGTTTCCATGGAAGAAACTATTTCTGTTTGGCAAAAAGGGCAAAAATGAGTTTGAGGTTCAAAGGAGCGTATGAGATTATTGAACGAGTTGGGCCAGTTGCTTATAGACTGATGTTGCCATCTGAGTTAGAAATGATACATAATGTATTTCATGTGTCGATTCTTCGACGTTATAGATCTAATCCATCTCATGCCATATTCCCTTCTGAGATTGAATTAAAGTCTGATATGTCTTATGATGAAGAACCGATTCGTATCTTAGCACGAGAAATAAAGGATTTGAGAAACAAGAAAATTTCGCTAGTAAAAGTACTATGGCATCGTCACGGATTGGAAGAGGCTACCTAGGAGCCTGAAAGTGCAACGAGACAGCAATATCTGAATCTATTTAACGGTAAGATTTTCGGGGACAAAAAACCCTAAGGGGGAGAATTGTAATAGCCCAGTTTGGACCCTAGTCAGAAAAGTGGTTTTGGAACCACATATCCAAGTCTGAAAAATGTTTTGATATTATTTTCTATGCCTGTGGTATATGAATCTGCATCTGTGAAATTTCTGCGATTTAATTTATCTGTCTCTGTCCTGAATTATGAGAAAGGATTAAGTCGCAAATGTGATAAAATTAGCATGTTACATGTACATATGTGTAATTGAGATGACTTTTGATTTAATGGCCTTATATGGCAATTAAACCATTGAAGGTTTAAATGGTCATAAATGACCTTAAAACATGTGTTTCATTATGGTTCAAATGAAGGTTAAATTAGTAATTGTTGTTTAATTAAATGATATGATAAAATAACATGAAAATGGTGTTTATTTTCATCCACCATCACCGAAAATCAAAGGAAAAGAAAGGTTTCAAAGCTTCCATGGATTCGGCTAGTTTCTAGCTTGATTAAAGGCCCGTTTTTAATCCGTTTTTGATGATTTTTATGTTTCTATGATCGTTGCTTCGAAATCTTTTCTACCCATGTTTTAATTTCTGTTTTTGATGAAGTTTATGAAAATTTCCATTGATGATTTTTGGAGCTTTGTAATGAAATTTAATGAATAATGATGCATAGGTGGTCACTAAACATGTTTTTGTAGGAACGCCGGTGCCTCCAAGGCGCAGCGGAAAAATAAAATAATAAAATTTTTCTGGCAATCCATACCATGAATCCATGTGTAAGGAACGAATCGGGGTGATAAAAGGTTTTAAAATTACCAAAACTTCAATCTGAGTGGACAGCGACGCCTAGGCAACGAGAATCCTGAAGCACTATCGATCTAAGCCGCAACCTTTACTGATGTCGGGCTCTACGTAGTCCACCCAATTGACAATGAACAGTAATATCTCAGAAAACTATTTTTTAGAGATTCTATTGCTTTGACAGCTGCTAGACCACCTTAACATAGTTTCGGGATTGCCTATATATTAGCTCTTTAGGGTTTTTACCCTTGCCATATATAATTCCGTATTAATTGGTATATCTTTATAATGAATATTAACTCATTAAAATTAATCCGAACATAATAGTCATTATTAAAATAAATATAATAACGTTTAACCGAAAATTATAATTATATTAATTATAATAAAGATTTTGATAAACTATATTTATTTAAATTTATATATATGAACCAAATTCATATATTAGAAAAATTATGTTCTGATTATGTGTACAACATCCTTGTACATATAGTATGTTCAACAGTTTAATTGCACAATTAAATTAATTCTATAATTAATTTAATTCATGTGACAACCAAACACAATACCAACTATGTTTTACTCCGTTCATTTCAATCGTAGGGTGTGACCCTATAGGTTCTTGTAACGTTAGCAGTAATATTAGAACGATTCTAATGTTACAAACAATGAGTGGCATCTAGCAATGCATCATTGCTACCTAAGTTACAAGAAGTCATGATTCGACATAACCTTTTATGATTAACCTTTCATGCATTAATCCTTAAGTCCTATATCTTTGGAATGGGCACAAGTCATGGAATAGTCACACTTGCATAGTCCATCCCATGTTTCTTGATACCTTGAGTAAACTATGATATACAAATAAGTATGACATCTCATATCAACTTATTTGAGCATGGCCATGCATTTCTAGTCTCAATCAATCAATTGGCCTGAGATATTACTCCTATTATGTAGGAGGGACTTATCCTATATTGATCAACCATATCCCTCTACATAGATTGTGGTATATCCAACATCAGTCTTTATAGAACAACCAATTACGGTGTTCGTTTGACTATATCAAAATATACAACTCACGATGTTGGGATGATGATGATCTCAAGTATGAGGATCATATACATATTAATCACTATGAGTAATATTGTGACAATGACATAATAATTCAAGAAACATACTCATAGCGGGTCAGTCCAATATGTTGTTCTCTAACACACACATTCATGCATTGATTCTGACACTCCATATCAATGACAACTCTTTATCATCAATCAACTAGATGTTAGTCTTAATGCATTATTATTGCCCTAGACAACAATAACACCTGACTAAGGATCTTTTAAGAATAATCATATTATTCTCAGGACATTATTATAAAATAGTTTATTTATGCACACAAAAATGAAACTGAAATAATAATGGCAAAGCCTTATATTAATAAACATGATAAATCAAGTATGTTATCACAACCATCTCATGATTGATCTTTAGGCATACTCTCACAATCTCCCACTAGCACTAAGACCAATCACTCATATATCTAATACCAAGTGACTTAGTGTGACGATCATGCTTCTGCTGTGTCAGAGGCTTGGTCAGGGGATCAGCAATGTTATCATCTGTAGGTACTCTGCATATCTCTACATCCCCTCAATTGATAATCTCTCGAATAAGATGGTAGAGCCTAAGTATATGTTTGGATCGCTGGTGAGATTTGGGTTCTTTAGCTTTTGCGATGGCTCCATTGTTATCACATCGGAGTTCTATAGCATCCGATATGCTAGGCACAACCCCTAGTTCAGTAATGAACTTTTTGATCCAAACTGCTTCTTTTGCTACCTCACTAGCTGCAATATACTCGACCTCTGTTGTAGAATCGGCTACTATACTTTGCTTTGAACTCTTCCAGCTCACAGCACCACCATTAAGGAAAAACACAAAACCTGATTGCGATCGAGAATCATCCTTGTCAGTTTGGAAGCTATCATCAGTGTAACCTTTTACACTTAACTCTTCCTCACCTCCGTATATTAGGAACGTATCCTTAGTTTTTCTTAAGTACTTAAGGATATTCTGGACTGTGGTGCAGTGACTTTCACCGAGATCTACTTGGTACCTGCTCGTCACACTTAAGGCATATGAGACATCTGGACGGGTACATAACATGGCATACATGATAGATCCAATAGTAGAAGCATATGGAATTTTACTCATGCGTTCTCTCTCTTGTGGAGTTGAAGGACACATTTCCTTCGAGAGTGAAATACCATGTCTCATAGGTAGGAATCCTCTCTTAGATTCTTCTATATTGAACCTTTTCAATACTTTGTCTATGTATGTACTTTAACTTAGACCTAGTAGTTGTCTCGATCTATCTCTATAGATCTTGACTCCTAAGATGTAAGTGGATTCGCCCAAGTCCTTCATAGAAAAACAACTTCCTAACCAAGTCTTAATAGACTATAAGGTAGGTATGTCATTTCCCATGATAAGTATGTCATCCACATACAGTACCTAGAATGTGATTATGCTCCCACTAACTTTCTTGTAAACACATGGCTCATCTTCATATTTGATAAAACCAAACTCTTTGATTGCATCATTAAAATGAAGATTCCAACTTTGAGAAGCTTGCTTTAATCCATAAATGGATCTTTGAAACTTACATATCTTTCTAGCATCCTTTGGATTGACAAAACCTTCAGGTTGTGTCATGTACACATCCTCTTCAAGTTTCCCATTAAGGAAAGCTGTTTTGACATCCATCTGCCAGATTTCATAATCATGAAATGCATCTACGGCGAGCAAGATCCTGATGGATTTAAACATAGCTACATGAGAAAAAGTTTCATCATAGTCAACACCATGAATTTGACGAAAACCTTTAGCGACTAATCACCCCTTGTATGTTTATACATTACCATCCATGTCGGTTTTCTTTTTGAAAACCCACTTGCACCCTATAGGTTTAACCCCTTTGAGTGGGTCAACCAAAGTCCATACTTGGTTTTCATACAAGGAATCCATCTTAGATCTCATGGCCTCGAGCCATTTCTCAGAGTCTGGGCTCGCCACCGCTTCTTGATAAGTCCTAGGCTCATCTTGATCTAAAAGAAGAATATCACCATGCATTGTAATGAGAAATCCATATCTCTTAGGTGCATGGCGTTCTCTTAAAGATCTACGCGGTGGTTGTGTTTCTACAGCAGTTACTTGTTCTTCAATTTCTTGTGGAATTTGCTGTTGTTCTATCTCTGGTTTGGTGGTATCTTGTGATTCTCAAATTTCTTCAAGTTCAATCTTTCTCCCACTTGCTTTTCTAGAAACAAATTCTCTCTCTAGGAAGACACCAGTCCGAGCAACAAACACTTTGTTCTCAGTGGGATTAAAGAAATAATATCCTTTGGTTTCTTTCAGATACGCTAGAAAATTACACCTTTCAGATTTGGGTTCAAGCTTAGTAGACGTTTGACGTTTAACATAAGCTTTGCAACCCCAAATTTTCATAAAAGACATACTGGGATGTTTCCCAGTCCACATCTCATATGGTGTCTTTTGAACCGATTTAAATGGAACATGATTTAGTGTAAAAGCAGCTGTTTCAAGTGCATGTCCCCAAAAGGAAGTCGGTAGATCAGCATGACTCATCATAGACCGAACCACGTCTAACAGAGTTCGATTTCTTCTCTCAGAAACTCCATTCCATTGAAGAGTACCAGGAGGAGTAAGTTGTGAGACAATCCCACATTCCTTCAAAAGATCATCAAACTCTAGGCTCAAATACTCTCCACCTCAATCAGATCGAAGTGTCTTGATAGTTTTGCCTAGTTGATTTTGTACTTCATTTTTGAATTCCTTGAACTGTAACACCCTAAATTTTGGGTCTTTCTTAGATTGTTGTTCATCGGGTAAAATGTTTGAACTCTGGTATTTAGGTGTGTAATGCATGTTTGGGGAGTGTTAATAGGCTTATAGAAGGCCCAGGTGTTGGTTTAAACTTGAGAAAAATTTTAGATTTTCACTTAGGCGATAGGGGACCCTTGGAAGTAGGGCTCTTAAGAAAAACTAAGTAAAATATGTCACAAAGGGAGCCTTGGTAGAGTGGCAAGGAGGCACTACTAAGCTCCTAAAAAAGTGGCGCTTAAGTGAAGTGAGAGGTCTAGGGTACGAGCTGTGAGGTAAGCATTAAGTCCTTTTTATTTTTATGTGCATGTGTGGTAAGTGTTGGTGCTCAAGTAGAACTCTGTCATGAAGAGTTTGAATTGTCCATGAGAGTAAATCAAGGATCAAATTAAGGATATTGAAATTTGAATGGAAGTGGCCGGCCAAAGGACTCTCTATGGTGCAAATCGGCAAGCAAGTCAAGGCATAGACTTTTTGGCAATTCAAGGTTAGTGTGCCGATTTCTTTAGGGGGATTTGGGAGTTCTTGTGCCATTTGGGGTATAGCATTTTTAGTTTTTTCTTTTGTGCACCTCAAGGTCATTCTTTTTCTCCTCTTCTAACCAAAATCCGAAACCTATCATCTCCCTAAAGTCTCATTGCCTATTTCTTTTCTTGACCGAACCTACTTCTCTATTTTCCGATTTATTTTCTTCTTCCAACTCAAACCGATTGCACAATCATCATCCCCTTCACCAGCTGAATCCATTCTCTCTTGTCTCTCTTCTCTAAACCGCAGTCGACAACCTCAAAAAGCCGAAACTCTCTGTGGCCGACTACTCCTTTGCCAAAACCGATTGCCCTCTTTTCTCTCAAATCTTTCAATTAGCCGAACCCCTATTCGTTCATCCCTTCTATTTGCCGATTCACCCCACCTATTTTATTGATTGAAACGACAAGGACGCCATACCACATATTCAAAAGCCGAAAGTATCTCCCTTTAGACCATTCAAAGCCAAACCCCTCTAAGCCATTCTTATTGTCGTTAGGGCTAGATCTATTGTAGATCTAGTATAGAATTAGTCGAATAGAAGCAAGTGAGCAGGGTTCTTCAGGTGAAGTTATTGGTAAGTGTTTTGAGACTTTTCTTCATTTGTTACCTTAATTCAAGGCAAGAAGCCGAAACCCCTTAGGGGGAGGCTAACGTTTCTAGGCTAAGGGCCTTTTGGCTTTCCTTTTTGGTTTTATATACGCTAGTATGGACAAGGGACGTGCAGCAAGGGGCTTTGGAGATCAACGCAGTTGGAAAGTTATATCTAGCTTATTTTCGGTAGAAAGGTAAGGGCTTTGAAAGACTTAGGCCAAGTTGGCCGATTTTGGTGAGGGGAAAAATGCCTTATTGGTTATCGAGTTTAAGGCTAACGCATTAGTGTTCAATTGTAGGCTATTCGTACGTGGGTTCTTCAACACTTCGACAGTTAACAGGTGTGTAACGTATCTCCATCATAGACTGGAACGGCAAAGGCCGTAATGACCGAAAACTATTCTAAGGTGACCAATTGAAAGTAACTGAAAATTGATCTTGGAAGGATCCAGGAGTAGCCGAATACTCTATTGTGGTCAAACTAGGAAGTGACGGTGGCAGAATTACAGAAGGTGCAATTTCAAGAATTTCGGTAGGATGGGCTTCGATGGGCCAAAGGTGGGCCCAATGGGCTTTCGAGCCCAAATCGGTAAAATTGCCATTAAGGGCATTCTGGCGGTATGTTATGAATAAAGCGGTTGGGATTAATAATCTGAACGTTAAAATTGGACTTAACGGGCTTAAGACATTAATGGACTCAGTAAGGCCCATTAGGGGCTTTTGGGCTAAAAAGGGCAAAATTGGAAACCGAGTTTAAACAGACTTCTGTGGACTAATAATTAATTGGACTTGTATAAAATCTCTAAAAATATGAAAAAGGACTAAAATACCCTTAAGTATGAAAAGTTACTAAAATACCCCTAGGTGTAAATAGACAATTATACCCTTAGGGCTAATTCTGTATGAAATGTATGTTTTTTTCTGTTTCTGCATGTCATATCTCATAATATATGTATATATCTGATGCATGAGATTCTGCATGTTATATGTGTCATAACATGTATGCCTATTGCATGGGGTTTGGGTTTATGATGGAGGAAGCGTTCTTGCAGCCTCGCTGCAATCTGGTGGCCTCGCCACATATATATCTGTTCTGGTAGCCTCGCCACATATATCTATTCTGGTGACTATGTCACAATATCTATATCTGGTGACTTTGTCACATATCTGGCAGCCTCGCTGCAAATTTCTGTGGTGTGTAGCGGATGGGTGGGTCGAGTAGTCTCCCCACATGATGTAAGGCTGATATGAGGGTGTTATGGATGGATCTGGGTTGGGCTTTCTGTTGTATTTTATATATATCTGTTCTGTATCTGTTGTGGGCCTATGGGATTAACCTGATTTCTGTAATGGGCTAAGGCCCAATTAAATCTGATTCTGAGGCTTGATCTGTTTTGGCCTATGGTTGAGATTATGTTATACACTGAGTTATCAAACTCACACCTTAATTTCATCCCTACAAGTAACCCTCAATCGTAGTGGGCTTGGAGCTGCGAGAGATTTTAAGTGGCCACAGCATCTGCAAGCTCGGTTTTTATTTTATATTAAGTATCTTATTATGCTATTTTTGGGTTTCAATTGTAATAAGGCCACTATTTAAATTTCTTTATTTTTTTTAATGGTTTAATTTATACTTTGTCGAAACTGCTAGTTTAGGCTACGCTGGTTTTCAAAATCTTAAGGATGTTTTCAAAACTTAACAAGTTCAACAAACGGATAACCCTAACAAGACGACTTTTCATAAACTTACAGTTTTAATAAAAATTATCACTTAAGTCACAACAAACAAAAGGTCGTAAGCTTAGATCTAGGTCCATGTGACACATCAGATCTGGCCATAACGTCCAGGCCAGGTTTGGGGTGTTACATTAAGTGGTATCAGAGCCAGGTTGCAACAACTCGGCTGTGGAGTGGGTCTAAAAATGGGAGTTTTTAAACAATCAGAACAAAGATTTTCGGAAGCGCATGTTTTAAAACTTGTTTGCAAAAATGTTTTGAGCTTGTTTTGATAAACTCCTTTCATACCTAAATGAATTCTCCAAAGGCTAAATTAGGTTTCATAATTAATTTTGGTTACTGCGTGGCACACCGAATCTCCGGCCCAAGCCTGTAAGTTTTCTAAACTTTTCTGATTAATTCTGAAATTCTGATTATATGCCGGATTAAAACCCTATCATGATACTTTAGTTAGGGTATTACTGGAACTATAGAAACTCTGATAAGTAGACTGAGACTGTAGCTAGGTTTTCGCGAAAGAAAACGAACTCTGAGATTCTACTCATTCATAAGACATCTGTAATAAACACTGGAATATTAATCTGATTCATAAAATTTCTAAAATAGATAATACGAAATGAGTACGCGAGCAGCTCGTGGTAGGGGCCATGGACGTGGCCGAGGTAGTGCACGAGCTGAATCTTCATCTTCGGGACATGCGCCAGTAGCGGATGTACCGGTACCACCGGCAACAGAGGTGGAGTCTCATGATCGAGGTGTTGGGGACGACGCCCTATCGCAAGCAATGCTTCAAGTTCTGGAATGGGTTGCTGGGGCAAGTACGGGTAATGGATTCCGGGGATCTATTTCTGAGAGACTCCGGGCTAATGGGGCAGAGTTCTTTAGGGGCGTGTCTGGTGTAGCTTCGAATGTGGCCGAGTACTGGTTAGAGGCCACAGAGCGAATCATGGATGATCTGGACTGCTTTGTGGAGCAGAAGCTGAAGGGAGCCGTATCGTTGCTTAGGGATGAAGCTTATCAGTGGTGGCTCACAGTGAGAGATGGAACTTCAGCTGATGAGGTAACATGGGAGCTGTTTAAGATAGCCTTTAAAGGAAAATATGTTGGAGCTAGCTATGTGGATGCCCGTAGGAAAGAATTCTTGAATTTGGTGCAGGGAGGTAGGACAGTGTCTAAGTACGAGGCTGAGTTTTTGAGGCTGAGCCGGTATGCTTCTGGGATAGTCGCTACAGAGTACGAACGTAGCGTACGCTTCGAGGACGGGTTGAGAGATGAACTTAGGGTATTGATTGCTCTGCAGAGGGAGTGTAACTTTGCTGCTTTGGTTGAGAAAGCTAAGATAGCTGAAGAGGTAAAGCGGACTGAAAGACAGAATTGTGAAAAAGATAGGAACTGCTTCCAGAGGGATTCTGGACCATCAGGTGAGGCTAACCGGAATGTTAAGAGAGCAAGAGTGGCAGAACCAGTGTGAGAAGTGCCGATAAATGCTGTTAGACCATAAGGTTGTAGGAGTTGTGGTAAGATACATACGGGTGAGTGTCGGAAACGTTCTGGAGCTTGTTTTCGATGTGGGTCTATGGAGCATAGGGTTAAATATTGTCCCCAGGAACCTGATCAGGGTCAAGTTATGGATCAGAGGGTTGCTCAGCCAGTGAGGGGTGGACCACAGGCTCCGAGAGGTCGTGGACAAGGCAGGGGTGGAAACGGTAATGGTCGAGGACAAGGAGCACCTGGCAGAGGTGTTGGTTTTGCTGAGGCTCTGTGACAGCCCTAATTCGACCTTAGTCGGGAAGTGGTTTCGTAACCATTAAACCGAGTCAGAAATAAATTTTAGAAATATGTTTTAATTTTTAATTATAAGTGAATTATAGGTGTGGAAGTTTTGATGGCTTAATTTTATTGATTATGAGTTAAAATTTGACATTATGACTTAATTGCATAAAAGGTATTTCAACTGGGCATATGTGTAAGTACCGAATTTAATGATTCATAAAGTAAAGAGGGCTTATATGGCAAAAGGACCATGCGTAATTTACATGGACATTATCGTCCATGGTTTAGTGGAAAGGCATAAAAATTAAAAGGGGTAATGTAGTAATCTAATAAATAAAAGCATACATGTCATAAAAATTAATGAAAATAAGCTTCATTTTCCTTGTTTGCCGAATTCTTCTTGAGAGGGAGGAGGAGAAAGAAACACAAGCATTCGGCCTATAGCTAGCTTGCATTCAAGGTAAATTTTATGTGTTTATCTTATGTTTTTAGTGAAATTGGTATGGCTAGAGCATGGTCTTGATGGCCCATGTTTAAAATTTTGAATGTGTTTTGGCATGAGCATTCGGTCATGAGAGGAATATGAGAAATGGTTGTAGTTTCCATGTTTAGAAGTAGAAATGATGGTAATGGATATGAAAATATTGTTATTTGCTTTTATATGTGATATCAAGCCATTGGGTTGTACGGTTCTCATAGAAAATGAGAGAAATTTTGAGTGATAGCCGAATGTTGATGAGTTAAATGTTTAATGCTCTTAGTAAGATAATCGGCAATTGAAACTTTTGGGGTTTTTAGTTCATTGCTAAATTATGCATTTGAATGAGTAGTTACCGATTTTAAACTTGAGAATGAATGAAGTCTATGTGTTCTATATTGTGTTATGTATTATATGGTTAAAGTCTTGGATGTTAAGCTTAATTACTTTTAAATGGTTGTTTGAGCCTACAAAATTGATTATAATTTAGCTAGTAAACAAAAAGATTGAAGTGAGTTCACCTTGAGCTTTTGTAATCTAACTTTACAAAAGTATATTCGTATTTATAAATCACCTAGTGAATTCGGCCATTGAGGAATTTGTAAGATGAGTAAATGAGTTAGATAGATGTAAGACATTCGGTTATATTAGTGAATGGAGAGTATGTGTTTAATTTTAGATGTGTAAATGGTCTAGTAAGTACTACATAGTAATGTGGCCTAGAGATTATTGAAGTAATGTTTGATTGATGAATTTTGGGTATCAAATGAAAAATTTCCAAATGTATTAAAGGCCAATGCTCGGACTAAAGGATTAAGTGGCGTAAATAAAATGTGTTTAAATATCTATAAATTTACATACGGTTGTGGCTAGTATTGTAAAGCTTATGATTCAAAATGTGAAAATAGTAGTATGTGATTACATGCATTCGGTTAAGGTAGCTGTTATTAAATTTTTATAGGCTTGAGAAGTCAAGACCGAAAGGGGAGTAGGTTAAGCATAAATGGATTTGAAGCTTATGAGCATGTATGAACTTGTGTGTGTGCGGCATTAGTGATAAGTTATATGAATCTTTGCTTGTGTTTGATAAGATAGGATACATATTGAATTATGTGTGATCGTCTATTATGACTTTTAAGAAAATGATATTAGGTGAGAAATTGAACAAACTTACTTGTTTTAATTCAATCTCAAGAGCATAAAGGATCGAAGTCAGATAAGGGAAAAGATAAAGTAATAGAGTAGCCGGTCAACAATCGTTCAATTATATTGAGGTAAGTTTTGAGTATATTAACTTAGCACATACATATTTATAACATGAAATATTTTAATTGAGTGTCATGTAACAAAGTGATCTAACTTTGATTTAATTCAATGATGAAATATGTTAGTATATGATAAGATGCCGTATGCATATATGGAATTGAAAGAATAATGTGATTTGTATGAGTATAAGAAATTATGTAATTAATTCCATTAGACCGAATGAGTATGGAATGGTTTATTATATGTGGATGACCAATTTGAGATGATGTGAAAATGATATAATGTGTATGTTTTACCTATATCGAAAATAACTTATGAAATACTAGTACATTCGGGCCTTCGTGCCTAGCAGGCTTTAAGCCGGTGATACATTCGGGCCTTCGTTCCTAGCAGGCTTTGAGCCGGTGATACATTCGGGCCCTCGTGCCTAGCAGGCTTCGAGCCAGTGACATGTAATCGGGCCTTTGTGCCTAGCAGGCTTAATGCTGGTGTTCTAAGTATTCGATAAGATTATAAAAAAATTATAATACAACCTCAAGAGAGAGCGAGCCTTATATTAAGAAGATCAGGTACGGATTTCTTATTCACATGTGATATAAAAGTCATTTGCAACTTGAGTACTAAAATTTGTTGAGTGAATGAAGATCATTTCTTTTATGTCTACCATAGTATTTTATGCGTATACATATATATGTATATAAATTCAGCCATGAATGAGCTTATATGAAATTAGATGATTTTGCTATGTTTCACGAACATTTAGTCAATTAGAGGAAACTATTGGGACTTCCTTATGAATGATAATGTATTCGGCCAGGTGGATGAACCCTTATAAGTGGAGTTTGTGTCTTTAGTTATATTTAAATTACTAAGTTATGAATTGTTTAGTTTACTCCAAGCTTACTAAGCTTATTGAAGCTTACTCCATTTTTTTTTATGTTTCTTTTTGTTTTATAGACCTTAATCGAACCTACGGTTCGAGGGATTCAAGTCAAAGTTCATCACACTATCGCCGTCAAATTTTTGGTACTTTTGAAGGTTCTAAATTTTAAGCAATGGCATGTATAGGCTAAAACTTATGTTTTGAAATCAAACTTCTTTTTAAATTGTAAATATGAATAGCCACGCGAAAATGGCTATCATGTTTCCATATGTGTTTTGTGGGTTATTATGAATTGGGTTTTTCGAAAAATTCAATGCACTCATTAATATAAGATGAATCATGTTCGGTTATGATTGAGTTTGTATATGAAATGATTAGTAATTGTTCTCTATTTGTATAATAGTTTCAGAGTACTTTTGTTATGCATGTTTATATGATTTGGTTTGACGAGTGACGAAACCTGATTGAACTAGTGATTGGATTTATAAGTACTCATAGCTATAATTTACGTGAATGGCGTTTAAGGAATCTTGTGAATGTCGGGTAATATCACTTGACCTTTCTGCGACGGGTTTGGGTCTAGGGGTGTTACATTTTATTGGTATCAGAGCTACGGTTTAGTTAGTTTTCAGACCAACGTAGCGTGTGTGAATATAGCTATACATGCCATTGTAAGTTAATACGATAGTGTGGTGACTTCTGACTTTAGAAATTGTGATTTTTGTTTAGAAATGAATCCCGATCCTGAGCGAGCTGTAGCGGATGACGTAAAGAGTGTAACGCCAGCTCCCGCGCAAGGGACCGCGCCTAATGACTCTCATCTAAATACCAGTCATCGAGATGATGACACTAGACAAGCTTTCTATGCGATGATGAGTGAGTGGTTCACTCAGTTTATTCGAACAAATCCAGCTGCTCCACAACCGCCGCCCCTAAACACTCCTCTCCTGACATTCGTAGCTCCTCCTGTGATCGATCCTCTAAGATCGAGTAGGCCTTCGGTTGATAAGATTAGAAAATACGGGGCTGAAGAGTTTGGGGCTACAGCTAGTGATGATGCTGAGCGGGCAGAGTTTTGGCTTGATAATACGATCCGAGTTTTTGATGAACTATCGTGTTCGCCCGAAGAATGCCTAAAGTGTGCTATATCTCTATTACGCGATTCCGCTTACTATTGGTGGAATATATTGGTCTCTGTCGTGCCGAAGGAACGGGTCACTTGGGAGTTCTTCCAAACTAAATTCCAAAAAAAATATATCAGTCAGAGATTTATTGATCAGAAACGGAAAGAATTTCTCGAACTTAAGCAGGGCCGAATGTCCGTAACTAAATACGAAAGAGAGTTTGTACGGCTCAGTCGATATGCTCGTGAGTGTGTATCATCCGAGGCTACCATGTGTAAACGTTTCGAGGATGGTTTAAATGAAGACATCAAGTTGTTGGTCGGCATTTTAGAAATCAAAGAGTTCATAGTACTTGTTGAGCGAGCTTGTAAGGCTGAAAAACTCAGTATTGAAAAGAAAAAGGCTGAGGACGGAGTTAGAGAATTCCGCAAGAGACCTTCGGAAAAATCTTTTCAGCAATCTTTAAAGAAATTTTAAGATGAATCGAACCGATCTAAGGCTAATTCGGGTTACTCTAGACAAGATCGTGATCGCCTTCCAGCAAGTACGCGAGCCACTTCCATTGCTAGTGTAGGCAATGATCGCGGAGATAGAACAGTTTGCAAGCATTGTGGGAAGTGGCATCCGGGGAGTTGTAGATTGCATGACCGCTCATGTTTTAAATGTGGAGCCGCTGATCACTTCATAAAGGATTGTCCGAGGCAGGTTGAACATAATACTGAGCATAGTGAGAGGCCAGGTAGCACGGCAGGGCGTGGACGACCACTGAGGCGGGGAGGTAATATTAGTGGTAGTTAGAGAAGGACTAGAGACACTGCGGTTAGATCTGAGGCTCGTGCACCTGCTCGAGCTTATGCCATCCGTGCCCGGGAGGAGGCTTCTTCCCCTGACATTATTACTGGTAATTTCACTCTCTTTGACACTGATGTAATAGCATTGATTGATCCCGGTTCAACCCATTCTTATGTGTGTGAAACTTTAACATCTAGTGAGACTCTACCTGTTGCGTCTATTGAGTTCACAATTCTAGTGTCAAACCCTCTGGGTCGGTGTGTGTTGGTTGATAAAGTGTGTAAGAGATGTCCCCTAATGTTTCAAGACTCTTGTTTTCCGGCTGACTTAATGCTATTACCATTTGATGAATTTGATATTATCATTGGGATGGATTGGTTAACTGTGCATGATGCTGTAGTGAACTGCAAACGAAAGACTATTGATTTGCGATGCTCGGATAACAAGATAATTCAGATTGAGTCCTCTGATTTGAGCGGGTTGTCAGTTGTGATATCTATGATGCAAGCTCAGAATTATGTAAAAAAGGGGTACGAGGCATACCTCGCATATGTGATTGATAGTAAAGAGTCAGAAAAGAAGCTTGAGTCGGTGCTAGTGGTTTGTGAATATCCGGATGTCTTTCCCGAAGAATTGCCGGGATTACCACCAGTTCGTGAAGTTGAGTTCAGTATTAAACTTCTACCTGGAACGGCTCCAATTTCGATAGCTCCGTATCGTATGGCACCGACTGAATTAAAAAAATTAAAGGTTCAGCTACAAGAGTTAACGGATAGAGGTTTCGCCCGACCGAGTTTTTCACCCTGGGGCACACCAGTGTTGTTTGTGAAAAAGAAAGACGGAACCATGAGAATGTGTATCGACTATCGGCAATTAAATAAAGTGACGATAAAGAACAAATATCCGTTACCGCACATTGATGATTTATTCGACCAACTGAAAGGAGCCTCAGTGTTCTCGAAGATAGATTTGAGATCGGGTTATTATCAGTTGCGAGTTCGAGATTCAGATGTGCCAAAAACTGCATTCAGAATGAGATACGGTCACTACGAGTTTCTAGTGATGCCGTTTGGGCTCACCAATGCCCCTGCGATATTCATGGATTTGATGAATCGAATTTTCAGACAGTATTTAGATCAGTTCGTAGTTGTGTTTATTGACGATATTTTGATTTATTCGCGAGATGTAACCCAGCATGCCGAACATTTGAGAATAGTATTATAGATTTTGCGAGACAAGTAACTTTTTGCTAAGTTCAGTAAGTGTGAGTTCTGGCTGACAGAAGTTAGCTTTTTGGGGCATGTTGTATCCGCATCGGGCATTCGGGTTGATCCGAGTAAAATTTCAGCAATACTTGATTGGAAGCCTCCGAGAAGTGTCACTGAAGTTTGGAGCTTTTTGGGGCTCGCTGGTTACTACCAACGATTTGTAAAAGGGTTCTCGATGATTGCAACACCATTGACTAGACTATTACAAAAAGATGTCAGGTTTGATTGGTCAGAAAGGTGCCAGAATAGTTTCGACCAGTTGAAAACTCTTTTGACAGAAGCTCCCGTGTTGGTTCAGCCTGAGTCCGGAAAAGAATTTGTGGTTTATAGTGACGCCTCTCAGAATGGTTTAGGTTGCGTTTTGATGCAAGAAGGCTGAGTGGTTGCTTATGCCTCGAGGCAATTGAAGCCTCATGAGAGAAATTATCCAACTCATGATCTTGAGCTTGCTGCTATTGTTTTTGCTTTAAAAATTTGGCGCCACTACCTGTTCGAAGAAAAATGCCATGTCTTTTCTGATCACAAAAGTTTGAAGTATCTAATCACTCAAAAAGATCTGAATTTGAGACAAAGACGGTGGTTGGAATTACTAAAAGACTACGAGCTTGTCATAGATTATCATCTGGGTAAAGCAAATGTGGTGGTGGATGCCCTCAGTCGGAAGTCCCTATTTTCCGTGCGAGCCATGAACGTCCAATTATCAGTATCCACGGATAATTTGTTGTTAGCAGAATTAAAGGCAGAACCAGTGTTGTTACGACAAATACGAGAAGCTCAGAAAAACGATGACGATTTGATTACAAAAAAGACTCAGTGCATTTCAAATGTAGAGTCAAAATTCTGGATTGATGACAATGATTGCGTGAGGTTCAAAGATCGATTATGTATTCTGAGAAATTTTGAGATACTTCCGATGATTTTGGGTGAAGCTCATGATAGCCGAATGTCAATTCATCCAGGTAGCACAAAAATGTACAACGACTTGAAACGTCAGTACTGGTGGCACGGAATGAAACGAGACATCTCTGACTATGTTTCTACATGCTTGATTTGTCAGCAAGTAAAAGCGGAGCACCAGGTGCCTTCAGGTTTACTTTAGCCAATTTTTATACCCGAGTGGAAGTGGGATCGTATTACAATGGATTTTGTGTCTGGCCTACCGCTAACCCCAAGCAGGAAAGACTCCATTTGGGTTATAGTTGACAGATTGACCAAGTCGGCTCATTTCATCCCTGTTCGTGCGGATTTTTCGCTTGAGAAGTTGGCGGAATTGTACATCTCTCAGATTGTGAAGTTGCACGGGGTGCCTACTTCTATTGTTTCGGATAGAGATCCCAGATTTACTTCGAGGTTTTGGAAGAAATTACACGAGGCTTTGGGTACCAAATTGCATTTCAGTACTGCCTTCCATCCGCAAACGGACGGACAATCCGAACGGGTTATTCAAATACTCGAGGACATGTTGAGATGTTGCATTCTTGAGTTTAGTGGTTCGTGGGAAAAATATTTGCCTTTGGTTGAATTTGCGTATAACAATAGTTTTCAATTGAGTATACAAATGGCACCCTACGAAGCTCTCTATGGTCGAAAGTGCCGTACACCATTGTTTTGGACCGAGCTTAGCGAGAATAAAATTCTCGGAGTTGATTTAATCAAAGAGGCTGAACAGAAAGTAAAAACGATTCGTAACAATTTGAAAATAGAAAAACGATTCGTAACAATTTGAAAATAGCATCGGATCGTCAAAAGTCGTACGTAGATTTGAAACGAAAAGATATCGAATATCAGATTGGTGATAAAGTGTTCCTGAAAGTCTCGCCATGGAAAAAGATACTTCGATTTAGCCGTAAAGGCAAGTTGAGTTCGAGATTCATCGGACCGTACGAGATATTAGATCGGATTGGGCTAGTTGCTTATAAACTAATTTTACCCCCTGAACTTGAGAAAATTCACAACGTTTTTCATGTATCGATGCTTCGTTATTATAGATCCGATCCTTCGCATGTGATTAAATCATCGGAAGTTGAAATTCAACCCGATTTGGGTTATGAAGAAGAACCAATTCAAATCTTAGCTCGTGAGGTGAAAGAGTTATGAAATAAAAAGGTTCCATTGGTAAAGGTGCTGTGGCTCAAGCACGGGATTGAAGAAGCAACTTGGGAAACTGAGACATCGATGAAAGAGCGATACCCAAACTTATTCATCGGTAAGATTTTTGGGGACGAAAATTCCAAGGGGGAGAGTTATGACAGCCCTAATTCGACCTTAGTCGGGAAATGGTTTCGTAACCATTAAACCGAGTCAGAAATAAATTTTAGAAATATGTTTTAATTTTTAATTATAAGTGAATTATAGGTGTGGAAGTTTTGGTGGCTTAATTTTATTGATTATGAGTTAAAATTTGACATTATGACTTAATTGCATAAAAGGTATTTCAACTGGGCATATGTGTAAGTACCGAATTTAATGATTCATAAAGTAAAGAGGGCTTATATGGCAAAAGGACCATGCGTAATTTACATGGACACTATCATCCATGGTTTAGTGAAAGGCATAAAAATTAAAAAGGGTAATGTAGTAATCTAATAAATAAAAGCATGCATGTCATAAAAATTAATGAAAATAAGCTTCATTTTCCTTGTTTGCCGAATTCTTCTTGAGAGAGGGGGGGAGAAAGAAACACAAGCATTCGGCCTATAGCTAGCTTGCATTCAAGGTAAATTTTATGTGTTTATCTTGTGTTTTTAGTGAAATTGGTATGGCTAGAGCATGTTCTTGATGGCCCATGTTTAAAATTTTGAATGTGTTTTGGCATGAGCATTCGATCATGAGAGGAATTTGAGAAATGGTTGTAGTTTCCATGTTTAGAAGTAGAAATGATGGTAATGGATATGAAAATATTGTTATTTGCTTTTATATGTGATATCAAGCCATTGGGTTGTACGGTTCTCATAGTAAATGAGAGAAATTTTGAGTGATAGCCGAATGTTGATGAGTTAAATGTTTAATGCTCTTAGTAAGATAATCGGCAATTGAAACTTTAGGGTTTTTAGTTCATTGCTAAATTATGCATTTGAATGAGTAGTTATCGATTTTAAACTTGAGAATGAATGAAGTCTATGTGTTCTATATTGTGTTATGTATTATATGGTTAAAGTCTTGGATGTTAAGCTTAATTACTTTTAAATGGTTGTTTGAGCCTACAAAATTGATTATAATTTAGCTAGTAGACAAAACGATTGAAGTGAGTTCACCTTGAGCTTTTGTAATCTTGCTTTACAAAAGTATATTCGTATTTATAAATCACCTAGTGAATTCGGCCATTGAGGAATTTGTAAGATGAGTAAATGAGTTAGATAGATGTAAGACATTCGGTCATGTTAGTGAATGGAGAGTATGTGTTTAATTTTAGATGTGCAAATGGTCTAGTAAGTACTACATAGTAATGTGGCCTAGAGATTATTGAAGTAATGTTTGATTGATGAATTTTGGGTATAAATTGAAAAATTTCCGAATGTATTAAAGGCCAATGCTCGGACTAGAGGATTAAGTGGCGTAAATAAAATGTGTTTAAATATCTATAAATTTACATACGGTTGTGGCTAGTATTGTAAAGCTTATGATTCAAAATGTGAAACTAGTAGTATGTGATTACATGCATTCGGTTAAGGTAGCTGTTATTAAATTTTTATAGGCTTGAGAAGTCAAGACCGAAAGGGGAGTAGGTTAAGCATAAATGGATTTGAAGCTTATGAGCATGTATGAACTTGTGTGTGTGTGGCATTAGTGATAAGTTATATGAATCTTTGCTTGTGTTTGATAAGATAGGATACATATTGAATTATGTGTGATCGTCTATTATGACTTTTAAGAAAATGATATTGGGTGAGAAATTGAACAAACTTACTTCTTTTAATTCAAGCTCAAGAGCATAAAGGATCGAAGTCGGATAAGGGAAAAGATAAAGTAATAGAGTAGCCGGTCAACAATCGTTCGATTATATCGAGGTAAGTTTTCAGTATATTAACTTAGCACATACATATTTATAACATGAAATATTTAAATTGAATGTCATGTAACAAAGTGATCTAACTTTGATTTAATTCAATGATGAAATATGTTAGTATATAATAAGATGCCGTATGCATATATGGAATTGAAAGAATAATGTGATTAGTATGTGTAAAAGAAATTATGTAATTAATTCCATTAGACTGAACGAGTATGGAATGGTTTATTATATGTGGATGACCAATTTGAGATGATGTGAAAATGATATAATGTGTATGTTTTACTTATATCAAAAATAACTTATGAAATACTAGTACATTCGGGCCTTCGTGCCTAGCAGGCTTTGAGCTGGTGATAGATTCGGGCCTTCGTGCCTAGCAGGCTTTGAGCCGGTGATACATTCGGGCCCTCGTGCCTAGCAGGCTTCGAGCTAGTGACATGTAATCGGGCCTTTGTGCCTAGCAGGCTTAATGCCGGTGTTCTAAGTATTCGATAAGATTATGAAAAAATTATAATACAACCTCAAGAAAGAGCGAGCCTTATATTAAGAAGATCAGGTATGGATTTCATATTCACATGTGATATAAAAGTCATTTGCAACTTGAGTACTAAAATTTGTTGAGTGAATAAAGATCATTTCTTTTATGTCTAGCATAGTATTTTATGCGTATACATATATATGTATATAAATTCAGCCATGAATGAGCTTATATGAAATTAGATGATTTTGCTATGTTTCACGAACATTTAGTCAATTAGAGGAAACTATAGGGACTTCCTTATGAATGATAATGTATTCGGCTAAGTGGATGAACCCATATAAGTGGAGTTTGTGTCTTTAGTTATATTTAAATTATTAAGTTATGAATTGTTTAGTTTACTCTAAGCTTACTAAGCTCATTGAAGCTTACTCCGTTTTTTTTTTTATGTTTCTTTTTGTTTTATAAACCTTAATCGAACCTACGGTTCGAGGGATTCAAGTCAAAGTTCATCACACTATCGCCGTCAAATTTTTGGTACTTTTGAAGGTTCTAAATTTTAAGCAATGGCATGTATAGGCTAAAACTTATGTTTTGAAATCAAACTTTTTTTTAAATTGTAAATATGAATAGCCATGCAAAAATGGCTGTCGTGTTGCCATATGTGTTTTGTGGGTTATTATGAATTGGGTTTTTCGAAAAATTCAATGCATTCATTAATATAAGATGAATCATGTTTGGTTATGATTGAGTTTGTATATGAAATGATTAGTAATTGTTCTCTATTTGTATAATAGTTTTAGAGTACTTTTGTTATGCATGTTTATATGATTTGGTTTGACGAGTGACGAAACCTGATTGAACTAGTGATTGGATTTATAAGTACTCATAGCTATAATTTACGTGAATGGCGTTTAAGGAATCTAGTGAATGTCAGGTAATATCTCTTGACCTTCCTGCGACGGGTTTGGGTCTAGGGGTGTTACAGGCTCGCCAGCCTGCGTTGGTATATGCAGTTCGTCGTCGAGAGGAGGGTGATGCACCTGACGTCATAACCGGTACGTTTTTTATTTCTAGTGTGCCATACACTGCGTTGATAAATGTTGGATCTACCCATTTTTATGTTGCATGTGGTATATCTGGGTCACTGGGTGTGCACTCTGAGGAGACAGTTGTTGGGGTTTCGATATTAAGTCCTTTGGGTCACTTGGTTAGGGTAGACAAACTGTATAGAGACGTGCCTATAGAAACTGAAGGAAAAATCTTTTTTGGAGATTTGATGGAGCTACCTTTCGGAGAATTCGATCTCATCTTGGGGATGGATTGGCTTGTCAAGCATAGGGCTACTCTGGATTGTGCTGCTAAGCAAATGAGGTTAAAGACCGCAGAGGAAAAGGAGGTTATGGTGATAGGTGAATGTAGAGATTATCTGTCCAATGTGGTGTCGGCATTGAGGGCCGAGAAGTGGATTCGAAAAGGATGTGAGGCTTATTTGGCATTCATAAGTCAAACGAAAACTGAGGAACTGACTATGGACAAAGTTAGAACCGTTAAGGATTTCCAAGATGTTTTTCTAGAAGAGCTTCCGGGTTTGCCTCCAAATCGAGAGGTTGAGTTTGGGATTAACCTGGTGCCTGGAACGGCACTGGTGTCCATTGCACCTTATAGGATGGCACCCAAGGAGTTGGTGGAGCTGAAAGCTCAGATTCAAGAACTGCTGGACAGAGGCTTTATTAGGCCAAGTGTGTCTCCGTGGGGAGCACCAGTGTTATTCGTCAAGAAGAAAGATGGGTCAATGCGAATGTGCATCGATTATCGGCAGTTGAACAAACTGACGATCAAGAATAAGTATCCATTGCCAAGAATCGATGACTTATTCGACCAGCTTAGAGGAGCTTCGGTATTCTCCAAGATTGATTTTCGATCTGGGTACCATCAGTTAAGGGTTAAGGAGGTAGATATTCACAAGACGGCATTCAGAACTCGGTATGGTCACTATGAGTTCTTGGTTATGCCATTTGGGTTGACAAATGCACCTGCGGCATTTATGGACCTGATGAATCGAGTATTCCAGCCATACTTGGATCGATTCGTGGTCGTCTTTATCGACGATATTCTGGTTTATTCTGAATCTAAGGAGAAACATGATGAGCATCTCCGTGTTGTGCTACAAGTGTTAAGGGAAAATGAGCTTTATGCGAAATTTAGTAAGTGTGAGTTCTGGTTGAGAGAGGTAACTTTCTTGGGGCATGTTGTTTCTGCTGAAGGGATTAAGGTAGACCCTCGGAAGATTGAAGCAATTCTGGAGTGGAAACCACCGAGGTCAGTGGCGGAAATTCGAAGTTTTCTGGGTTTAGCAGGCTACTATAGAAGGTTTGTGGAAGGATTTTCTGTGATGGCAGCGCCGTTGACGAAACTCATAAGGAAAGGGGTACCATTTATTTGGACCGAGCTACAGCAGTAAGCTTTTGAGAAGCTAAAGAAGGTTCTGACCGAGGCACCTGTACTGATTCAGCCAGAGTCCGGAAAAGATTTTACCGTGTATAGTGATGCATCACATATTGGGTTGGGCTGTGTGTTGATGCAAGAGGGTAAAATGGTTGCTTCTGCATCGCGGCAGCTTAAACCTCATGATGTAAACTATCCTACCCATGATCTGGAACTGGCAGCAGTAATCTTTACACTTAAGATTTGGAGACATTACTTGTACGGAGAAAGATGTATCATATACACAGACCATAAGAGCCTTAAATACTTGTTGACTCAGAAGGAGTTGAATCTTAGGCAACGGAGATGGATAGAGTTGCTCAAAGATTATGATTGTGCGATCGAGTACCATCCAGGCAAAGCTAATGTGGTGGCTAATGCCCTAAGCCGTAGAACTGTATCTGATCTAAGAGTGATGTTTGCTCGTTTGAGTTTGTATGATGACGGTAGTTTGTTAGCAGAACTACAAGTAAGGCCAACCTGGGTTGATGAGATTAAGGAAAAGCAATCGAAGGATGAGTCTCTGGTTTCTCGAATCCAGCAGGTTAAGGATGGGGATACTTCTGAGTTTTGGCTTAACAGTGAGGGAGTTCTATGTTTTCGAGGTAGAGTTTGTATTCCGAAGGATTCTAAGTTGAGGCAAGAAATTCTAAATGAAGCTCATAGAGGGTTGTGTGCTATGCATCCTGGAGGGAATAAGATGTATTATGACTTAAAGGAATTGTATTGGTGGCCTGGGCTGAAGCGAGAGGTAACAGAATTTGTGGGAAAATGTTTGACTTGCCAACAGGTGAAAGCTGAACATCAGTTACCTTCTGGACTTCTGCAACCAGTGAAAGGGAAGTGGGAGAGGGTGACCATGGATTTTGTAAGTCGGTTGCCCTTGACACCGACAAAGAAGGACTCAATTTGGGTGATTGTAGATAGATTGACTAAATCTGCTCATTTCATCCCTATTCGTACTGATTATTCACTTCAGAAGTTAGCCAAATTGTATGTAGCCGAGATTGTACGGCTACATGGAGTGCCAATGTCGATTATTTCTGATCGAGACCCTAGATTTACATCTCGATTCTGGTAAAAGTTACATGAGGCATTGGGAACCCGACTGAATTTTAGCACAGCTTTTCACCCACAGTCTGATGGTCAGTCAGAAAGGGTTATCCAGATTCTGGAAGACATGTTAAGGGGATGTGTTATCAACTTTCGAGGCAGTTGGGAGGATTATCTACCGTTGGCAGAATTTGCGTATAATAATAGTTATCAGGCTAGTATTCGTATGGCACCTTATGAGGCACTGTATGGTCGTAAGTGTTGTTCACCTAGTTGTTGGACTGAATTAGGTGAGCGGCAAGTTCTTGGACCTAAGCTGGTAGCAGAGACTGAAGAGAAGATCAAAGTGATAAGGGATCGATTAAAAGAGGCATCTGATCGGCAGAAATCATATGCAGATTTGAGGCGTAAGGAGATTGAGTATTCAGTTGGTGACATGGTCTTCTTAAAGGTTTCGCCCTGGAAGAAGATATTGTAATTTGGAAAGAAAGGCAAGTTGAGTCCGCGATTCATTGGGCCTTATCGGGTTCTTAAACGAGTGGGTCCAGTGGCTTATCAGTTGGAATTACCCCCAGAGTTAGATAGGATTCACGATGTTTTCCACGTATCTATTAGATAGGATTCACGATGTTTTCCACGTATCTATGTTAAGGCGATATCGATCTGACCCTACTCATATTCTACCAGTTGCAGAAATTGAAGTGCAGCCTGATTTAACTTTCGAGGAAGAGCCTGTGCAGATTCTGGATCGAGATGTGAAAATTCTAAGGAGGAAGTCAGTTCCGTTGGTAAAGGTACTCTGGCGTAATCATGGTAGAGAGGAAACTACGTGGGAACCAGAGGAGGCTATGCGTCAACAATACCCCCACTTGTTTGGAATAGGTAAATTTCGAGGACGAAATTTCTTTAAGGAGGGTAGAGTTGTAACGCCCTAAATTTTGGGTCTTTCTTGGATTGTTGTTCATCGGGTAAAATGTTTGAACTCTGGTATTTAGGTGTGTAATGCATGTTTGGGGAGTGTTAATGGGCTTATGGAAGGCCCAGGTGTTGGTTAAAACTTGGGAAAAATTTTAGATTTTCACTTAGGAGATAGGGGACCCTTGGAAGTAGGGCTCTTAAGAAAAACTAAGTAAAATATGTCACAAAGGGAGCCTTGGTAGAGTGGCAAGGAGGCGCCACAAAGCCCCTAAAAAAGTGGCGCCTAAGTGAAGTGAGAGGTCCAGGGTACAAGCTGTGAGGTAAACATTAAGTCCTTTTTATTTTTATGTGCATCTGTGGTAAGTGTTGGTGCTCAAGTAGAACTCTGTCATGAAGAGTTTGAATTGTCCATGAGAGTAAATCAAGGAGCAAATTAAGGATATTGAAATTTGAATGGAAGTGGCCGGCCAAAGGACTCTCTATGGTACAAATCGGCAAGCAAGTCAAGGCATAGAATTTTCGGCAATTCAAGGTTAGTGTGCCGATTTCTTTAGGGAGGATTTGGGAGTTCTTGTGCCGTTTGGGGTATAGCATTTTTAGTTTTTTCTTTTGTACACCTCAAGGTCATTCTTTTTCTCCTCTTCTAACCAAAAGCTGAAACCTATCATCTCCTTAAAGTCTCATTGCCTATTTCTTTTCTTGACCGAACCTACTTCTCTATTTTCCGATTTCTTTTCTTCTTCCAACTCAAACCGATTACACAATCATCATCCCCTTCACCAGCTGAATCTATTCTCTCTTGTCTCTCTTCTCTAAACCTCAGTCGACAACCTCAAAAAGCCGAAACTCTCTGTGGCCGACTACTCCTTTGCCAAAACCGATTGCCCTCTTTTCTCTCAAATCTTTCAATTAGCCGAACCCCTATTCCTTCATCCCTTCTATTTGCCGATTCACCCCACCTATTTTATTGATTGAAATGACAAGGACGCCATACCACATATTCAAAAGCCAAAAGTATCTCCCTTTAGACTATTCAAAGCCAAAACCCCTCTAAGCCATTCTTATTGTCGTTAGGGCTAGATCTATTGTAGATCTAGTATAGATTTAGTCGAATAGAAGCAAGTGAGCAGGGTTCTTCGGGTGAAGTTATTGGTAAGTGTTTTGAGACTTTTCTTGATTTGTTACCTTAATTCAAGGCAAGAAGCCGAAACCCCTTAGGGGGAGGCTAACGTTTCTAGGCTAAGGGCCTTTTGGCTTTTCTCTTTGGTTTTATATACGCTAGTGTGGACAAGGGACGTGCAACAAGGGGCTTTGGAGATCAACGCAGTTGGAAAGTTAGATCTAGCTTATTTTCGGTAGAAAGGTAAGGGCTTTGAAAGACTTAAGCCATGTTGGCCGATTTTGGTAAGGGGAAAAAATGCCTTATTGGTTATCAAGTTTAAGGCTAACGCATTAGTGTTCAATTGTAGGCTATTCGTACGTGGGTTCTTCAACACTTCGACAGTTAACAGGTGTGTAACGTATCTCCATCATAGACTGGAACGGCAAAGGCCGTAATGACCGAAAACTATTCTAAGGTGACCGATTGAAAGTAACTGAAAATTGATCTTGGAAGGATCCAGGAGTAGCCGAATACTCTATTATGGTCAAACTAGGAAGTAACGGTGGCGAAATTGCAGAAGGTGCAATTTTGAGCATTTCGGTAGGATGGGCTTCGATGGGCCAAAGGTGGGCCCAACGGGCTTTTGAGCCCAAATCGGTAAAATTGCCATTAAGGGCATTCTGGTGGTATGTTGTGAATAAAGCGGTTGGAATTAACAATCTGAACGTTAAAATTGGACTTAACGGGCTTAAGACGTTAAGGGACTCAGTAAGGCCCATTAGGGGCTTTTGGGCTAAAAAGGGCAAAATTGGAAACCGAGTTTAAACAGACTTCTGTGGACTAATAATTAATTGGACATGTATAAAATCTCTGAAAATATGAAAAAGGACTAAAATTCCCTTAAGTATGGAAAATTACTAAAATACCCCTAGGTGTAAATAGACCATTATACCCTTAGGGCTAATTCTGTATGAAATGTATGTTTTTTTCTGTTTCTGCATGTCAGATCTCATAATATATGTATATATCTGATGCATGAGATTCTGCATGTTATATGTGTCATAACATGTATGCCTATTGCATGGGGTTTGGGTTTATGATGGAGGAAGCGTTCTGGCAGCCTCGCTGCAATCTGGTGGCCTCACCACATATATATATGTTCTGGTGGGCTCGCCACATATATCTGTTCTGGTGACTATGTCACAATATCTGTATCTGATGACTTTGTCACATATCTGGCAGCCTCGCTGCAAATTTCTGTGGTGTGTAGCGGATGGGTGGGTCGAGTAGTCTCCCCACATGGTGTAAGGCTAGTACGGGGGTGTTATGGCTGGATCTGGGTTGGGCTTTCTGTTGCATTTTATATATATCTGTTTTGTATTTGTTGTGGGCCTATGGGCTTAACCTGGTTTCTGTAATGGGCCAAGGCCCAATTAAATCTGATTCTGAGGCTTGATCTGTTTTGGCCTATGGTTGAGATTATGTTATACACTGAGTTATCAAACTCACACCTTAATTTCATCCCTGCAGGTAACCCTCAACCATAGTGGGCTTGGAGCTGCGAAAGATTCGGAGTGGCCACAGCATCTGCAAGCTCGGTTTTCATTTTATATTAAGTATCTTATTATGCTATTTTTGGGTTTCAATTGTAATAAGGCCGCTATTTAAATTTCTTTATTGTTTTTTTAATGGTTTAATTTATACTTTGTCGAAACTGCTAGTTTAGGCTGCGCTGGTTTTCAAAATCTTAAGGATGTTTTCAAAACTTAACGAGTTCAACAGACGGATAACCTTAACAAGACGACTTTTCATAAACTTACAGTTTTAATAAAAATTATCACTTAAGTCACAACAAACAAAATGTCGTAAGCTTGGATCTAGGTCCATGTGACACATCAGATCTGGCCATAACGTCCAGGCCGGGTTTGGGGTGTTACATGAACTTTTCAAGGGCCTCAGACTTATGGCGCATGAGATAAACATATCCATATCTACTGAAATCATCAGTGAAAGTAATAAAGTAGTAAAATCCACCTCTGGCTTGGGTATTTATTGGTCCACATACATCAGAATGTATTAAGCCCAATAAATCACTAGCTCGCTCACTTTTACCAGTAAAAGGGGATTTAGTCATTTTTCCTAATAAGCAAGATTCACATACTTCAAATTGTTCGAAAACAAATGAATCCAAGAGACCATCTTTATGGAGTTTGGATATGCGCTTCTCACTTATGTGGCCCAAACGACAATGCCAAAGATAAGTTTGATTTGAGTCATTTATTTTCGATCTTTTAGTATTTATGTTGTAAATAGGATTCATTTGATCTAAAATATAAAGGCCATTAATTAATTGTGCCGAACCATAGATAACATTCTTGAGATAAAAGGAACAACAATTATTCTTAATTATTATCTCAAAACCAATTTTGTCTAAACAAGAAATTGAAATAATGTTTTTAGTCAAACTGGGCACAAAATAACAATCCTCTAAAATTAAACCAAGTCCACTAGGCAAAGATAAAGTATATGTTCCCACAGCTAATACAGCAACTCTTGCTCCATTTCCAGCTCGTAGGTCCACATCTCCTCTAGCCAAAGTCCTACTCCTTTGTAGTCCCTGTACAGAAGTACAAATATGAGAACCACAACCAGTATCTAATACCCAAGAAGTAGTAGTTGATAAATTAATATCGATAACATAAATACCTGAAGCAGACGTTCTGCTTGCTTTGGCCTTCTTGATTTCCTCAAGATAGACAGGGCAGTTCCGCTTCCAATGTCCAGTCACACCACAATGAAAACAGTTTCCTTCCTTAGACACCCCACCTTTAGGTTTCAGTGCAGCCTTTCCCTTTCCAAGATTGGGCTTACCTTTGCCCTTAGGCTTTGTCGGGACTTTGGCCTTTCCCTTGCCCTTAATGTTATGGACCATCAGTATCAGTTTGGGTCCAACCTTTTTCATGTTGCCTTCAGTAGTTCGTAACATACTAAGCAATTGTGGCAGAGTCTTATCAATTTCATTCATATTGAAATTGAGGACAAACTGGCTGTAGCTATCCAGCAACGATTGTAGAATAACATCAGTGGCCAACTCTTGGCCCAATGGAAACCCAAGCTTAGACAGGCTTTCAATATAACCAATCATCTTAAGGACATGAGGTCCTACTGGCTTCCTTCAGCCAGCTTACATTGGAATAAGGCCTTAGATATATCGAACCTCTCTTGCCTTGCTTGCCCTTGATATAGTTCTTTCAAGTGCTCGATCATATCATAAGCAACCATATCCTCATGTTGCTTTTGAAGCTCAGGATTCACAGTGGCAAGCATAAGACATCCAACGTCTACCATATCATCGAGATGCTTCTTGTAAGCATCTTTATCAGCCCTCGAGGCATTAGCAGATGGTTCATCAGGAAGTGATTTTTCAATGACATATAATTTCCGTTCTTGTTTAAGGACAATCCTCAAGTTACGGAACCAGTCAAGAAAGTTCAAACCATTCAATTTGTCCTTCTCAAGGACCGATCACAATGAGAGTGTATTAGTGTTTGCAGCCATAATATATCTACAACAATAAAATATGCGTGTGAATAAATTTACCAAGTTTATATCAATCATTAAAAGGACTTTATTATATGATGTTTCCCACTATTTCAAAATTAATAACCCTCATATATTAATTTCGGAAAGGCTTTCTTGAAAGTATTTCTAGTGGGTCAAGGATCCATATTTCACCTCCTCTTAAGTCAGCTTTGGCTTTACTCTCAAGATTATGGTTATTTAGGTAAGCAACACTTGCTAATTACATCATATGTAACTCCTACAATTTGGTGAACAACTCTTGTTCTAATCATCTTATGATATATCCAAATTACTTGCCTCTAGGTTTCTAATCCTATTAGAGTAACCTAGTAAGTCATTAACCGATTTTTAACCAGTGAATATCACTTGTTTATTCTTCGCGTTTAACCAAGATAAATACTAGTACTTCGCTTTGGCAAAACCTACATAGTATTGATCGAGGCTTTAACGAGGTCATAAATTGGAAGGCCATGTTGACTTAATATTTTAATAGAGGGATTTTATTAGAGTTTTACATCTCACCAATTATGGTCTACTTTAGTCCATTTAATCTTTTAATTGATCTCATCAATTAATGGGGTTTATTATTACCAAATTTCCATACTTTAGACATCCATAGCATCTCATACATGAATAAGTAAAGCAATAAATAAATGCAATAGTTATAGCCCATAAACTATGTGGTTCAACCCAAGCCAATAGTAGAATCAATAAGGAACCTAAAGGTGTAAGCCGTTTCACAAGCTGTCGATCCACACTAGTCGGCCCATCTTCCTTCTCGTCTAGTTCACAGAAACTTTTACAAATTACAAAATTCAGAAACTTGTTTTACATACGAGGGAGTAAGATGAGAAGAGAAATACAAAAGAATAGTAGTAAGGCACGACACGCAGGCCATATTTATAAAATTACAACCTTTTATCAAATGGGTCATCGGGCTATAACTATGCATTTCAAACACCGTGCATTTCAAAAATAGCATATTTCATTCAACGTTTTGTTAAGGGAAATATTGAAATATCTTTTCAATCTTTTATGGCCCATTAAGTTTTATTTATTACAAAACATACTGGAAGATGATGGGGACCAGAGGTGCAGGGCAGAGCCCCGTGGTATGAACCGCGTACCCCAGTCAAATGAAACCTCACGATTTGATAACTTTTATCAACAGAATCGTGTTTTCAGGATTTTAATCCTTGAGGTTTCATATTGGAACAACCCTTGTTCCACTGGCCAGTATACTCTTACTGGAAATTGTAAAAATCACCGCTACATCATAACAGATTTCTTAAGGTTTACAGTAACAATATAAAATCGAATAGGCCATAACACCATTATTAACATTTAATCACTTATCGAAAGGAACAGTTATCAGATTTCGTTTAAATGATTTAAACAGGAAAATCATAATAAAATTAAAACATGCATCTCATACAATTGCATCACCCAAGTATTTAAACCCAAATTTGTATCACACAAGTGGCTCTGATACCACTGTAGGAACGCCGGTGCCTCCAAGGCGCAGCGAAAAAATAAAATAATAAAATTTTTTCGGTGATCCATACCATGGATCAATGTGTCAGGAACGAATCGGGGTGATAAAAGGTTTCGAAATTACCAAAACTTCAATCTGAGTAGACAGCGACACTTAGACAACGGGAATCTTGAAGCACTATCGAACAAAGCCGCAACCTTTACTGATGTCGGCCTCTACGTAGTCCACCCAATTGACAATGAATAGTAATATCCTAGAAAACTATTTTTTAGAGACTCTATTGCTTTGACGGCTGTTAGACCACCTTAACATAGTTTCGGGATTGCCTATGTATTAGCTCTTTAGGGTTTTTACCCTTGCCATATATAATTCCGTATTAATTGGTATATCTTTATAACGAATATTAATTTATTAAAATTAATCTGAACATAATAGTCATTATTAAAATAAATATAATAACGTTTAACCGAAAATTATAATTATATTAATTATAATAAAGATTTCGATATTTATTTAAATTTATATATATGAACCAAATTCATATATTAGAAAAATTATGTTCTGATTATGTGTACAACATCCTTGTACATATAGTATGTTCAACAGTTTGATTGCACAATTAAATTAATTCTATAATTAATTTAATTCATGCGACAACTAGACACAATACCAACTATGTTTTACTCCGTTCATTTCAATCGTAGGGTGTGACCCTATAGGTTCTTGTAACGTTAGCAGTAATATTAGAATGATTCTAATGTTACAAACAATGAGTGGCATCTAGCAATGCATCATTGCTACCTAAGTTAGAAGAAGTCATGATTCGACATAACCTTTTGTGATTAACCTTTCATGCATTAATCCTTAAGTCCTATATCTTTGGAATGGACACAAGTCATGGAATAGTCACACTTGCATAGTCCATCCCATGTTTCTTGATACCTTAAGTAGACTATGATATACAAATAAGTATGACATCTCATATCAACTTATTTGAGCATGGCCATGCATTTCTAGTCTTACTCAATCAAGTGGCCTGAGATATTACTCCTATTATGTAGGAGGGACTTGTCCTATATTGATCAACCATATCCCTCTACATAGATTGTGGTATATCCAACATCAGTCTTTATAGAACAACCAATTACGGTGTTCGTTTGACTATATCAAAATATACAACTCACGATGTTGGGACGATGATGATATCAAGTATGAGGATCATATACATATTAATCACTATGAGTAATATTGTGAAAATTACATAATAATCCAAGAAACATACTCATAGCGGGTCAGTCCAATATGTTGTTCTCTAACACACACATTCATGCATTGATTCTGACACTCCATATCAATGACAACTCTTTATCATCAATCAACTACATTTTAGTGTAAATGCATTATTATTGTCCTAGCCAACAATAATACTTGACTAAGGATCTTTTAAGAATAATCATATTATTCTCAGGACATTATTATAAAACAGTTTATTTTATGCACATAGAAATGAAACTGAAATAATAATGACAAAGCCTTATATTAATAAGCATGATAAATCAAGTATGTTATCATAACCATCTCGTGATTGATCTTTGGGCATACTCTTACAGTTTTGCCATGAGATTTTGATGAAATCAAGCTATGTCGGCTAATTTGTGAAAATGAGACTTTGGGAGGACTAATTTGTTAAATAAATGAAATATATGAATTGATATGAGGTACATGTACATTCAGTCAACCCTTAGTCTTGGTGAGTTTGGCATATTGTGATTTTTATGAAAAATGGACTAATTTGTTAAAGTATGAAACTGTGAGGGCTAAAATATAAAATGCCCTAAATTTGTGTCCACGGATTGAATTGAATGAAATGAATAATTGAACGGTTGAATTTCAATTGATTTAGATCAAGAACAAAGAAAAACAAACTTAGATCGAGGGAAGTCCAACATCATTGAATAGTCGACTCAAATCCGTTTTAATCAGTACGAGGTAAGTCAATATACAAATATGCTTTATATTAATGTTCAATATACATGCTTGAATTATAAACTGTATTGGACGGCCATGAGAGCCTGATATAGTAATTTCGAGTCACCTTTGATTGAGTAATGGCAAAATGATATTATGTATGACCTCGTCTGGGACGTAGGCATTGATTTCAGAATTATGTGTAAGACCATGTCTGGGACACTGGCATCATATCTATTTCGTGTCAAACCCTGTCTGGGACAGTGGCCTCGATATTGAATAACATGTAAGACCATGTCAGGGACATCGGCATTGTTAAAAGCCTATCTGAATTCTGTAACATTTTTGAATGATTTGAGGAGAAATTCTGATATATGAATAAATGCATACCTCATGTGTCTGACTCAGGTACGTCTGTTTTGTACTGAATTTTCAAGTATGAAAGGTATGCAAATTGTGTGAACTAGAAATCTGAGTAAAATGAATGAATCTGAAAGGTGAAATATCTGTGGGAAATGGTTATCGTATTATGATTATGGATTGCAAAATTTTGTATTTGACTTACTAAGCTCATTGTAGCTTACTTTGTTTATTCTTTCAACTGTTTTAAAGATATCGTAGCTACTGAAGGCTCGGGGATAGTCAAGGATCTTCACCGCACTATCAGGCTTAATTTTGGTACCTTTTGAATGTACAAAGTTTAAGTATGGCATGTATAGGCTAGAGTGTTTATGTATAAAGCTTGAAAAGGTTGATTTGTAATGCCATGTGAATTGGATGGAAAATGGTATGTTTGTGTTTGATTTTGATCTATGGTTTGTGATGCCAAATTATGTAAGTTCATGATGGTCTTATGATCTATTTTGCTTTGGTCATCTTGAAACATGTCAAGGTGAAGAAATGGTAAGATTTGGATGTGGTATGAAATAGATATGTACTATGTGTTTGGTCATGAACTTTGTTATTGATAAAGACATGATTGTGTGAGATTTGAATATGAATGTGTATATGAATGGTTTGATCATGTTGAGATATGTTTTAAGGCATTGAATTGAGTTGAAATTGTGGCATTATTGTGACATGAATTTGGCTTGTAGGTTTGATCCTTATTAGCTGTATTGTATGGCTTAATTTAAGCCTGCATTGTGCCACATAGTTAGAGCACACGGGCGTGTGACTCGACCGTGTAACCTTGCATGTTGAAATACTTTGGTCAATGTTGCACACGGGCTGGACATGCGGGCGTGTTTGGTGCCCGTGTGGTATTTGGCAGTGTTGCCCACGGGCTGGACATACGAGCGTGTCTGGTGACCGTGTGGTATTTGACAGTGTTGACCACGGGCTAGACACACGGGCATGTCTGGTGACCGTGCTGTAATTGGCAGTGTCGTCCACGGCCAGGGTGAAGTTTAGGGCACGATCGTGTGAGGCACACAGTCTAGGCACACGTCCGTGTGGCCCTAATTTGAAAATTTTCTTATCATTCTTCATATCTTTTGTATGTTTTTGGTTTAGTCCCTGATGAATGAATAAGGCTTAACCTGATCTTTTATATCATGCTACTGTGTTAAAGTTACTAATTTATAATTTTGTTTGAACCTGGAAATTTATGATTATACTGTCCTAATCTGTTCTGAATATCCAGTAATGCCCCTTACCTATTTCGGCAATGGTTACGGTATAGGGGTGTTACACCAAGTAAGCTTTAAAGCTTAGTAAGTCACAAGAAAGAAATTCAATACAGAATCTAACTAATGAAACATCCAGTTACCCCATGTAATCCTTGAACATATTATCACAAACCTTTATCCATGCCTTTTAGCATGATTTACTCAAATACATGGATTTTCTTCCATGATTTACATGAAATCATCACATAAACCATTTATACAAATTTGTACATCATACGTACTTGTTCCATCTATACTAACCTCTTTCTTTTTCCCGTCATTTACTCACTCATTGAACTATCGAAATAGGAATCGGATATATGAACCTTTTCATTGATAAGCATCTATACCATTGCCCGTAGCCAAATCAAGGTATTGTTCGCACCCATAGTGCTGATGTCATGGCCCAAAGCCAAGATTAAATCCTAGTGACATGTCTCTACATTCCGAAACTAATCTTACGGTTCAACCGAGCTTTCTTATTATATATTTGTAAGAGTATGCCCAAAGATCAATCACGAGATGGTTGTAACAACATACTTGATTTATCATGTTTATTAATATAAGGCTTTGCCATTATTATTTCAGTTTCATTTCTGTGTGCATAAATAAACTGTTTTATAATAATGTCCTAAGAATAATATGATTATTCTTAAAAGATCCTTAGTCAAGTATTATTGTTGGCTAGGACAATAATAATGCATTGAGACTAACATGTAGTTGATTGATGATAAAGAGTTGTCATTGATATCGAGTATCAGAATCAATGCATGAATGTGTGTGTTAGAGAACAACATATTGGACCGACCCGCTATGAGTATGTTTCTTGGATTATTATGTAATTGTCACAATATTACTCATAGTGATTAATATGTATATGATCCTCATACTTGAGATCATCATCATTCCAACATCGTGAGTTGTATATTTTGATATAGTCAAACGAACACTGTAATTGGTTGTTCTATTAAGACTAATGTTGGATATACCACAATCTATGTAGAGGGATATGGTTGATCAATATAGGATAAGTCCCTCCTACATAATAGGAGTAATATCTCAGGCCACTTGATTGAGTGAGACTAGAAATGCATGGCCATGCTCAAATAAGTTGATATGAGATGTCATACTTATTTGTATATCATAGTCTACTCAAGGTATCAAGAAACATAGGATGGACTATGCAAGTGTGACTATTCCATGACTTGTGTCTATTCTAAAGATATTGGACTTAAGGATTAATGCATGAAAAGTTAATCACAAAAGGTTATGTCGAATCATGACTTCTTGTAACTTAGGTAGCAATGATGCATTGCTAGATGCCACTCATTGTTTGTAATATTAGAATAGTTCTAATATTACTGCTAATGTTACAAGAACCTATAGGGTCACACCTTTTAATTGAAATGAACGGAGTAAAACATAGTTGGTATTGTGTCTGGTTGTCGCATGAATTAAATTAATTATAGAATTAATTAAATTCGGCAATCAAATTATTGAACATACTATATGTACAAGGATGTTGTACACATAATCAAGAACATAATTTTCTAATATATGATTTTGGTTCATATATATATAAATTTAAATAAATATAGTTTACCGAAATCTTTATTATAATTAACGTAATTATAATTTTCGGTTAAACGTTATTATATTTATTTAATAACGATTATTATGATTCGGATTATTTATGGTAATAAATATTCATTATGAATATATACCAATTAACACAAAGTTTTAAATATGGCAAGGGTAAAAACCCTAAAGGGGATATACATAGGCAATCCCGAAACCATAAAAGTGAGGCCTAGCAGCCGTCAAAAGTGATACTCTCTGAAAATAGTTTCTGAGAGATTTCCGTTCATTGTCAATTGGGTGGACTACGTAGAGGCCGACATCGTTAAAGGTTGCGGCTTGGTTCGATAGTGCTTCAGGATTCCCGTTGCCTTGGCGTCGCTGTCTACTCAGATTGAAGTTTCGGTAATTTCGAAACCTTTATCACCCCGATTCGTTCCTTACACATGGATCCATGGTATGGATCGCCGGTAAAATTTATTATTCTAATTTTCCGCTGCGCCTTGGAGGCACCGGGCGATCCTACAATATTTCCATATCATTCCCTTCCATAACAACATATTCACTAATCCCATCTCATCCGAGATTTCGTTCATTACATTTCATTCGATATTAATGCAATTCATAGCATTTATAACTAAATTACTACTTATGAACTTACCTCGAGTGTGATTTGTTGAAAAGAGTCGATCACTCGTCGACTTTTGATTTCCCGCGATCCAAGTCCAGATTTCGCTTTTCTTGATTTACACATATTAAAAAATATCTCATTCAATCACACACCCAGTTAATCCAATCCAAGAACACATAATTAGGGCATTTTGCACATTAGCCCTCATATTTTCACATTTTGACAATTTAGTCCCTATTTCATAAAATCATCAATTACACATAATTTCTTTCTTTTCATTCATAGCTGAATCTTCCCTTAGTCTAATCAAGCCCACATATTTCATAAATTTCATATTTTATCCCCCAAAATACCATTTTCTCAATTTAGCCCAAATTAGCTAAATTCATCAAAAATCCAAAGACAAAACATATTAATCTAACACATATCTTTCATTTAACACCAACTATCATCACAAAACTCACCATTTCATCAATGGCACATCTCAAAAACATAATAAATTCCTTAAATTACAACATGGGCTTGATAGTAGACTAAGCAACAATCTCAAAAACATAAAAATCATCAAAAATTGAAATAAAAACATACATTAACCAAGCCAATTTATAGTCGAACCCTAGCTTGATATATTTTTCTTTCTTTCTTTGCTATAATCAACCAACTAAGATGTTAATGGCTTATTTTCATACATTTACTTAATTAAAAATCATGTTGATTTTATAAATTGCCTCATTGCCCTTCATTAATCAACATATAAAACATATTTAATAAGGCTAATTATGACCATTCATGATTCAAATGGTTTAATTCCCATTTAAATCCATCATATTTAAAAGCCAAGATCAATTTAAACCTTTAACAATAAGCAAGAAACTTTTACCTATTATACAATTTAATCCTTTTTCCACAATTCAACATCCAAATAATTAAATTTTCATATGATACTTCCGCACATATTGCTGTCTCATAATATCTTCAGGCTCCCACGTAGTCTCTTAAACATCGTCTTTATGCCACAACACTTTCACTAAAGAAATATTCTTATTTCTCAATTCTTTCATCTCACGAGCTAGAATTTAAATCAGTTCTTCATTATATAACAAATCAGGCTGAATCTCAACTTCAGTAGGGGTTATTACATGCGAGGGATCTGATCGGTATCTCCGAAGCATGGAAACATGAAATACATTATGTATCTTTTCTAACTCAGGTGGCAACAATAGTTTATATGCAACTATCCCAATATGCTCTATGATCTCATACAGTCCGATGAATCTCGGACTCAATTTTCCTTTTCGACAAACCGTAACACTTTCTTCCACGGTGACACTTTTAGAATCACTTTGTCATCAATTTCAAACTCAATATCTTTTCGTTTCAAGTCTGCATACGATTTCTGATGATCTAATGCTACCTTTAGACTTTCTCAAATTACTTTTACTTTCTGTTCAGTCTCTTTAATTAAATTAACCCCGTGAATCTTATTCTCACTGAACTTAGTCCAGTACAATGGTGTTTTGCATTTACAACCGTAAAGAGCTTTTACGGTGCCATTTTCAAACTCTATTGAAAACTATTATTATAAGTAAATTCAACCAATGGTAGGTATTATTCCAACGTACGTTCAAATTCGAGAATGCAATATCTCAACATATCCTCCAGAAACTGAATAATCCGTTCAGACTGACCATCTGCCTGCAGATGGAAAGTAGTGCTAAAATGAAGTTTCATACCTAATGCATCTTGCAGTTTCTTCTAAAATCGTGATGTAAACCATAGATGTCTATCTAAAACAATAGAAATAAGTACCCCGTGCAATCTCACAATCTAAGAAATGTACAGCTTAGCAAACTTATCAATCGAGTAATTGGTACGGACCAGAACAAAATGACCTAATTTTGTCAATCTATCCACAGTGACCCAAATTGCATCTTTCTTGCTCGGTGTCAACGGTAGACTAGATACAAAATCCATTGTAACTCTGTCCCATTTCGACTCAGGAATCATAATTTGCTGAAGTAACCCAGACAGAACTTGATGCTTAGCTTTAACTTGCTGACAAATTAAGACTTTCGAAACAAATTCTGAGATGTCTCGTTTCATACCTTGCCACCAATAAATCTGTTTCAGATCATTATACATTTTAGTGCTACCCGGGTGAACAGATAATCAGCTATTATGAGCTTTACTCAAAATCATCCGAATCAACTTTGGATTCCGCAGAATACATATTCGATCTTTGAACCTCAGAAAATCCTTACCATCAACTTAGAATTTTGAATCATTATTCAAATCATATTGAGCCTGTTTTTCTAACAATTCATTATCGACTCTCTAGGCTTGCAAATCTGTTGTATAAATAGTGGTCTTGCTCCCAACTCAGCTATTATCGAACTATGATCATATATAGCCATATGCGCATTCATTGCTCGTAAGGCAAACAGTGATTTTCGACTTAGAGCATCAACAACAACATTAGCCTTTCTCGGATGATAATCAATTACAAGCTCATAATCCTTTAGCAATTCGAACCATCATCGTTGTCTCAAATTTAGATCTTTTTGAGTCATCAAATATTTTAAACTTTTGTGATCAGAATAAACATGACATTTCTCACCAAACAGATAATGATGCCAAATCTTCAGAGTAAATACTATAGTAGCTAACTCAAGATCGTGTGTCGGATAATTCTTTTCGTGCGGCTTTAATTGTCTCGAGGCATAAGCTATGATTTGCCTTCCTGCATCAAAACACAACCCAGTCTATTCAAAGATGCGTCACTATAAATAACGAATTCTTTACCCAATTTTGGTTGAACTAACACCGTAGCCTCAGTTAATAAAGTTTTCAGCTGATCAAAACTTTCTTGACATCTGTCTAACCACTCGAACTTAACGTCTTTCTGAAGCAATCTTATCAATGGAGTTGCAATTATCAAGAAAACTTTAACAAATCGTCGATAATAACCAGCAAGTCTTAGAAAACTTGGGACTTTAGAAACATTTCTCGGAGGTTTCCAATCTAGTATATCCGAGATCTTACCCGAATCAACCTGAATAACCGATCCTGATACATGTCCTAGATAGCTGAGTTCTCACATACAACTGTTTATCTTGCAAAGTCTGCATCACTATTCTCAAATGTTCAACATGCTCAGACTCATCACGTGAATAGATTAGTATATCATCTATAAAACAACCACAAATTGATCTAAATATGGTCTAAAGATCCGATTGATTAAATTCATAAATATAGCAGGTGCATTAGTGAGTTCGAAAGGCATAACCAGAAACTCGTAATGTCTGTACCTTGTTCAAAAAGCAGTCTTTAGCACATCAGAGTCTTTAAGTCGTAGCTGATAATAACCCGATCTCAAATCTATCTTTGAAAACACAGCAGCCCCTTTCACTGATCAAACAAATCGTTGATTCTAGGCAAAGGATACTTGTTCTTTATAGTAACTTTATTCAACTGATGATAATCAATACACATTCTCATCATGGCATCTTTCTTTTTCACGAACAGAACCGGAGCACCCCAAGGTGAGAAACTCAGTCTCGTGAATCCTCTATTTGTCAATTCTTGCAACTGAGACTTTAATTCTTTTAATTCTGCCAGTGCTATTCTATACGAAGTTATCAAAATCAGAGTAGTCCTTGACACTGATTCAATGCCAAACTCGACTTCTCGAACAGGAGGTAGTCACAGAAGTTCTTCAAGAAACACATCAGGGTATTCACAAACAACAGGCACTGATTCAATTTTCTTGTCAGTCACTTTCGAATCTATCACATAAGCTAAGTAAGCTTCACAGCCCTTATTCACATATTTTTGAGCTTTCATTACAGATATTACAGCAAGCAACCCATTCAAATCATTAGATTCAATCCTAATTATTTCATTATTATTGCATCTCAAGTCTATAACTTTTAGTTTGCAATTCACAATAGCATCATGCATGGTCAACCAATCCATACCCAGAATTATATCAAATTCATCGAACGGAAATAGCATCAGATCAGCCAGAAAATAGATATCGCAAATCATTAACGGGAAATTCTTGCACACTTTATCAACCATAACACTTTTGCCTAAAGGGTTTGATACTCTAATTATGAATTTAGTAGACTCCACAGGCAAAGTCTTACTATGCACTAATTTTATACATATATAAGAATGCATTGATCCAGGATCTATCAGTTGAATCATAGAAGCATTGTAAAGAGTGAATGTACCCGTAATAACATCAGGAGACGTAGCTTCCTCTTGTGCTCGAATAGTGTAGGCTCTAGTAGGTGCTCTGGCCTCAGACCTTACTGCCATATCTTTTGTAGCCCTTCGACTACCACTTACATTTTTTGTCACCTTTAGGTGGTCTCCATCTAGTCACAGCAGTATTCTGTCTCACATTCTGTACCGTTTCTTGCTCAACCATTTCAGGACAATCTCGCTTAAAATGATCTAATGATCCACACTTATAACAAGCTTTATTACTTTTGTTCCAACATTCACCAAAATGTCGTCTCTCGCACTACTGTCATTCGGGCTTATTATCCCGAACACTACCAACACTTGACACTGAAGTAGCTCGAATTTTAGAGCTAGAATGTTATTTTGCACGATATTTGTTTGAAAATCCCATTGAAGTGTAATAGCCCAAATTAGGTTCTAAACAGAACGGTGGTTTCGGACCATGGATCTGACATAAAAAAGTTTATTCTGATAAAGTTTTAAGATTTAGTATGTGATTGATTTCATGAGTAAAATTTTTATAAATAAATTTTACCGATAAAGTGTCCGATTGAATTTTAGGACTAAATTACAAATTTTTCAAAATATGTGTTCTACAAGTTTTAGTGTGAAATTGAATTGAACACGTAAACTAGAGGTCCTTATTGAGAAATTAGACCATTTTATGGTATGATGGACAAAAATGCCCATGGAAGGAAAAGTTTGCAAAGAAGGCCATTAAGGGCATTTTGGTCATTAAGGTATTAAATGGAATAAAATGGGAAAAATAAGATAAATTGTGTCCATCTTTCTCCTACCTTGGCTGTATTTCTTAACAACACCATAGCTAGGGTTTTCAACTTTTCAAGCTTCAAGTAAGTGCAATTGTAACACCCCAAACCTGGCCTAGACGTTATGGCCAAGTCTGGTATGTCACATTGAAGTGTTTTTCGAAAACCATGTTTTCATTGAAAACTCGTCTTAATGTTTAGAAACTTTTACCAGTAAACTTGTATAAAACCTTATGGAAAAAATTGCGAAAGCTTGTAAACCTTTGTAGTTGCAGAAACATGTTATTATAAAAATAGTTTAAGCATTGGAAAATTAGACTTTCTTTGTTATGGCTTAAAGTGAATGGGTACTACGCACCAGGTAGGATTCAAGAGAAGAGGATGTGAGTCATTTAGACTGCTTAAGTACCAAGCTCTTCCTAGATGCAATTTTAGACATGCACACATTCATTGCCACACTTTAACCTTATGACTTGTCCACGAGCAACAAATTAAGTTTAAACGTATTTAAGATATTTATTTATGAAAACATTTATGTTGTGGAAGCTTTGCTCTATTTTCGAAATATTTTGAAAAAAAGTAACTTTTATAAAAACGCGCCGTAGAGCTAACCGATTTCAAAACGATTTAAACGATGTCCTACTTAAGCTAAAAATAATTAAATAATTAAAGAATTAAAAACCCAAAATAAAATAAATAGAGCGGCCTTAGTACAACCCAGAAACCAAAATTAAGTAATCTAAATAAATAATAAAATGAAATAATTGAAAACTAGAAATTTAAATCTTCGTGGCCACTCTAAATCCTCTCAGCTCCAAGTCCACCAACTAGGGCTCACCTACATGGATGGAAAGAAAGTGGGTGAGTTTGGAAAACTCAGTGTGTATAGAATGCCCATCTAGAGCCCAAGTCAGCTCAAGCCTACTAGGCCGAAGCCCTATCCAGATACAGTAAACTAAGCCTTAGGCCTTTCAGTTAACAGTATGGCCCATAAGCCCATTTCAGAACAAAACAGATAATATCATGTATGCAAGCCTGACCCAGCCTAAATCCATCCGCTACACTCCACTCGTACCAGCCCTACACTCCACAGTTGCAGTATGGTTGCTCAGATAACAGTAAATTGAGGCAAGGCCTCCAGTACGTGGTCAAGCCACTTTCAGTACTTCCTCCATCAATATCCCAGTCCCATGCAATAGATAATAATGGCATGCAGTAAACAGTAACAGTAAAACATGCATTTTGGGTCAAACTTAACCCTAGGGGTATAACAGTCATTTTACTCCTAGGGGTAAAATCTTAATTTTCCACCTATAAGGGTATTTCAGTAATTTTATCAGTTTTTAGGGTTTTCATGCATAACACAGTCACTACTAATCCATTTGTCTTCACGGTAGTCTATTTAGCTTAGTTTAACAATTTTAGCTATTGGGCCCTAAAACCCCTAATGGGCCCTACAGTGTCTATTAGCAAATTAAGCCCATTTAGTCCAAGTTTCATAACCAACTTTCTAGTTTTAATAGTTTCGATCCTTCAATCTAACAGAACATACTTATTGCCTATTTTTACCCATATGGGCCCGTAAGCCCATTGGGCCTATTTACAGCCCATCGAGGCCCAATTATCGAAGTATACGAAATTCCACACCCGACTAGCTTACCACCTTGCAATTTCAGATCTAACGATTTCTAACGTCTTGTGAGCATTCGCACACTCACAAGCCCATAAAATGCCAAAATTTTGGCTTTTCGGCTCTTGCCGAATTAGAGTAAAGAAGGGGTTCGATACACACCTATTTCGCGACGACTGCTAGAGAGATCCCCCATGATGTCCTACAATCGATTACCACAATTCTTTGATTGCAAAACTACAATAAAAAATCCCAATATTCACTTACCCATATTCGTCCAATGCCCCTAAGGCCCTCAAAATCTTATCTTTGTCGAAATTGATGACTAGATCTAGATCTAGTCGTTCCAAAGATCCAAGCTTTCGATCAATCACCTCTAGAACACACTAATCACCAAAAGAAATCATTAGTTAATGACCCTTAGAGCCCTAAGCCCCAATCGACAGCCTCCCTAGATTTTAGGGACTATGACTTTTTTTAAATTGTAAAATAATGTAGATCCGGGATAACGAGTACTTACCACGGTTTCTCCTTATGTTCCTACTCAGATCTGATGTAGATCTATCCCCTAAACGCTAGCAGAACTTAAGTCTTAGAGATATAAAAATTTGGCTATGAGCTCCTATGGTTATGGCAGTTTCAACTTTTTGACTGGTGAAGAAGATGGTGATTTGGGGTTATAATCTTGGAGTACTGTTGCTGATAGGTACCAAGGGTTTAGAGAAGATGTAATTTGGTCGAAAGGAATGAAAAGAATATGGGGAATTGGCTTGGAGAAATCGGCACAAGCAGTAAGTTTTCGGGATTTCGGCTTTTATGGCAATCGGCTATGGTGGTTTTAGGGAGCATGGATTTGAAAAAGAAGATGGATTTGAGTAATAGGGGTGTTCAGCTGAGGTAGAAAGCAAAAAGGAAAGGAAAGCAATGAAGGGGAAGAAGAAAAAGAAAAAATCGGCACAAAGGAGAAGGAATCTGCGTTTTTGACTTTTGTGAAAACTTAGAGAAGGATAAATGAAAGTGAAAGCTTTTAGGTGGCTAACCCTAATATCAACTAAAACATTCGGCCCAACCTCCCTAAGGCCTTTGCCAAAATTCATTTTAAGTGATCACATGCCTGGCAGATGCCTAAAAACTAAAAAGTAACAATACACTTACCTTCAACTTGAACCCTGGACCTTTAATTCCTTCCCAGGCGCCACTTTTTTAGGAACTTAGTGGCGCCACCTTTCCACTTTGCCAAAGCTCTTCTTGTATCATAATTTACGAAGTTTTTCTTAAAAGCCCACTTAACCAAGTCTCCTATCCACTTAAAATCCAAACTTGATATTTTACCGGGTTTTAACTTAGGCCTGGGCCTTCTAAAGGCCCACTAACATACTTAAACACAATTCCAATATTCAAAACACCAAAATTTCAAAATTTCACCAAAATCTCATAAATCTCGAAAAAATCCCGAAAATTAGGATGTTACACAAGCCCAACACTTCTAGGCCTAAATTTAGGGTGTTACAGCAATTTAGTCCCATTTTTAATTTTCTTTACATTTTTGAAGTCCTTGAAGCTTGGGCTACCTATTTCTACCATTATTTTGCATTGACGTTCATGTTTAAAAATTTACTCGTATTGACATGAAACCATTTTGATGTTTAATGGTAGAAAATGAAGGGTTTATGTATAGTAAACAATAATTTTTAAGTGATTTTGCTTGAAAATGCATATAGGGACTGAAATGAAAAGTTGTAAAACATGTGCATAAATTGTGAAATGATGAGAATGGTAAGCTCATATGAGAGGGAAATACATTTGGCTAGGCTTGGGAATGTAGATACGTTGATACATTTCATTTTACGAGCCTAGGGACTAAGTTGTAAAAATTGGCAAAGTTATGGGTAAAATGGTAAAAATTTCCATAGGATGATTTTGTGCCCAAATGAGTAATGTAGATATTGAATGAGCTAAATTTGATGTTATAGATTGAGAACGACGTGAAGTCGACCTTAACCATAGAAAAGGCATGGTATCGAACTAAATCGAAAAGAATTACATTTTGGCCCGAGGTAAGTAATATATGCAAATAATGAGTTAATATGATTATTATATTTATTTATTTTTAATTATTTCGTTTAAATATATTAAACTTTTGAAATCTATATTGAAATATTGTATGTGAAACGTGACAAAATTTGTTAAGCAAAGAAAAGTCCCGGATGAACCTTAGGAATCATTAGGATACAAGTGACATGTCATTGGGATTCTATTGTTAGTGATCGATTGTTTATATGTGTGATTTTTGGGGCTAGTCTAGTTCGACTGCCAGTGGCTAGGTAATCCTGCATTTGTTGCGGACATCGATCAGCTTGTGTGAGCAGCACTGAGTAGTATCGACTACACCATCAACTTGTGTGAGCAGACCCAAGATTAGCTCATTATTGAGCCTTCATGTGCTATGTGTTATGTGGTAGCTTCAGCTATAATCCATCGGTAGCTTCAGCTACATTATATGTGTGGCACTCGTGCCTTACTCCGAGTATCCTTTAGTATTCCATGTGGTTCAATGGGTTAATTGTATTGATGTGAAATTGTATGATTGTATGAAAAATGATTTGACCATGTGTTTAAGATTGTGTATATGTAGGTTGAAAAGTATTGTATGTGCTAAGTGCTTATTGTATGCATTGTGTTATGTGGTATGGCTAATGAGTAAGTGATAATTAAACCTAAGGTGACCATTGTAATGCTTACCCTACCATATGAATTATTGCTTAAATACTCATTACCTTTGCATATAGGCTTACTAAGCTTAATAGCTTACCCCCTCTCTTTTCCCTTCCCTTATAAGTTCGTCAAGCTCATCCGAGGTTCGGTGATCAATGAGATTCCATCAATATTATCAACAAGCTCTTTTCGTATTTTGATTACAAAGTTTGAAAGTTATGGCATGTATAGATGGTCTAATGATTGAGTCTTCTGTCATAGCCTTTATGGATCTAATGTTGTTGGTAATGTTTTAGGCAATTGGCCATTTGAAAAGAGCCAAAATTTGTTATGTCATATTTTATTAAAATATTGTAAGGTGTTACTGCAAATTTGCTAAGTATATGTGAAATGTGGCATGGAAGAATATGCATGCTTGTGGTATGTAGAAATGGTTGAATGATGGCTATATTATGTATGTTTGAATGTGTTAATGTGCCATGTTGATCAATGGCAAAATTGATTGGAATTGGTTTGTGTTTCAGGGTGGCAATTGGCTTAGAGAATAGCTTATATTTGTCCACACAGGTAGATGCACGGGCGTGTGTCTAGGCCGTGTGTGACACTCGGTCAGCCCCCATGGGTATGTTAGTAAGCTGTGTGTCGCCTGTATCTAATTTTATTAATTCAGTATTGCACACGGGTTAAGCACACAAGCATGTGCTTGGCCGTGTGAACCCTTGAAGTTTATAGTGTTTAAGTTAGAGTACTTCACGGGATAATGACACGGACGTGTCTAGACCGTGCGAGGGACACGGGTCTTGGACATGGGCGTGTGCCCAAGCTGTGTCAAAACCCCTATAGGTTGAAAATAAGAAATAAATTCAACACAGGCGAGGGACATGGGCGTGTGTGACCACACGGCTAGCCTACACAGACGTGTCCATGTCTTACACGGGCGTGTGCCCTGTATATGCCATAATTTTTGTAAAGGATTGAAAAGTTTCAGCTTGGTTTCGTATTTCCCCAAATCTATGGCTTGGGCCTCGTAAGCCCATAATAAGAATGTTTTGAATAAGATTGAAAAAGTTTTAAATTTTTGTGAAATTTGTGGGTTGAGATCAAGTGATCTAGAGTTTGGTAATGCCTCGTACTCGATCCTAGCATCGGACTGGGTGAGGGACATTATATTTAGTGGTATCAGAGCTATAGTTTAGTCAGTTCTCAGACTAACATAGCGAGTATGAGAGTCTGTCTGTATATGCCATAATTGTAAATGTTGATAGTTTGATGGTTTATAATCCCTGATTTATGTTTTCATAAAGTAAATGGATCCCGACCTTGCAATAGCTGACGATGCAGAAAGTAACGCGTTAGTTCCCACTCAAGGGACCTCGCCATTTGAAAGCAAAGATGTAAAACCGAGTAAGGGAAATGATGCTAGGGTAGCCTTTCTCCGCAGAATGAGTAAATCGTACACGGATTTCATTCAGACAAATCTGAATGAACAACCTCCCCTACCTTTTCCCATTCCTCAACCGATCCCAGTATCCCCACAGGGTACGAAAATGATAAGACAGAGGAAGCCCCCAATTGATAAGATTTGTAAGTACGGGGCTAAAGAATTTAAAGCCAGTGTTGATGATGACCTCAAGAGGGTAGAATTTTGGTTAGAAAACACCATTCGAGTATTTGATGAACTTTCTTGCACTCCCGATGAGTGTTTAAAGTGTACCGTCTCACTCCAGAGAGGCTCAACGTAATAGTGGTGGAAAACGCTAGTCTCAGTAGTTCATACGGAAAGAGTTACTTGGGACTTCTTCCAAGTGGAATTTCTAAAAAAGTATATATGCTAGTGCTTTATCAGCCAAAAGCAAAAGGAGGTCCTAGAACTAAAACAAGGCCGCATGACTGTGTCCGAGTATGAAAGAGAATTCATCTAACTCAGTAAGTACGTTCGCGAATGTGTTTCTACCGAAGAAATTATGTGTAAAAGGTTTGAGGATGGCCTAAATGAAGAAATCAAAGTGTATGTGGGGCTTTTGGAATTAAAAGAATTTATGGTGTTGGTTGATCGGGCATGTAAAGCTGAAGAATTGTTTAAGGAAAAGAAGAGAGTTGATTTAGAGGCCAGAGATATGAAGAAAAGATCTATGAGTAAGTCCTTCAAATCATCATCAAAGAAAGTGAAAAATATGCAAAATTATTCGACTGTGTCTGCCGAGAATCCAAGTAGAACTCGTGGGAGGCAAAACACGGGCTCTAAAGCCCAAACCACCTCAATAGCTAGTGTTGGTCATATTAAGCCAAGTAATCTCGAATGTCAACACTGTGGTAGGAGAGATCCTGGTGAGTGCTAGATGGTAATCGGGGCTTGCTTTAAATGTGGCTCCTAGACCACTTTATTAAGGACTGTCCTAAAATAGTAGAGAAAGAAACTACTCAGAGCACTAGGCCGAGCAATATACCTACTAGAGGGAGGCCTACCAGAAATGTGAAAGAGGGAGCCAGTAGTAAAGGCACAACTAGAGATTCAGTGGCAAGATCGGAGGCTAGAGCGCCTGCAAGAACCTATGCTATTCAAGCCCAGAAAGAGGCATCATCCACTGACGTGATCATTGGTACATTCTCTGTAATAGCCCGAATTAGGGCCTAGTCAGAATAGTGGTTTCGAGACCACAAATCCAAAGTAGAAAATTATACTTCATCATTATATTTAAGTTTATCGCATGCTTGCATGACATTGAGAAAATTTCATGAAGGAAATTTCATGAATTAGTGATTAAATTGTCCTTTAGGACTAAATTTTAAAAGTTGCAAAAATTGAGTTTCTAGAAGGTTTAAGTATGAAATAGCATAAGAGAAATTATTAGGAGTCCTTATTTAGCAATTAAACCACTGATTTGCATGATGGACAAAAATGCCCATGGAAGGGTAAAATTTCAAAGAAAGGACATAAGGGCATTTTGGTCATTTGGTTAATTAATTAAATAAAAAAGGGAAATAAGTCAAAAATTGACTCATCCTCTCCATGAAATAGTCGAATTCTATAAGGACTCCATAGCTAGGATTTCCTTCATTTTTAAGCTCCAAATGAGTGACTTCAAACCCCAATTTTCATGCTCTTTATATTTTTGAAATCCTCGTAGCTTAATCTAGCCATTTTTACCACTAATTTGAGCTAGGGTTTATATTCAAAAATATACCTGTAACACCCCAGACCCGGCCCAGACGTTATGGCCATGTCCGGTGTGCTACATCACCTAGACTATGCCACGCCGTCCTATATACTAAGTCTGATGTTTGAGATTTTTGAAAAGTAATACTTGTTTTTCTTGAAATTCCCGATTTAATTATTATTCAACCTAATTTCTATCTCATTTGTTAATCGTTTCATTTTAGTCTTATTGTCCTCCTTAGTCTTCAGTAAAGTCAGGTTGATTAATAAAATGTTTGTTTAATTTTGAAAACGGTGTAGGTTTGTGTTTGAAATAAAACGGTAGAGAAATCCCGAATAACAGTTATAGCGGCCTTATTACAACCCATGTCAAAATAAAACCAATAAAAGGTAATTAAATAATAAAAAAAATGAACTATGATGAAAGTTCAGTCCTCGTGGCCACTCTGAATCCCTCCCAGCGTCCAAGTCACGATCTAGGGCTCACCTGCAAGGATGGAAAGAAATGGGTGAGTTTGGGAAAACTCAGTGTGTGCAGAACCCATCCAAAGCCCAAATTGGCTCAAGCCCACTGGGCCTAAACCCTAACCAGTCTCAGTCAGATACTGGGCCGAAGCCCTATTCAGGAAATAGTAATCTGGGCCAAGGCCCTATAACAGATACTGGGCTGAAGCCCTACTCAGATAACAGATTGGCCCATAGGCCCAGAACAGTACAGTGTAGTAATACAGTATAAATGCAAACCCAATTGGGGAGACTACTCAACCCACCAACCGCTACACACCACCCGTACCAGCCAACACACCATGTGGGGAATAACTCGACCCACCCAGCCCACACACCACAGTCGCAGCATGGCTGCTCAGTTAAACAGTATACGAGGCAAAGCCCCTTTCAGAAACAGTACGAGGCATAGCCCCTTTTCAGTAACGTGGCTGTGCCACTCACACTTCCTCCATTATCAAAACCCAACCCATGCAATAGATACATATCATGGCATGCAATAACAGTAACAGTCATGTCAAACAGTACAGTCAATTTTAGCCCTAGGGGTATAACGGTAATTTTCTACCTAGGGGTAAAACAGTAATTTCTTACCCTAAGGGTATTTCAGTAATTTTGCTCTCATGTTACAGATTTCATGCTTATTACAGTATTTATTAATCACATAGTTGTCACAGAAGTCCGGTTAACTCAATTTTTCAGTCTTAGCATTCAAGCCCTAAAACCCCTAATGAGCCCTATTACGTCGATTGGCCCATTAGGCCCATTTAGTCCCAATTTCATAATCAGTTATCTTGTTTTAACTGTTTTCACGCCTACAGTTCATAATATTACCTTTAAACCCATTTTTACTCACATGGACCCAAATCGCCCATTGGGCCCATATTTGGCCCACCGATGCCCAACTTACCATAATGTCCAAAATTTAGTGGTCAACACGCCTAACAGTGCCGATTCCAAAACTAACCTTCTCCTACTAACTTGAGAACGTTCGCACGCTCACAAGCTCTCGAAATACCAAAACTTTAGCATTTCGGCTTTTCGGCTTTTGCCGATTTGCGCATTGAAGGGCGTTCGAAACACACACCTGTTTTGCAGTTTCTCCTATGAGATCTCCTATGTGTTAATCCCTACAATCCAATACTTAATTGATTAGACCATATTAACACTTAATCTGAATTGAAAACTTACCTAAAGCCTTACTTACACATTTGGCCAACACCTCCAATGGCCTTAATGTTCTTACCTTGCCGATTTAGATCCCTTTAGATCTAGATCTGATGTTCCAATGTCTTCAACTCCTTGTTTGATCACCTTCTTCTCTAACTAACACACAAAAAGAACAAAGAAAACACCACTTGATTTACCAAAAGTCCAAAACGACAAAATCCTTAACTTTAGGGACTTTCGGCTTTTCCAAATATGAAATATTGAACAGATCTGAAGTATTAAACACTTACCAATGATTTCCCTTCAGTTCCTATGCAGATCTAATGTAAATCTGACCCTTAAACGTCAGTAGAAACCTTATCTCTGAGATTTGCAATTTCGGCTATCTCCCTACAACTATGGTGATTTCGGCTTTTCAACAAGAGAAGAGGATGGCGTTTTGGGTGTAGATTTTGGGTGATGGTGTCGACAATGGTGTGATTCAAGGGAGTGTAGTAATCGGCCACAACAGGTGAAAGGAATAGGGGTGATTCGGCTTACAAGAAATCGGTAAGAAAGGAAATAGTTTTCGGGATTTCTGGCACTTTGAGCAATCAGTTATGGTTGATTTTAAGAGGAATGAAAGCAAAAGAAAGAGTGGATCTGTGTAAGGTGGGTATTCGGCTAGGGAAGAGATCAAAGGGGAAGAAGAAAAATGAAAAAAAATAATGGTAGAGGTGGAGAGGAAGAATTCGACTATGAGCTTTCCATGGAGGCAACTTTTGGCTTTTCTGACAGTAGAACAGAGAAAAATTCCTAAGGTGGCTAACCCTAATTGTCATGACAGAAAAAAGAAAATGATATAACCCTAGTAGTCCCTCTAAAGCAATCGGCCTAAGTCCCTAAAGCCCCCTTGCCGAAATTCACTTAAGTTAGGCACATGTCCGGCACATGCTTAAAAATTAAAAAGAACTCTACGCTTACCTTGTAACTCGAACCCTTGTCCTTGAATATCCACTTAGGCGCCACTTTTCTAGGAGCTTAGTGGCTCCACCTTGCCACTTTACCAAGAGCTCACTTGTGACATATTTTACATGGTTTTTTTTAAAAGCCCACTTAACCAAGTCCCCTTTCACTTGAAAATCCAACTTAATATTTTACCGGGTTTTAACTTAAACTTGGGCCTTCTATAGGCCCACTAACACATGTACATACATTATCAACCTTTAGAACACCAAAATTTTAAATATTTCACTAAAATTCACAAAACCCGAAAAATCCCAAAAATCAGGGCGTTACAATACCCATACATGACATGCAAGTAATTTGATGTCTAGTGGTAGAAAATGAAATATTAAAATGTAGTAAACACCTTTCTCTAAGTGATTTTTCATGAAAGTCCTTAATAGGGACCAAATTGCAAAGTTAGTAAAATGTGTAGTAAAAGTATGAAATTGTGAGCAATGTGGGCTCTTATGGACACTAACCAGATACATTTCATTATACGAGCCTAGGAACTATTGTGTAAATATGCAAAAGTGTAGGGGTAAAATTATAAATTTTGCCAAAATAGGAGTTATAGGCTATTTAGTCAATGTGGGTACTAAATAAGCTAAATTTTTCATTTTAGATCAAAAAACAAGAAGCCCAGACCGAAACTAGGGAAAAAGTAAAGTAGTGGACTAAACCGAGACTCTCCCACATTTTGGACCTGAGGTAAGTGGTAAGTAATAATTTAGCTCCTCTGTTATATGAATTCATTACTATGAATTTTATGAAATTGTGGTATTCTTTGAAGACATATATATGATTTTGTATGAGTTATGTTAAATTTTCATCATAACGATATGTGAGGAAATGTATGAGATTCATGATATTGTTGATGTGAAATACTACAAAGAAATGAGGAAAATTATGAAAGATCATGCCTGGGACATGGCATTGGCATCAAAATATGATCCCCTGTAAGACCATGTCTGGGACATGGCATGGGCATCCGAGATGAGGTCCCATATAAGACCATGTCTGGGACATGGCTTCGGCACCAAGATGAGATAATGATCCCCTATAAGACCATGTGTGGGACATGGCATGGGCATCCCACATGAGATCTCATGTAAAACCATGTCTGGGACATGGCATCGACATCGATATGAAATCCTGTGTAAGAACATATATGGGATATGGCTTCGGCATCAACTTGTGATCCCATGTAAGACCATGTCTAGGACATGGCATTAGCATCGTATCATGAGATTTGCTTACAGGTATCCTTCGATATTCCAAAAGAGGTTTTAAAGGAAGAATTAGTTCAAGCTGATTAGCTATCTAGAAAGACTAAAGTTCATGATGAATGTTGCAGGTTTAATGGTATAAGTAATGAGAAAGATGAAAATGTATGACGTGAACTGGATTATGGCATCAGAATGAGCAATTCTTGGGAATGAGTAAGTTATGAACATGAGTAAGTCATGAGATGAAGTAAGTTATGAGAATGTTTAAGAAAGCCCATGATATTTCTTAATATACTTATTTAGATAAATGTTCTATGATTTTTATTGCTACTTTATTCATGCAACTTACTAAGCATTTTTATGCTTATTCATACAACTTACTAAGCATTTTTATGCTTACTCTTTCATTTTTCCCTTTCCATGTAGATTTGCTAAAATTAGCTCGGGCATCATTCGAAGTCGAAGCTTGAAGTCACACTATCAAGGAATTCATTTTGGGTATTGTGAAGTTAATCTTTTGTTTGTATGGCATGTATAGGATGTTGAATTATGTTTTTAAGTGTCATTTTGTAATAGCCATATAAATTGGCTAATATTGCCTAAGTGATAATATGTAATGAATATGAAATTCATGTTATGCATGTTGGCATGGGAGTGCCATAATGATAAATGTTTTAGAGTATGTTTATATGTTGATTTGTGAGTTTATAGTTGATGTGAATTGGTATTGTTCTAGTTCTATTTCAGGGTGGCATAAAGGCTTGGGAAATAGCCTACGGTTGTCCACACAGTTGGGCACACCGGAGTGTGTCTAGGCCGTGTGTGACACATAGTCAGCCCCCATGGGCATGTTAATAGACTGTGTGTTCCCTGCATCCAAATTAGCTAAGTCAGTATAGAACATGGGTTGAACACACGAGCGTGTGCCTTGGCCGTATGCAATCCTGATGATTGTGGTAATCAAGTCAGAATACTCCACGGGATGTTGACACAAGAATGCCTAGGCCGTGTGAGGGACACGGGCCATAGACACGAGCGTGTGCCCAAGCCGTGTCAAAACCCCTGTAGGTTGAAAATAAAAATAAATTAGCCACGGGCTTGGGACATGGCCGTGTAGGACCACACGGTTTTCCCACACGGGTGTGTCCCATCTTGCACGGGTGTGTGGCCCTATTTTAGGTAAAAATTTTCTAACTACCTGAAAGTTCTCAGATCGATTCCGAAACGCAACCGATATATGTTTTGGACCTCATAAGCCCATGATAAAGTTACGAAGAGAATGAATGAAAAGTTTTAAAAAGAAAAGAAATTTTATAGCCCGAGTTTACATGTTTAAGCATGGTTAAGTATGGTAATGCCTCGTACCCCGTCCCAGCGTCAGACTCAGGTAAGGGGTGTTACATTCTCCCTTTATAATACTAATATAGTTGCATTGATTGACCCTTTGTCCACACACTCTTACATTTGCATGAAATTAGTGAATGATATGAAATTGCCCATAAAGTCAACTGAATTTGTACTGAGGGTGTCAAACCCTCTAGGCAAGTGTATGCTAATTGATAAAATTTGTAAGAATTGTCCATTAGTGATTGGAGGTCATTGTTTCCTTGATGATTTAATGCTACTGCCATTTGATGAGTTTGATGCCATTTTGGACATGTATTGGTTATCGATACATGATGCTGAAGTGAACTGTAGATAGAAGGTTATTGAGATAGAGTGTGGGAATGGTGAAACCCTTCGAGTTGAAACAGGTGAGCCCAGTGAGTTGCTGTAATGCCCCAATTTTTTGCCCTAGTAGTACTGGGCCTTGGTGGCCTCCTATAATTTTTTATTGTGTATGGAAATAATAAAATTGTGTGTTTGGTGTGTTGGTTAAGTAATTAGGAGTGTGTGGGAGTGTTGGAGAAGTACTAGGTTCAAACTAGGGCTCTAGCAAAATTTTTAGTTTTCCCCTTTAGTGGACTATGGCATTAGCTTGTAGGCTTTATAAATATTTTTCGGTTAAAATATGACACAAAGGAAGCAGGTCGTCTGATGGCAAGGGAGGCGTTAGTACCATGCATGTGGTTCGGGGTTCAAGTCTTGGCCGTGGCAAAATTATTTTTATTTCGCATATGTTGCATGGAAGCTGGCGTTTAAAACTTATAATTATTTAGGAGTGATTTACAACACAAGAGAGTGTGTGGCTTAATGGTAAGAGGCGTGTTAGGACTGCTGGGGAGTATGCGTTCGAATCCCAGGTTATGCAAAGTTTGGATTTTTGCTTTTAAGAAGGGGTTTGGCTAGCAGATAAGGCTTATGTTTAGTTAAGAGGGTTTCATGACATAAAGAACTGGACGACAAAGTGGCAAGTGATGTGTAGGGAGCTTGGAGGGCTAAAGTTTGAGCTACCCTATGCGCTAATGGGTGTTATTTTGCTGATCACGCTAGGGAGGAATTGGAGTTTGACCAAAACTCCTATTGGATGAGCGTTGACTCAGCCAAGCGGTGGAAGGAATTTGAAATGGGTGGCTGCTATTCAGTGGAAGAAATTTGAATTGAATTGAAACTAGATTAATGGCTTAAAACAATGAGAGAATCAAGGAGCTGGATGAGGGAAAAAGTTCTTGGTGCCGATTATGGGAAGTCCTTGTGCATATTCGGTCACTTTTGGCTCTTAGCGCTGAATGGGTACAAAGTGAGTGTAGGGTCTTCTATTCTATTTTTGAAACTTTTTCTTCGGAGTTTTGACCACTCGGGTCATTTTTTTATTCTTTTCTTTTCAACTTTACTTCCTAAATATTGTTTCACTTTTGCCATAACACAAACACCAAGGTGCAGAAGCCTTTCTTGAAACCTCTCTTCCATTTTGTTCTAGCCGATTCTCATCTCTCTCTAGTCTTCTCTTTTGCTTACTCAAAGGTCGAATACCCTTTCTACTTCTTCTTCTCCATTGTTTTTGTTTAAGCCCTCTTGGCCGATTGCACCATCACCATCCTCTCTTTCTCCTTCTTGACCGACTTCTTTGGCAGCACCATCATCATTGCTTCTATTTCCTTTACTCTTTGCGTTCTTCCTTTAGTTTTTGGGTATTTTGCTAAATAGAGAGGATCTATTCTGGTCGTGTTCGTCAACTGGTCCCTTTTCTATCAATCAATTTTAGGTATGTATTATTACTCTCAGTTTTGATGTGGCGTTCTATTTCTAACTTTTTTCATGAATTAAAATAGAAAGGTTTGGTCTTGGTATACTAATTCCTTGCTTTCGTGATTTTTTGATGTCAAGTTTCAAAGGGTGAGAAGTTCTTTAAAGGGATTTGGGATTCCTTCTTCATAAACTGGTTGTCTTTGGGGTAAGTAGTGTGTAGCTAAATACGCTATGGCCATGACTTTAAGACTTTAAGTCACGCTTTTATGGGTTGTTATGTTTAATAGGATGTGTGTGTTATACAGGTACTCGATTAGGAGGGGTAATTAACGGTGTCTAGAAAACTTGGTGAACTAGGGGACTTTCGGCCAGTCAAGGTTTGGTTCGAGGGATCTAGTCGCACGATTCGATGACAGGTGTGTAACCACACCCTTCTGTAGCATAGGTTGGCAAAAGCCGAAAAGTTGGAATGTCGAAATGTCAACATTCCGGGCCTTACGGGCATGCGAACGCTTGTGGGCCGAACCAAGCCCACAAATTGTGGGCAGTAGACTGCTGAAGCCTTTACACTCGTTGTAGTGCACTTGGGCCGAATGGGCCCAATAGGCCTGTGGGCCTGCTTGAGTAAATTTCACTGCTAAGTGGGAAGTAGTTGGGCTTGTCATGTCGCGCACATGACTCTCGTCGTATTGGGCCCCGTTGGGCTGAAATGGGTCGTGTGGGCCCAATGGGCCTGTGGGCTCTACATGGATTTAAATTGCATATTGTGGTAGATATTAGACCGAGCTATGTAGTCCACGTGGCTAGGGACGTTTTTAGGCTAAATGGGCTGTGTTGGCCCAATGGGCTTGTGTGCCCACACGGATAAAATGTATGTGTTGTGATAAGTGATTATTTTGGGCCGTGTTGTTCACATAGCCGTGGTTGTTTCTAGACTAAATGGGTCACATGAGTCTGTGGGCCCACTCGGGTCGAGTAATGGGCCTTAGGTTCAATTACCCTGTTTTGTTTGGTTAAGTTATAAGGGTCGCTCAAAGCGATGGTAGACCTTCGGTGGGGTCGTTAAGACCTCGGTTTACAAAATTATAAAAATACCCTCGATTTTCAAAATTAACAAAATACCCCTGGTTTATGAAACTACCAAAAATACCCCTAGTTTACGAAACTACCAAAATACCCTTGGTTTATGAAATTACCAAAATACCCCTAGTTTACAAAATTATTGAAATACCCCTATAGGGTTGCAAAATGACTGTTTTGCCCCTAGGGTGCAAAATGACTGTTTTGCCCATGTGGGTAAATGACTGACTTGGACTATGAATGTGACTGTGGTTGTATGACTATGTTATAACTGATTTGACTATGAATGTAGTTAACTGGTTTGACTGAGGGTGTATGACTGATATGCATTTAACGTATGTTGAAATGATTGTTACTTGTCATGGCCATTCTGCATACACATGTGATGATTGAGCATGACATACACGATATTTTGCATGGGGTTGGACTTGATTCGAAGGAAGTTCTATGCTAGTAGCTTAGCCACGTAATCTGATTTGGTAGCTTTGCCACATTTTATGTACTAGCAGCATTGCTGCGTCATTGGTGTGTAGGGCTGGGTGGGTCGAGTTATTCCCCACATGGTGTGTTGGGTTGGTACGGGTGGTGTGATGGCTGGACTGGGTTGGGATTGCATTCGCATTTTGTTCTGATACTGTTATGGGCTTGGCCCAGACTATTCTGTGTAGGGGCTAAGGCCCAAACTGATCTGTTCTATTTCTGTAATGGGCTTCGCCAAGTCTGTTCTGCATATCTGTATTATACTGTTATTGGTTCTGTTTTGGGTGTAGGCCCATTTGATTCTGATTGTGTTTCTGATTTTGAAATGGGCTAAAGCCCATCCCGTACTGTCTGTTATAATGGTCTAAGGCCTAATTGATACTGGAACTGTAGTAGGGCTGGGGCCCAGACTTTCAATCCTTTTGTATGATTGGCTGTCCGTTTTACATAGTAGGGGATTATACACTGTGTTTTCATAAAACTCACCATGTTTATTTACTGTGCAAGTAATCCTTAGCTTTAGGAGGATCGGTGCTGCAAGGGACTCGAAGAAGGCCACACACTACTTATACTCTGTCTTGATTTACTTTTAAGTACTTTATTCTGGGTTGGTTTGTAATAAGGCCTTTTAAACTTTCTGGTTTTTATATTTGGGTTTTTAGTTATTGTTTATAATTGCTAGAAGTAGGACACGGCTTTCCAAAATGATAACTATTTTTTAACATCATGTTTTCGTAAATCAATTTCTTTTAAAATAAGCTTCCGCAACAAATAAGACTTTAATGGTAATAACATTTTACAAGAAAATGACTTTTAATAAACCATATTTTTAGATAAACAAGCACAAACTAAAGCTTTACACTAGCTTAAAATGGCAAGGAGTTTTTTTAAAATATTAAGAAGGGTTTTCAATGGAAACATTGTTTTCGAAAAACACTTCATTGTGACACGCCAGACTCGGGCCTAACTTCTAGGCCAGGTTTGGGGCATTACAGTTGCCTACTTTAATCTCGTCTTTGACTGCTCAAAAATGTTTGAGAAAGGGTAATGAAGTATGCTTGTCCTATGTGCTGAATACGAAAGTGTCTAAATTGAAAGTGGAAACAGTGCCCGTAGTTCGTGAGTTTCTAGATGTTTTTCCTAAGGAATTGCCAGGTATACCTCCCATCAGAGAGATAGAGTTTGCCATTGACCTGTTACCGGGAACTGCCTCGATATTGATAGCTCCGTATAGAATGGCTCCAACTGAGCTAAAAGAATTGAAGGCGCAACTACAAGAATTGATAGACAAAGGATTTGCAAGGCCTAGTTTTTCTCTTTGGGGTACGCTTGTGTTGTTTGTAAAGAAAAAAGATGGATCGATAAGACTCTGTATCGACTACAGGCAGCTCAACAAAGTGACAGTAAAGAACAAGTACCTCATACCGAGAATTGATGATCTGTTTGACCAGTTAAAAGGGGTGATCGTATTTTCAAAGATGAATTTGAGGTCCAAATATTACTAGCGAAGGGTGAAAGAGGCCGATATGTCAAAGATAGCTTTTAGAACAAGGTATGGACACTACGAATTTTTTGTGATGCCATTTGGCTTAACTAATGCTACGGCCGTATTTATGGATTTAATGAATTGAATCTTTCGGCCATATTTGGACAAGTTTGTATTAGAGTTTATCTTGATTTATTCTCGTGATGACATCAAACACGTCGAGTATCTGAGAACGGTTTTAAAAATTTTGCGAGATGAACAGCTATATGCAAAATTTAGTAAAAGCGATTTTTGGCTCAGTGAAGTTGGGTTTTTAGGTCATATTGTTTCTAAAGATGTTATTCGAGTGGATCCAAGTAAGATCTCGACGATAGTAGATTGGGAACTGTTAAAGAATGTATCAAAAGTTAGAAGTTTTCTGGGCTTAGCTAGTTACTATCGGCGCTTTGTAAAGGGATTTTTGATGATCGCTTCTCCGATGACCAAGTTACTTCAAAAAGATATTAAGTTTGATTGGAATGAAAAGTGTCAGCAGAGTTTTGATAAATTAAAGACAGTATTGATCGATGCACCAGTGTTAGTACAGCCTGAGTCCAGCAAGGAATTTGTGATTTATAGTGATGCGTCTTTAAATGGTCTTGGATGTGTGTCAATGCATGAAAGTAAAGTGGTGGCGTATGCCTCAAGACAATTGAAGCCCCATGAGAGAAACTAACTGACACATGATATAGAGTTAGCCGCCATTATTTTCACCTTAAAGGTTTGGTGACATTATATTTATGGTGAAAAGTGTTGTCTCTTCACTGATCATAAGAGTTTGAAATACTTGGTGTCACAAAAAGAATTGAATCTTCGGTAACGAAGGTGGCTTGAATTGATAAAAGACTATGAGTTAGTAATTGACTACCACCCGAGAAAGGCGAACGTGGTCGCTGATGCTTTGAGCTAAAAATCATTATTTGCATCGAGAGTTATGAATACAAAATTGGTCCTATCCAATGATGGTTCAATTATGGCCGAGTTGAGAGCTAGGTCATTATTCATTCAACAAATTTGTGAAACTCAGAAAGATGATAGTGAGTTGCAAGTAAAAAGGGTTCAGTGTCAAAGGGATGGTGAGATAGATTTTCGCATTGGTTTGAACGATTGTTTGATGTTTCGAGACAGAATTTGTGTACTAAAAAATACTGAGTTGATTCAGAGTATATTGTCTATTCATCCTGTTAGTGTGAAAATGTATACCGACTTAAAGAAATTGTATTGGTGGCCCGATATGAAAATAGATATCTTCGAGTTTGTATCGAAGTGTTTAATTTGTCAACAAGTAAAAGAGGAACATCAAGTGCCTTCCAACCTATTGCAGCCAATCATGGCTCCTAAATGGAAATGATCGGATTACTATGGATTTTGTCACAGGGTTATCGATATCGCCAAGTTGAAAAGATGTCGTTTGGGTTATTGTTGATCAACTTACAAAGTTAGCCCATTTTGTACAGGTGCATATAGATTATTCTCTTGATAAGTTGGCTAGCTTGTATGTTTTCGAGATAGTAAGATTACATAGAGTGCCATTGTCGATCACATCAGTTAGAGACCCGAGATTTACCTCAAGGTTTTGGAAAAAGTTGCAAGAAGCCTTGTGTACCAAAGTTGAATTTTAGCATTGCATTTCACCCACAAATAGATAGTCAGTCCGAGAGAGTAATTCAAATCCTCGAGGATATGCTACGATGTTGTGTATTGGAATTTCAAGGTAGTTGGGAGAAATATCTACCTTTGGTTGAATTCGCTTACAATAATAGTTTTCAATCAAGTATCAAAATGGCACCATACGAGGCATTACATGGTCGTAAATGTCAGACTCTAGGTATTGGACTAAACTTAGTGAAAAACAGATTCATGGGGTTGATTTGATTAAAGAGACTGAAGAGAAAGTAAAGATAATCCGTGATTGTTTAAAAGTTGTAAGAACGAATTCCAAGAACCAGTCATTCATCATCTGAAAGAAGGCTTGCTTAGCCTCTCTCTCATGGCCACTCGTAGCAACTCTAGATTAAGTTGGCACTGCCCCTTGAGTAGGAGCCGGTGCGTTACTTTGTACATCATCAGCTACGGCTCTTCCGGGATGCATTTACTATACAAAAACACATTACAATTGTTAGGATTCATCACGCTATCTCAATTCCAAAATATGGCATGTATAGCTAGACTTGAACACGCTACGTTAGTCCTAGAATCGACTAAACCGTAGCTCTGATACCAACCAAATGTAACACCCCTAACCCATATCCATTGCCGGACTAGGGTTATGAGGCATTACCGATCAATACTCATCAATATACAATCACATTACATACACATATCGTCCACCATCACATAATTGTCATACATAAGCATAAAGTCCCTCTAGAAGGCCTTCGAGACCTTAAACATGCTTAAGGAATGAGTCGGGACTAAATTGATAACATTTGAAACTTTGAAGAGACTTTGAAAATTTTTCCTTTTTAAACACGGCACACGCCTGTGTGGCTAGGCCGTGTGTCCCACACGACCATGCATCACAACTTATTTTAGCCCGTGTGCAACACTAACCAGGGTTACACAGTTACTAGACACGCCAGTGTGCCCAACCCGTGTGTTATCCTGAGTTGGCCACACGATCACCAGACACGGCTGTGTGTCCAGTCCATGTGCCACACAATCCAACTAGTTACAAAATAGGGGTTCCACAGTCGAGTCACACGCCCGTGTGCTCTGGCCGTGTAGCACGAAATAGCCTTGGTTTAAACCATTTTTCACACCCTAATTTGCCTTGTACCTACAAGAATCAATATGCAACATTTACAACCAAATTCTAGCCAATTTCAAGCTTCAAAACATACACCATTAAGACCAATTCATTAACAACCAATTCATACACCTAATCCATATCAAAACATATTATAACACAAACTACCTTCACATCCATACCTATATTTCATAATTCATTCAATACTCCTTCCAATTCATATTCAAAACTTACTAAAACTACCACTTGGTTCATTTCAAAATGACCATATCCAAATAGACCATTTATGCATCATAAGGCTTACCAAATTTGCATCATAAGCACATACAAATTCCTAGCATAAACACAAACTATTAGTTAGCCAAATCACTTGGCTTAACTTATATACAATTCAAAATATACTCAAAATACCCCTAGCTTATACATGCCATACTTAATATTTACAAATACAAAAGGGTACCAAAATGAGTTTGGATAGTGCGATAAAGATCCTCGATGATTCCCGAGCCTTCAGTAGCTTCGATAATCTATAAAATAGGAATGAACACACCAAGTAAGCTTTAAAGCTTAGTAAGTCATAAGAAAGAAATTCAATACACAATCTCACAAATAAACATCCATTTACCCCATGTAAACCTTTAACATATTATCACAAACCTTTATCCATGCCTTTTAGCATGATTTACTCAAATACATGGATTTTCTTCCATGATTTACTTGAAATCATCACATAAACCATTTATACAAATTTGTATATCATACGTACCTATTCCATCTGTACTAAACTCTTTCTTTTTCTGGCCATTTACTCACTCGTTGAACTATCAAAATAGGAATCGAATATATGGACCTTTTCATCGATAATCACCTATACCATGGCCCGTAGCAAAATCAAGGTAACTTGTCCCGTAGCACTTATACCATGGCCCGTAGTCAACTCAAGGTTGCTCCTTCATAATATCTATACCATGGCCTGTAGCCAAATCAAGGTATTATTCACACCCGTAGTGCCGATATCATGGCCCAAGGCCAAAATTAAATCCTCGTGACATGTCAGTACATTTCGAAACTAATCCTACAGTTCAACCGAGCTTTCTTACTATATATTTCCATACCATTCCCTTCCATAACAACACATTCACTAATACCATCTCATTCGAGATTTCATTCATTACATTTCATTCTATATTAATGCAATTCATAGCATTTATAACTAAATTACTACTTATGAACTTACCTTGAGTGTGATTTCTTGAAAAGAGTCGATTACTCGTCGACTTTCGATTTCCCATTATCCAAGTCCGGATATCGCTTTTCTTGATCTATACATATTAAAAATATCTCATTCAATCACATACCCAATTAATCCAATCCAAGAACACATAATTAGGGCATTTAACATATTAGCCCTCATATTTTCACATTTTGACAATGTAGTCCTTATTTCACAAAATCACCAATTACACATAATTTCTTTCTTTTCATTCATAGCTGAATCCTCCCTTAGTCTAATCAAGCCCACATATTTCATAAATTTCATATTTTAGTCCCCCAAAACACCATTTTCTCAATTTAGCCCAAATTAGCTAAATTCATCAAAAATCCAAAGACAAAACATATTAATCTAACACATATCTTTCATTTAACATCAACTATCATCACAAAACTCACCATTTCATCAATGGCACATCTCAAAAACATAATAAATTCATTAAATTACAACATGGGCTTGATAGTAGGCTAAGCAACAATATCAAAAACATAAAAATCATCAAAAAATCAAAATAAAAACATACCTTAATCAAGCCAAGTTATAGCCGAACCCTAGCTTGATATATATTAGCCAACTAAGATGGTAATGGCTTATTTTCATACCTTTACTTAATTAAAAAAACATGTTGATTTTATAAATTACCTCATTGCGCTTCATTAATCAACATATAAAACATATTTAATAAGGCTAATTATGACCATTCATGTTTCAAATGGTTTAATTTCCATTTGAATCCATCATATTTAAAATCCAATAACAATTTAAACCTTTAACAATAAGCAAGAAACTTTTTCCTATTATACAATTTAATCCTTTTTCCACAATTAAACATCCAAACAATTAAATTTTCATACGATACTTCCACACATGCTAATTCACATATTATAAACACAGAAAATAATATTAAAATATTCTTTTAACTCGGATATGTGGTTCCGAAACCACTATTTTGACTAAGGTCTAAATTAGGCTATTACAAACCACTCATGAAGTGATAGTCAATTGTAGTAGAAAGTTTATGGAATTAAAATGTGAGAATGGTGATACATTTCGGGTTGAATCAGAGGAATATGAGAGCTTGCCCACATTGATTTATTCTATGGTTGCTTAGAAATATATTAGAAAAATGGTATGAAGCTTACCTTGCTTTTGTAATGAAAACCAAAGAGTTAGAGTTGAAAATTAAGTCAGTGGCAGTGATTTGTGAGTATCAGGATGTCTTCCCGAAAGAGTTGCCTAGATTACCTCCAGTTAGAGAGGTAGAGTTTGGTATAGAATTGGCTCTAGGTACTACACCTATTTCTATTGCTCCTTACAGAATGGCTCCGACCGAGCTAAAGGAGTTAAAAGCTTAGTTACAAGACTTGACCAATAAAGGTTTTGCAAGACCGATTCATTCTCCATGGGGTGCTCTCTTGTTATTCGTGAAAAAGAAAGATGGTTCTATGAGGTTATGCATTGATTATCGGTAACTTAACAAGGTGACCATAAAGAACAAGTACCATTTGCTAAGGATTGATAATTTATTTGACCAGTTGAGAGAAGCCACAGTGTTTTCCAAGATAGACTTAAGGTCTGGGTACTATCAGTTAAGAGTTAAGGAGGCCGACGTGTCTAAGACTAAAATTTCAACTAGATGCCATTTGGTTTAACCAATGCTCTTACAATATTCATGGATCTAATGAACCGTATCTTTTGGCCATACTTAGATAAGTTCGTTGTGGTTTTTATTGATGACATTCTAATTTACTCACGTGACAAAAACGAGCATACCGAGCATTTGAGGACGGTTTTGCAAACCCTGCGAGACATGAAGCTTTATGCCAAGTTCAGCAAGAGTGAATTTTACCTTAAGAAAGTTGGATTTTGGGGCCATATTGTTTCGAGGGATGGCATTAGAGTCGATCCAAATAAGATCTCGACAATTTTCGAATGGAAACCGCGAAGGAATGTAACCGAGTTTAGAAGCTTCTTGGGTTTGGCCGGCTACTACCAAAGGTTCGTCAAGGGATTTTTCATGATCGCCACCCCGATGATGAGATTGTTACAAAAAGATGTTAAGTTTGAGTGGACAGAGAAGTGCCAGCAAAGTTTTAAGAAGACATTACTGACTGAAGCTCCTATTTTAGTGCAACCAGAACCCGAAAAGGAGTTCGTAGTTTATAGTGATGCATCCTTAAATGGATTGGGCTACATACTTATGCAAGAAGGTAAGGTGGTTGCATATGCCTCAAGACACTCATGAAAAGAATTATCCGACTCATGACTTGAAGTTGGCCGTAATAGTGTTTTCATTAAAGATTTGGAGGCACCATTTATATGGTGAGCAGTGTCGAGTATTCATCGATCACAAGAGTCATAAGTACTTGATGATGCAAAAAGATTTGAACTTAAGGCAAGAAGATGGCTTGAGCTATTAAAGGATTATGAGTTGGTCATTGACTACCACCCAGGGAAAGCTAATGTTGTTGCGATGCTACCGATTAGACCCCTCACATGTAATTACCCCGACAAAGGTCGAGATTCAACCGGACATGACTTATGTGAAGAACTGGTTAAGATTCTAGCTCGTGAAGTCAAACAGTTAATAAACAAAAGTATTGCCCTTGTAAAAGTGCTGTGGCAAAGACATGGGGTAGAAGAGGCAACATGGGAGCTTGAGGAAAACATGAGAGCTCAATACCCCAACTTGTTCACCGGTAAGATTTTCGGGGACGAAAATCCCTAAAGGGGAGAATTGTAACAGCCCGGATTAGGGCCTAGTCAGAATAGTGGTTTTGATACCATAAATCTGAATTAGAGAAGTATAATTTATGATTATTTTTAAGTTTATGACATGATTGCATGATAGTGATAAAATGCCATGAAGAAGTTTTTATGAACAAGTGGTTAATTTGTCCTTTAAGACTAAATTGTAAAAGCTGCAAAATATAAGTTTCTAGAAGCTTTAAGGATGAAATAGCATTAGAAAAATTATTAGGAGTCCTTATTTAGAAATTAGACCAATTTTTAGTATTGTGGACAAAAATGCCCAGGAAAGGAAAATTTTCTAAAGAAATGGCTAAAGGCCATTTTGGTCATTTGATTAATTAATGAAATAAAAAGGAAAAATAAGTCAAAATAGTGTCCATCTTTTTCCTAGTGTGTCGAAATTCCCAAGCCCTCCATAGCTAAGGTTTCTTTCATTTTCAAGCTCCAAGTAAGTGACTTCTAACCATGTTTTTCATGTTCTTCGTATTTTTGAAATCCTCGTAGCTTAATCTAGTTATTTCTACCACTAATTTGAGCTAGGGCTTATGTTCAAAAATATACCCATGCATGACATGTGAGTATTTTGATGGCTAGTGGTAGAATATGAAAGTTTAAAGTGTAGTAAACACCTTTTTTTAAGTGATTTTTCTTGAAAGTCCCTAATAGGGACCAAATTGTAAAGTTTGTAAAAATGTGTAGTAAAAGTGTGAATTGATGAGAAATAGTGGCTGTTATGAGCACTACTAAGATTCAGCTAGGCTTGGGTAACCAAGAAATTAAGCGCATTTCGTTATACCAGCTTAAGGACCATTTTGTAAATATGCAAAAGTTTAGGGGTAAAATTATAAATTTTGCCAAAGTGTCAATTATGGGATAATTAGCCAATGTGAGTATTAAATAAGTTTAATTTGTCATTTTAGATCTAGAAATAAGAAGCCCAGACCAAAATCGGGGAAAAAGTAAGGTGGTGGATTAAACCGAGCATCCATACGCATTTTGGATTCGAGGTAAGTTGTATGTGATAATTTAGCCTTATGTTTCATGGAAATTATTATGATGATTTTCCATGTATTCCATGTTACTTCTATAAAAATATGACATGAATTGTTATAAAAAATGATGAAGAAGTAAAAGAGAAATTTCATGTAAATGATAAAGAATTTGAGGGATACCATAGTCATGAGTATTGTAGGTCCCGCATAAGACCATGTCTAGGACATCTCATCGGCACCAAACAGAGATCCCATATAAGACCATGTCTGGGACATGGCATTGGCTTCCACATGAGGTATCGTATAAGACCATGTCTGGGACATGGCGTCAGCACCGAGATGAGATATAGATCCCTTGTAAGACCACGTCTAGGACATGGCTTGGGCATCTAAGAGAGATCCTGTATAAGTCCATGTCTAGTACATGGCATCGGCATCATCCTACGATCTCGTGTAAGACCATGTTTGGCATCGACATTAATATGAGATCTCATGTAAGACCATATCTGAGATATGGCTTTGGCATCGACTTGAGATCCCATGTAAGACCATATCTAGGATATGGCTTTAGCATCTTACCATGAGAATGACATTACGGGTATCCTTCAATATCCTTCTGAGTCAATAAATACATGAGGCTATTGTGGTCCGTGTATATAATACACTTCTCTCCATACAAGTAGTGCCTCCAAATTTTTAACGCAAAGATAACCGCTGCTAGCTCCAAATCATGCATAGGGTAGTTCGCTTCGTGAGGCTTAAGCTGTCGCGAAGCATAAGAGACCACCTTACCCTCTTGCATTAGTACACAACCTAAACCCACATTCGATGCATCACTATATATAGTGAAATCCTTCCCAGACTTCGGCGGAATCAATACTGGCGCCTCAGTTAGAACCTTCTTCAACTTATCGAAAGCCTTTTGCTATTTCTCAGTCCATATAAATGGTACTCCTTTCCTCAAAAGTTTCATTAACTGTGCAGAAATCAAATAAAATCCTTCCACAAACCTCCTCCTGCCAAACCCAGAAAACTCCAAATTTCTGATACCGACCTCGGTGGCTTCCATTCCAGAAACCGCCTCAATTTTTCGAGGATCCACCCTAATCCCCTCAGCAGAAATAACGTGACCTAGAAATGTCACTTCCTGCAACCCAAATTCACACTTGCTGAATTTTGCATAGAGTTGCTTCTCCCTCAACACTTGCAAAAAAAATACGGAGATGCTCATCGTGCTTCTCCTCAGTTTCTGAATACACCAGAATATCGTCGATGAAGACGACTACGAATCGATCCAAGTAAGGTCGAAATACCCGATTCATCAAATCCATGAAAGCCGTAGGTGCATTCGTCAATCCAAACGGCATTACTAGAAACTCATAATGACCATACCGAGTTCTGAACGTTGTCTTATGAATATCCACCTCTTTGACCCTTAGCTGATGATAACCAGATCGAAGATCGATCTTCCAAAATACCAAAGCTCCTTTTAACTGGTCAAATAGGTCATCGATCCTTGGCAGAGGGTACTTATTCTTACTTGCCAGTTTGTTCAACTGGCGATAATTGATGCACATACGCATCGTCCCATCTTTCTTCTTCACGAATAGTACAGGTGCTCCCCAGGGAGACACACTCGGCCTAATAAAACCTCTGTCTAACAACTCTTGGATCTGTGCCTTCAACTCCACTAGCTCCTTTGGTGCCATCTTGTAAGGTGCAATGGACATTGGAGCCGTTCGAGGCAATAAATCGATTCCAAATTTGACTTCGCGATTCGGAGGCAACCCTAGAAGCTCCTCAGGAAAGACATCTTGAAATTCCTTGATAGTTCGAACCTTCTCTATAGTCAAACCCTCAGCCTCTGTCTGACTCACATATGCCAAATATGCCTCACAACCCTTGCAAATCAGCTTCTCGGCTCTCAAGGCCGAGACAACATTGGACAAGTAGTCCCTTCGCTCCCCTATAACCATCACCTCCTCATCTTCCTCAGTCTTTAACACCATCCGCTTAGCTGCACAATCCAGAGTCGCCTTATGCTTAGCAAGCCAGTCCATCCCCAAAATGAGATCGAATTCTTTAAACGGTAGCTCCATTAAGTCCACAGAGAAAATCTTACCTTGAGTCTCTAAAGCCACCTCCCTAAAGAGTTTGTCTACCCTAACCGAGTGGCCCAGTGGACTTATCACAGTTACCCCACTCACAGTTTCTGCAGATTTCACACCCAACGACCCAGATATATCACAAGCAACATACGAATGGGTAGAACCAACATCTATCAAGGCAGTGTATGGTATGCTAGAAATAAAAAACGTACCAGTTATGACGTCAGGTGCGTCACCCTCCTCTTGGCAACGAGCAGCATACACCAATGCTGGCTGTCGAGCCTCAGCACCCCTGCCAAGTACTCCACGTCCACGACCATTTCTGTTGCCACCCCTACCTTGACCACGGCCCCTCGGCAGTTATGGTCGACCTCACACTGGTTGAGCAACCCTCTGTTCAGCAGCTTGCATCTGAGCTGGCCTCTGAGGACAGTCCTTAACTCTATGCTGCTTGGATCTGCATTGAAAACAAGCCCCAGTACATTTCCAGCACTCTCTTAGATGTACTCTACCACAGTCCCCACAAGCCTGCGGTCTAACCGTATTCACTAGAACAGCTTGGACTGGTTTACCCACTCTAGCTCTTTTGACATTCCTGTTAGCAGCACCCGAGGGTCCAAAATCCCTCCTGAATCAATTTCGGTCCTTCTCACGATTCTGTCATTCAGTTCGTTTCACCTCCTCAGCTATCTTAGCTTTTTCCAATCGAGGCAGCAAAGTCACCCTACTTTTGTGAAGCTATCAATACTCTAAGCTCATCCCTGAGGCCATCCTCAAATCGAAAGCTACGCTCATACTCAGTAGCAACTATTCCACTAGCATACCGACTCAACCTTAAAAACTCGGCCTCATACTCAGCAACAGACTTGTTACCCTAGGTCAAGTTCAAAAACTCTTTCCTTCAGGTGCCCACATAGCTCACCCCGACGTACTTCCCTTTGAAGGCCGTCTTGAATAGCTCCCAAGTTACCCGCTCAGCTGGGGTACTATCCCTCACAGTGATCCACCACTGGTATGCGTCGTCACGCAGCAGAGACACTGCTCCTTTCAGTGTCTGCTCTACGGAGCAATCCAAATCGTCCATGATCCACTCTGTGGCCTCCAACCAGCATTCAGCCATGTTCGGGGCTACTCCAGATACGCCCTTGAAAATCTCTGCTCCATTAGCTTGGAGTCGCTCAGAAATAGATCCCATATTCATAGTCCCAGTACTTGCTCCAGCGACCCTTTCCAGAACCCTTAACATAGCCTGGGACAAAGTGTCCTCCCCTGTAGCCCGATCATATGATCCAGTCTCAGTCGCTGGCGACGCTCGTGCCTCCTCAGCTGGCATATGTCCCGAAGATGAAGACCCAACTTGTACACTACCTTGGCCATGTCCACGGCCTTGTCCATGAGCTGCCCTCGTACTCATATCAACTGATCTGATTACGAATTTTATGAATTAGTTTAGTATTTCAGTGTTTATTACAAATGTCTTATGCATAGATAATGTTTTAGAGTTTGTTTTCGCAGAATCGTAGCCTAGCTACAGTCTTAGTCTTATAGGGTTTAGCTTCCCTACTGTCTCAATCTCTACAGTTCTAGTATTGCCCTAACTACAGCATCTTAGTAGGGTTTCAGTACTATCTACAATAATATAGTAAAATTTCAGTACAGTACAGATACTTACAAACTTGGTACCGGGGATTCGGTGTGCCACTCTTCAGAAACCAGATTTCAGAAAGCCCAAATTTTAGATAAAAGTTTAGTAAGACTAAACTTTGTTTTTAAAGTAAAACCTTAAATGAGTATGTTTTGAGGAAAATCAATTTGAAAAGGGTTTCCTTAAGACTTTTCCCAAAACTGATTTCCAAGATACCCTTCTTGGGCCTTGATTTTAAATTTTATGAAAACTTTTGGACTCGATCCACAGCCGAGTTGCTGTAACTTGGCTCTGACACCACTAAATGTAACACCCCAAACCTGGCCCAGATGTTATGGCCAAATCTAGTGTGTCACATGGACGATGAATTACATCTCATTCTTTAATTAGGATGTTAAGGGTGTCTTAGCAAAATCATTTTTAAGAGGTTTGAAAAAAAAACATGTTATCTAATTTATGGAAGATCCTACCCATTATCAACTGGTGTTTATTTCGTTGGAAAGTCTTATCTAGTTATTTAGGTGATCCAGTTAAAGCGTATGATGTGTTTTGAAAAATGTTGATTAATTTTAAATAAAAATCCGCGCAGCCTTAGTCTCTTTGTTATAAGCAAGTTATAATTAAATCCAAAATAAAAATAAAAATAAAAATAATAAATGAGCGGCCTTATTACAACTTGAAAACCCACAAAACTTGAAAGTAAGTTTTAAAAACCAGAAAGCAGTCCTTGTGGCCACTCCGAGTCCTACCAGCTCCAAGTCTTCTAAGGTTAGGGCTCATCTACATAGATGGAAAGAAAGGGGGTGAGTTTGGAAAACTTAGTGTGTAAGCTAAACCCAACCAGAGCCCAAATCAGTTCAAGCTTAACTTGGCCTAAGCCCTATCCAGATACAGTATTAACTAGGCCCTAGCCCTATCCAGTATACAGTAATTACTGGCCCTTAGCCCTATTTAGAAATCAGTGTAGCCCTTAGGCCCATTACAGTGACAGAATAGTATTAATGCATATATGCAAAGCCCAGCCCAATCAAGCCCTACACACCAATCGTACCAGCCCTACACATAACAGTCGCAGCATGGCTGCTTAATCAGATAACGTGGCCAAGCCACTAAACAGTAAAATGAGGCAAAGCTCCTAACAATAAACGTGGCATTGCCACATAGCACTTCCTCCATCAAATACCCAATCCCATACAACATTATAAAATGTCGTGGCATACAGTGAACAGATAAAAATTAGCATGCATTACAGTCAATTTAACCCTAAAGGTATAATGGTCTTTTTGTACCTAGGGGTAAAACAGTAATTTTCCACTTTTGAGGGGTATTTCAGTAAATTTACCAATTTTTAGGGTTTCATGCCTATTACAGTTTGTTAACAGTCTTAATGACATCCAGATAACTTATTCAGCCCATTTAACAACTTAGAGTTATTGGGCCCTAAAACCCCTAATGGGCCCTACAGTGTCCACTAGCTATTACGGCCCTCTCAACAGCTAGATTAACCTTACCACTCATTTTCACCCATATGGGCCCGTAAGCCCATTGGGCCCAAATTCAGCCCCTCGAGGCCTAAATCCATCAACGTGCACGAAAACATGCACACATCACTCTTACCGCTTGCGATTATTGATTTTACCGTTTTAACCAACCCACGAGCGTTCGCACGCTCGCAAGCCCTCGAAATGCCAGAATTTCAGCATTTCGACTTTTCAGCTTTTGCTGATCTAGTCTACTAGTGGGTGTCGATTACACACCTAATTTGCGAGATTTGCAGGAATCTCTCGAATGATCAACCTACAGTAGTCCACTATGATATTAGCCTATAATCCAACATTATTAACTGAAATCGATACCATACAATACCATCATATTCGACTGTCATTACCTAAAGCCAATATTCACTTACCCTTACCGAAATCTTCCACTAGATCTAGATCTAGCTCGCCTCTACAACCCTAGCCTCTACTGCTCCTTTCTAGATCACCCATTTCACGAACTAATACACATAAAAACTGAATACAAAGACCAGCATTAACCTTAGCCAAAATCGATAGCCACCTTAAAGAGTTTAGAGGTTTTTCAGCGTTTCCTGAACCACAAGTTACTCAATGGAAAAGGTTTCGAGTACTTACCAAAGATCTACTTGTCGAAGAACGTTACCAAATACCTTCCTATCCCAGATCTATTGTAGATCTAACCCCAAAATATGAGTAAAGAACAGATCTAATGATTCGGCTTTTAGAACCTACTCTAAGGTATGATTATTTCAGTTTGAGAAGAAAATAGAAAAAGAAGAAAGGGTTACCAAAATAGAAGAGGTGATCGGCAGAGAGATAAGAGGTTAAGGTTCGACTTTTGAAAAACTAACAATGGGAAGAAGAAGAAGCTTGGACAAAGAGGAAATCAGCTACAAAGGATTCAGTTTTGGCTTTTCGGGGCAATCGGCTATAACAGGTTTAGAAAGGAGTTTTTACCTTAATTGATGGAGAAGAGGTGAAGAAGAAGAGAAGAGAGTGCAGATAGGGGAAAAGAATACTTGGTTTGGGTTTTTGGAAGAAAAGGGAATGGAAGATTCGACTTTATGTGAATCGACAATAGAAGGCTAACACTTTCGGGATTTTGGCTTTTAGAGAGAAAAAGAAAAAAGTAAAAGAGGAACTTGATGACTAGAAAAGGTATAGTCGGCACCTAACCCTTAACTTGCTAGCACTCAAGATGCACCACAAGGCAAAACTCGAAGAAAACAAAAGGGGAAAATCGATACACTCTTACCAAAATGCTGAAAATGCTAACACTAGAAACCCTAGCTGAATATGCATCTCCAAAGTCCCTTGGCCGGCCACCTCTTGCTCTCATTTGAAATCCCTAAATTGTCTCCTCCTTATCCTCTTTGATTCAATCCTATGAGCACCTCAAACTCTTCCCAGCAGAGTTTCACTTGGAGTCCATCACATGCCTTGCACATGCATTAAAAATAAAACAGCACCTTGCTTACCATGGGACTTGAACCCAAGCCCTTGCATAGCTTCCCCACGCCACCCTTGTCATCTAAGTGGCATTACACTGCCATTCTACCACTGGCTCACTTGTGTCTTAATTTACCCTCATTTTCTTAAAAGCCCACTTAGTCAAGGCCCCTTATCCCCTAAGTCTAAAATTTTAAAATTCTACCGGGTTTTAACTTAGGCTTGGGCCTTCTAAAGGCCCACTAACATACTCAAAGCTTAAATTAATACGTCCAGACAAGTAAAAATTAAATTCACGCAAAATCTAAAAATCCCAAAAATTAGGGCATTACACATACACATTTCTTCTTCCATTTACCCGTTAAACCATACAAAATAGAATTTGATTACACAAAGATCTCATACAATAAGTACCTATACCATGGTCAATGTAACGCCCTAATTTTTGGGTTTTTCTTAGATTTTTATTTATCTGATAAAATGTTTAAATTCTAGTATTTGAGTGTGTAATGCATGTTTGGAGGGTGTTAATGGGCCTATGGAAGGCCCATGTGTTGGTTGGAAGCTCGGCAAAATTTTGTATTTTTGACTTAGGAGATAGGGGTCTCTTGAAGATAGGTGTTATAAGAAAATATCGGTGAAATAAGACACAAATTGTTCAGTGGTAAAGTGGCAAGGGAGGCGCCACTAAGCTCCTTAAAAAGTGGTGCCTAAGTGAGCTTGGAAGTCCAAGGTTCAAGCTCCAGAGGTTGCAGGATGGCGTTTTTTTTTTTTGTGCAGGAAGCAGGTAAGAATTTGAAGTAGAATCGAACTCTACATGAGAGGAATTTGAATCGGTCATAAGAGATAATCAGGGAGCAAATCTAGGAGCTTTGAATTTTGAAAGAGGTGACCGGTTTAGGGACTCTGCAAGTGTAATTCGGCTAGGGGGCTTGGTGCTTGCATTTTCGGCAATTAGGTGCTAGATTGTGCTGAATTCTCCTTGGTTCTTTTTGAGTTTTGTGCCGATTTCACTTAGGGTCCTTTAGGGGTTCTTGAGCCGATTGTGTATAGCATTAGGGTCTTCTCTTATTTTTCCTCTTTTGTTATTCAATCTCCCTTTTTCCCCTAATAGCCGCAACCTACTCTTGCCCTAAGTATCATTGCCGAATTCTCTAGTTGCCGAAATCACTCCCTAGTATTCTCTTCTTCCTTGCTTTTGCACCCCATACTGATTTCATTAGACCGAAGCCACCTCCTTTCTTCTCATTTTCTTCAAGCTTCTGTCGACAGCACTAAAAGTCGAGACCCTCTTGTTTTGCCGAAACCGAATTCTCCTTCTTTCCTTAATTGTTGTGGTAAGCCGACTCCCTAGCTATCACCTCTCTTCCCTTATCGTCAAGCTATCTCTCCCATTCTAGTGATTGAAATAGCAAGAGCACTGTACCACCTCCTCAAAAGTTGAAAGCACCTCTTTCTAACCATTCAAAAGCCGAATATCTTTAGGGATATTCTTGTGACGCTAGAGTTTGATTTGCAGTGGATCTAGGATAGATCAGAGATAGTGGAAACGTGGGAGCGATACTCTTCAAGTAGTGGCATTGGTAAGTGATCTAACCACGAAGTGCTTTCGTTTATTAAACATCATAAAGGGAAACCGAAACCCATAGGTCCTTAGGGGGCATGTCGGCATTACTTGTAAGATTTTAACGCTATAGTTTGATTCTATTGCGCATTGGATAGCAAGGAAAGGTGATCAAGCGAGGAGTTTTGAAGGCTAACGTGTTTGGGCATCGGGATTTAGCCTATAATCGATAAAAGGGGTAAGATTTCAATGTTTAGGCCACGTTGGCCGATTATGATTAGTGGGTGAAGGCCTTATATGTGGCCGATTCTTAGACTAACACCTAGTGATCAATTGTAGGTTTTCATTCGTGGATTTCTTCACTGGTTTCGACGGCTAACAGGTGTGTAACTAATCCCAACTATTAGACTAAAGTGGTAAAAGCCGGAAAGGGCGTAACGTTACCGACATCTGGTGTAAGTGACCGAAAACGCATTCGTATGATATTTGAGAGTAACCATTTACTCCATTGGGCTTAACTATGAATTCAGTGCCGGAGGAATTGCAGAAGGTGCAATTCTGAATGTTTTGGCAAGTTGGGCTTCAACGGGCCAAAGATGGACCCAATGGGCTTCCGAGCCCAAATCGGTAAAATGACTATTATAGGCTTTCTGGTGACATGGTTAATAAAAACATGGTTAAGTTGGTAAACTAAACCTAAAAATTAGACTTAACAGGTTTGAGATGATAATGGACTTAGTAAGGCCCATTACGGGTTTTAAGTTAAAAAGGGTAAAACTGGAAATTTGGCTTAAATGGACTTCCGTGGTAATTTATGGACTAATAATTAATTGAACGTGCATAAAAACTCTGAAAATATGATAAAGGACTAAAATACCCCTGAATATGGAAAATTACCAAAATACCCCTAGGTGTAAAAAGACTATTATACCCCTAGGGTCAATTCTATATGAAATGTATAATTTTATGTATCTGCATGAGTTACCATTTAATATGAATATATCTGATGCATGAGATGCTATATGTTGCATGCTAGTATGTATATATATGAGTTGCATGGGGTTTTGGTTTATGACGGAGGAAGCGTTCTGGCAGCCTCGCTGTAATCTGGTGGCCTCGCCACATATATATCTGTTCTGGCAGCCTCGCTGCAATCTGGTGGCTTCGCCACATATATACATCTGTTCTGGTGGCCTCGCCACAATATCTGTATCTGGTGACCTCGTCACAATATCTGGTAGCCTCGCTGCAAATTATATCTGGCAGCTTCGCTGCAATTATCTGTGGTGTGTAGTGGTTGGGTGGGTCGAGTAGTCTCCCCACATGGTGTAAGGCTGGTACGGGGGTGTTATGGATGGATCTGGGTTGGGTTTCTATTTGCATGTTATATCTGATCTGTATCTGTTATGGGCCTATGGGCTTAACCTGATTTCTGTAATGGGCCAAGGCCCAATTAATCTGATTCTGAGGCTCGATCTGTTTTGGCCTATGTTTGAGATAACGTTGCACACTGAGTTGTCAAACTCACCCCCTTTTATTTCATCTCTGCAGGTAACCCTCAACCATAGTGGGCTTGGAGCTGCGAGAGATTCGGAGTGGCCACAACATTTGCAAGTTCGGGTTTTCATATTATTTTTGGTAATTTTATTTTGCTATTATCTTTGGGTTTTAATTGTAATAAGGCCGCTGTTTAAATTTTCTTTATGGGTTTTATTTTCTTTGATGGTTTAAATCGTATTTGGTCGAAACTGCTAGTATAGGCTGCGCGGGTTTTCAAATTCTTAAGAACGTTTTCACAACTCAACAAGTTTAAAATTTGGACAACTTAAAAGAGTAACAAACTGACTTTTTCACAAGCTTACTGCTTTACTGAAAATCACACTTAAATCACAACAGACAAAAGGCCGTAAACTTAGTCTTAGGTTCATGTGACACACCAGATCTGGTCATAACGTCTAGACCGGGTTTGGGGTGTTATATTTAGTGGTATCAGAGCTAAGTTGTAACAACTCGGCTGTGGATCGGGTTTAAAAATGGGAGCTTTCAAACAGTCAAAACAAAGATTTTCGAAAAAAATAATGTTTTTAACATTGTTTTCAAAATTAATTGGAACTTGTTTTGATGAACTTCTTTCGTATATAAATGATTTATTTTTCAAGAATAAATTAAGTTTTCCTATGTAATCTTTCTAAAGAGTGGCACACCGAATCTCCAGCCCAAGCTTGTAAGTTTTCTGAACTTTTCTGGTTAATTCTGAATTTCTGATTATATGCCTGACTAAGACCCTATTATGATACTTTAGCTAGGGTATTACTGAAACTATAGAGACTCTGATAGGTGGACTGAGACTGTAGCTAGGTTACCGCGGAAGAAGATAACCTCTGAAATGCTACTTATTCATAAGACATCTGTAATAAACACTGAAATATTAATCTGACTCATAAAATTTCTAAAACAGAAAGTACGAAATGAGTACGCGAGCAGCTCGTGGTAGGGGCCGTGGACGTGGCTGAGGTAGTGCACGAGCTGAGACTTCATCTTCGAGTCATGCGCCAGCAGCTGATATACCGATACAACCGGCAACAGAGGTGGAGTCCCATGATCGAGGTGTTGGGGATGACGCCCTATCACAAGCGATGCTTCGAGTTCTGGAAAGGGTTGCTGGGGCAAGTACTGGTAATGGATTTCGGGGATCCATTTCTGAGCGACTCCGAGCTAATGGGGCAGAATTCTTTAGGGGCGTGTCTGGTGTAGCCCCGAATGTGGCCGAGTATTGGTTGGAGGCCACAGAGCGGATTATGGATGATCTGGATTGCTCTATGGAGCAAAAGCTGAAAGGAGCCGTGTCGTTGCTGAGAGATGAAGCTTATCAGTGGTGGCTCACGGTAAGAGATGGAACTTCAGTTGGTGAGGTAACATGGGAGCTGTTTAAGAAAGCCTTTAAAGGAAAATATGTTGGGGCTAGCTATGTGGACGCCCGTAGGAAAGAGTTCTTGAATTTGGTTCAGGGAAGTAGGACAGTATCTGAGTACGAGGCTGAATTTCTGAGGCTGAGCCGATATGCTTTTGGGATAGTGGCTACTGAATATGAGCGTCGCGTACGTTTCGAGGATGGTCTGAGAGATGAACTAAGGGTACTGATTGCTCCGCAGAGGGAGCGTAACTTTGCTGCTTTGGTTGAGAAAGCTAAGATAGCTGAGGAAGTAAAGCGTACCGAGAGACAGAATCGCGAAAAGGATAGAAACCACTTCCGGAGGGATTCTGGACCATCAGGTGGGGCTAATAGGAATGTTAAGAGAGCAAGAGTAGCAGAACCAGTGCGAGCAGTGCCAATGAATGCTGTTAGACCGCAGGGTTGTAGGAATTGTGGTAAGATACATATGGGCGAGTGTCAGAAACGTTCTGGAGCCTATTTTCGATGTGGGTCGATGGAGCATAGGATTAAGGATTGTCCCGAAGAACCGGATCAAGGACAAGTTATGGCTCAAAGGGTTGTCCAACCAGTGAGAGGTGGACCACCAGCTCCGAGGGGTCGTGGACAAGGTAGAGGCGGAAATGGTAATGGTCGAGGACGAGGAGCGCCTGGCAGGGGTGCTGGTTTTGCTGAGGCTCGTCAGCCAGCGCTAGTTTATACAGCTCATCACCGAGAGGAGGGTGATGCTCCTGACGTCATAACCGGTATGTTTTTGATTTCTAGTATGCTATACACTGCATTGATAGATGTTGGATCTACCCATTCTTATGTTGCATGTGCTATATCTGGGTCGCTGGGTGTGCGTTCTGAGGAGACAGTGAGTGGGGTATCTGTATTAAGTCCTTTGGGTCACTCGGTTAGGGTAGACAAACTGTATAGAGACGTGCCTATAGAAACTCAAGGAAAAATCTTTTCTGGAGACTTGATGGAGCTACCTTTCGGAGAATTTGATCTTATCTTAGGAATGGATTGGCTTGTAAAGCATAGGGCTACTTTGGATTGTGCTGCAAAACGAATAGGGCTAAAGACTGCAGAGGATGAGGAAGTTATGGTGATAGGTGAACGTAGAGATTATTTGTCCAATGTGGTGTCAGCATTAAGAGCTGAAAAGTGGATTCGTAAAGGATGTGCGGCTTATTTGGCATTCATAGGTCAAGTAGAAACTGAGGAACTAACTGTGGATCAAGTTAGAACCGTTAAGGATTTTCAAGATGTTTTTCCAGAAGAGCTTCCAGGGCTACCTCCGAATCGAGAGGTTGAGTTTGGGATCGACTTGTTGCCTGGTACGGCACCAGTGTCTATTACACTGTATAGGATGGCACCAAAGGAGTTAGTGGAGTTGAAAGCGCAGATTCAAGAACAATTGGATAGAGGCTTCATAAGGCCAAGTGTGTCTCCGTGGGGAGCACCAGTGCTGTTCGTAAAGAAGAAAGATGGGTCAATGCGAATGTGCATCGATTATCGGCAGTTGAACAAACTAACGATTAAGAATAAGTACCCGCTGTTAAGAATCGATGATCTATTCGACCAGCTTAGAGGAGTTTCAGTATTCTCCAAGATTGACCTTCGATCTGTGTACCATCAATTAAGGGTAAAAGAGGTGGATATACACAAGATAGCATTCAGAACTCGCTATGGTCACTATGAATTCTTGGTTATGCCATTTGGGCTGACCAATGCACCTTCAGCATTTATGGATCGGATGAATCGAGTGTTCTAGCCATACTTGGATCGATTCGTGGTCGTCTTTATCGACGATATTCTGGTTTATTCTGAATCCGAGGAGAAACATGATGAGCATCTCCGTATTGTGCTGCAAGTGTTAAGAGAAAAGGAGCTTTATGCGAAATTCAGTAAGTGTGAGTTCTGGTTGAGAGAGGTAACCTTCTTGGGTCATGTTGTATCTGCTGAGGGGATTAAGGTAGACCCTCGAAAGATTGAAGCAATACTGGAGTGGAAACCGAGGTCAGTGGCAGAAATTTAAAGTTTTCTGGGTTTTGCTAGATACTATAGAAGTTTTGTAGAAGGATTTTCTGTGATGGCAGCGCCATTGACAAAACTCGTAAGGAAAGGAGTGCCATTTATTTGGACCGAGCAGCAGCAAGAAGCTTTTGAGAAACTAAAGAAGGTTCTGACCGAGGCACCTGTACTGATTCAACCAGAGTCTGGAAAAGATTTTACCATGTACAGTGATGCATCACATGTTGGGTTGGGGTGCCAGTGTCTATCATTTCTGATCGAGATACTAGATTCACATCTCGGTTCTGGCAGAAGTTGCATGAGGCGTTGGGAACGCGACTGAATTTTAGCACAGCCTTCCATCCTCTGACTGATGGTCAGTCAGAAAGGGTTATTCAGATTCTGGAAGATATGTTGAGGGGTTGTGTTATCGATTTTCGAGGCAGTTGGGAGGATTATCTACCCTTAGCAGAGTTTGCGTATAATAACAGTTATCAGGCTAGTATCCATATGGCACCTTATGAGGCACTGCATGGGCGTAGGTGTCGTTCACCTAGTTGTTGGACTGAGCTGGGCGAGCGGCAAGTTCTTGGACCTGAGTTGGTAGCAGAGACTGAAGAGAAGGTCAAAATAATAAGGGATCGGTTAAAAGAGGCATCTGATCGACAGAAGTCGTACGCGGATTTGAAGCGTAAGGAGATTGAGTATTCAGTGGGTGACATGGTCTTTTTGAAGGTTTCGCCTTGGAAGAAGATACTAAGATTTGGTAAGAAAGGCAAGCTAAGTCCACGGTTTATTGGGCCTTATCAGGTTCTTAAGCGAATAGGTCCGGTGGCGTATCAGTTGGAATTACCTCCAGAGTTAAATAGAATCCATGACGTGTTTCACGTATCCATGCTAAGACAATATCGTTCTGACCTTACTCATATTCTACCAGTTGCAGAAGTGGAAGTACAGCCTGATTTGACTTTCGAGGAATAGCGTGTACAGATTTTGGATCGAGACGTGAAGGTCCTAAGGAGAAAGTCGGTTCCATTGGTAAAGGTACTTTGGCGTAACCATGGCAGAGAGGAAGCTACTTGGGAACCAGAGGAGGCAATTCGTCAGCAATATCCCCATTTGTTTGGATAAGGTAAATTTCGAGGACGAAATTTCTTTAAGGAGGGTAGAGTTGTAACGCCCTAATTTTCGGGTTTTTCTTAGATTTTTATTTATCTGATAAAATGTTTAAGTTCTAGTATTTGGGTGTGTAATGCATGTTTGGAGGGTGTTAATGGGCCTATGGAAGGCCCATGTGTTGGTTGGAAGCTCGGCAAAATTTTGTATTTTTGACTTAGGAGATAGGGGTCTCTTGAAGATAGGTGTTATAAGAAAATATCGGTGAAATAAGACACAAATTGTTCAGTGGTAAAGTGGCAAGGGAGGCACCACTAAGCTCCTTAAAAAGTGGCGCCTAAGTGAGCTTGGAGGTCCAAGGTTCAAGCTCCAGAGGTTGCAGGATGGCGTTTTATTTTTGTGCAGGAAGCAGGTAAGAATTTGAAGCAGAATCGAACTCTGCATGAAAGGAATTTGAATCGATCATAAGAGATAATCAGGGAGCAAATCTAGGAGCTTTGAATTTTGAAAGAGGTGACCGGTTTAGGGACTCTGCAAGTGTAATTTGGCTAGGGGGCTTGGTGCTTGCATTTTCGGCAATTAGGTGCTAGATTGTGCCGAATTCTCCTTAGTTCTTTTTGAGTTTTGTGCCGATTTCACTTAGGGTCCTTTAGGGGTTCTTGAGCCGATTGTGTATAGCATTAGGGTCTTCTCTTATTTTTCCTCTTTTGTTATTCAATCTCCCTTTTTCCCCTAATAGCCGCAACCTACTCTTGCCCTAAGTATCATTGCTGAATCTCTAGTTGCCGAAATCACTCCCTAGTATTCTCTTCTTCTCTCGTTCTTCTTCCTTGCTCTTGCACCCCATACCGATTTCATTAGACCGAAGCCACCTCCTTTCTTCTCATTTTCTTCAAGCTTCTGTCGATAGCACTAAAAGCCGAGACCCTATTGTTTTGCCGAAATCGAATTCTCCTTCTTTCCTTAATTGTTGTGGTAAGCCAACTCTCTAGCTATCACCTCTCTTCCCTTATCGTCAAGCTATCTCTCCCATTCTAGTGATTGAAATAGCAAGAGCACTGTACCACCTCCTCAGAAGCTGAAAGCACCTCTTTCTAACCATTCAAAAGCCGAATATCTTTAGGGATATTCTTGTGACGCTAGAGTTAGATTTGCGGTGGATCTAGGATAAATCAGAGATAGTGGAAACATGGGAGCGATACTCTTCAAGTAGTGGCATTGGTAAGTGATCTAATCACTAAGTGCTTTCGCTTATTAAACATCATAAAGGGAAACCGAAACCCATAGGTCCTTAGGGGGCATGTCGGCATTACTTGTAAGATTCTAACGCTATAGTTTGATTCTATTGCGCATTGGATAGCAAGGAAAGGTGATCAAGCGAGGAATTTTGAAGGCTAACACGTTTGGGCATCGGGATTTAGCCTATAATCGACAAAAGGGGTAAGATTTCAATGTTTAAGCCACGTTGGCCGATTATGATTCGTGGGTGAAGGCCTTATATGTGGCCGATTCTTAGACTAACACCTAGTGATCAATTGTAGGTTTTCATTCGTGGATTTCTTCTCCGATTTCGACAGCTAACAGGTGTGTAACTAATCCCAACTATTAGACTAAAGTGGTAAAAGCCGGAAAGGGCGTAACGTTACCGACATCTGGTGTAAGTGACCGAAAACGCATTCGTATGATATTTGAGAGTAACCATTTACTCTATTGGGCTTAACTATGAATTCAGTGCCGGAGGGATTGCAAAAGGTGCAATTCTGAACGTTTTGGTAGGTTGGGCTTCAACGGGCCAAAGATGGACCTAATGGGCTTCCGAGCCCAAATCGGTAAAATGACTATTATAGGCTTTCTGGTGACATGGTTAATAAAAACATGGTTAAGTTGGTAAATTAAACCTAAAAATTAGACTTAACAGGTTTGAGATGATAATGGACTTAGTAAGGCCCATTACGGGTTTTAAGTTAAAAAGGGTAAAACTGGAAATTTGGCTTAAATGGACTTCCGGGGTAATTTATGGACTAATAATTAATCGAACGTCCATAAAAACTCTGAAAATATGATAAAGGACTAAAATATCCCTGAATATGGAAAATTACCAAAATGCCCCTAGGTGTAAAAAGACTATTATACCCCTAGGGTCAATTCTGTATGAAATGTATGATTTTATGTATCTGCATGAGTTACCATTTAATATGAATATATCTGATGCATGAGATGCTATATGTTGCATGCTAGTATGTATATATATGTGCTGCATGGGGTTTGGGTTTATGACGGAGGAAGCGTTCTGGCAGCCTCGCTGCAATCTGGTGGCCTCGCCACATATATATCTGTTCTGGCAGCCTCGCTGCAATCTGGTGGCTTCGCCACATATATACATCTGTTCTGGTGGCCTTGCCACAATATCTGTATCTGGTGACCTCGTCACAATATCTGGCAGCCTCGCTGCAAATTATATCTGGCAGCTTCGCTGCAATTATCTATGGTGTGTAGCGGTTGGGTGGGTCGAGTAGTCTCCCCACATGGTGTAAGGCTGGTACGGGGGTGTTATGGATGGATCTGGGTTGGGTTTCTGTTTGCATGTTATATCTGATCTGTATCTATTATGGGCCTATGGGCTTAACCTGATTTCTGTAATGGGCCAAGGCCCAATTAATCTGATTCTAAGGCTCGATCTATTTTGGCCTATGGTTGAGATAACGTTGCACACTGAGTTGTCAAACTCACCCCCTTTTATTTCATCTATGCAGGTAACCCTCAACCATAGTGGGCTTGGAGCTGCGAGAGATTCGTAGTGGCCACAACATTTGCAAGTTCGGGTTTTCATATTATTTTTAGTAATTTTATTTTGCTATTATCTTTGGGTTTTAATTGTAATAAGGCCGCTGTTTAAATTTTCTTTATGGGTTTTATTTTCTTTGATGGTTTAAATCGTATTTGGTCGAAACTGCTAGTATAGGCTGCGCGGGTTTTCAAATTCTTAAGAACGTTTTCACAACTCAACAAGTTTAAAATTTGGACAACTTAAAAGAGTAACAAACTGACTTTTTCACAAGCTTACTGCTTTACTGAAAATCACACTTAAATCACAACAGACAAAAGGCCGTAAACTTAGTCTTTGGTTCATGTGACACACCAGATCTGGTCATAACGTCTAGACCGGGTTTGGGGTGTTATAGTCAAAAACCAAATCAAGGTAACTTATCTCTGGAGTACCTATACCATGGCTGGTAGCCAAATCACGGTAACCCCTACGAAGTGCCTGTACCATGGCCCGAAGCCAAATCAAGGTAATTTATCCCAGAGCACCTATACCATGGCCGGTAGCCAACTCAAGGTCACTTCCACATAATACCTATACCATGGCCCATAGCCTAGAAATTGGCTATTGAGATAAAAGTTAGACTAATACTGATTAAAATGTGCATGAAACCCTAGAAATTGGCTAAATTACTAAAATACCCTCATAGGTGAGAAATTACAGTTTTACGCCTAGGTGCAAAATGACTGTTATACCCCTAGGGCTAAAATTAACTGAAATTCTTGATTTACTGTATGCCATGTCATAATTATCTATTACATGGGTTTTGGGATTATTGATGGAGGAATTGCAAGTGGCATTGTCACGATTACTGAATGAGGCTTTGCCTCGTACTGTTTACTGAAAGAGGCCTTGCCTCGTATTATTGTTAGTGGCCACGATATCTGAGCAACAATGCTGTGACAGTGGTGTGTAGCGGCTGGGTAGGTCGATAGCTTCCCCACATGGTGTGTTGGGCTGGTACGGGTGGTGTGTAGCGGTTGAGTGGGTTGAGTAGTCTCCCCACATATGATGGGCTTTGCATTCATGCATGTTATATTGATAACGACTCGCGATATTAAGTAATAAAATTTATAAAACTGATCACACCAAAACTAACTAATATCACGATATTAAAGGCAAGCGTACCTATCGAACAGTAGTATAGTTTAGTGGCAAGACCGAGTTATTGTACCCAAGGGAACCAAAAGTACTAATACTTACTTCCTTTCTATTATCTAGCCTAAAAATAAAAGAGGATTGATTGGAACTAATTCTAAAACTAACTAAAGTGCACAAAAAGTAAATTGGGGAAAACTTTAGGGAAAAGCTGATTGATATGAGCAATACTTAAGGGAGAATCCACTTAGACTTCACTTGTTATTGACTTCTTGAACTAGATGATTTATTTACTTGACTTGATCCGTAGAGATCCCTAATTTATGCTGAACCCTCCTTCGAGGCGAAGAGCAACTAGGCCTAGGTTGTTAACTAAAGTTTCTTTATTAATTAACACCCTAGGTTGCATTAATTTGATCTATGGTTCCCCCTATTAGGTTTGACCCTAATCCGGTAGATTTATGTCACCCTATGTCTAAGGTTGCATGCAACTCTGCTTAATTATGGTAGATCTACTCTTAAAATAGGGACTTTTGCTCCTTTGCCTAAGCACATCAAGTTCTTGAAGTAATACCTAGGATTATTAAATCAAGAATGAAGAACACATAATTAAGAACAATTCAAGTATTTATCATATACTTCAAGAATAAATAATAACAAGATCTGTCTTAGGTTTCATCCCCCTCAAGTATTTGAGGGGTTTAGTTCATAATAAAGAAAGAAAACATCTCAGAAGTATTAAAAGAACAAAACATAAAGAACCCAAAAACTACTAAAGGAATTTAGGGAGATCCTTTGTCTTGATGTAAAATTCTGGCTTCTGGGATGAATTAATCGGCTTCCCTTGGAGTAATCCTTTGCTTTCACTCCTTGTGTTGGCAAAATTATGGCACTATTTCTTGAGAGAAGAGAGTATATCTTTAGAGTTGCCTCTTGGGGTCTTTATATAGAGTTTAGAATGGCTTTCTTAGCCCTTAAGTATCTAAATTCGAATGAAATTCCTCTTCCTCATGACTAGAACACGCCCGTGTACCACGCCCGTGTGTTTGGACAAGAGGCCGTATGAGATTCTGTCAATTGGGGTACAGCCGTGTGGCCTAGCCGTGCTTGTCGGGACTGGACTGTGTGGTCTTCGTGTGGCACGACCGTGTGCCACGGCCGTGTGATGAACCCTTGGGTTGTGTCGATTACACATTTTGGCCCATTTTCATGGTTTTTGTCTCGTTTTCTGTTCTTTTCTCTTCCCCATGCTCTTCTAAGTATAAGATATGAAAAAGAAAGATTAAGAGCACCAATTCTCACTAATTTGATAATAATTCATCCAAAATAAAGGCTAAACATGGGGTAAAAATATGTATAATTTATCATTTATCAAATACCCCCACACTTAAGCCTTTGCTTCTCCTCAAGCAAAATCTCAATCCCTAATAAAGAATCATTCTTCTCAACTTACAATCTTTATCAATAATGTTTCAAACTAATTTATAGGTATTCATACAATGATAATTCAATCAGAAGAACGTTAAAGATTCAATCACTCTAAGCTGAGAATTTTATCATTTGAAACATAAGTTTTCTCCCTTCTCCTAAGTAATTATCTCTTAATCTTAATTAACAGAAGTTGACATCCTCACTAAAGATTCACTCTATCCACTCGAAGTGTTTAGGGTTCAAAAATTAAGTACTCTCTAGTCAACCTGAAAAGTTATTACCATAGGCTTGCAAGAAAATGATATCTACACCACTATAGATTGACATGATACATCGATCAAAAGGTCTTTCAATGGTTGTAATGGGGCTTGGTTAGGGGTGTTGTCACAGGCTACAAAAGAGGGTTAGAATTGAGATTGAACTTGAAAAATTATCTAGCTAGAAAAATCTCTATCATTGGAACATATTCTTTGGGCTAATTCTTATGATAACATCATTTCCGCCTTGGTAGCCTTAAAATAGAAATATGCAAAAACCAATTGAACTATTACAGATTACAACTGAACATACATTTTTTTATCATATAATTCAAGTATTATACATTAAATTGAAATTTTACAACTTTACAATATGGAAAAGAGAATAAAGCTAGATAATAAGTTCAACTCAAATCTCGACAAAAATAGGGATCAAAGTAATTGAATGGACTTCAACAAAAATGGGTTATAGGTTAATATTAGAAGTAAGTCAAAGAAAAGGTTGTTAGGTTCAATGGGGTTCACTAGGGGTTAATTTATGGAGGTAGGCTTTTGTGGAGTAAGTGGGTTAAATCCTAGGTGCCTTTATCATTTCAGTATATCAAATCAATGATGTGGTCTTGACATTTATAATCAAAGCAAGTTCTAGAATAATAATTCAGTATTGACTCACTCAAAGCAATAATAAAAGTGAGCACGAAAGAATGTATGCTCAAAAGGTTCAAAAATCTCACCAGAATTATGGCTTTTAATGTCACTCCTACAAATTTCAAATATCAATATAATACTTAGAATTAGGGAAGAGAGCATATGAAAAAAATTGGGGTTCTAAAAAATTTCAACTTATCATGCTTGATTCCCTAATGTTTTAAAGTTTGAATAATCAAAGTACACGCACCTATTTCTTCATTCTTAACATATCAATAAAAATCATAAATCAATCAGAATCAATTCCTAAATAAGAGACTGAAGATAATGCTATTGAGAACAAATCAAAATGTTAGAAAAGTTCAGGGATTTCAAAGATAATATAAAGATTTAAAGTAAGTTCCCCCCCACACTTAAGATGTACATTGCCCTCAATGTACAAAGATAACATTAGTAGCAATAAAAGTATAAGATCATAAGATAGGGGGAGGTATGAAACTCCCTGCTTTGGATGGATTAGTGAGGCGGAGGTGGGAAGAGTTGGCAGTTGTGGCAATGTGTTCCTTTTTTCATAGAGATTTGAGCTGTAAAGCTCCTTTGAAACTGTGAAAGTATTTATTAGCCGTGGGGAATTTGGATCAAGAGAATTTACTCATTAGGGGTTGGCCGCTAGGAAAAGAAATAAAATAAAATAAAGAAAACAAAATACTAAAAATAAATAATGTAAAGGTAAAATGAGAAAATTTAAAAAGGAAAAGGAAAAGAAAGTTAAAAGAAAAGGTGAAAATAAAGATCAGTGTTTAAAAGTTAGAATAAAGTAAAATAAAATAAAAATAAGATAAACAATAAAAAATAAAGGTAAGAGGACTAGAGAAATCTAATCCTCTGATGGATCGCGCGGCGGTGGTGGGATGCTCAGGTGCTGGTATATCGGCACTAAGGTGGCGTTGATATACTCGAGGCGCTGGAAGCACTGCTGCTCAAAACGATCTAGGCACTCGGATATGTCAGCATGTGTGGTTGCCATCTGGGTGGGTTGTCTAGGGCGTGGTGACTCAGTTGGCTCATCCTCCTCTTGTGGTGGTGGTGGGACATCATTAGCAATGTCCTCTGGGTCCTCTCCCTCCTGGACGAGTCAAAACTGAAGGGGGGTACCTCCTGGCCTCCGCTCTATTATCCTCATATGTAACATCGTCGCGATGCCTTGGGGAGATATCTGACCAATCAGGGTGTAGGAGGATGTCCAGGCTGAAGTGTTGAGGAGCCCAAAATACCGGGCCAAGCGTGTGATGTAGGGCCCCATGGATAGAACACCTCTGTGGTGCCTCTCCATCTGGTGCTGCATGGCGTGTGCGATGAAGTATGCGAGGTCAATGACATGTTCGTTCACCATGCACCACAAGAAGTAGACGTCGTGAGTGTTGACGACGTCGGTGCTCTCTTGTCTACCTGTCAAAGTGTGAGCAAGAAGAGCATGAATGTACTTCAGAGATGGCACGAGGGCAGTTGCCTTGCTGACGTTGGGGTTATAGGTTTGACGTCCTGGGGCGATCTCATTCCAGCAGCCAACGGGCTGAATGTGAATGCGATGAGAAAGGGTGGGGAAGTCCTCGTCCATCATAAATTGCTCTGTGTAGAGCCCAAGTGCTGTGCTGAACTCTGGCACGCTGAGGTGTCGTACGAGTCCTCCCAGATGGAACTGGACCATCCCTGGATCGTCAAATCTGGTCATCACCGTCTGGAGGTGGAAGGTGGAGTAGAACTTGAGGGTGAGTTCCAAGTAGGTGGGCTCTATAATCTGGAAGAACTGCTCCTATGGTTCGGTCATGAGTAGGGCTCGGACGTCGTCCACTAAATGTATCTGCTCGAGGCTGGCTCAATCTATGCAGCGGCCCGTGGATATAGTGCGGGCTCAGAGTAATTGACAATGCTCCTCCTGCGAGGCTTGGGAAAATGTTATGAATGGGTGTCGAACCTCGGAGGTGGGCCTCGATGATGAGCTCCCAGCCCCTTACGTTTCTTTAAAGCGGGAACAGAAGCTTTCTTACCCCGTGATGATGACACGGTAGATGAAAAATAACAAGCACTAGTCCTAAAAATTGAAATTAAACTAGATAGATAATAATTAAAATGTAGATTAAAATGACAATGTTTCCAAAAATAAAAATAAGAAAGAAAAAGATGAGGATTAACCTAAACAGTAGAATCTAATCATGTTGAAACTTGTAACAAAACTAAAAACTATGGGTATATAAACTAATCTTATGAGAAAAATGTCAAACAAATATGAATTTAAATGGCAAAGGAAATGAGTTCTAAGTGGCAAGCAAAAATTTAAATTAAGTAGCATGCAATCCTAATGTGTTCTATCTAATTCTAGATTATTCATCCTAATTTTCCTAATTCCGTGCTTGATTAAACATCTAAGATAAAGTAAAATTACATAATTGAATAATGAAAATGAACTATAAATAAATAAAGGAGAAAAATGAGAGAATAGAACCAAATTTGATGTTGTACGGTCGTGGCTTGGTCGTGGGGTGGGTTTGCACGGGCGTGGGGCGGCTGATTTTGGGTATGGTGGTGTTTTGAGGGCTGTGGCGGCGCTTATGGTGGTTAGGGAGAGTTTGGATGAGAGAAATTTAGGGTTTTGAATGAAGAAGGAAATGAATAGTGGCCCATATTTATAGTTTTTGGGTCACACGGGCATGTCACACGCCCGTGTGAGTCGTGTTTCGCCCATGTCTTTCAAAATCCAGAGGTTTTGGCGTGCCTAGTTTGCAATGGACGCCTGTGGGAATGTTGTACACGGCCGTGGGAGATCAGTTCCTCGTCACTCACACAGTCGTGTGATGGGATACACGGTCATGTGCGATCATGTTCGTGCTTACACAGGCGTGTGATATGTTCCACGGCCGTGTGAAATTTGACAGTGTCTTCCACAGTCTGGGGGCACGGGCGTGTGGAGTTGTGTGAGCCCGTGTTGATACTGCAGGGTTGCCACGACCATGTCGCACGGCTGTGGGGTGTTGTTGGTAGCTCGTGTTGAAGTCGAAAGGTTGCCGCGGCCATGTCGCACGGCCGTGGGGTTATATCGGTGGCCCGTGTTTTGGGAAAATTTGTGCTCTGTTTGTACACAGCCTCAGTACACGACCGTGTCAATATTTAAAGGGTTCACACAGCCTGGGACACGCCCGTGGGCATGGCCGTGTGGTCCTAAATCTCTACATTAAAAAGGGTTAGTGTGATGTATGAAAAATACTAAAAACAAAATAGATGAAAAATTACTAAGTTAGTGCTCGGGTTGCCTCCCAAGAAGCGCTTATTTAGAGTCTAAGCTCGACTCTGCTTGGATGTATCATGGAGGGATTTCATGGAGCTGAAGCTCCTCTCTTTTATCTTTAACATTCTCACCTCTATAATGTTTAAGCCTATGACCATTTACCTTGAACGTACCAAAGTTGGGGTGAGTTACCTCAATTGTGCCGTATGGAAAGACAGTTTGAACAGTGAATGGACCTAACCACCTTGACTTGAGTTTTCCAGGAAATAGTTTCAGCCTCGAGTTGTAGAGTAAGACAAGATCACCTGTTTTGAATTGTTTAGGTTGTTTCAGTCTTTTGTCATGACATCGCTTCATTGCTTCCTTATATAGTCATGAGCTCTCGTAGGCATTGCAACGTCATTCATCAAGTTCATTTAACTGCATTAATCGCTTCTCACCTGCAAGCTTAAAATCAAGGTTTAAATATTTGATAGCCCAGAATGCTTTATGTTCAAGTTCAAATGGTAAATGACAACTTTTTCCATTGACAAGCTTATAAGGAGATGTACCTATGGGTGTTTTAAAGGCAGTTCTATAAGCCCATAAAGCATCGTCTATTTTTCTTGACCAATCCTTTCTATTTGTTTCTATTGTTTTCTCTAGGATGCGTTTTAATTCCCTATTTGTTAATTCGACTTGGCCATTGGTTTGTGAGTGATAAGGGGTCGCTGTTCTATGGTGTATTCCATACCTTTTCAAGACTCTTTCAAACTGGGCATTGCAAAAATGTGTACCTCTGTCACTGATAATTATCCTAGGTGTTCCAAATCGAGAGAAAAGTTTCTTCAAAAATCATACTACAATTCTAGCATCATTAGTAGGTAAGGCTTGGGCTTCTACCCATTTTGACATGTAATCTACTGCTACTAGTACATACTTATTCCCAAATGAAGTAGGAAATGGACCCATGAAATCAATACCTCATACATCAAATATTTCGCATGAAAGTATATAGTTCTGAGGCATTTCATTACGTTGAGAGATATTACCTATTCGCTGACATTTATCACAATAGGTCACATACCTGTTGGCATCCCTAAAAAGTGTAGGCCAATAGAAGCCTGATTCGAGTACCTTATGAGCAGTTCTAGCTCCACTGTGATGTCCTCCTGTGGGTCTTGAATGGCAATGATTTAAAATTTTGTACGCTTCTGTTTCATCTACGCATCTTCGAATAACCTGATCTGCACAAATTCAAAAGAGGAAAGGATCCTCCCAAAAGTAGTTTTTCACATCAGCGAAGAATCGCTTCTTTTGCTGATGGGTCAGCCCTTTTAGGGTTATGTTAGCTGCTAAATAATTTAAAAAATCAGAAAACCAAGGAACTGTTGCATCTGCTAAGGCTAGGAGTTGTTCTTCAGGAAACAAATCGTTTATCTTATCAAGGTTCCTAGGCTACGTGTTTGCTAGCCTTGAAAGGTGATCTGCTGCATCGGTTTTAGTTAAGAGGTAACGAAGAGCAGAATGGTCATTATAAACAATGACTTTTGAAAAAATCAAATAAGATCTGAATTTATCAAATGCAAAAATAACAGCTAGCAATTCTTTTTCTGTGGTAGTATAATTTGCTTGAGCGGCTGTCAAAGTTCTGCTAGCATAATAGATCGATTAAAAGTGCTTGTCTCTTTGTTGTCCCAAAACTGCACCTACTGCAAAATCACTTGCATCGCACATTAGTTCAAAAGGTAGATTCCAATCAAGTGAAATCATAATCGGGGCATTGACTAACTTTTCTTTAAAAGTGTTAAAAGAGTCTAAACATTCTTGGTCAAAGTTGAAAAGCATGTCTTTTTTTAGCAAATTTGTTAAAGGCTTAGCTATTTTAGAAAAATCTTTAATGAATTTGTGATAAAAACCGACATGTCCTAAAAAGCTTCGTATAGCCTTAACTGAGTTAGGGGGAGGTAATTTTTCAATGGTTTCAATTTTTGCTTTATCTACCTCTATCCCTTTACTAGAAATTTTATGTCCTAAAACAATACCCTCTTGAACCATAAAGTGGCATTTTTCTCAGTTTAGCACTAAGTCTCTTCACATCTTATCAAAACATGTTTTACATTATTAAGGCAAAGTTGGAAAGAATTCCCGAAAACTGAGAAATCATCCATAAATACCTCCATGATGTCTTCCACGAATTCATTGAAGATAGCTAGCATGCATTGCTGAAAAGTAGCAGGAGCATTACATAAACCAAAAGGCATTCTGCGATAAGCAAACGTACCGTAAGGACATGTGAATGTCGTTTCCTCCTGATCTTCTAGAGCTATTGGGATCTGGAAGTAACCAGAGAGGCCGTCTAGGAAATAATAATACATGTGACCTGACAATCTTTCCAACATCTGATCAATAAATAGTAAAGGAAAATGATCTTTCCGAGTGGCGTCATTCAGCTTCCTATAATCAATGCAAACTCTCCATCCTGTGACTGTTCTTGTAGGTATTAACCCTTCCTTGTCATTAGACATCATGGTCAATCCACCTTTCTTAGGAACAACCTGCACAGGGCTTACCCAAGAACTGTCAGAAATAGGATAAATAATACCTGCATCTAAAAGTTTAACTACCTCAGCCTTTACAACTTCCTTCATGTTGGGATTCAATCGTCTCTGGGCTTGCACTGATGGTTTGAATTCATCCTCCATTAAAATTTTGTAGGTGTAAAAAAAAGGATTTATTCCCTTGATATCTGAAATTTTCCAAGTTATAGCACGTCTGTGTTCTCTTAACACATGGAGTAATTCCTCTTTTTCTACGATGCTCAGATCAGATGCGATAATAACTGGTAAAGTTGATTCTTCCCCTAAAAAGGCATATTCTAAATGATCTGGCAATTGTTTTAACTCTAATTTAGGGGGTTCAGCAATAGAAGGTTTCTGTCTTACTTCATCACTCATCTTTATATTTTCATAACTTATGTGCCTAGTGATGATTTCATTAGATTCTAACTCCTTCCTTACTTCCTCTATCTCAGTGGTGGATTCATCTCCCCCCCACCTTGAACAAGACACAGTTCCAACGTGTCTGTGAGAGAAAGTTCCTAAAATTTATCTTGAACAAGATGATCAATAATATCAACAAAATAACAAGAATCATCTTGTTCTTTAGAAAATCTTATGGCATCATAGATTTTGAAAACAACTTCTTCATTACCAACTCTAAGCACTAATTTACCATCCCCTACATTAATAACAGCTCTAGCAGTGGCTAAGAATAGACGTCCCAAAATTAAAGGTACCTCAATATCCTCATCCATGTGAAGCACGACAAAATCAACAGGGAATATAAATTTATCTACCTTTACTAGCACATCTTCAATGATTCCCCTAGGATATTTAACAGATCTATCCGCTAATTGAATACTCATTCTAGTGGGCTTGGGTTCCCCTAGACCTAGTTGCTTGAACATTTTGTAAGGTATGAGATTAATGCTAGCACCTAAATCAGCCAATGCTTTATTAATAAGTAAACTACCAATCAAACAAGGAATAGTAAAACTCCCGGGATCTTTCAGTTTTGCCGGTAGTTTAATTTTGGAGAATAGCTGAGCATTCCTCGTTAAGTTCTACTGTGGCTAATTCTTCCAACTTCCTTTTATTTGTCAGGAGTTCTTTAAGGAACTTCGCATACTTCAGCATCTGTGAAATTGCTTCAACAAAAGGTAAGTTAATGTGTAATTGTTTAAAAAGTTAGAGAAACCTGTCCAATTGAGCATCTGTATGGTCTTTCTTTAATCTTGCTAGATATAGGATGGGCGGTTTGTATTCATTGAGTGCTGGCGGAGTGTTTTCCTTAGGTTCCTCTGCCTTTTCTTCTGAAGGTTTTGGAATAGTCTTCTTTTTTGGCTCGGCTAGGACCTTTCCATCTCTTAAAGTAATCACTTTGACATGTTCTCTAGGGTTTGGCTTAGTGTTACTTGGTAATCCACCTTGTGGTCTTTCTGAAATCAATTTCGCAAGTTCACTGATTTGGTTTTCAAGCCCTTGAATTGATGCTTGTTGATTCTTTAGTGCTGTGTCAGTATTTTGAAAACGAGTTTCTAAAGCGGCCATAAATTTGGTAAACATCTCTTCAAGATTCAGATTCTTCTCTTGTTGCAGTGGTGGCTACTGAAATCCTGGAGAAGGCTGTTGTCTTTGATTTCCTTGTCCTCCCCGTGAAAAATTTGGGTGATTTCTCCAAACTGCATTGTAGGTATTACTATAAGGGTTATTTTGAGATCTAGAATTGTTACCCATATAGTTGGCTTGTTCAGTTTCCATGTTGTGTCCATAGGATGCGAAATCTGGATTGAAGTGTTTCCTTGAGTCTCGTCACATTGCATTACTGGTTGTGCCTGCGTAGAACTAACAAAATTATCAAACTTTTTATTTAGAAGTTCTACTTGGTTAGTAAGCATAGTAACAGCGTCGATGTTAAAAACTCCTACAGCTTTCGTCAGCTTTGTCCTCATGACTTGCCACTGATAGTTATTCAGTGACATCTCTTCGATGAATTCATAAGCTGCTCAGGTGTTTTGTTGTTGATTGTTCCTCCTGCGGCTGCATCGATCATTTGTCTAGTTGATGGGTTCAAACCATTGTGGAAGGTTTGAACTTGTAGCCACCAAGGTAGACCATGATGAGGGCACCTTCTTAAAAGATCTTTGTATCTCTCCCAGGCATCATAAAGTGTTTCTAAACCCATCTGCACAAAGGAAGAAATATCGTTTTGTAATTTAGCTGTTTTAGCTGGAGGAAAATATTTAAGTAAAAATTTTTCGGTCATCTACTCCCATGTAGTGATTGAGCCTCGTGGTAAAGAATTTAACCACTGTGTGGCTTTATTTCTCAAAGAGAGAATGGAAATAGCCTTAAGCGAATGGCATCGTCAGAAACGCCATTTATTTTAAAGGTATCACAAAATTCCAAGAAATTTGCTAGATGCGAATTGGGATCTTCATCCTGCAAACCATCAAACTGCATAAATTACTGTATCATCTGAATAGTGTTAGGCTTTAATTCAAAGTTATTGGCAGCAATAGCAGGTTGAATAATGCTAGTTTGGGTACCAATCAAACTAGGTTTAGCATAATCATACATAATACGAGGAGCTTCATCCTGGTTTACTGGTTCTGCTGGTAGTGCTGGAGGTGGTGGAACGTTTTGATTCGCGTCCATCTCTTCGGTAGGTTCTGGCTCTTGCTCAGGTTCTTGTTCTAGATAATGTAAACTGCGTCTAATTTCTCTGCGATTTCTGCGAACTATCGCTTCTAGATCTTCGTCAAAAAGCAGTGGTCCCGTTGGGTTGTTTCTAGTCATAAACTAAAAATACCTAAAAAGAAAAAGCAAAGAAAATTCAAAAATTTAAAAGAAAATAAAAATAAATAAATAAAAACTAAAAATAAATAAATAAATAAATAATAATTGCTAAAGTAATAGAAATCAAATTTTCTTAATATTTCAGTTCCCCGACAACGGCGCTAAAAACTTGATAACGACTCACGATATTAAGTAATAAAATTTATAAAACTAATCACACGAAAACTAACTAATATCACGATATTAAAGGCAAGCGCACCTATCGAACAGTAGCATAGTTTAGTGGCAAGATCGAGTTATCGTTCCTAAGGGAACCAAAAGTACTAATACTTACTTCCTTTCTATTATCTAGCCTAAAAATAAAAGAGGATTGATTGAAACTAATTCTAAAACTAATTAAAGTGCACAAAAAGTAAATTAAAGAAAACTTTAGGGAAAAGCTGATTGATATAAGCAATACTTAAGGGAGAATCCACCTAGACTTCACTTGTTATTGACTTCTTGAACTAGACGATTTATTTACTTGACTTGATCTGTACAGATCCCTAATTTATGCTAAACCCTCCTTCGAGGCGAAGAGCAACTAGGCCTACGTTGTTAACTAAATTTTCTTTATTAATTAACACCCTAGGTTGCATTAATTCGATCTATGGTTCCCCCATTAGGTTTGACCCTAATTCGGCAGATTTATGTCGCCCTATGTCTAGGGTTGCATGCAACTCCGCTTAATTATGGTAGATTTACTCTTAAAACAGGGACTTTCGCTCCTCTGCCTAAGCACATCAAGTTCTTGAAGTAATACCTAGGATTATTAAATCAAGAATGGAGAACACATAATTAAGAACAATTCAAGTATTTATCATATAATTCAAGAATAAATAATAACAAGATCTGTCTTAGGTTTCATCCCCCTCAAGTATTTGAGGGGTTTAGTTCATAATAAAGAAAGATAACATCTCAGAAGTATTAAATAACAAAAGAACCCAAAAACCCTTGAAGGAATTTAGGGAGATCCTCTGTCTTGATGTAGAATTCTGGCTTCTGGGATGAATCAATCGGCTTCCCTTGGAGTAATCCTTTGCTTTCACTCCTTGTGTTGGCAGAATTATGGCACTCTTTCTTGAGAGAAGAGAGTATATCTTTAGAGTTGCCTCTTGGTGTCTTTATATAGAGTTTAGAATGGCTTTCTTAGGCCCTAAGTATCCAAATCCGAGTGAAATTCCTCTTCCTCAAGACTAAAACACGCCCGTGTGCCACGCCCGTGTGTTTGGACAAGAGGCCGTGTGAGATTCTGTCGATTGGGGCATGGCCGTGTGGCCTGGCCGTGCTTGTTGGGACTGGACCATGTGGTCTTCGTATGGCACGACCGTGTGCCACGGCCGTGTGATGAACCCTTGGGCCATGTTGATTACACATTTTGGCCCATTTTCATGGTTTTTGGCCTGTTTTCCATTTTTTTTCTCTTCCCTATGCTCTCTTAAGTATAAGATATGGAAAAGAAAGAATAAGAGCACCAATTCTCACTAATTTGATAATAATTCATCTAAAATAAATGCTAAACATGGGGTAAAAATATGTATAATTTATCATTTATCATATATGTACTGTTACTGTTATGGGCCCATGGGCCGTACTGCTATCTGTAAAGGGCTAAGGCCCAGTTTACTGTATATGAATAGGGCTTTGGCCCAGTTATTACTGAGACTAATAAGGGTTTAGGCCCAGTGGGCTTGAGCTGATTTGGGCTCTGGATGGGCTTCTATACACACTAAGTTTCCCAAACTCACCCCTTTTTCCTTCCATCCTTGCAGGTGAGCCCTAGTTTGTGGACTTGGAGCTGGGAGGGATTTAGAGTGGCCACGAAGACTGCTTTTCTGGTTTTAAAGTTGATTATTTCACTATTTTATTTAATTGCTTTATTTTCAATTTGGGTTTGTAATGAGGCCACTCTTATTATTTTTTTGGGTTTTTAATTATTTAAATAGTTTTTAGCTTAAGTAGGATATTGTTTAAATCGTTTTGAAATCGGTTAGCTCTAAGGCGTGTTTTTATAAAAGTTACTTGTTTTCAAAATATCACGATAACAGAGCAAAGCTTCCACAACGTAAAGGTTTTCACAAATAAATATTTTAAATAGGCTTAAACTTAATTTGTTGTTCATGGACAAGTCATAAGGTTAGAGTGTGGCAATGGATGTATGCATGTCTAGGATTAGATCTAGGAAGGGCTTGGTATTTAAGCAGTCTAAATGACTCACCTCCTCATCTCTTGAATCCTACCTGGTGCGTAGTATCCATTCACTTTAAGCCATAACAAAGAAAGTTGGATTTTCTGACGCTTAAACTGTTTTTAAAATAACATGTTTCCGCAACTACAAAGGTTTACTAGCTTTTACAATTTTTCCATAAGATTTTACAAAGTTGTTTTCATTATTAAATGAATCACATTTTAGAAAAAAATAAACATAAGCTAAGGTTTTATACAAGTTTAAACTGTAAAAGTTTCTAAACAATAAGAAGGGTTTTCAATGAAAACATGGTTTTCGAAAATCACTTGAATGTGACACACCAGACTTGGCCATAACATTTCAGTCGGGTTTAGGGTGTTACATCCATCTTTGTCCACCACTATTATTAATGGTATAATTGACATGCAAGTGCTCCACTTTTCCATTTAATAGCTATTTGGTTCCTTTATAAAAAAGACTTCAAATTTTTCACCTTATGCTATTTAGTCCTTTTCATAATTAAGCACTGAAAAGGAAAAATTAAATCACGGAAATTTCTCACATGCTCAATCACATACTTTAGGCACAGAAAATAATATTAAAGTTTTTTTATTTCAAATTTGTGGTCCTGAAACCACTGTTTCGACTAGGGTCTAAATCGAGTTGTTACACATGTAAACGAGTAAGTCATGAGAAAGAGCCAATCACAAGAGTAAGTAAATCATGAGAATGAATATGTTATAAAATTGAGTAAGTTACGAGAAAGAGTACGAATTTATATGAATTTCATGATGCCCTATTTGAATGATTTTCCATGACATTTATTGTTATTTTATTTCATGAAACTTACTAAGCATTTTATGCTTACTCCTTCATTTTTCCCTTTCCATGTAGATTTACTGAATTAGCTCAGGGATCGATTGAAGTCAGAGCTCTACGTCAGACTATCAAGGAATTATTTTGGTATAGTAAAGTTAGTTTTTTTGATATATGGCATGTATAGTTAGTTGGTTATTTTGATATATGTTATTTTGAGTAGCTGAATATGTTGGCTATTGTTATCACTTGAGTCAAGTTGTAATGGCCTTTGGAATTGGGCTAATATTGATTAAGTTATATTTCATCCAATGTGGATGAAATTCATAAGTATGCAAGTTTACAAGTTAAGTAGATTAATGATGCATGAGAATGATATGCATGGTGGCAGGTGAGTGCCTTAATTTCGGATGCTTAGAATGTACATCGTGCCATGAGTTGTGAAATTGGAGTTAGTATGAGTCTGTTTGTGTTTCAAGGTGGCAAATAGGCTTAGAAAATAGCCTATATTGTCCATACGGGTTTGGCACATGAGCATGTGTCTAGGCCATGTGTGACACACGGTCCTCACCAAGGGCGTGTAGCTCGACCGTGTGTCCCCTGCATCTTAAGTAGTTAAGTCAGTATTACACACGGGTTGAGCACATGGGCGTGTGTCTTGGCCATGTGAAATTAAGTTATTCATAATGTCCAAACAGAGTGGTCCACGGTTTGAGGACACGGGCGTGTCTAGGATGTGTGAGGGATACGGGCCAAGGACATGGGCATGTGTACAAGTCGTGTTAAAACCTCTAAGTTAGAGTTGAGAAATAAATCCAGCACAGGCTAGTGACATGGGCGTGTGTGTCCACACGGCCAGCCCACATGGGCGTGTCCTACTTCACAGGGGCGTCTGGCCCTATTTCAAGCAAAATTTTTCATAGAGCTCAAAAGTTCTCAGATTGGTTCCAAGCCACTTCCGGTGTATTTTTTGGGCCTCGTAGGCTCAAAATAAGATTATTAAGAATATGTTTGCAAAAGTTTTAAATTGGAGCAAGAATTAAAGCTCGTTTTAGTAGGTTTGAGCAAGATTAAGCACGGTAATGCCTTGTACCCCGTCCCGACATCGGACTCAGGTAAGGGGTGTTACACGCACTCATGTTATTAAATTTTGAAGAGAAATAACTTTAATAAGGAGGAGGAGTGTGAAACGCCTCAATTTTTCAGGTTCTCAAATTTTTGGTTGAATTTATTTTTGCGTGGTTGGATGTGTTATATTGTTCTGTGGGTGTGTTTAGTAGACCGTTAGAAGGCCTAGGTTTAAGTCTGAAGTCTGGCAAAATTTTAAATTTTGGGTCTTAGGTGAGAATTGACTTAAGTTAGGTGGGCTTCTAATTAGAAGTTGGGGTTTTATAGCACAAGAAAGCTTGTGTTAAAGTGGCAAGGTGGTGCCACTTAAAACACAGGGGGTGGGGTGTAAAGGCTGTGAAAGAGTTAAGGTTCAAATCTCTTGGTGAGCATGGTAAGTGATGGAACTCAGGTTGAACTCTTAAGGGAGTTGTTTGAACTACTCATGAGATTGGATCAAGGAGGGATAAGGGGAGAAATTTGAGGAATTTTGAAAGGGGGAGAAATTGACCGATTGTGGGAGACTTGGGTGAGCAATTTTAGCTAGGGCTTGAGGAGGATCTATTTTCGACAATTGGGGGTAGGAGTGTGCCAAATACCCTTCTTTTTGGTTCTTTTCGGCATTTCTTTTGGTCAAGCCTTAGTGCCGATTAGGTAAGTTTCAAAGGTGATCTCATTCTTAGTTCTTTCTCTTCTCCTCTTCTTAGTATTCTGAAAGTCGAAAGTAGTTAGCCTCTCCTTTGTCGTTTTACCCAAAACCGAACCTTTTCATCTCTTTTCTTCGAAAGTCGAACCTACTATCTTCTTTCTCTTCTCTTTACACTTTTCTCCTTTCTTCTTTCTTCTTCTTCTCCTTTTTTCCACCAAGTGAATTAACCTCTCTCAAAGCCTTGCTAGCCGATTGCTTCCAAAAGCTTAAACCCGAAACAAATAAGTCACTTGCCGATTTCTTCCTTGGCCAATTACTCCATAAGCCGAATCTTCTATTCTCCTCAACTTTCTTCTTTTAAAATGCCAAAATCCCAAATTTACTTGATCTCTTCTTTGGCCGATTCCTCCATAGCAAAATTACTGAACCTAAAACTCTTCTCCTTTACCGTTTTCTCCCTAGTAGCCAAATCTTATTATCTATTTACAAACATTCACCCTTTGGCCGAAAACTTTAGATCTCTTCTCCATATTTGGGTTTGAGTAGATCCAAAGGAGATCAAGACTTGATTTATTGTAAGGCGACTTCAGGGATAGCAATGGAATCAAGCGAATACTTGGTGGCTCGTTGTTACGAATCTGGTAGAAGAAGGTTGGTGACAGAACAAATGAAAGCAATCTAGTAGTTGGGGCAGGATTTCGACAAAGGTGATCGCTCGCGGGATCTAAACATATCTTGCAAATCAGGCGTGTATTCGACACCATCTAGTAGACTAAATCAGCAATAAGCATAAAACCCTAAAACCTAGCAAAATTACTAAAATACCCTAAAGGGTGAAAATTACTGTTTTACCCCTAGGTGTTAAAAGATAATTTTACCCCTAGAGAAAAGTTGACTGATTTGCATGCTACTACATCTGATATTCTGTATGCCATGACATGTATATTTTGATTTGCATGGGGTTGGGTTATTATTACGGAGGAAGTGCTAAAAGTGGCAACTCCACGTATTCTGCTTAGAGGCTCTACCTCATATTACTATACAGGTGGCTTGGCCACAATATCTGTTTAAGCAGCTCTGCTGCGATTGTGGTGCGTAGGGCTGGCTAGGTTGAGTTATTCCCCACATGGTGTGTAGGGTTGGTACGGGTGGTGTGTAGGGCTGGATTGGGTTTGGGCTTTACATAGATGCATATAATACTGTAATATGATCTGTTCCTGTAATGGGCCCAAGGCCCACACTATTTTTTGAATAGGGCTTCGGCCCAGTTTAAACTGTATCTAAATAAAGCTTCGGCCCAGATTGTGCTTGAATTGATCTTTGACACTGGTTGGGTTAGCTTACACACTGAGTTTTCACAAACTCACCCCCTCTTATTTCCATCTACGCAGGTAACCCTCAACCATAGAGGACTTGAAGTTGCGAGGGATTTAGAGTGGCCACATGATTTGCTGTTTGATTTATAGTTTTTAAATTTGGTTTTTAAATTGTAATAAGGCCACTTGGGTATTTTGTTTGGGTTTTATTTGTTACTTGTTTAAAACTATATACTAGTCTGCGCGGATTTCCAAACTTAACAAACATTTTCAAAACATACATTACGTGACAAATGGAGAACTTAACAGCGATGACATGTTAATAATATCTTTTCAAAAGAGTGAACTTTAATTGGTAGTGGATAGGGTTTTTATAAACTAATAAAGTTTTTACAAAATATATAATACGATTTTCCTATAAAAGACTTAATGAATTATTAAAAAAAGATCAAAACGCAACCAACTGTCCATGTGACACACCAATCTGGCCATAATATTTGAGCTGGGTTTGGGGTGTTACATTTAGTGGTATCAGAGCTTGATTGTAACAATTCAGCTATGGATCGGGTCCAAATGTTTTCTTAGAAATTAAATTAAGGCCTAAATTTGTATTTTGAGAATTGATTTTGTAAAAATTTTCGTAAGTGACTCTCTTTAAATTGATTTTCTTCTCAAAGATGTTGACATTTTTTCTAAAAGTCTGGGGTTTTGGAAACAAAGTTTAATCAAAGAATTTAGCATCAACAAAATTTGTTTTTCTGAATATGGTTTTTGAAGAGTGGCACACTGAATCCCCGACACCAAGTCTGTAAGTACCTCTTTTTCTTTACTGTATATTATTAAGATATGCTGATAACTAAGAAATTACTGTAGATAGTACTAAGACCCTATTGAGATTCTGTAGTTAGGGTAATACTAAGACAGTAGGAAAAATTGAAAATTCTAGAAGACTGAGACTGTAGCTAGGCTATGATTCTGGGAAAACAAAACTCTGAAATACTATCTATACATAAGACATCTATAATAAATACTGGAATATTAAACTAATTCATAAAATTTGTAATTAGACAACACGATATGAGTATGAGGACAGCACGTGGAAGAGGTTGTGCACGTGGCCGAGGTAGTGCACAAGCTGGGTCTTCATCTTCGGGACATATGCCAGCGGAGGAGGCGCGAGCGCCACTGGCAACTGAGACTAGGTCCTATGATCGGGTTACAGGGGAAAATACTTTGTCCTAGGCGATGTTATGGATTCTGGAAAGGGTTGCTGGGGTGAGTATGGGAACGGTGAACTGCAGTTTGATTTCTAAACGACTCTGGGCTAATGGAGTGGAGTTTTTTTGGGGCGTATCTGGTGTAGCCCCAAAGGCTCAGTATCCTTAGTACGTGACAAGGCCTACCAGTGGTGGATCACTGTGAGGGATGGTACCCCAGCTGAGCAGGTGACTTGGGAGCTGTTTAAGACGACTTTCAAAGGGAAGTACGTCGGGGCGAGCTATGTGGACGCTCGAAGGAAGGAATTCCTGAATCTGACTCAGGGAAATAAGAATGTTGCGAAGCATGAGGCTGAGTTTCTAAGGTTAAGCCGGTATGCTAGTGGGATAGTCGCTACCAAGTATGAACGTAGCGTGCGGTTCGAGAATGGCCTCAGGGGTGAGTTAAGGGTACTGATTGCTCTGCAGAGGGAGCGTGACTTTGTTGCTCTGGTGGAAAAAGCTAAGATTGATGAGGATGTGAAACGCACGAAGCGATAGAACCGTGAAAAAGATTGGAACTGATTTAGGAGGGATTGAGGACCCTTGGGTACAGTTGGCAAGACTGTTAAAAGGGCTAGAGTTGACGAGCCCGTTCGAGCAATTTCGATGAATGTGGTTAGACCGCAAACTTGTGGGGATTGTGGTAGAGTGCATCTGGGTAAATGTTGGAAGCATACTAGAGCATGTTTTCGGTGTGGGTCCAAAGATCATAGGGTCAAGGATTGTCCTCAGAGGCCGGTACAGATGCGAGCTGTTGAACCAAGATTGCTTAGCTGATGAGAGGTGGACCACAACCACCGAAGGTCCTGGTCAAGCTAGGGGAGGCAATGGTAATGGTCGTGGACGTGGAGCACCGGGCAGGGGTACTGGAAATGCTGAGGCTCGTCAGCCAGTATTGGTTTATGCTGCTCGTCGCTGAGAGGAAGGTGACACACCTGACGTCATAACTGGTACGTTTTTAATTTTTAGCATGCCATACACTGCTCTAATTAATATTGGATCTACTTATTCGTATGTTACTTGTGATGTGTCTGGGACATTGGGTGCGCAATCTGAGAAAACTGTGAGTGGGGTATTTGTGATAAGTCCACTGGGTCATTCGATTAGGGTAAACAAAATCTTTAGAGATGTACCTTGAGAGACTCAAGGTAGGATTTTCTCTGCGGATTTGATGGAGCTACCCTTTAGAGAGTTCGACCTCATTTTGGGTATGGATTGGCTGACTAAGCATCGAGCGACTTTAGATTGTGCTACCAAGTGGATGGTGTTAAAGACCGCAGAGGATGAGGAGGTATCGATAATAGGAGAGCAAAGGGATTACTTGTCCAATGTTATTTCGGCTTTGAGTGCTAAAAAGCTGATTCACAAGGGTTACGAGGCATTTTTGGTGTATGTGAGTCAGTCTAAATTTGAGAGTTTGACCGTAGGAGAGGTTAGAATCGTCAAGGAATTTCATGATGTTTTTTCAGATGAGCTTCTAGGGTTGCCTCCGAACCGTGAAGTCAAATTTGGAATCGACTTGTTGCCTGGAATGGCTCTAGTGTCCATCGCTCCTTATAGGATGGCGCCGAAGGAGTTGGTGGAGTTGAAAGCGTAACTTTAAGAGCTACTAGATAGAGGTTTTATAGACCAAGTGTGTCTCTATAGGGAGCACTGGTACTGTTCGTGAAGAAGAAGGATGGGATGATGCGTATGTGCATCGATTATCGTCAGTTTAACAAACTGACGATTAAGAACAAGTACCCTTTGCCAAGGATCGACGACCTGTTTGACCCGCTAAGAGGAGCTTCGGTATTTTCCAAGATCGATCTTCGGTCTGGATATCATCAATTAAGGGTCAAAGAAGCAGATATTCATAAGAAGCTTTCAGGATTCGGTATGGTCATTACAAGTTTCTGGTAATGCCGTTTGGATTGACGAATGCACCAGCGGCCTTCATGGATCTGATGAATCGGGTATTCCAACCCTACTTAGATCAATTTGTTATCGTCTTCATAGACTATATTCTGGTGTATTCAGAAACTGAGGAGAAATATGATGAGCATCTTCGGATTATTCTACAAGTGTTAACGGAGAAGGGACTATGTGAAAAATTTAGCAAGTGTGAATTTTGGTTGCAAGAAATGACGTTCCTAGGTCACGTTGTTTCTGTTGAGAGGATTAGGGTGGATCCTCAAAAATTTGAGGTGGTTCTAGAATGGAAGCCACCGAGGTCTGTGTTGAAAATTTAGAGTTTTCAGGGTTTGACAGGGTACTACAGAAGATTTGTGGAAGGGTTTTCTTTGATTGCGGTATTGTCGATGAAACTTTTGAGAAAAGGAGTACCGTTTGTCTGGACTGAGAAACACCAAGAGAGTTTCGAGAAATTGAAGCAAGTTTTGACTGAGGCGCCTGTATTGATTCAGCCAGAGTCTGGGAAGGATTTCACTGTGTATATTGATGCATCGCACGTTGGTTTGGGCTGTGTGCTGATGCAAGGGGGTAAAGTGGTTGCTTATGCATCGCGACAGCTTAAGCCTCACAAAGCAAACTACCCTACGCATGATCTAGAGTTTGTGGCAGTGATTTTTGCGTTAAAAATATGGAGACACTATTTATATGAAGAAAAGCGTATTATATACACGGATCATAAGAGTCTCAAGTATTTGTTGACTCAGAAGGAGTTGAACCTTAGGCAACGAAAAGGGATAGAGTTGCTTAAGGACTACGACTGTTCGATTGAGTATCACCTAAGTAAAGCTAATGTGGTAGCTGATGCACTGAGTCGAAGAGTTGTAACTGAGTTAAGAACGATGTTTGCTCATCTAAGTCTGTATGATGATGGTAGCTTGTTAGCGGAATTACAAGTAAGACCAACCTGGATGGAGCAAATTAAGGAAAAGCAATTGGAGGATGAGTCACTAGTTTCTCGATTTCAACAAGTTAAGAGTGGTGAGACTTCTAATTTTGGATTGAATAGTGAAGGAGTTCTATGTTTCTGAGGAAGAGTTTGTATTCCGAGGGACTCTGACTTGAGGCAGTTAATTCTAAGAGAGGCTCATAGCGGTCCTTGTGCCATGCATCCTGGAGGGAATAAGTTGTATCGGGATCTACGAGAGTTGTATTGGTGGCCTGGACTTAAGCGTGAAGTAACGGAGTTTGTGGGTAAGTGTTTAACATGCCAGCAAGTGAAAGCTGAGCATCAACTGCCTTCTGGACTTCTGCAACCACTGAAGATTCCACTTTGGTAGTGGGAAAGAGTAACCATGGACTTTGTGAGTGGGCTACCCTTGACGCCTGCCAAGAAAGACTCGGTTTAGGTAATTGTGGATAGGCTAACTAAATCTGCTCATTTCATACCTGTCCGAACTGACTACTCACTTCAAAAATTGGCTAAGTTGTATGTGGTGGAGATAGTGCGACTTCATGAAGTGCCAGTTTCGATTATTTCTGATCGGGATCCTAGGTTTACATCTCGATTCTGGCAGAAGTTGCATGAGGCATTGGGTACATGGCTAGACTTCAGCATTGCTTTTCACCGTCAGACGGATGGACAGTCGGAAAGGGTGATCCAAGTTCTGGAAGACATGCTGAGAGGATGCATTATTGATTTCTGTGGAATTGGGAAGATTACTTGTCGTTAGCAGAGTTTGCATACAACAACAGTTACCAGGCAAGTATTCGAATGGCACCATATAAGGCACTGTATGGTCGAAGGTGTCGTATGCCCACTTGTTGGACAGAGTTGGAAGAACGTCAGGTTCTTGGGCCAGAGTTGGTAGTGGATGCAGAAGATAAGGTCAAGATGATCAGGGATCACTTAAAAGAGGCATCTGACAGGTAGAAATCTTATGCTGACTTGAAGCGTAAGAAAATTGAGTACTCGGTAGGAGATTTGGTTTTCTTAAAGGTTTCACCTTAGTCTACGGTTTATCGGGCCTTATCGAGTTCTTAAATGGGTGGGTCCGGTAGCATATCAGCTAGAGTTACCTCCGGAGTTAGACCGGGTTCATGACGTCTTTCATGTCTCCATGTTAAGGCGATATCGTTCTGATCCTTTCCACATTGTACCAGTTGAGGAAATCGAAGTTAGGTCTGATTTGACTTTTGAGGAAGAACCTATGCAAATTCTGGACCGTGATGTGAAGGTGTCAAGGAAGAAGTCAGTTCTGTAGCACCTTGAATTTGGGCCTAGAAGAATTGGGCTTTGAGTCTGGGTTCGGATAAAAGAAAACTCGAATAATTGAGAAGTTTTAAATATTATTGTTACCAGAAAAATATTACTGTATTTATTATTATTGATGTTTGAAATTTTTTTTATGAAATTTATAATTATTAGATAAAAATATATTTATAATATTATTGTTGTTAATTTGGTGTTTAAATTTAGTGTTTAAATAAATTACTAATGATTTATAGTGCGGGAAAAGTCTTGGGTTCGATCCAAGACTCTAGCAAAAAAATTAATTTTTGGCTAAAAAGGGGAACTGGGCAATAGGCCTTATAATTAAATCAAGCTAAGTTTTAGGCACAAGTGAAAGCCTGGCCCAGTGCCTAAGCATGTTAGGCAATAGGAAGGGAGTTGGGGTTCGATTCCCAGCTTGCACAAATGTGGGTTTTTATTTTTAGCAAACCAGGGGTTGTCCCAGACAGGCCTTATAAATAGATGGGGCTAAATTGTGACATAAAGGAGCGTTCGGTCCAGTGGCTAAGCACGCTAGGAGGCGTGGGATGTGCCTGGGTTCGAGACACAGCGTGCGCAACATTAGGTTTTTAATTTTTTTAAGTAAGCCGGTTGAGTAAAAATAGCTCTTAAGAGAAGCTACGATCGGTTTATGCCACAAGGAGCGCCTGTGGTGCAGTGGTAGCAGTGCGCTAGGATTTCCAAAGGGATGCGGGTTTGAGTCCAGGAGCGGGCAAACCTTAGTTTTATTTTTTTAAAAGCAGCAGGGACTTTAGCAGGTAAGGTTTAAGATTAAAAGCGGCTATTATATGGTAAAGAAGAAGCTGCGGCGCAGTGGCCTGCGGTGTGCTAGGCTACCTGGAGGTCCCAGGTTTGAGCTCCAGTGCGCACGAAGAACCGTCTTTTTGCTGGGCGTACGTGGAGGGAGTTGTGAGGGATTGGAGCGCCTCCTAGCAGCAGATTCAATCGGTGGATAAGGCTGTTAGTCGGTGGAGAAGTTTGAATTTAATTCAAACTTTTGTTTTCAGCTAAATCAAGAAGAATTTGAATTTTAGAGGAATTTTTTTTTGTCCCGAAATACACCATTCAACTATAACTATTAAGTGCCAAATTGCCTTTGTGATTTTGCTTTTATGATTTATTTTCTTCTTTAGTTATGGGTGTTAGCCGATTGTATTTTTTTTTTCAATCGGTTCTTTTTTTTTCTATTTTGTTTTACTCATCCTTTCTTTGCCAAGTCCTCTACTTCTATTCTTAATTTTTCCTTCCGTTATTTTTCTCGTTATAGCCGATTATAGGATTCCTTTTGCCTTGATTAAAGTCACAACTTGCATCTCTTTTTGATCCATTCGAATATTTCTTCTTCTTTACTTATAAATTCTAAAAGCCGAAACCTTGCACCTTAGGTTTGTTGCTGAATTAGTCAAGATTGAATACCCCTCCTTTCTTATCTTCTCTTTTAGCCGAATCATCTATTCTTCTTTTCTCTAGATCTCTGTATTATTTCTTTGGCACTCTCATCTTCTTATCCGTTTGCAAACAACTACCCCTTTGGCCAAACACTTTAGGTATCTTGTTCACATTTGGGTTTAGGCTAGATCTAGTAAAGATCGGGTTCAATATTGGTGGAAGCGACCTTAGTGGTGGCCAGATGAGCAAACAAATCATTGGGTAAGAATTTTGATCTCCTGTTACTTTAGTTAAAGGAAAAGATGAAACCCCTAACCCTTTTATTAAAAATCGGTTTAAGTCCCCCTTTAAGCGTAATCGTTGGGCTAACCCTTTTATTATAAATCGGTTTAAGTCCCCCTTTAAGCGTAATCATTGGGCTCTTTTTATTAATGGAATGTTGTGGTCTTATATAAGGTGGTTCCTGAGGAGGTAAAAGCAGTTAAGGATCTCAATGTGATCTAGACCTAGATCTAGGGGTAGAGATTCGGCAAAGGTGAGTAATTTAGGACTTTGGATGATATTAGCCGAATGTAGTAGTATATTGATATTGTGTTACATTGGTTATCTTTGATTCAAGATCTAATGTCATAATGGGCCAATGTAGGATAATCGCGTGGAGATCTCGTTATGATAATCTCAAAACAGGTGTGTATCGCAACCCCCCTCTTGTAGTTCAATTCGGCAAAAGTCGAAAAGCCGAAATGCCAAAATACTGGCATTTCGTGGGCTTGTGAGCATGCAAGTACTCATGAGTCAGTTGGAAACGTTAATGTTCTATAATTGGAATAGGTAAGATGAATGAGTTTGCAATTTCGTGCACGCTGGTAAGTTGGGCCTCGATGGGCTGAATGTGGGTCCAATGGGCTTTCGAGCCCATATGGGTAAAAATAGGCATTTGTAGTATTCTGATAGACTGTAGGATCAAAACTGGTAAAATCGGTAAAGCGATCATAAAACTAGGACTAAATGGGATTAAGTTGCTAGTGGACACTGTAGGGCGCAATAAGGGTTTTAGGGCCCAATAGCGTAAAACTGTTAAAACAAGTTAAATAACAAAGTTAGATTACTGGAGACTGAAATATGCATAAAAACCCTAAAAACTGATAGTATTTCTGAAATATCCTTATAGACGAGAAACTACGGTTTTACCTCTAGGTGCAGAATTACCGTTATACCCCTAGGGCTTGATCTGACTGAACTGCATGTGTTACTGTTTTTTGTTCATTACATGATTATCTATTGCATGGGACTAGGAGATTGATGGAGGAAGTACTGAAAGTGCTTGACCACGTGCTGGAGGCTTTGCCTCAACTTACTGTTATCTGAGCAGCTGTGCTGCAACTGTGGAGTGTAGGGCTGAGTGGGTTGAGTTATTCCCCACATGGTGTGTAGGGCTGGTACGGGTGAATTGTAGTGGCTGGATTTAGGATGGGTTTGGGCTTGCATTCATATTTATTATCTGTTCTGTTCTGAAATGGGCCAATGGGCCGTACTGTTAACTGAAAAAGGGTTAAAGCCAGTTCACTGTTATCTGAATAGGGCTACGGCCCAGTTATTACTGAGACTGATAAGGATTTAGGCCTAGTGGGCTTGAGCTGATTTGGGCTCTGGATGGGCTTCTATACACACTGAGTTTTCGAGACTCACCCCTTTTTCTTCCATTCTCGCAGGTGAGCCCTAGATTGGTGGACTTGGAGCTGGGAGGGATTCAGAGTGGCCACATGGACTGGATTGTTGGTTTTGATTAAGATATTTATTTCATTTTAGTCTTAATTATTTTTATTCTGATTTTGGGTTGTAATATGGTCACTCTAATTATTTTTACTTTATTTTTAGCTTAAGTTTGATATTGTTTAAATCGTTTTGAATTCGGTTAGCTCTAAGGCGCATTTTTATAAAAGTTACTTATTTTCAAAATATCACGACAATAGAACAAAGCTTCCGCAACGTAAACGTTTTCATAAATAAATATTTTAAGTCGACTCAAACTTAATTTGTTGTTCGTGGACAATTCATAAGCTTAAAGTGTGGCAATGGATGTATGCATGTCTAGGATTGGATCTAGGAAGAGCTTGGTGCTTAAGCAGTCTAAATGACTCACCTCCTGTGCGTAGTATCCATTCACTTTAAGCCATAACAAAGAAGGTCTGATTTTCCAATACTTAATCTGTTTTTAAAATAAGATGTTTCCGCAGCTACAAAGGTTTTCAAGCTTTCACAATTTTTCCTTGAGATTTTACAAAGTTGTTAACAATGTTTTGATTATTACAATGAATAACGTTTTGGAAAAATAAACACAAGCTAAGGCTTTATACAAGTTTAACGGTAAAAGGTCCTAAACATTAAGAAGGGTTTTCAATGAAAACATGGTTTTCGAAAAACACTTCAATATGACACACAGGATTTGGCCATAACGTTTAGGCCAGATTTTGGGTGTTACATTTAGTGGTATCAAAGCCTGGTTGCAACAACTCGGCTGTGGAGCGGGTTCAAAAAGTTTTCAAAAATTTTAAAGACTAGTCCCAAGAAGGGTATTTTTGGAAATTTGTTTTTGAAAACTTTAGAAAAACCTTATTAAAACTTATTTTATTTTTATTTTAAAAGTTTTGTTAAAATTGGGTTTTCTGAAATCTGGTATTTGAAGAGTGGCACACTGAATCCCCGGCACCAAGTCTGTAAGTATTCCTTCTCTTATACTGAACTGTACTAAAATATTACTGTAGATAGAATTGAGACTTTACTATGATACTGTAGCTAGGGCAATACCGAAAATTGTAAAGACTGAGACTGTAGGGAAACTAAAAACCTTAAAAGATTGAGACTGTAGCTAGGCTATGATTCTGTAAAAATAAAAACTTTAAAATACTATCTCTGCATAAGACGTATGAATAAATAATAAAACTTTTGAGATCTTGGTAGCTATTTAATAAGTGTACTGGTAATGTAGAGTATTGATATGGATTCTGAGGGTAAGCAAAGATTGCCAAGCTTATTTTAGTTGGGTGTTTGATGTTTGGATACGAATTGTAAGCGCAAGTGATAATGTTTATTTACTTCAGTAGTTAGATGTTCCGGGTCGTACTAAAATTATTTAGATCAGAGTGCGCAGCGGTAGCGTAGTAGCATAGTGTTGCACATCTATTTGATTATTTGGAAATTTCGAGGACGAAATTTCTTTAAGGAGGGTAGAGTTGTAACACCCTGAATTTGGGCGTAGAAGAATTGGGCTTTGAGTCTAGGTTCGGATAAAAGAAAACCCGAAAAATTGAGAAGTTTTAAATATTATTGTTACTAGAAAAGTATTACTGTATTTATTATTATTGATGTTTGAAATTTTTTTTATGAAAATTATAATTATTAGATAAAAATATATTTATAATATTATTGTTGTTAATTTGGTGTTTAAATTTAGTGTTTAAATAAATTACTAATGATTTATAGTGCGGGAAAAGTCTTGGGTTCGATCCAAGACTCTAGCAAAAAAATTATTTTTTGGCTAAAAAGGGGAACTGGGGAATAGGCCTTATAATTAAATTAGGCTAAGTTTTAGGCACAAGTGAAAGCCTGACCCAGTGGCTAAGCATGTTAGGCAGCAGAAAGGGAGCTGGGGTTCAATTCCCAGCTTGCGCGAATGTGGGTTTTTATTTTTAGCAAACCAGGGGCTGTCGCAGACAGGCCTTATAAATAGATGGGGCTAAATTGTGACACAAAAGAGCGCTCGGTCTAGTGGCTAAGCACGCTAGGAGGCATGGGATGTGCCTGGGTTCGAGACACGGCGTGCTCAACGTTAGGTTTTTATTTTTTTTCAATAAGCCAGTTGCGTAAAAATAGCCCTTAAGAGAAGCTATGATCGGTTTATGCCATAAGGTGTGCCTGTGGCGTAGTGGCAGCAATGCGCTAGGATTTCCAAAGGGATGCGGGTTCGAGTCCAAGTGCGGGCAAACCTTTGTTTTATTTTTTTAAAAGCAGCAAGGACTTCAGTAGGTAAGGTTTAAGATTAAACGTGGCTATTATATGGTAAAGAAGAAGCTGCGGCGCAGTGTCCAGTAGTGTGCTAGGCTACCTGGAGGTCCTAGGTTCGAGCTCCTGTGCGGGCAAAGAACCGTCCTTTTGCTGGGAGCACGTGGAGGGAGCCATGTGGGATTGGAGCGCCTCCTAGTAGCAGATTCAATCATTTCATAAGGCTGCTAGTCGGTGGAGAAGTTTGAATTTAATTCAAACTTTTGTTTTCAGCGAAATCAAGAAGAATTTGAATTTTGGAGGAATTCTTTTTTGTGCCGAAATACACCATTCAACTATTACTATTAAGTGCCGAATTGCCTTTGTGATTTTGCTTTTATGATTTATTTTCTTCTTTAGTTTTGTGTGTTAGCCAATTGTATTTTTTTTCTTCAATCGGTTCTTTTTTTCTGTTTTGTTTTACTCATCCTTTCTTTGCCAAGTCCTTTACTTCTATTCTTGATTTTTCCTTCCGTTACTTTTCCCGTTATAGCCGATTATAAGATTCCTTTCGCCTTTATTAAAGTCACAACTTGCATCCCTTTTTGATCCATTCGAATATTTCTTCTTCTTTACTTATAAATTCTAAAAGCCAAAACCTTGCACCTTAGGTTTGTTGCTAATTTCTTCAAGATTGAATACCCCTCCTTTCTTATCTTCTCTTTTAGCCAAATCATCTATTCTTCTTTTCTCTAGATCTCTGCATTATTTCTTTGGCACTCTCATCTTCTTATCCATTTGCAAACAACTACCCCTTTGGCCAAATACTTTAGGTATCTTGTTCACATTTTGGTTTAGGCTAGATCTAGTAAAGATCAGGTTCAATATTGGTGGAAGCGACCTTAGTGGTGGCCAGATGAGCAAACAAATCATTGGGTAAGAATTTTGATCTCCTGTTACTTTGGTTAAAGGAAAAGCCGAAACCCCTAACCCTTTTATTATAAATCAGTTTAAGTCCCCCTTTAAGCATAATCATTGGGCTCTTTTTATTAATGGAATGTTGTGGTATTATATAAGGTTGTTCCTGAGGAGGTAAAAGCAGTTAAGGATCTCAAGGTGATCTAGACCTAGATCTAGGGGTAGAGATTCGACAAAGGTGAGTAATTTAGGACTTTAGATGATGTCAGCCGAATGTAGTAGTATATTGATATTATGTTACATTGGTTATCTTTGATTCAAGATCTAATGTCATAATGGGCGAATGTAGGATAATCGCGTGGAGATCTCGTTGTGATAATCACAAAACAGGTGTGTATCGAAACCCCCTCTTGTAGTTTAATTTGGCAAAAGCCGAAAAGCTGAAATGTCAAAACACCGACATTTAGTGGGCTTGCGAGTGTGCGAGTGCTCGTGAGTCAGTTGGAAACGTTAATGTTCTGTAATCGGAATTGGTAAGACAAATGAGTTTGCAATTTCGTGCACGTTGGTAAGTTGGGCCTCGATGGGTTGAATGTGGGCCCAATGGGCTTTCGAGCCCATATGGGTAAAAATAGGCGTTTGTAGTATTTTGATAGACTGTAGGATCAAAACTGGTAAAATCGGTAAAGCGATCGTAAAACTTGGACTAAATGGGCTTAAGTTGCTAGTGGACACTGTAGGGCCCAATAGGGGTTTTAGGGCACAATAGCGTAAAACTGTTAAAACAAGTTAAATAACCATTGAGATGAAAGTTAGATTATTGGAGACTGAAATATGCATAAAAACCTAAAAACTGATAAAATTACTAAAATATCCTTAAAGACGAGAAAGTACGATTTTACCCCTAGGTGCAGAATTACCGTTATACCCCTAGGGCTTGATCTGACTGAACTGCATGTGTTATTGTTTTTTGTTCATTACATGATTATCTATTGCATGGGACTGGGAGATTGATGGAGGAAGTACTGAAAGTGGCTTGACCACGTACTGGAGGCTTTGCCTCAACTTACTGTTATATGAGCAGCTGTGCTGCAACTGTGGAGTATAGGGCTGGGTAGGTTGAGTTATTCCCTACATGGTGTGTAGGGCTGGTACGAGTGGAGTGTAGCGGCTAGATTTAGGTTGGGTTTGGGCTTGCATTCATATTTATTATCTGTTTTGTTCTGAAATGGGCCTATGGGCCGTACTATTAACTGAAAAAGGGCTAAGGCCACTTTACTTTTATCTGAATAGGGCTACGGCCCAGTTATTACTGAGACTGATAAGGATTTAGGCCTAGTGGGCTTGAGCTAATTTGGGCTCTGGATGGGCTTTTATACACACTGAGTTTTCCAAACTCACCCCTTTTTCTTCCATCCTCGCAGGTGAGCCCTAGATTGGTGGGCTTAGAGCTGGGAGGGATTCAGAGTGGCCACATGGACTGGATTGTTTGTTTTGATTAAGATATTTATTTCAATTTAGTCTTAATTATTTTTATTCTGATTTTGGGTTGTAATATGGCCGCTCTAATTATTTTTACTTATTTTTAGCTTAAGTTTGATATTGTTTAAATCGTTTTGAAATCGGTTAGCTCTAAGGCGCGTTTTTATAAAAGTTACTTGTTTTCAAAATATCACGACAATAGAGCAAAGCTTCCGCAACGTAAACGTTTTCATAAATAAATATTTTAAGTCGACTCAAACTTAATTTGTTGTTCATGGACAAATCATAAGCTTAAAGTGTGGCAATGGATGTGTGCATATCTAGGATTGGATCTAGGAAGAGCTTGGTACTTAAGCAGTCTAAATGACTCACCTCCTCTTCTCTTGAATCCTACCTGGTGCCTAGTATCCATTCACTTTAAGCCATAACAATGAAGGTCTGATTTTCCGATACTTAATCTGTTTTTAAAATAACATGTTTCCGCAACTACAAAGGTTTTGAAGCTTTCACAATTTTTCCTTGAGATTTTACAAAGTTGTTAACAATGTTTTGATTATTACAATGAATCACGTTTTGAAAAAATAAACACAAGCTAAGGCTTTATACAGGGTTAACGGTAAAAGGTCCTAAACATTAAGAAGGGTTTTCAATGAAAACATGGTTTTCGAAAAACACTTCAATGTGACACACCGGATTTGGCCATAACGTCTGAGTCGGGTTTTGGGTGTTACAAGTTCCTTTGGTGAAAATGCTTTGGCGTAATCATGGCAGAGAAGAAGCGACGTGGGAGCTAGAGGAGGCGATTCGTCTACAATACCCACATTTGTTTGAACCAGGTAAAATTTTGAGGCTAAAATTTCTTTAAGGGGGTAGAGTTGTAATGCCTTTATTTTTTGGGTTCTCAAATTTTTGCTTGAATTTATTTTTGCGTGGTTGGATGTGTTATATTATTGTATGGGTGTGTTTGGTAGACAGTTAGAAGGCCTAGGTTTAAGTCTGAAGTCTGGCAAAATTTTAAGTCTTGGGTCTTAGGTGAGAATGGACTTAAGCTAGGTGGGCTTTTAATTAGAATTTGGGGTTTTATAGCACAAGAAAGCTTGTGTTAAAGTGGCAAGGTGGTGCCACTTAAAGCACAGGGGGTGGCGTGTGAATGCTGTGAAAGAGCTAAGGTTCAAATCCCTTGGTGAGCAAGGAGTTGTTTTATTTTTAATACTTGTGCATGATAAGTGATGGAACTCAGCTTGAACTCTGAAGGGAGGTGTTTGAACTACTCATGAGATTGGATCAAGGAGGGATAAGGGGAGAAAATTAAGGAATTTCTAAAAGGGCAAGAAGTTGGCCGATTGTGGGAGACTTGGGTGAGTAATTTCGGGTAGGGCTTGAGGAGGATGCATTTTCAGCAATTGGGGGTAGGTGTATGCGGAATACCCTTCTTTTTGGTTCTTTTTGGGATTTGTTTTGGTCAAGACTTAGTGCCGATTAGGTAAGTTTCAAAGGTGATCTCATTCTTTGTTCTTTCTCTTCTCCTCTTCTTAGTATTCTGAAAGCCAAAAGTAGTTATCCTCTCTTTTGTCATTTTACCCAAAGCCGAACCCTTTCATCTCTTTTCTTCCAAAGCCGGACTTACGATCTTTTTTCTCTTCTCTTTGCATGTTTCTCCTTTCTTCTTTCTTCTTCTTCTCCTTTTCTCTACCGAGTGAATTAACCTCTCTCAAAGCCTTGCTAGCCGATTGCTCCCAAAAGCCGAAACCTAAAACAAATAAGCCATATGCCAATTTCTTCCTTGGCCAATAACTCCATTAGCCGAATCTTCTATTCTCCTCGAATCTCTTCTTTTAAAATGTCGAAATCCCAAATTTACTTGATCTCCTCTTTGGCCGATTCCTCTATAGCAAAATTACCGAACCTAAAACTCTTCTCCTTTATCGGTTTCTCCCTAGTAGCCGAATCTTGTTGTCTATTTACAAACATTCTCCCTTTGGCCGAAAACTTTAGATCTCTTCTCCATATTCGGGTTAGAGTATATCCAAAGGAGATCGGCACTTGGTTTAGTGTAAGGCGACTTCAGGGATAATAGTGGAATCAAGCGAATACTTGGTGGCTCATTGTTACGGATCTGGTAGAAGAAGGCTGGTGATAGAACGAAGGGAAGCAATCTAGTAGTTGGGGCTAGATTTCGGCAAGGGTGATCGCTCGCGGGATCTAGACATATTTTGCAAATCAGGTGTGTAATCGACACCCTCTAGTAGACTAGATCGGCAATAGCCGAAAGGCCAAAATGCCAAAATGCCGACATTTCGAGGGCTTACGAGCGTGCGAGCGCTTGTGCATTAGTTTGAAACTGTAAAGTTGGTATTTATGAACGGTAAGACTGTTGTGTGCGATTTTGTGCATTTGGGTGGTTTTGGGCCTTGATGGTCCGAATTGGGCCCAATGGGCTTACGCACCCATATGGGTGAAATCAAGCGGTAAGTATACACGTGTAATCTGGATATTAGATCTGTTAAAATATGTGTAAAATTTAGACTTAGTGGGCCACATTAGCTTGTGGGCTCCGTCGGGCCCATTTGGGTTTTTTGGCCCCGATGGCACTGTATAAATGAAATGGGCTAATTAAGTCGCTCGGATGGCGTTAGATCTGTTAAGAGACTGTAATAAGCATAAAACCCTAAAACCTAGCAAAATTAATGAAATACCCTAAAGGGTGAAAATTACTGTTTTACCCCTAGGTGCTAAAAGACAATTTTACTCCTAGAGAAAAGTTGACTGATTTGCATGCTACTACATCTGATATTCTGTATGCCATGACATGTATATTCTGATTTGCATGGGGTTGGGTTATTATTATGGAGGAAGTGCTAAAAGTGGCAACGCCACGTATTCTGCTTAGAGGCTCTACCTCATATTACTGTACTGGTGGCTTGGCCACAATATCTGTTTAAGCAGCTCTGCTGCGATTGTGGTGTGTAGGGCTGGGTGGGTTGAGTTATTCCCCACATGGTGTGTAGGGCTAGTACGGTGGTGTGTAGGGCTGGATTGGGCTTGGGCTTTGCATACATGCATATAATACTGTAATCTGATCTGTTCCTGTAATGGGCCCAAGGCCTATACTATTTTCTGAATAGGGCTAAGGCTCAGTTTAAACTGTATCTGAATAGAGCTTTGGCCCAGACTATGCTTGAACTGATCTCTGACCCCTATTATTTCCATCTATGCAGGTAACCCCTAGCCATAGAGGACTTGGAGCTGCGAGGGATTCAGAGTGGCCACGTGATCTGCTATTTGGTTTATAGTTTTTAAATTTATTTCTTAAATGCTTTATTTTTTAAATTTGGTTTTTAAGTTGTAATAAGGCCGCTCGGGTATTTTGTTTAGGTTTTATTTGTTACTTGTTTAAAACTATATACTAGTCTACGCGGATTTCCAAACTTAACAAACATTTTCAAAACATACATTACGTGACAAATGGAGAACTTAAAAGCGATGACACGTTAATAATATCTTTTCAAAAGAGTGAACTTTAGTTGGTAGTGGATAGGGTTTTTATAAGTTAATAAAGTTTTTACAAGATATGTAATATGGTTTTCCCATAAACTACCTAATGACTTATTAAAAGAAGATCGAAGCGCAACCAACTGTCCATGTGACACACCAGATCTGGCCATAACATCTGGGCCGGGTTTGGGGGTGTTGCAGAGTGTGTGAACCAAGTGATCTAAATGAAGGCAATCCACTTAAGTTTGTGATGTGGTTTTCAACTCCTAAAATAAAGGCAATGTGGGATTAGTTTTGTTGGGAAATAGACTTCATTTTTGCTGGTTTGTAAATGGACTTGAATGAATTGTCCAAAGGATTTTTAACTTTGAAATTGCTATTAAATGATGCTTGTGCTGAATGATTTGAATATGCATGGTTGCTGGTTTCAGTTGTATGTTGATGGCATGCATGTCTGTAGGTTAAATAATGAGACATCAATTTATTTGAATTTGCTGTTTAAGTCGAGTATGCAATGAGACATCAATATCCCTATTTGCTAGGTTCAGGTAAATTTTGAGGACGAAATTATTTTTAAAGGGGGCGAGATGTCATTATAACACCCCTTACCCGTATCCGTCATCGAGACAGGGTACAAGGCGTTAGCTTGCTAAAACACATGCAATTATTCAAAATTTGACCCACTAAAATACGTCCCAATTTAAAATTTTTTCAAACATTGCTCTGCAGTCCTTCATATGGGCCTACGAGGCCTAAAACATGGTTTCGAAACAATCTAAGACCATTTCAAGCACTTAGAAAACTTTCAAGAAATTCCACTAAAAACAGAGCACATGCCCGTCTGGAAGGGCAACACGCTTGTGTGAAAGGGCAACACGCCTGTGTGGCCTCCAGATATTGCCATGTTTATAGCCCGAGTGCCTTACACGGCCAAAGCTATCCAGGGACACGCCCGTGTCCCTCATCCATATGAATTTAATTTCTAACATTTAACCTACAGAGATTTCACACGGCCTGGCACACACCCGTGTTCTAAGCCAGTGTTCCTCACACTACCATGACATGCCCGTGTCGCAGCCCATGTGTAAAAACCTTGACATCCTATTTCTGACGTCAGCAGACACAAGTCTGTGGCACACGCCCGTGTGTTGTACGTGTCCTCTACATGGTTGAGACACACAACCGTGTCTCATGCCTATGTGAAGCACTGATCGACATTTAATTCTATCCATGCAAGGTACAGGGGACACAGGGTCTAACCACACACCTTTGGGCTTACCGTGTGTCACCTACAGCCTAGGCACACGCCTGTATGCCTACCCATGTGGACAAAAATAGGCTATCTACCAGGCCTCTTTGCCACCCTTAAACAAGGCCAATAACAACCCAAAACTTTCATATCAGGACTCAACATAGATATGCATCTAAATGACCACAGTTATGCTTTTATCAACAACCACAATTCACATCTTGTGCATGCACAATTAGTCTAAACAACCATCCACAAATTTCCAAGAACTCATTCTCATTTCATTAAAAAAATGACCATAACAATTTTGGCCAATTCTAGTGGCCATTTACAAAATGAACTTTATAAAATAAATGACCAACACAATTGCCTAACTAGAGTAACTTACACCAAAATGACTAAATATCCTATACATGCCATTACTTAAAACACAAAACATAACTATACCGAGTACTTAAGTTGATAGTGTGTACAATCCCTCCAACGTCCTTGGATCCTCGAATTACTTAGGCGGCACTATAAGGGAAAATGGACAGAGAAGGGGTAAGCATAAAGCTACAACACAAACTTTCACTGCAACACAAATCATGCATGTTACAAAGACTAGCTATAACATAACTTACTCGATTCCATCCTTTACAAATCATACAAAATACTAGTGAGCTCACATTTTAAGCATTACACTTAAGCACCTGCACCACTTATAAAAATCATCACAATATCTCCCAACTAAGCATTAATTTTGGGTTTTCCTGTTGAACTATTTAGAAAATGAAAGGATATTCATTAAGCCTCCAACATAGGGTATCGAGCGATGTCATGTCCCAGACAAGGTCTTACACTAGCTTACATATCAAGTCGATGCCATGTCCCAGACATGGTCTTACTCTTACTCTCAGTGTATTGCGGTCGATGCCGTGTCCCAGACAGGTCTTACACTGGCTCTCATCTATCGGTGTCGATGCCATGTCCCAGACAAGTCTTACACTGACACGTAACAACCTGAATTATGTCCCAGACAGGTCTTACACTAGCTTGAACATCTTGAGGCTGATGCATGTCCCAGACATGTCTTACATTGGCTCCTGTAATCAACATAATTTCATTCATGGCAACACCCTTTTTAGAAAAGTTGTTTATTACACAACCATACCTCATTTTCTTTCATAAAAACTCAGCAATTAACATAATTTTATTCATGGCAACACCCTAAACTTTGTAACATTTTGCAAAAATACACCCCTCAATAGGTAGCTTAGGCTAAAGGGTCTCAAAAATACAAAAATATTTAAGAAAAGCTTCAAAAACCACTTACTTGTGAGCGCTATAATTTGCTGAAATTTTGAGCCTGAAAACCCCGAAATGGCTGGTAAAAATCGGTGAAGAAGAAGACCAAAAGGAAGAAAAGTGGAAGCTAGGCCTAATAGGTATTATTTTATCCATTTAATCACTTAAAATTGCACCCACTCTTTGACTTTTCTTCATTTCTCTTGTAATGGCTGGCTATGCTACTAAGAAGGGGTCTATTTACCCATTAAAACCCTCAAATTTTAATCCTCTAGCTAGTTAACTCAATTTTACTAGCAAATCACAACTTTTTCTTTTTATGCAATTTAGTCATTTTTCACGATTAAGCCTTCAATGGTGAAATTAATTCACCAAAATTTTTATGCACTCTTATAGAAATACATCAACATATAAAATAAGATTCGAAATAATTTCTCTGACCTCAAAATAGTGATTCCAAAATCACTATTCCGACTAAGTCCAATTTCGGGTTGTTATAATCATATTCCAAAAATCGGTCAAATAGTATCGGGTTAGGGAACTGGGAATTTGACTTGTATCTCAAAATTAGGTTCATAATGATTAATAAATAAAATATTATAATAATTATTGGATCTAAGAATTTAGGTGGGAAAGTAGAATTAAGAGTTCGATTATTAATTACCTTCAAATAGATTTTAAAAATAAAACTGGAATTGAACAATATTTAGGAAAAAGTTATTTTAATTAAAAGGGGCTAATTTGAAAAAAGGTAAAAAATAACAATGGCCCAAAAGCAATTTCCCATGTTTTTTTAAATGGCTATTTAAACCCTTCCCATGTTCCCTTTCTTCTCATCTCATTCAAATTTTTCTCAAAATCCAAATAAGAGCTTTTTCTCTCAAATTAACGAAACCTAAATGATTTTCTTACCTTCCAAATAATAATTCATCTTTCAATTTCAAAGAAAATTCATGTTTCCATCATCGAATTTTTCAGTTCTCTTTAAATGGTTTTCATCAAATTAGATCTACAATTCACTGTTCTTCTTCAATTGAGGTAATATTTTGATTTCTAATGATAAATCAAAGCTTGTTGTTTTTACAATTCAAGATTTAATCAATTATGTTGAGAATTATATACATCTAAAGTTTTGAATTGAAATTTAGCTCAAAAATGGTGAAATCATAGGTTTTAAATGAATTTTAACTTTGTTTTGAACCAATTAGAATGTTTGTAAAATCAATTTTATAGATCAACATTTTTCGAAATTGAGAGTTTTCCTTCTTTGATTGTTCATGTAAGCTCAATTTTTTAAAAATGTTAGATTTGAAAAATTAGATGTTTTTGATGGCTTAGGTCTATAATAATATGATATTTAGGATGTTTACAAACATGTTTAGGGGTTAGTTTGGCGCCCCAAACCTGACCAGGACAAGCTGACCCAAATTTCAAACATCACATTAGCCACGAAAGTGACTCACCATTTAAACCACCACAAAGCACACCAATCAACCAATCGACACAATTGTTCATTAACTATTTAAAATCAAAAAATCATACTTCCATTATGGTACTTTGATAATTAAATCAACAACAAGAATAAACTTGATATCTAACAAATAGATACTTCGAAAGCTTCAGTTAAGCATACATGCATGCCATAAGATATTTTTAAAGGCTATATTTGTAAGGACTCAATTTTTTTTATTTGTTTAAAAACATATAATTAGATCTAAGTCGTGATGTAGTAAAATGTTAGCAAACTCCATTTCACAAGGTTTGAGAATAGAATTGTAGAATGTATACATATAGGTCTTGTTTTCAAAATTTTATTAAAGCATTACTGGTCTGCTATAATTCGGTGTAGCAGATTAAACTTGTAACACCCCAGACCCAGCCTAGACGTTATGGCCAAATCCAGTGATGTCACATTGAAGGGATTATTCTGAAAACAACGTTGTTTAGTTAAAATTATGTTTAGTAGAAAATTTACCTGGTTAAAAGCTTAAGTTTATGATTTAGAAACCCAAATGCTTGTAACTTGTTATATTATGATGAAAGCCCATGTTTTAAAAAAACGTCCTAATGTTTATGTTATTCAAAAAGCATGTTCAACTTTATAAAATTCATTTAAGTTTGAGAATTTGGCAGGTGTAAACAATAATAAAACCCAAATGAAAAGTCAAATCAGAGATACAAGGCCTTATTACATCCTAATGAAAAACAAAGTAATTAAAATAAAGCAATTTGAAACTAATAAAAACTTCTTATGGTGCGGCCACCTCCGAGTCCTCTCCTACGTCGAGCTGACTACTGAGGGTCACCCGAAACATTAAATAAAAAGGGAGTGAGTTTCGAAACTTAGTGTGTACGACCCTTAGCAATCAAATCATCATGTAAATTATCACATTGGGCCTAAGCCCTATCAATATCGGTGGTCTTGGGCCTTAGCCCACAATGACCTCATATCATATCAGTATTACATGAATACAATGCTCCCATCCCAAATCCAACCCTGCACTCCATTTCCCTTCCAACCCTACACTCCTGTGGGGATATAAATATCAACCCACCCATCCCTACACTCCAGTGGTAACACCAATAGCGACACTACTCAATTGTTGCAGCAAAGCTGCTAATCATATAATGGGCTTGAAGCCATCGGTGGATCCACGGTTGTCAAGCGACTATGCGATCCTCATATATCTTCCTCCGTACCATTAAACCCACCCAAGTGCAACATACATTTCATGAATGCAACATACACATTTCCACACATTAAGCACCTAGGGGTATTTTAGTCATTTCACTACCAGGAGTATTTTAGTAATTCTACCTTACAAGGGTGTTTCAGTAATTCTACCTTATAGGGGTATTTTTGTCACTCTACCCTACAGGGGTATTTTTGTAATTCTACTCTATAGGGGTATTTTCATATTTTCTTAACATTTCAGGTTTTAGTTATGAACTTCGACCCATCAACAAGTCCTCGCGGCTAAAGTGAACAGACATTATGCACCAGGTAGGATTCCAGAGAAGAGAAGGTGGGTCACTAGGACTGTTTAAGTACCAAGCTCCCCCTAGATCCAATCTTAGACATGTATATGCCCATTGCAACACTCTAACCTTGCGACTTGTCCACAGACATGTTTGATTAATTAATTAAGTTTTATGCTATTTAAGAATTCATCAGAACTAAGCCTAGAGTCCATTAAAACCCTATCAAGTCTACATGCTTCCTTAAAATCACATATGGCCCATTAAACCCAATCATGTCTATATGGCCCATTAGGCCCAATCTCAAATATATGGCCCATCAGGCCCGATCATATTAAAATCATTCAACCATTCATACCAACTGATCATTTACCATCACTTATAAACTTTTGTCGATTTGGGCTTACGAGCCCGTCAAGCCCATTTAGCCCCTTTTTGGCCCGATTGGCCAAAATAGTGGCCTGAGACCATGAGATCACTCTCTTGGCCCCGATAGTTATATCGATATCTCCATACAAATGTTCGTACGCTCGTGTGGTTGCCGACGCCAACCTTTCAGCCTTTTGGCTTTTCGGCATTCTAGCTTTTTGGGATTTCAGCTTTTGTCGATTTGTCGAGTGTGAAGTGTATGTACACACCTGGTAAATAAGACGTGTTACACTATCCTCAGCCTTGAACCTACAACCAATACCAACCTCCAATTAATCATACACTTAACCACAATATTTATCAAAAATCAAAGCCTTACCATAACCTTATAGTGTGCCACCAGTCTTAATAGCTCATCCTTAGCTACTACTCACGAATATCCCCTAGATTTGCATCAATCTTAATCGTTAAAGACAAAATAATAGGTGACTTGTATCCACTTAAGTCACCCTTTCCCTTACTATAGACTATTTGACCAACTTATCCCAAATTCAAGAACACATACCCAAAAGCCGAAATGTATGGATAGCTTTTCGGTAGAGACTTGTAGATCCAAGCTTGATTCCAATTCTCCAAGATTCGATCCACCAAAATCAAAGGAATGACAACGGCACGGGAAAGATTTGGTCACTAGAGTATTCAGCACAAGGTTTGGGGTGATGAAGAAATCGACTCCAAGAGTAAATGTAACGCCCTGATTTTCGGGAATTTTTGAGTTTTTGTGATTTTGGAAAAATTTTGAAATTTTGGGTGTTTGATTGCTGGAAATATGTTTAAAAGTGTTAGTGGGCCTTTAGAAGGCCCAAACTTAGGTTAAAACCCAGTAAATTATCGAGGTTGAATTTTTAGTGGAAGGGGACCTGGTCAAGTGGGCTTTTAAGAAAAACTTCATGAAACATGACACAAATAGGGTCTTGGTAAAGTGGCAAGGAGGCACCACTAAGTTCCTAAAAAAGTGGCACCTGGGAAGGAGTAAAAGGGTCCAGGGTTCAAACTGCAAGGTAAGCGTACGGTTAATTTTTTATTTTTAGGCATGTGCCGGGCATGTACTCACTTAAGTAAAATTTTGGCAAGGGCTTTAGGGGAGTGTGGGCCAATTGTTTAAGTGGAAATTAGGGCAACTTAGCTTTCTTTTCTTTTGTACTGATAGTTAGGGTTAGCCACCTTAATTCTGTTCTCCTCTTAGTTTCACATAGTGACCGAAAACGCAAGTTTCATACTCTTTGTGCCAATTTCAATTTTGCTTTCTTCTTCACCATTCTTTTTCTTTTCTTTTTGCTATCATCTCTAGCCAAAACCTCCTTACCACTTTATTCATCTTTTCTTTCAATTCCAACCTTCTAAAGACTACCATAGCCGATTGTCAAAGGAACCAAAAATTCTGAAAACTAACTTTTCCTGTCGATTTCTTTTAGCCAAATTCTCTCCATTCTCTTCATCTGTGGTGGCCGATTCTTTCATCCATTAAATCCCTACCCTTGTCGACAACATCATCCAAATCTATAGCTTCAAATCGTCACCTTCTACATTAGTCAAAAGCCGAAAATGCCATTCCTTTGGGGGTTCTTAGCTAAAACTTTAGATCTTAAAGATTTAGGTTCTGTGGGAGTTCAGAGGATAGATCTACATCAGATCTGCGTAGAAACCAAAGTGAAATCAGTGGTAAGTGTTTATCGACTCAGATCTATAAGTATTTTGCAATTTAGTTAAAGCCGAAGTCCCTAAAATCTAGGGAGATTGCCGATATGGGCATGGGGCTCTATGAGTCATTAACACATGGTTTCTTTTGGTATTATTGTGTTTTAGAGGCGCTTGGTTGAAGGCTTAGGCAAGGGAGAAAGACTAGATCTAGATTTAGTCCCAACTTCGACAAAGGTAAGCATTTGAGGCCATTATTGGAGGGTGGCCGAATGTGTGTATTGAAATAGGGGTAAGTGTTTGATTTGGGTTTAGATGTTAATATGGTCTAATCAATTGTAAGATTGTTTTAGAGGAGATCTTACTGGTGAAATCGTCAAATAGGTGTGCATCGAACCCTTCTTTAGTTCGATTCGGCAAATGCCATTGTGACCGAAAAAGTGACCGAAAGGTCGACAGTTTGTGGAACTAAGAGTATGCAAATACTCAATAGATGGTAGAATTGGTGATCGATAGTGACAAAAGGGCTAAGTGCGTAATTTCGTGCATTTCGGTAAGATGGTCCTCGATCGGCTAAATATAGGCCCAATGGGCTTACGGGCCCATATGGGTAAAAATGAGCGATAGATGTATTCTAATGGACTGTAGGTTTAAAATGGGTTACATCAATAATTAATTGTAAGTTTTGGACCGAATGGGCTTAAATCGCTAAAAAAGACACTATAGGGCCCATTAGGGGTTTTAGGGCCTAGTGACTAAAAGTTGTTAAAACGAGTTAAATAATTCAAAGTGACGAAAGTAGGGTTATTAATGACTGAAATAGGAATAAAACCCTAAAATAAGTGGAATAATTACTAAAATACCCTAAAAAGTGAGAAATGACAGTTTTACCCCTAGGTGTAAAATGACTGATATACCCCTAGGGTTAAATTAGACTGATTTGCATGCTTTATCGATTCTGTTTATTTTATGCCATGTCATGATCATTTAATGCATGGGGTTGGGATTTATATGAATGGAGGAAGTGCTAAAGGGCCTTGCACTAGTTTACCGAAAAAGGCTTTGCCCTAGTTTATCAAAAAGGGCTTTGCCCTAATTACCGAAAGAGGCTAGGCCTCATGTTATATAATAAAGCAGCTATGCTGCCAGTGGAGAGTAGCGGTTGTGTGGGTTGAGTAGTTCTCCCCCCATGGTGTGTTGGTTGGTACGGGTAGAGAGTAGCGGTTGGGTGGGTTGAGTAGTTTCCCCACAGATTGACATGGGTTTTTGCATGCATTCATGATTTATTATTGAAATGGTCCTTTGGGCCATAATGTTTACCGATATATGAAAGGCTTTGGCCCTGTGATATTGTATCTGAAAAGGTGCTAAGGCCAGTACCGATACACGAAAGGCTTCGGCCCAGGTAGTATTGTGATGGGATCTGATTTGGGCTCTGGATGGGATTCTTTTCACACTGAGTTTACCAAACTCACCCCCTCTTCTTTCCATCCTTGCAGGTGAGCCTTAGACAGTGGACTTGGAGCTGGGAGGGATTTAGAGTGGCCACGAAAAATCGAACACTGGTTCATTAAGTTTTTCATTTAATTTATTACTTATTTCTTTCATTATTATTTCTATTTGGGTTGTAATAAGGCCGCTAAATTTATTTTTCCTATGGGTTTTTAACTATTAATTTTTACATTACTTAAAGTTGATTAGAAAATGTCTGCGCGAGTTTTCCTAAAAATCAATTCAACATTTTCAAAACTCATCACACGAGGCAAATGAACAACAAAGTAAGTCTTTATAAAATTGACACCAATATATTTAACTGGGAATTTCTCTTAAAAACTCCAACAACAGTTTTACCAAATTCACCCTAAGATTGGTAACTAGACCACGTGGTTAGGTATAGGTGATATGACACACCGGACTTGGCCGTAACGTCTGGGTCAGGTTTGGGGTGTTACATTTAGTGGTATCAGAGCCCGGTTGCAACAATTTAGCTGTGGGTCGGGTCCAAAGTAGTTTTTGAAAATTTTCAAACTTAAGCTCAAGAAATGTATTTCTTGGAAATCAATATTTTTCAAAAAATTAGAAAATCTTTTCAAAACTCGTTTTCTTCAAAGTATGCATGTTTTAAACGTTTAATTTGAAAGGTTTTGAGTTTTTGAAGTCTGATAACTGAAGAAGTGGCACACTAAATCCCTGGCACCAAGTCTGTAAGTATCCCTATTTATATACTATACTAAACTTGAAACAATACTGTAGATAGAGCTAAGCCTTGATATGATATTGTAAAGAAGATAGTACTATGATTTCAAGATTGAGACAGTAGGGAAACTAAACCCTAGAAGACTGAGACACTAGCTAGGCTACGAATACGCGAAAATAAAACTTGAAACTCTATCTGAGCATAAAATATTTTGTAATAAAGAACTGAAACATTAACTAATGTCATAAAATTTGTAATCAGATAAGACGCTATGAGTACGAGAGCTACTCGTGGACGAGGCCGTGGATGTGGCTGAGGCAATGTTCAAGCTAGGTCTTCGTCTTCGGAACACATGCTAGCTGCTGAGGCACGACCACCACCGGTTGTGGAAAATGGGCTGTACGATCGGGCCGCATGGGATGACGCTTTGTCACAGGCCATATTAAGGGTTCTGGAAAAGGTTGCTAGAGCTAATGTTGGGCCCATGAATAGGGGATCCATTTCTGAGTGACTCCGGGCTAACGGAGCAGAGGTCTTCAGGGGCGTATCTGGAGTGGCTCCAAATGTAGCTGAGTATTGGCTGGAGGCTATAGAGTGGATTTTGGATGATCTGGACTGCTCGGAGGAGTAGAAGCTGAAAGGGGCTGTGTCACTACTACGAGATGAGGCGTACCAGTGGTGGATCACTATAAAGGAAGGTACCCCAGCTGAGCGGGTAACTTGGGAGTTATTCAAGACATCCTTCAAGGGGAAATATGTGGGAGCAAGCTACGTGGATGCTCGCAGAAAGGATTCCTGAATCTGACCTAGGGAAATAAATCTGTTGCTGAGTATAAGGCAGGATTCCTGAGGTTGAGTCGATACGCCAGCAGAATAGTTTCTACTGAGTACGAGCGTAGCGTCTTTTTTTAGGATGGTCTGAAAGACGAACTGAGGGTGCTGATAGCTCTGCAGAGGGAGCTAGACTTTGCTTCCTTGGTGGAGAAGGCCAAGATAGCTGAGGAGGTAAAGCGAACTGAGTGACAAAATCGTGATAAGGATTGAAACCATTTTAGGAGAGATATTGGATCTTCTGGTGTCGCAAACCGAAATGTCAAGAGGGCTAGAGTGGAGGAATCGGTTCGAGTAGTTCCAGTGAATACAGTTAGGCTACAAGCTTGTAGAGACTGTGGTAAAACTCATCTGGGGGAGTGCTGGAAATGAACTGGGGCATGTTTCCGATGTGGGTCCAAGGAGCATAAGTTCAAGGAGTGTCCGTGAAGACCAACACAAAATCAGGATCAGAATCAAGTTGTGGATCAAAGGGCTGCTCAACCAGTGCGAGGTGGACCACCACCACCGAGGGGCCATGGTCAAGGCAGAGGCGAAAATGGTAATGGACGTGGACGTGGAGCACTTGGCAGGGGTGCTAGTAATGTTGTGGTTCGTCAGCCAGCTTTGGTGTATGCAGCTCGTCGCCGTGAGAAGGGTGATGCACATGACGTCATAACCGGTACGTTTCTGATTTCTAGCATACCGTACACTACTTTGATTGATGTGGGATCAACACACTCGTATGTTGCATGTAACATTTCTGGGTCGTTGGGTGTGTACTCTAAGTAAACTGTGAGTGGGGTAACTGTGATAAGTCCTCTAGGTCATTCGGTTAGGGTAGATAAACTCTTTAGGGAGGTGCCTTTAGAGACACAAGGTAAGATCTTTACTGGAGACTTAATGGAGTTGCCATTCGAAGAGTTCGACTTGATTTTGGGAATGGACTGGTTAGTTAAGCATAGGGCAACTTTGGACTGTACGGCCAAGAGAATGGTGTTGGGGACGGCCGAGGACGAGGAAGTGATGGTTATTGGAGAGCGAATGGATTATTTGTCTAGTGTGGTTTCAGCCTTAAGTGCTAAAAAGCTGATTCGCAAAGGTTGCAAGGCGTACTTGGCGTATGTAAGCCAAACTAGAACTGGAGAGATGATAGTGGAGATAGTTAGAACTGTCAATGAGTTTCAAGATGTTTTTCCTGTAGAGCTTCCTGGATTACCCCCGAATCGAGAAGCTGAGTTTCGAATCGACTTGTTGCCTGGAACGGCACCAGTGTCCATCGTGCCCTATAGGATGGCACAGAAGGAGCTAGTGGAACTAAAAGCTCACATTCAAGAGTTGTTAGATAGGGGTTTCATTAGACCGAGTGTGTCTCCATAGGGAGCACCTATGCTTTTTGTGAAAAAGAAGGATGGGACGATGCGAATGTGCATCGATTCTCACCAGTTGAACAAACTGACAGTAAAGAATAAGTATCCTCTACCGAGAATCAATAATCTGTTTGATCAGCTTAGAGGAGCTTCAGTGTTTTCCAAGATCGATCTTTGATCTGGATATCATCAGCTAAGGGTAAAGGAGGTTGATGTTCATAAGATAACATTCAGAACTCGGTATGGTCACTACGAGTTTCTGGTTATGCCTTTTGGGTTGACGAATGGGCCTGCAGCTTTTATGGACTTAATGAATCGAGTGTTCCAGTCGTATTTGGATCGATTCATGGTTGTCTTTATTAACGATATATTGGTGTATTTAGAAACTAAGGAGAAACATGATAAACATCTCTGAATTGTTTTGCAAGTGCTGAGAGAGAAGCAGCTTTATGCGAAGTTTAGTAAATGTGAGTTTTGGTTGCGAGAAGTGACTTTTCTGGGTCATGTTGTTTCAGCTGAGGGGATTAGGGTAGATCTTCGAAAAATTGAAGCGGTTTTGGATTGGAAGCCACTGAGGTCAGTATAAAAAATTTGGAGTTTTCTGGGTTTGGCAGGCTACTACAAAAGATTTGTAGAGGGGTTTTCTCTTATCGTAGCGCCGTTGATGAAGTTGATAAGGAAAGGAGTACCTTTTGTATGGACTGAGAAACATCAAGAAGCTTTTGATAAGCTAAAGAAGGTTCTGACTGAGGCGCCAATGTTGATTCAACCACAGTCTAGGAAGGATTTCACTGTGTATAGCGATGCATCACACGTGGGGTTAGGTTGTGTACTAATGCAAGAGGGTAAGGTAGTTGTTTATGCTTCGCGACAGTTGAAGCCTCATGAAGCAAATTACCCTACGCACGATCTGGAGTTGGTAGCAGTTATCTTTGCATTGAAAATTTGGAGACATTATCTATATGGGGAAAAGTGTATTATATACACTGACCATAAAAGTCTCAAGTATTTGTTGACTCAAAAGTAGTTAAATCTTAGGCAATGAAGATGGATAGAGTTGCTTAAGGACTATGACTGCTCGATTGAGTACCACCCAGGCAAAGCTAATGTGGTGGCTGATGCATTAAGTCGAAGGGCTGTTGCGGAGTTGAGGGCTATGTTTGCTAGCTTAAGTTTGTATGATGATGGAAGCCTGTTGGCAGAGTTGCAAGTGAGACCGACTTGGATTGCGCTAATCAAAGAGAAGTAGTTGGAAGATGATTCGTTGGTTCCTTGATTTCAACAAGCTAAGGATTGTGAAGGTGGGGACTTTAGATTGAATACTGATGGGGTTTTGTGCTTTCATGGGAGAATGTGCATACCGAAGGACTCTGACTTGAGACAAATGATTCTGAAAGTGGCTCATGGTGGACTTTGTGCTATGCATCCTGGAGGTAATAAATTATATCGAGACTTACGAGAGGTGTATTTGTGGCCTGGACTTAAGCAAGAGGTGACTGAATTCGTTGGGAAGTGTCTGAAGTGCCAGCAAGTTAAGGCTGAGCACCGACTGCCTTCTGGTTTGTTACAGCCAGTGAAAATTCCACAATAGAAGTGGGAGAGAGTAATTATGGATTTCGTGAGTGGGTTACCTTTGACACCCTCGAAGAAAGATTCTGTTTGGGTAGTCGTGGATAGGTTGATGAAGTCTGCTCATTTCATACCGGTTAGGACCAATTACTCACTTCAGAAGTTGGCTACGTTGCACGTGGCTGAGATAGTGCGTTTGCATGGAGTGCCAGTCTCGATAATTTCTGATCGAGATCCTCGGTTTACATCTCGATTCTGGTAGAAGTTGTATGAGGCGTTGGGTACGCGATTGGATTTTAGTACCGCCTTCCACCCTCAGACAGATGGACAGTCAAAAAGAGTTATTCAAGTTTTGAAAGACATGCTAAGAGGTTATGTTATCGACTTTCGTGGCAGTTGGGAGGATTACTTGCCATTAGCGGAATTTGCATACAACAATAGCTATCAAGCGAGTATTTAGATGGCTCCGTATGAGGCACTTTATGGGTGAAGATGTCGTACACCTACGTGTTGGATAGAGTTAGGGGAGCACCAAGTTCTTGGACCAGAGTTGGTGGCGGATACTGAAAGCAAGGTTAAACTGATTCGAGCCCGATTAAAGGAGGCGTCTGATAGGCAGAAGTCATATACAGACCTTAAGCATAAGGAAATCGAGTATGCTGTTGGGGACATGGTTTTTTTGAAGGTTTCACCATGGAAAAAAATTTTGAGATTTGGTAGGAAGGGCAAGTTGAGTCTGCGGTTTATTGGGCCTTATCGGGTTTTTAAGCGAACAGGGTCAGTAGCATATCAGTTGGAGTTACCAGCAGAGTTGGACCGTATCCATGATGTCTTTCATGTGTCCATGTTAAGGTGATATCAGTCGGATCCATCGCATATTGTACCAATGGAGGAGATCGAGGTAAAGACAGATTTGACCTTTGAGGAGGAGCCTGTACAAATCCTAGATCAAGAGGTTAAAATTCTGATAAGGAAGTCAGTTCCATTAGTGAAAGTGCTATGGCATAACCATGGCAGAGAAGAGGCTACGTGGGAGCCAGAAGAGACAATGCGTTAACAATATCCTCAATTGTTTGGATCAGGTAAATTTCGAGGCCGAAATTTCTTTAAGGAGGGTAGAGTTGAAACACCTTGATTTTTTGGGTATTTTTAAGTTTTTGTGATTTTGGGGAAATTTTGAAATTTTGGGTATTTGATTGCTGGAAATATGTTTACGAGTGTTAGTGGGCCTTTAGAAGGCCCAAGCTTAGGTTAAAACCTGGTAAATTATCGAGGTTGAAATTTTAGTGGAAGGGGACCTGGTCAAGTGGGCTTTTAAGAAAAACTTCGTGAAACATGACATAAATAGGGTCTTGGTAAAGTGGCAAGGAGGCGCCACTAAGTTCCTAAAAAAGTGGCGCCTGGGAAGGAGTAAAAGGGCCCACGATTCAAGCTGCAAGGTAAGCGTATGGTTAATTTTTTATTTTTAGGCATGTGTCGGGCATGTTCTCACTTAAGTAAAATTTCAGCAAGGGCTTTACGGGATTGTCGGCCAATAGTTTAAGTGGAAATTAGGGCAACTTAGCTTTCGTTTCTTTTGTACTGACAGTTAGGGTTAGCCACCTTAATTCTATTCTCCTCTTAGTTTCACATAGTGGCTGAAAACGCAAGTTTCATACTCTCTGTGCTGATTTCACTTTTGCTTTCTTCTTCTCCATTCTTTTTCTTTTCTTTTTGATATCTTCTCTAGACGAAACATCCTTACCACCTTATTCATCTTTTCTTTCAATTCCAACCTTCTAAAAATGACCATAGCCAATTGTCAAAGGAACCAAAAATCCCAAAAATTGCCTTTTCCTGCCGATTTCTTTTAGCCGAATTCTCTCTGTTCTCTTCATCTGTGGTGGCCAATTCTTTCATCCATTAAATCCCTACCCTTTTCGACAACATCACCCAAATCTATAGCCTCAAATCGTCACCTTCTACACCGGTCAAAAGCCAAAAACGCCATTCCTTTGGGGGTTCTTAGCTGAAACTTTAGATCTCAAAGATTCAGGTTCTGTGGGAGCTTAGAGGATAGATCTACATCAGATCTATGTAGAAACCAAAGAGAAATCAGTTTATCGACTCAGATTTGTAAGTATTTTACAAATTAGTTAAAGCTGAAGTCCCAAAAATCTAGGGAGATTGCCAATTTGGGCATGGGGCTCTATGAGTCATTAACACATGGTTTCTTTTGGTATTATTGTGTTTTAGAGGCGTTTGGTTAAAGGCTTAGGCAAGGGAGAAAGACTAGATCTAGATCTAGTCCCAACTTCGACAAAGGTAAGCATTTGAGGCCATTATTGGAGGGTGGCCGAATGTGTGTATTGAAATAGGGGTAAGTGTTCGATTTGGTTTTAGATGTTAATATGGTCTAAATGATTGTAGGATCATTTTGGGGGGGATCTTACCGGTGAAATCGTCAAACAGGTGTATATCGAACCCTTCTTTAGTTCGATTCGGTAAAGGCCATAGTGACCAAAAAAGTGACCAAAAGGTCGACAGTTTGTGGAACTGAGAGTATACGAATACTCAATGGATGGTAGAATCGGTGATCGCTAGTGAAAAGGGCTAAGTGCGCAATTTCGTGCATTTCGGTAAGATAGGCCTCGATGGGATGAATATAGGCCCAATGGGCTTACGGGCCCATATGGGTAAAAATGAGCGATAGATGTATTCTAATGGACTGTAGGTTTAAAATGGGTTACATCAATAATTAATTGTAAGTTTTGGACCGAATGGGCTTAAATCGCTAAAAAAGATAGTATAGGGCCCATTAGGGGTTTCTGTAACACCCCAGACCCGGCCCAGACGTTATGGCCATGTCCGGTGTGCTACATCACCTAGACTATGCTACGCCGTCCTATATACTAAGTCTGATGTTTGAGATTTTTGAAAAGTAATACTTGTTTTTCTTGAAATTCCCGATTTAATTATTATTCAACCTAATTCCTATCTCATTTGTTAATCGTTTCATTTTAGTCTTATTGTCCTCCTTCGTCTTCAGTAAAGTCAGGTTGGTTAATAAAATGTTTGTTTAATTTTGAAAACGGTGTAGGTTTGTGTTTGAAATAAAACGGTAGAGAAATCCCGAATAACGGTTATAGCGACCTTATTACAACCCATGTCAAAATAAAACCAATAAAAGGTAATTAAATAATAATAAAAAACCAACTATGATGAAAGTTCAGTCCTCGTAGCCACTCTGAATCCCTCCCAGCGTCCAAGTCACGATCTAGGGCTCACCTGCAAGGATGGAAAGAAAGGGGTGAGTTTGGGAAAACTCAGTGTGTGTAGAACCCATCCAAAGCCCAAATTGGCTCAAGCCCACTGGGCCTAAACCCTAACCAGTCTCAGTCAGATACTGGGCCGAAGCCCTATTCAGGAAACAGTAATCTGGGCCAAGGCCCTATAACAGATACTGGGCTGAAGCCCTATTCAGATAACAGATTGGCCCATAGGCCCAGAACAGTACAGTACAGTAATACAGTATAAATGCAAACCCAATTGGGGAGACTACTCAACCCACCAACCGCTACACACCACCCGTACCAGCCAACACATCATGTGGGGAATAACTCGACCCACCCAGCCACACACCACAGTCGCAGCATGGCTGCTCAGTTAAACAGTATACGAGGCAAAGCCCCTTTCAGAAACAGTACGAGGCATAGCCCCTTTTCAGTAACGTGGCTGTGCCACTCACACTTCCTCCATTATCAAAACCCAACCCATGCAATAGATATATATCATGGCATACAATAACAATAACAGTCATGTCAAACAATATAGTCAATTTTAGCCCTAGGGGTATAACGGTAATTTTCTACCTAGGGGCAAAACAGTAATTTCTTACCCTAAGGGCATTTCAGTAATTTTGCTCTCATGTTACAGATTTTATGCTTATTACAGTATTTATTAATCACATAGTTGTCACCGAAGTCCGGTTAACTCAGTTTTTCAGTCTTAGCATTCAAGCCCTAAAACCCCTAATGAGCCCTATTACGTCGATTGGCCCATTAGGCCCATTTAGTCCCAATTTCATAATCAGTTATCTTGTTTTAATTGTTTTCACGCCTACAGTTCATAATATTACCTTTAAACCCCTTTTTACTCACATGGACCCAAATCGCCCATTGGGCCCATATTTGGCCCACCGAGGCCCAACTTACCATAATGTCTAAAATTTAGCGGTCAACACGCCTAACAGTGCCGATTCCAAAACTAACCTTCTCCTACTAACTTGAGAACGTTCGCACGCTCACAAGCTCTCGAAATACCAAAACTTCGGCATTTCGGCTTTTCGGCTTTTGCCGATTTGCGCATTGAAGGGCGTTCGAAACACACACCTGTTTTGCAGTTTCTCCTACGAGATCTCCTATGCGTTAATCCCTACAATCCAATACTTAATTGATTAGACCATATTAACACTTAATCTGAATTGAAAACTTACCCAAAGCCTTACTTACACATTCGGCCAACACCTCCAATGGCCTTAATGTTCTTACCTTGCCGATTTAGATCCCTTTAGATCTAGATCTGATGTTCCAATGTCTTTAACTCCTTGTTTGATCACCTTCTTCTCTAACTAACACACAAAAAGAACAAAGAAAACACCACTTGATTTACCAAAAGTCCAAAACGACAAAATCCTTAACTTTAGGGACTTTCGGCTTTTCCAAATATGAAATATTGAACAGATCTGAAGTATTAAACACTTACCAACGATTTCTCTTCAGTTCCTATGCAGATCTGATGTAAATCTGACCCTTAAATGTCAGTAGAAACCTTATCTCTAAGATTTGCAATTTCGGCTATCTCCCTACAACTATGGTGATTTCGGCTTTTCAACAAGAGAAGAGGATGGCGTTTTGGGCTGTAGATTTTGGGAGATGGTGTCGACAATGGTGTGGCTCAAGGGAGTGTAGTAATCGGCCACAACAGGTGAAAGGAATAGGGGTGATTCGGCTTACAAGAAATTGGCAAGAAAGGAAGCAGTTTTCGGGATTTCTGGCACTTTGAGCAATCGGTTATGGTTGATTTTAAGAGGAATGAAAGCAAAAGAAAGAGTGGATCTGTGCAAGGTGGGTATTCGGCTAGGGAAGAGATCAAAGGGGAAGAAGAAAAATGAAAAAAAACAATGGTAGAGGTGGAGAGGAAGAATTCGGCTATGAGCTTTCCATGGAGGCAACTTTTGGCTTTTCTGTCAGTAGAACAGAGAAAAATTCCTAAGGTGGCTAACCCTAATTGTCATGACAGAAAAAAGAAAATGATATAACCCTAGTAATCCCTCTAAAGCAATCGGCCCAAGTCCCTAAAGCCCCCTTGCCGAAATTCACTTAAGTTAGGCACATGCCCGGCACATGCTTAAAAATTAAAAAGAACTCTACGGTTACCTTGTAACTCGAACCCTTGTCCTTGAATATCCACTTAGGTGCCACTTTTCTAGGAGCTTAGTGGCTCCACCTTGCCACTTTACCAAGAGCTCACTTGTGACATATTTTACACGGTTTTTCTTAAAAGCCCACTTAACCAAGTCCCCTTTCACTTGAAAATCCAACTTAATATTTTACCGGGTTTTAACTTAAACTTGGGCCTTCTAAAGGCCCACTAACACACTTAAACATAATTTCAACAATCAGAACACCAAAATTCCAAGATTTCACCAAAGGCACAAAAACCTGAAAAAAATCCCGAAAATCCTATAATTCATTCATAATTTATTTAATTACTAAACTAAACACCAATTGTAATAATGCCATTTATATTTTTATAATAAAAAATAATAATAATAGTAATAACAATAATAATTTTATAAATATGTTTTTATCTAATGATAATAATTTTTAAATACAGTAATATTTTTTTCTAATAACCATAATTATAATTTTCATAAAATTTTAAAACATCAGTAATAATAAATACAGAAATATTTTCTAAGAATAATTTAATTCAAAATTTTTTTTCTTAAACGATAATATTTAAAACTTCTCAATTATTCTGATTTTCTTCTATCCGAACCTAGACTCAAAGCCCAATTCTTCTAGGCCCAAATTCAGGGTGTTACAGTTTTAGGGCCTACTGACTAAAAGTTGTTAAAACGAGTTAAATAATTTACAGTGACAAAAGTAGGGTTATTAGTGACTAAAATAGGAATAAAACCCTAAAATAAGTGGAATAATTACTAAAATACCCTAAAAAGTGAGAAATGACAGTTTTACCCATAGGTGTAAAATGACTGATATACCCCTAGGGTTAAATTAGACTGATTTGCATGCTTTATCGATTTTGTTTATTTTATGCCATGTCATGATCATTTAATGCATGGGGTTGGGATTTATATGAATGGAGGAAGTGCTAAAGGGCTTTGCCCCAGTTTACCAAAAAGAGCTTTGCCCCAGTTTATTAAAAAGGGCTTTGCCCTAATTACCGAAAAAGGCTAGGCCTCATGTTATATAATAAAGCAGCTATGTTGGCAGTGGAGAGTAGTGGTTGGGTGGGTTGAGTAGTTCTCCCCACATGGTGTGTTGGTTGGTATGGGTCGAGAGTAGCGGTTGGGTGGGTTGAGTAGCTTCCCCACAGATTGATATGGGTTTTTGCATGCATTCATGATTTATTATTGAAATGGGCCTTTGGGCCATAATGTTTACCGATATATGAAAGGCTTTGGCCCAGTGATATTGTATCTGAAAAGAGGCTAAGGCCAGTATCGATACACAAAGGCTTTGGCCCAGTTAATATTGTGATGGGATAGGGCTTAGGCCCGGTGGGCCTAAGCTAATTTGGACTCTAGATGGGATTCTTTTCACACTGAATTTACCAAACTCACCCCCTCTTCTTTCCATCCTTGCAGGTGAGCCTTAGACAGTAGACTTAGAGCTGGGAGGGATTTAGAGTGGCCACGAAAAATCGAACACTGGTTCATTTAGTTTTTCATTTTATTTATTACTTATTTCTTTCATTATTATTTCTATTTGGGTTGTAATAAGGCCGCTAAATTTATTTTTCCTATGGGTTTTTAACTATTAATTTTTACATTACTTAAAGTTGATTAGAATATATCTGCGTGAGTTTTCCTAAAAATCATTTCAACGTTTTCAAAACTCATCACACAAGGCAAATGAACAACAAAGTAAGTCTTTATAAAATTGACACCAATATATTTAACCGGGAATTTCTCTTAAAAACTCCAACAACAGTTTTACCAAATTCACCCTAAGATTGGTAACTAGATCACGTGATTAGGTATAGGTGATATGACACACCGGACTTGGCCGTAACGTGTTAGCCGGGTTTGGGGTGTTACAGCAAAGGCTTTCGACTTTTGAAGTCACGAATATTCAGTCCCCAACAATTGAGATGAAGGTGGGACGGCACAAGCAATGGAGAAAAAAGAAAATGATATTCGATTTAAGGCTTTACAAGAGAAGAAAAGAAAACACAAAAGGAAGAGGCGAGGTTTAGAACAGAAAAAGAGAAGGAGAATTCGGTAGAGCACTATAGTTGCCGAAATAGCATAAAGGGAATTCCAATTGTCGAAATAGCACAGAGGGAATTCGGCACCCCCTATTTATACACAAAATCGAAACCCTACCTACCTCCAAAGTCCCAATCGGCTCGAACTCTTCCCTATGTCATCTCCTCATTTTTCTCCCTGATAACTCCCCAATCATTTTCCTAAATTTTCTCTTTTGATCACTCTCATTAGAGTCCATTATTACACCACTTTCAACTTTCTAGAAGGCCAAAATTAAACTCCTAAAAAAATACTAAGCTAGGATTCAAACTTAGGATCTCCTTGCTAGCCCATAACGCCACCTTCCTATACCCTAAGTGGCATCACTCAGCCACTCCACCACAAGGCTCTTTTATGCCATTTTCCCCATCTTTATTTAAAAGCCCAACTACTCACTGCCTTGGTTCCTTTAATAATTAATTAAAAATTCCTTCACCTCAAAGTTCGAACCTAAAACTTCTCCAACACCCCTAGACACTCCAAATTTATTAAACCATTAAAGCCAACATGTCATTTGTCATTTCCTGGCTTCCTAAAAAAAATTTATGAGAACCAAAGCCCCAAGCCTAATTCATCTAGGCCCAAAATTCGGGGCGTGACAATTCTACCCCTTTAAAGAAATTTCGTCCTCGAAATTTCTAGCTAACTACTAATCGCACCACTCCAGTCACACCACTATGCTTTCATTGCGCACTCTGATTTTAATAACACTAACACACTTTATCCCAAATTGAACCCTTTTAAACCTCTTCTAGCGCTTATCATTGATTCTCGTATTATCTGAATTATGAATTTTTTGAAATTTTAGTTCATAGTTCCACTGTTTAAAGCATATGTCTTATGCAACTAACAATTTAAAAGTTGTTTCACAGTCGTAAATCCACTACAAGCTTAGGTTTCCTACGGGCTTTAGTCTCTAAGAACCTATTGTCTAAAGTAGCCCAATATCTAACTACAGTTCAGTAATTTAAACAAGTTCAGTAATAGAAAAACTTACTTGGCTCGATGTCGAGGGCTCGGTTAACCACATTTCAAGAATCCTGCAAAAACTTTTTAATCTATCTGTTTTAAAAACCCAAATTCTAAGGCCCATTTCATAACCCGAGCTTTGCAACTGGGCTCTGATACCACTAAATGTAACAACCCAGACCTAGCCCAAACATTATGGCCGAATCCAGTGATGTCACATGAAGGGATTATTCCCAAAAGGGCGTTGTTTAGTTAAAATTATGTTTAGTAGAAAATTTGCTTGGTTAAAAGCTTAAGTTTATGATTTAGAAACCCAAATGCTTGTAACTTCTTATATTATGATGAAAGCCCATTTTTTAAGAAAACGTCCTAATGTTTATGTTATTCAGAAAGCATGTTTAACTTTAGAAAATTCATTTCAGTTTGAGAATTCGGCAGGTGTAAACAATAATAAAACACAATTGAAAAGTCAAATTGGAGATAGAAGGCCTTATTAAATCCCAATGAAAAATAAAGTAATTAAAATAAAGCAATTTGAAACTAATAAAATCTTCTTGCAATGTGGCCACCTCCGAGTCCTCTCCCACGTCGAGCCATCTACTGAGGGTCACTTGAAACATTAAATAAAAAGGGAGTGAGTTTCAAAACTTAGTGTGTAGACCCTTGACAAATCAAATCATCATGCAAATTATCACATTGGGCCAAAGCCCTATCAATATCGGTGGTCTTGGGCCTTAGCCCACAATGACTTCATATCATATCGGTATCACATGAATGCAATGCTCCCATCCCAAATCCAACCCTGCGCTCAGTTTCCCTTTCAACCCCACACTTTTGTGGGGATATAAATATCAACCCACCCATCCCTACACTCTAGTGGTAGCACCAACAGCGGCACTACTCAATCATTGCAGCAAAGCTGCTAATCATATAATGGGCTTAAAGCCACCGGTGGATCCACGGTTGTCAAGAAACTATGCAATCCTCACATATCTTCCTCTGTACCATTAAACCCACCCAAGTGCAACATACATTTCATGAATGCAACATACACATTTCAACACATTAAGCACCTAGGGGTATTTTAGTCATTTCACTGCCCAAGGGTATTTTAGTAATTTTACCCTACAAGAGTGTTTAAGTAATTCTACCCTACAAGGGTATTTTAGTAGTTTTAACTTACAAAGGTATTTTCATCATCCTACCCTACAGGGGTGTTTTCGTAATTCTACCCTACAAGGGCATTTTCGTAATTTCTTAACATTTCTAGTTTTAGTTATGAACTTCAGCCCATCAACAAGTCCTTGCGGCTAAAGTGAACAGACACTATGCACCAGGTAGGATTCCCGAGAAGAGGAGGTGGGTCACTAGGACATCTTAAGTAGCAAGCTGCCCCTAGATCCAATCCTAGACATGCATATGCCCATTGCCACACTCTAACCTTGCAACTTGTCCACAGAAATGTTTGATTAATTAATTACGTTTTATGTTGTTTAAGAATTTATCAGAACTAAGCCTAGAGTCCATTAAAACCCTAGCAAGTCTACATGCTTCCTTAAAATCACATATGGCCCATTAAACCCAATCATGTCTATATGGCCCATTAGGCCTAATCACAAATATATGGCCCATCAGGCCCGATCATATTCAAATCATTCAACCATTCATACCAACTCATCATTTACCATCACTTATAAACTTTTGTCGATTTGGGCCCACGAGCCCGTTAGGCCCATTTAGCCTGTTCTGGCCCGGTTGGCCAAACAGTGGCCCGAGACCATGAGATCAATCTCTTAGCCCCGGTAGTCATATTGGTATCTCCACATGAATGTTCGCACGCTTGTGTGGTTGCCGGCGCCAACCTTTTAGCTTTTTGGCTTTTCAGTATTCCTGCTTTTTGGGATTTCAGCTTTTACCGATTTGTCGTGTGTGAAGTGTATGTACACACCTGGTAAATGAGATGTGTTACACTATCATCAACCATGAACCTACAACCAATACCAACCTCCAATCAATCACACACTTAACAACAATATTTACCAAAAATCGAAGCCTTACCATAACCTTACCGTGTGCCACCAGTCTTAATGGCCCTTCCTTAGCTACTACTCACGAATATCCCCTAGATTTGCATCAATCTTAATCGTTAAAGACAAAATAATAGATGACTTGTATCCACTTAAGTCACCCTTTCCCTTAATAAAGACTATTCGACCAACTTATCCCAAATTCAAGAACATATACCCTAAGTGGCGTCACTTAGCCACTCCACCACAAGGCTCTTTTATGCCATTTTCCCCATTTTTAGTTAAAAGCCCAACTACTTACTGCCCTGGTTCCTTTAATAATTAATTAAAAATTCTTTCACCTTAAAGTTCGAACCCAGAACTTCTCCAACACCCCTAGACACTCCAAATTTATTAAACCCTTAAAGCCAACATGTCATTTGTCATTTTCTTGCTTACTAAAAAAAAATTTATGAGACCCAAAGCCCAAAGCCCAATTCATCTAGGCCCAAAATTCGAGGCGTTACAAAACTAATTTTCATACTTGAGGAGCTCGAATACAAGCATTTTTAGTTATGTTTTCTTAGTTTAGTTTAAATCCAACAAAAGTGTATTTTGAGTCTTTTATTGACTTTAAGGGCCAAATTAGGCCTAAAGGCTGGCAAATATAGTTAATTTCTTTAGTATCGCAACACAACCAAAGAATGTCATGACACACCCATGAAGTTACCTTGAACCCGAGTATTTATTGCCTTCGATGTCGCAACACAAACATTAGGGTGTCGCGACATCGGTCCTGTACAACAATAATTAGGACTTAGGGGCGTTTTGGTCTGCTTAATGGAAATTAAACACAAGGACATTAGCTGATCAAGTTTGAGGATGATGGCTACCCTAATTCTATAAATAGGCTCATTTAGCACTCGTGAAGGACAACTTTTTCATACTTTAAGTTTTCTTTGTAACTTTAGTTTTCAGTTTTTCTTTCTTTTAGGATTTAGGTTTATTTTTATTTGTGTTCTTTGGAGAACGTAGTTTGTAAACGCGATAATGCTAGTGGATTTTTTATACTTCATCTATCAATTACAAATAGGATTATCTTAAACCTTGCTCTTGATTTGCTATTTATGTTTATCTTTGTCATCAAGTTTATTATGTTCATGAGATCCATGAGGAACTAATTTTCTTATGGGGATTAATGTGTGGAGGTATGATTAATTGTTTATTATGTAGTATTTTCTTAGCGAATCAACTGTTTGGGAGAAGAAGATCGAGAGATAAGTAGTTCTTGCTGACTCATTAGTTTTTTGAAGTCCTCTTTATTTAGGTTTTTGTTATATCTATTTTATTATCTAGGTTTGAACACCTTAGCCAAAAACTAGTCTGGATTGTGAGGTCAAGAGGTAAGTAGTTCCAACCGATCATTAGTTTAGTAGAAGATCGAGAGATCCTACTAGGGTAATGACTAGTTGATTAAGTAGAAACTTGAAATAAGAATTAGTTATGACCACTGAAGTGAGCTAATCACTTATGCCTAGAATTGATTAAGTTTCCTTTTTGTTTAGGTTTTTCTTATTTTTATTTCATTATTTATAAAAATCCAAAAATCTTTATCTTATGTTTTATCGTAATATAATTTGTTTAAAATACTAATTAGATCTATATGTGTTAAACTTAGAATTAATCTAGTAATTTGCCTCTATTGGGTATGATCCTCGGGGTACTCACCTATTAAGTTGTAAAACCAATATTACGGCCTAACTTGTATACTTGTGGTCAATGCCTCACTTTCATATCTTTTAGTTGCAGTTTTCACACTTTGGACGTTAGTACGTCCAGAGGCTGCCAAGTTGTAGGTGCCGTTGCCAGGGAGGCAACGTTACTAAATTGATTTTAATTTTATATTATAATAAAATAATTAGAAAATTAATAAATTATAGATACGAACTCTAAATTCTTTTATCCTGTCATTAATTTAATTTTACTAACACTCTTCTTTTCTTCAAAAGAATTCTTAGTCAGTACACTTGAAAAGAGGAAAGATTCTTGTAGAAGTAGCCACTAAAACCAATCATTGACGAAATCGATTACATATGGTCCTATGATGAAATAAATTATGATGATGAAATTTATAAAGAATGAGCCTAGAAGAATGGCAAATTTAGGAAAATCAGAGATTGTTAATGCTAGAAGTGATCCAAACCAGAGGTGCACTCTCAATAGACCTAAAAGACTGTGATAGGGGCATCGACGTAAATATCATTTGTCACTGATCAAAACAAACTCCGGTTGAAAGTGGAGATGAAGAGGAAAACCCAACAACAAGAGTTGTTAGGAAAGGTGGAATCTTGAGTAGTCAAGCAACTCTAAGCTGAGAGAATAATTAGAAGGAGCCTAGTGAGTTCAAAGAAGAAATAATGCTACAAAGGGTGTCCAACGTAAAATAGGATCAACAGGGGAACTGACAACTAATTCAGATACTGAATTTTCTCTTCTGACAACATCAGTTTCATCAAAATTAAAGGATAAACAACATCAAGCTCTAAATGATGAGGTAAGTGTCTCACCCCTATTTCAAACTTTTTGTGAGATTTTAACTTTTATGGAATCGATAGAGGATCACTAAAGCTTTCAAATCTTGTAGAATAAACTGGGAATTACATAAAGGAAGACTCATTCAACATGGATAAACTTTATAAAATAATGATCCTTAATCAAGCACCTTAGAAATTCAAAAACCTAAGGAATTTTACAATATTAATCATGTTAGGGACCATAAGTATTGATAAAATTTTGAGTAACTTAGAGGTTACTTTTAACCAAATGACCCTACCAATAAACACAGAGCTAAAGTTAAGGGAATTGGATGGTACCTACTTTTTAGTGTATGATTAAATCAACACTTAGTTAATACTACTATTGAAAGAAGGATTAATTGAACAACTTAAATATAAGATGTGGGATGAATACATAAATCTAGATTTTGAGGTAAATTTTAAAAAATCCCTAGTGTTGAAAGATATCTTAGGTACTACAAGGATTGTTAATAACTTTGAGAGGAGAAAAATTAAAAGTGTAAGTGAAACATATACAAGAATAATCCACAGAAATAGACCTATCAAAAGTATTTAGGACCACTAGGTTATAGAATACTTAAAAATGTGGCTAACCACTTCGATTTACGAAAGGTATTTTCTATGCTAAACGTAGGACGAAAAAGGAAAATCAAGGAGTGAGATAAATGAAGAAAATTCAAATGGCACGACAGATGTTGGACTAATACCGATAGAAATGAAATCAAAGAAGCGTCCACGTGTACACTAGCAGAGCTGACAGACAAATTCGAAAGCAAAACTTAACATTTTTTAACTAAATTAAAAAATTTATGTATACTATTGTATTGTGAACTAAGAAGTAGTTTAGAATATGGTTTTTATTTAAATTTTGCTCATTATAAACCAAAACACTTTGAGAAATGAGAATCGGGGATAAATTAGAGTTGGCCTCACAATACGACATCTTTGTGTCGCAACACTAATGATAGAATCCACAAACCAATCCAATTTGGCTGATGTCATGACACGACACCTTTGTGTCGTGACAAAGCAGACAGTATACACCAGGGTTCAAAAATTTCAAAGTGTTTCTATAACGCCCCAAATCCAACCTAGAAGTTAAGCCCGAATCAGCGTGTCACATTGAAGTGTTTTTCGAAAACCATGTTTTCATTGAAAACCCTTCTTGTTTAAATATTTGTGTAAAACCTCAGTTTGCGTTTGATCAATCCCTAATGTGGTTTATTAAAAATATTATTCCCTATTCAAGATGTTATTAATTATAAAATCTTAATCGTTGTGAAAGCTTAATTTAAAACAGATGTTGTTTTGGAAATATTCGTTTTTACCACTAGCAATTATAAAATCACAATAAAATCGCAAATTTAAAAATAATCCAGAAGTTATAAAAGCCTTATTACAACCCAATAAAAATAATTTAAAATAAGGTAAATAAATAAAACTACTGATCATTAAAACAAGTTGCAGTGTAGCTACCTCTGAGTCCCCTCCATCGTTGAGCCGCCTACTGAGAATCACCTGAAAAACAAAATTAAAAAGAAGGAGTGATTTTACAAAAACTCAGTGTGTACGTCCCTCGATAGACACATAACATGCATTAAACAATTTGGGCCTAAGCCCTATTCAATAACGGTGGTTTTTGGGCCTTAGCCCAAAGTGGCCTTGGTTGGGCCTAAGCCCATATCTTAACATACAGTAGCCTTAAGCCTTAGGCCTTAGCCCAAATCACAACAATATCAATGTGATTATGCAATATGCAATTTCCCATAACCAACCCTGTACACCCCCTTCCAACCCTACATTCCTGTGGGGGGATACTCAGCCCACCCATCCTTATACACCTGGTATGGCACCGGCTGCGGCACCACTTATCGTTGCAGCATAGCTGATCATATTCGGTATAGCACTAGTTGCGACACTACTTATCGGTGCAGCAAAGCTGCTTATATTCAGTGTAGCACCGGTTGTGGCACTACTTATCACTGCAGCAAAGCTACACGGTGGCTAAAAAGGCTGTGGTGGCTATAAAGCCTTTGGCGGCTAAAAAGCTTACGGTGGCAATAAAGCCTTCGGTGGATCCACAATCGTCAAGCGATAGTGCGACCCTTATATACACTTCCTCTAATCATAATCGAGGCCCATATGTAATATAATGATACATGAATGCAGTAGAACACATATAACATACATAAGTCTTACTCATAACACATAAGGGTATTTTAGTCATTTCATCCTACAAGAGTGTTTTGGGTGAATCCACAAACCAGGGGTATTTCGGTAATTTTACAAACTAAGGATTTTTTTGTAATTTTGTAAGTCAAGGTTATCTCAGTAATGTTGCCCTATAGGGGCACTTCAGTAGTTCTACCCTATACGTGTATTTCAGTAATTCTATCCTATAGGGGTATTTCAATAATTCTACCCTACAAGGGTATTTCAATAATTTCTTAACACTATGAATCTAATTACGTACCTTGTCCTGCCAACAAGTCCTTTTTGGCTAAAGTGAACAGATACTATGGACCAGGTAGGATTCTAGAGAAGAGGAGGTGAGTTATTAAGACCGCTTAAGTACCAAGCTCACCCTAGATCCAATCCTAGACATGCATATACCCATTGCCACACTTTAACCCTATGACTTGCCCATAGTTACGCTTAATTGGTTAAATAAGTTTTATGTCTGCTTAAAAAATTATTAGATACTAAGCCCAAAAGTCCATTACATAACCTTAACTAGTCCACACACATTCATATAACCCATTAGGCCCAATCACATTTATATGGCCCAACAGACCCAAATCTATTCCAAGCCATACAACCAACTTAATTAGCTCATTGCTTATTACCAATTTACCAATTTTTGCTTATTTGGGCCCACGAACCTGTCCGTCCATTTGGCCCATTCTGGCCCAATTGGCCAAAACGTGACCCAAGTCCATGAGATCGCTCATGGGGTCTCTGGTATCGTATCGATTACCCTCGCACGAGTGTTCGTGCACTTGCAAGACTACCGTAGCCAAACTTTCGGCTTTTTGGCATTTCAACTTTTTGGCATTTCGGCATTTCGAGATTTACTGATCTATTGTGTGTGTGAAGTGTGTGTACACACCTGATAGTAAAACGCGCTGCAAACTCCTTAGCCACAAACCTTGCGCAATTGAACCTAATCAAACTTTCACCGCTTGCTAGCCTCGATCGATTCCCAAATCAAACCCAAAGCACACTAGGAGTAATTTGGCAGAGACTTGAGAAAAAGATTTGATCCCACAATTAAGAAAAAGAGAGGAGATGTCAGTTTTGGTGTTTAGAAACAAAAACAAAGTTGGTGATGGCACAACAGGGGATTCGATCACATAGAAGAGGAGAACATTCGACATAAAATAAGAATATAAATAGGCTAATTGGTTTAATATCCAATCGGCCAAGGTTAAGGAACGAGGAAAAGAATGATGAAGCAACAAGGAAATTGAGAGGAGAAGGTTTCAGCAAAGGTAATAAAGAAAGAGAGAATTCGGCAATACCCCTTAAGAACCAACAATGAAAATTCGTAATACCCCCTAAAAGACCCAAAAATGACACTCATTTACTCCCCTAAGCCGAATTTACACATTCTTTACTTCCCAAATCGGCACCAACTCTTCACACACCCTATCTCCTAATTTTCCTCCAGGATATTCTCCCCTTATCATGCTATTAATCTCTTCCTTGAATTCTCTCCTTCAGAGTTCAACTCCAATGGCACTACTAGCCGTCCATAGCGTCAAAATTAAATCGCCAAATATTACCATGCTAGCATTCGAACCTAGGATCCCCTTGCTAGCTAATGATGCCACCACCCTACTCCTTAAGTGGCGCTACTTAGCCACTACGCCACAACCTCACTTGTGTCCTATTTCTTCTCTATTTATTTAAAGGTCATAACTCCTAGGGTCAGGGTTCCCTAAAGGCTGAAAAACAAAAATTTTCCTAACCCAAAATTCGAACTCAGGATTTCATAGAGACCCCTAAATACTTCAAAATCACTAGCCCAACCATTCTAACATGCAATTTATGCCGTTATCTTACTCCCAAAAATTTTAAATGCACCCACGCCTGAGTCCCAATTCTTCTAGGCCCAAAATCAGGGAGTTATAACTCTACCCCCTTAAAGAAATTTCGTCCTCGAAATTTCCAACTATCTACTAGATACTCAATACAGGTTACACCATTATGCTTCTGCTGCGCAGTCTGATCCAAATAATTTAATCACGTATCCAGAATATCTCATTTAAACAAAATACACAGAATAAATACAAACTTCAATTCTAAATATCTAAGGGATCACAGTATCTCTATCTACAATAGTTCAATAAATTAAAGTGTTAAGGGTACTTACTTGGCTCGACGAAGGAGACTCGGTGTGCCACACATTAAAAACCTTCATAACACTTTAGTCCTTTCAAAAATAACTTTTAAACCCAAATAATAAGGTCCATTTCACAGCTCGAGCTTTGCAACCGGGCTCTGATACCACTAAATATAACACTCTAAACCTGACCTAGAAGTTAGACTCAAATCCAGCGTGTCACATTGAAGTGTTTTTCGAAAACCAAGTTTTCATTGAAAACCCTTCTTGTTTAAATATTTGTGTAAAACCTTAGTTTGCGTTTGATCAATTCCTAATGTGGTTTATTAAAAAGATTATTCCCTATTAAAGACTTTATTAATTATAAAATCTTAATCATTGGGAAAGCTTAATTTAAAACAGATGTTGTTTTGGAAACACCCGTTTTTACCACTAGCAATTAGAAAATCACAACAAAATCCCAAATTTAAAAGTAATCCAGAAGTTATAAAAGCCTTTTTACAACCCAATAAAATAATTTAAAATAAGGTAAATAAATAAAACTATTGATCATTAAAACAAGTTGTAGTGTAGCCACCTCTGAGTCTCCTCCATCGTCGAGCCGCCTACTGAGGGTCACCTCAAAAAAATTAAAAAGAGGGAGTGAGTTTACGAAAACTCAGTGTGTACGTCCCTCGACAGACACATAACATGCATTAAAAATTTGGGCCTAAGCCCTATTCAATAACGGTGGCCTTTGGGCCTTAGCCCATAGTGGCCTCGGTTGGGCCTGGGCCCATATCTCAACATACAGTGGCCTTAGGCCTTAGGCCTTCGCCCAAATCACAACAATATCAATATGGTTATGCAATGTCCAGTTTCCCATAACCAACCCTGTACACTCCCTTCCAACCCTACACTATTGTGGGGAGATACTCAACCCACCCATCCTTATACACCCGGTGTGGCACCAGTTGCGGCAGCACTTATCGTTGCAACATAGCTGCTCATATTCGGTGTAGCACCGATTCCGGCACTACTTATCGGTGCAGCAAAGCTGCTTATATTCGGTGTAGCACTGGTTACGGCACTACTTATCGATGTAGCAAAGCTGCTCAGTGGCTAAAAAGACTGCGGTGGCTATAAAGCCTTCGGTGGATCCAAAGTCATCTAGCGACCGTGCGGCCCTTATATACACTTCCTCCAATCATAATCCCGGCCCATATGCAGTATAATGATACATGAATGCAACAGAAAACATATAACATACATAAGCCTTACTCATAACAATAAGGGTATTTTAGTCATTTCATCCTACCAGAGTGTTTTGGTTGAATCTGTAAACCATGGGTATTTCGGTAATTATGCAAACTAAGGGTTTTTCTGTAATTTTGTAGGTCAAGGTTATCTCAGTAATGTTGCCCTACAGGGGTACTTCAGTAGTTCTACCCTACAGAGGTATTTCAGTAATTCTACCTTACAGGGGTATTTCAGTAATTTCTCAACACTATGGGTCTAATTACGCACTTGACCCATCAACAAGTCGTCGTTGGTTAAAGTGAACATATACTATGCACCAGGTAGGATTCCAAAGAAAAGGAGGTGTGTCATTAAAACCTCTTAAGTACCGAGCTCTCGCTGGATCCAATCCTAGACATGCATATACCCATTGCCACACTTTAACCCTATGACTTGCCCACAGTTACACCTAATTGGTTAATTAAGTTTTATATCTGCTTAAACGATTATTAGATACTAAGCCCAAAAGTCCATTACATAACCCTACCCAGTCCACATACATTCATATAGCCCATTAGGCCCAATCACATTTATATGGCCCACTAGGCCCAGTCACATTTATACGGCCCAACAGGCCCAAATCTATTCCAAGCCATACAACCAATTTAATCAGCTCGTCGCTTATTACCAATTTACCAATTTTTACTAATTTGGGCCCACGAGCCCGTCGGCCCATTCGGCCCAGTTGGCCAAAACGTGACCCAAGTCCATGAGATCACTCATAAAATCTCTGGTATCGTATCGATTACCCACTCACGAGTGTTCACGCACTCGTAAGACTATCATAGCCAAACTTTTATCTTTTCAGCATTTTAACTTTTTGGCATTTCGACATTTCGGGATTTGCTGATCTATTGTGTGTGTGAAGTGTGTGTACACACCTGATAGAAAAATGCGCTGTGAACTCCATAGCCACGAACCTTGTGTGATTGAACCTAATCAAACTTTCACCGTTTGTTAGCCCTAATTGATTCCCAGATCAAACCCCAAGCAAACTAGGAGTAATTCGGCAGAGACTTGAGAAAAAAGATTCAATCCCACAATTAAGAAGAAAGAGAGGAGATGTCAGTTTTGGTGTTTAGAAACAAAAACAAAGTTGGTGATGTAACACCCTTATACCCGAGACCGTCGCCGGAATCAAGTATTAAGCGTTACCTAACTTAAGAAGACCTTTACAGAACTTAATCGGAAACAAATACAGAATTTCATGCAAATCAGATCAGAATCATTCTTATTGAGGATTTTCAGACATGTTACAGACATCTCTAATGATTAGGATTCGAATCCTATCAATTCAATTGCCTGAAAAATTTCTCACTTTCGAAACTACGTCACACGCCCGTGTGACACAAAGCACGGCCGTGTGTTAAGGCCGTGTGGCCTTCACACGCCCATGTCCGAAGACCGTGGTCGAATCTGTCAAATTTGACACGGCTACTTCATACGCCCGTTTAGAGGCCGTGTACCCCACACGGTTGAGATACACGGCCGTGTCTCGAGCCCGTGTGGCAACCAAAGTTTAAAATTAAGGTACAGGGGAGGCACGGTCTAGTGGCACGCCCGTAAGGTCAGGCTGTGTATCGCCCACGGCTTAGGCATGCCCGTGCCACATACCTGTGGAGCATTCTGCCAAATCCCACATGGCCATGACACACGCCCGTGTGCCATGCCATGCAGGCCATTCAGGCTATATGCCAAGCCTTAACCTCCCTAACATGCAACCATTTTCAGATACAACCAATACGACCAATACTTTACTTATACCAATATTAAGAACATAGAACTTATAGATTTACAAAATAACTATATATATCTATAAATCTTCTATACATACCATAAACTAAAATACACCAAAACATAATATACCGATGAAATTTAACAGTGTGAAGCATACTCCAACGCCTCGGCTCCCATTCCCACGATCTTGATATACTGAGGAAGAAAGAAAGGAATAGAGTAAGCTATAATAGCTTAGTAAGTCATATGAAAATTCATAGCAATGTAACAATTCAATGAATCGTTTACTTTAACATAGCCAATATCAACTCATATCACTACTTCTTTAACTTACTCCGTTTGTTACATTTCATATAACAATCATATGCACGTTTAATCGTACCAAATTCAATGTACAGAACTATTTCGCTTTACCTGCAGAACACTTTGTTACAGAACGGTTAATCTAATCCCATTGAGCAATGTCGGAATATAACCAGATATGCAGAGGTTAGCACCAAAGTGCCTCACAGATATATGGCCGGAGCCAACACAGAGATATGGAAAAAGCCATCAGATCGTGTAGTCGAAGCCACCAGAATATGTAGCCGAAGCTACCAGAGTATGTAGCCGAAGCTACCAGAATATGTAACCGAAGCTACCAGAGTATGTAGCAAAAGCTACTGTCAGAAACAGAACAGAAGTTACCACGGGTCTGCTCGCAGAAGCTGACAGGTGTCTGCAACACATGCTAGACCACCTAGCACCTAGGAACTGTATCAGACAGAATCAGAACCCTCTAGTGACAATGTCACTTATATCTATGTTTATTCCGACTTGCTCAATAGGGATCGTACAGATAATTTATCATTATCACGATTTTTTAGATATATCAAATATTTAATCGAAATTCACAGAATATACATATTTTCCACGAAAACGGAAGTACATCAATTTCCATTCATTTCATAACTCAAAATCATTACCATCATGCAATCGTAAACGAACAATTATTCGGATAATTTCAGAAGTATATCCAGCAACCAATCAAAATTTTAGGTATTTACCTTAATTCCACATTTACGGATATACATACGGTTTTCGATTGTTTCATGATTCACATATTTATATAGTCACACGATTATGAACAAATAATTATATTTTATTATAATATGCTAGAATTCACATACAACTTACCTGAATCACCATCAAATTAATTTCTCAAGATTTAGTCGAGAATTCTCTTTTTTCCCCGTTCTTGGGCTTATCACACCTTTCTTGGTCTAGATTAATACACAAAATATCAATTGTCAAATAATTATTCAATTTCGGACATAATTCACATTTGGGTAATTTTCAAATTTACCCCTTAACTTTTCAATAATTACAAATTAGTCCCTTAGACTCCAACTTTCATTTTCTATATTCCATGGGCTTATTTAGCCCATTTTCACAACAATGACACTCAATTTACTAATAATTAACACATTTAAGAACAATTTATAGACTTTACAAATTAATCCCTTTTTACAAAAATTCATCCAATTTTAATCCCAAAAACATGCATATAATCCTCTAATCTTTCATTATCTACCATTAATCAATCAAATACACACTTAACACAAATGGGTATATTTTTTTAACCCCAAAATCTCTTAAAAATAATGGTAGAATCATGAAATTAAGACTCAAATAATCATAAAAATACGAAAATAACTAAAAACAGGGCAAGATTGCACTTACAAATGAGCATGGAAAGCAAAGGAACCTTAGCCATGGAGAAGAAGAAGAATCGGCAGCATGGAGAAGAGAATGAGCAGATTTTTGGTTTAAAATTTGTCTTTTATGACTAAAAACACCCAAATGACCAATTTGCCCTTCATGCTATAACTCATAAACATTTCTAGAATTAACCTTTTATGTCCATGACACTATTTGATGGTCTAATTGCAACATAAAGACCTCCAATTCAAACCCCCATTTCAATTGGGTACTTAAACTCTATACCTTACATTTTGCAACTAATGCAATTTAGTTCCAAACATAAAATTAGACACTAAATCAATAAAATTTTCAAACAATATTTTCACATCAAATATCAATAAATCAGATTTTATCAAAAAGTCACAAAATTCAAAATTTTACACTTCGAATTTGTGGTTACAAAACCACTATTCCGACTAAGCCCTATTTCAGGCTGTTACAACTCTCCCCCCTTTAGGGATTTTCGTCCCCGAAAATCTTATCAGAAGCAAATAATTTCGAATCTGAGAGACCTTTTTTTTTATAGTTTCTCGAAATCGTAAATCTCAACTCGCCATCAGAATCTCTTTTTACCAACAAGCTGAAACCTCAGTTTACAATCTAAAATCACATCACGAATACTTCGACCACTTTATCAGATAAACTTTATACATATCTTTTCTTGTTAAAAGATCAATCATAATTTTCATGACCCTTTTCCTTCCAAAGAAGTCAACAACAATTTCTCATTGATTTAGATAAAAACTTTCTATCTCATACCCATTTCGATAATACCACTGACTAGTTTCATTCCTAATAAAATAAATTTCTAACTCATCTGAATATATATCTCGGATCAGGACAATAATAACATCAACAGAATTCTTATACTTTTAAAATTTCAATGTCAAATAATAGTTGCTCTTTGGCTATCACATTCCGATGCACATCCTTATTACTCAATTTCATCAAAAGAACCTTGTTTTAATGCTTAATACACTGAACTCAGACTTTCTTTCAATAAAATCAGTCCATAACTACATAAAACCTTTCAGCATCCTAGTCTGACCATTCTGTCTCATACATTAAGTCTCTTCTGTGACGTTTAGTACTATTCACTCTAAGTCGGAAAGTAGACTAAGTTCTCACTATATGCTCGGAATTATCAGATTCAATTAAGGGAAAAAAAATCACTACACAATTCGAACTTGAGCTTATACTTTTCACGAGAATCAGAGAGCTCCAGATAGATATATACATAATCAGAACGAATATAGCCATTTCAGACCAGCGAAGAAAATATTTCAGAAATGAATCAGGATAGCAATATTCCAGGATTCATACAAAAAGATTAATAATACGTAGACCAGAATACCGAAATTCAAAATACACTGTTATACCAAAAATCCGAAAATAGAATTTCTAACGATAAAATAGTGTTTCAGAAAATGCCAGAAAAAAATCATAATTGATAATCTTGAAGTCTTCTTTCAAAATCACAAAGTAAATCCCCGATTTCTAATAAACACCACTGACAAAGATGTTCCGTGCAGCCTCACAGTATCAGAAATGTAAAACTTGACTAATCAATGAGTAAGCAATTAGGTCATACCGGAATATCACAGACTGATTCCATCAATTTATCACTATATTCCATATCAAATTTTTCTTTCTCAAAAATAGAGGCAACCCAAAACAACACTTATAATTATTGAATCCCGCCTTATTTAGAAATCATGATCGGTCGTAACAAACCAGATGACACAAAATGTTTAGCTTAAATTTTTCTAACAGATCAAACACTTCATAACAAAATTAGAAATATTCCTTTTTGTGCTTCTCGGATGTACAGAAAATCCATACTATAAGCTTCATTCTAAATCATACAAATTAATTTTGAGCTTCTTAAAATATAAAACCTATCTTTGAACTGCAGTCGATCATAACATTTACTCGAATTTCAAAATCAGAATCACATAAAGTTCATTTTGCTAACAATAAGTATTTTAAACTCCTTGCATATAGTTCTAACTACACAGAATTACTAGATATTTCTAAAATCTCTTTCATCGGAACACACTTCGAACTAAACAATGTTACATAACTGGAATTCATAAATCCTTTGTTCAACTCAGACTGAATCAGAACTAACACTTTGGTTAAAAGTATCCCTGTACAAAAGAAAACTTTTATAGTCTGACAAACTTAAATTACCACAACATTTCTCAGATAGGATTGCTCTGATAAAAGTACTACTGTGTCAAATCCTTAATAACACTGACTCTTCAGTCCGTACGTATACAAATAAAAAATTTATATCTCCAGTACCATGGATAAACTTCATCATATGAAATTCAATTATCCTTTCACTTGAATCACATCAAATTAGACTACATTTCGAATCGGCCCTTTTTACCTATACCGTTCCTTCTTGTTATAAGGTAACCCAGACTTATCATTTTACAGAAATCACAACCACTAAATTGGGAGTCATAGAATCATAATCATACTGATGTCTTAACCGTAGTAATAAACAATATCTCAATTTCCTTATAAAGTATTTGAACACAGAAGAAAGTCAATTATAACTCAAACAGAAATCAATGCAGAAATACAACTTCTGTAGCTTAGATGAAGGTACCACTATATTCTTATCCTTTGAACCAGAATTTATAATCATCATAGACATAATTATCCTGTCAAATAGAGGTCTCTTGCAAATATTCACATGATATCGTAAGAAAGTCAACATAATAGAGTTTCGACGTCTGAAGTTACACCAATATCAGAGGATTACAACCCATATAAGATTCAGAAAGAACAGCATCACTCCTAAGTATAGGATTTCATAGTAACAAAAGTAGCATAACCCCCACATATTTTCAACAGAACAATATCTAGAAGAAACGGATCATTAGTCACATGCAATTTGTCTGTTGACTCCCATATTCGTATAGTAGCACTGAATATCATAGAGAGAGACGAAGTAATATCAGTCATAACCCAAACAGAACACATATACCTCTGAAGATAAACATATACAGAAAATATACAAGAGGAATTACAAGAATTATCTATCTATCACCTCCTCACTCAGTCATTAATATAGTTGGAACATATTCTCCTCATTAAATAGGTCATTTAATCGAAATTAACTTCTTTCAATAATAATAACTTTGCATAAACTGAATCGTCTTCAGAATTACTCCATACCTCTTTTAATACTACTTTCATTCAAGCCTTATGTAAAGTCTCAAATTCAACCCATAAACAATTGAACATATCATATTCTATCGTAGATAGTCAATTCATTTCGGATTTCACATTCATAACACATTCTCTAACATTTCTTTACAGTCGAACACTATTCAACAGGAGTAGAGAATAATCTCATACAAACTTTTTCCTCAGATTCATTCCAATCACCGTACAATAAAATCTCAAAGAGAAAAAATACAATTATGCTGATTATAAACAAATCAGAATGACTATACCATCATTTAACAGCAGAGTCAAATAACATTCTCATTCTATAACACATTCGTCAAAGAAGGAACAATCATATAAGTATTTCTGCGAATAGGGAACATAAAACATCCAGTAGGGACCAATGTACTCTATTTCACCCACAAATATTCAATTCAGATATCTATCCCATTCACTTGTCATCATAAATGCCATTTTATTTCCAATTTCATTCATTAACGAAAACGACTCTGAAAGATTTCGCAACAAACATACATTTTAACATCTAGTTGAATTAGTTTACCAGAACTAATTATTCTTCCATTCTTAATAACAAATAACGAACATTCAGTCTGGAAATCCCTCAAAACATGCTACTATACTTTCCAATTTCAACTTATTACAAAACCACTCTAAATTTATTTTCCAGAATCACTAGTCCACAACCGATTTCTTTTATCTCCCTTATGCAGGCTCATTCACATTTTATTTCATCAAAACCTCATTATCAAAATATCACTGATGAGGAGGTGAGGTCGTTAAGCCTCAAAGGGGACTCACACATTCATTTACACATGTAACTTAATACTTATCACATTGACACAATTCGCTTTACACAGTCTCATATACACATCTTTTCATACCTTTCCAGAATCGAACATATCACAAACACATAAAATCATTTCAATGACATTTTCAGTCAATCAATAATAAATCAGAAAGAAAACATTACCACAACTTTAACAGAATCGTTCATGGGAGCCGGAGCATATCACACTGTCACACTTTACTTATGGCATGTATAGACAGACTATCACACTCGTTACATTAGTCCAAGAATCACCTAAACCGTGCTCTGATACCAATTAAAATGTAACACCCTTATACCCGAGACCGTCGCCGGAATCAAGTATTAAGCGTTACCTGACTTAAGAAGACCTTTACAGAACTTAATCGGAAACAAATACAGAATTTCATGCAAATCAGATCAGAATCATTCTTATTGAGGATTTTCAGACATGTTACAGACATCTCTAATGATTAGGATTCGAATCCTATCAATTCAATTGCCTGAAAAATTTCTCACTTTCGAAACTACGTCACACGCCCGTGTGACACAAAGCACGGCCGTGTGTTAAGGCCGTGTGGCCTTCACACGCCCATGTCCGAAGACCGTGGTCGAATCTGTCAAATTTGACACGGCTACTTCATACGCCCGTTTAGAGGCCGTGTACCCCACACGGTTGAGATACACGGCCGTGTCTCGAGCCCGTGTGGCAACCAAAGTTTAAAATTAAGGTACAGGGGAGGCACGGTCTAGTGGCACGCCCGTAAGGTCAGGCCGTGTATCGCCCACGGCTTAGGCATGCCCGTGCCACATACCTGTGGAGCATTCTGCCAAATCCCACATGGCCATGACACACGCCCGTGTGCCATGCCATGCAGGCCATTCAGGCTATATGCCAAGCCTTAACCTCCCTAACATGCAACTATTTTCAGATACAACCAATACGACCAATACTTTACTTATACCAATATTAAGAACATAGAACTTATAGATTTACAAAATAACTATATATATCTATAAATCTTCTATACATACCATAAACTAAAATACACCAAAACATAATATACCGATGAAATTTAACAGTGTGAAGCATACTCCAACGCCTCGGCTCCCATTCCCACGATCTTGATATACTGAGGAAGAAAGAAAGGAATAGAGTAAGCTATAATAGCTTAGTAAGTCATATGAAAAGTCATAGCAATGTAACAATTCAATGAATCGTTTACTTTAACATAGCCAATATCAACTCATATCACTACTTCTTTAACTTACTCCGTTTGTTACATTTCATATAACAATCATATGCACGTTTAATCGTACCAAATTCAATGTACAGAACTATTTCGCTTTACCTGCAGAACACTTTGTTACAGAACGGTTAATCTAATCCCATTGAGCAATGTCGGAATATAACCAGATATGCAGAGGTTAGCACCAAAGTGCCTCACAGATATATGGCCGGAGCCAACACAGAGATATGGAAAAAGCCATCAGATCGTGTAGTCGAAGCCACCAGAATATGTAGCCGAAGCTACCAGAGTATGTAGCCGAAGCTACCAGAATATGTAACCGAAGCTACCAGAGTATGTAGCAAAAGCTACTGTCAGAAACAGAACAGAAGTTACCACGGGTCTGCTCGCAGAAGCTGACAGGTGTCCGCAACACATGCTAGACCACCTAGCACCTAGGAACTGTATCAGACAGAATCAGAACCCTCTAGTGACAATGTCACTTATATCTATGTTTATTCCGACTTGCTCAATAGGGATCGTACAGATAATTTATCATTATCACGATTTTTCAGATATATCAAATATTTAATCGAAATTCACAGAATATACATATTTTCCACGAAAACGGAAGTACATCAATTTCCATTCATTTCATAACTCAAAATCATTACCATCATGCAATCGTAAACGAACAATTATTCGGATAATTTCAGAAGTATATCCAGCAACCAATCAAAATTTCAGGTATTTACCTTAATTCCACATTTACGGATATACATACGGTTTTCGATTGTTTCATGATTCACATATTTATATAGTCACACGATTATGAACAAATAATTATATTTTATTATAATATGCTAGAATTCACATACAACTTACCTGAATCACCATCAAATTAATTTCTCAAGATTTAGTCGAGAATTCTCTTTTTTCCCCGTTCTTGGGCTTATCACACCTTTCTTGGTCTAGATTAATACACAAAATATCAATTGTCAAATAATTATTCAATTTCGGACATAATTCACATTTGGGTAATTTTCAAATTTACCCCTTAACTTTTCAATAATTACAAATTAGTCCCTTAGACTCCAACTTTCATTTTCTATATTCCATGGGCTTATTTAGCCCATTTTCACAACAATGACACTCAATTTACTAATAATTAACACATTTAAGAACAATTTATAGACTTTACAAATTAATCCCTTTTTACAAAAATTCATCCAATTTTAATCCCAAAAACATGCATATAATCCTCTAATCTTTCATTATCTACCATTAATCAATCAAATACACACTTAACACAAATGGGTATATTTTTTTAACCCCAAAATCTCTTAAAAATAATGGTAGAATCATGAAATTAAGACTCAAATAATCATAAAAATACGAAAATAACTAAAAACAGGGCAAGATTGCACTTACAAATGAGCATGGAAAGCAAAGGAACCTTAGCCATGGAGAAGAAGAAGAATCGGCAGCATGGAGAAGAGAATGAGCAGATTTTTGGTTTAAAATTTGTCTTTTATGACTAAAAACACCCAAATGACCAATTTGCCCTTCATGCTATAACTCATAAACATTTCTAGAATTAACCTTTTATGTCCATGACACTATTTGATGGTCTAATTGCAACATAAAGACCTCCAATTCAAACCCCCATTTCAATTGGGTACTTAAACTCTATACCTTACATTTTGCAACTAATGCAATTTAGTTCCAAACATAAAATTAGACACTAAATCAATAAAATTTTCAAACAATATTTTCACATCAAATATCAATAAATCAGATTTTATCAAAAAGTCACAAAATTCAAAATTTTACACTTCGAATTTGTGGTTACAAAACTACTATTCCGACTAAGCCCTATTTCAGGCTGTTACAGGTGATGGCATAACAGGGGATTTGACCATATAGAAGAGGAGAACATTCGGCACAAAATAAGAAAAGAAATCGGCTAATTGGTTTAGTACCCAATCAGCCAAGGTTAAGGAACAAGGAAAAGAATGATGAAGCAACAAAGAAATTGAAAGGAGAAGGCTTCGGCAAAGGCAATAAAGAAAGAGAGAATTTGGCAATACCCCTTAAGAACCAATAATGAAAATTCGTAATACCCCCTAAAAGACCCAAAAATGACACTTATTTACTCCTCTAAGTCGAATTTACACACTCCTCACTTCCAAAATCGGCACCAACTCTTCACACACCCCATCTCCTAATTTTCCTCCAAAATATTCTCCCCTTATCACTCTATTAATCTCTTCCTTGAATTTCTCTCCTTCAGAGTTCAACTCCAATGCCATTATTAGCCGTCCATAGCGTAAAAATTAAATCGCCAAATATTACCATGCTAGCACTCAAACCTAGGATCCCGTTGCTAGCTAATGACGCCACCAACCTACTCCCTAAGTGGCGCCACTTAGCCACTATACCACAACCTCACTTGTGTCCTATTTCTTCTCCATTTATTTAAAGGTCATAACTCTTAGGGTCAGGGTTCCCTAAAGGCTGAAAAAAAAAATTTTCCTAACCCAAAATTCGAACTCAGGACTTCATAGAGACCCCTAAATACTTCAAAATCACTAGCCCAACCATTCTAACATGCAATTTATGCCGTTATCATACTCTCGAAAATTTTAAACACACCCACGCCTGAGGCCCAATTCTTTTAGGCCCAAAATCAGGGCGTTATAGATTCACGACATCCAACCCCATTGTCGTAACATTGGTAAACTGACAGGGGAGTCGTGACATGGAAGCCTTTTATCGCAACATCTTTGAAATTTTTTACAGGGTTGACTCGACGCGCAAACCAACATTTTTGAACTTAATTTACCAGGTTTTTAACGTTTAAACCCTATTTTAAACCTAAAAACATATTAAGTCTACATCCAAACTCATCTTAACCTTTTAATCCTCCCCAAAACCCTTAAATTTCATAAACCCCGAAGCCCTCCCTTTCATTAAAATCCCTCTTTGATTTTCTACTGCAATCCTTTTCTTCTTCTTGTGTTTTCATTTGGTGCAGGTCATATTACACAAGGCAACTACAACAAAGTTCTTCAGGGAATCTATAACAATGAATTGAGGTTAAGGGTTCTTAACTCGGTTTTACTATTTCATTAAATATTGCCAAATCTCTATTAGTTATTCTAGTTTTAAATATCAAATATGCCTCCTAGGAAATCAAGAAAGACTATGATACAAGAACCACTAGTGATTTTAAACCCCTTAAAATTTCAAAACCCAATGCTAAGAATTATTTTCTCGATTTATAAGGAAAAAATTCAAAAAAGGGGTTCGAGCCGTTGATGGTTCTGTGCAATATTTGGACATTAGTCTGGTATCATTGAAGCGATTTTGTGTCACTTCTAAAGAAAATATGGTTATCCTGATAGTTTAAGAGTTCTATGCCTCTTTTAGAGAGTAAGTGATGAGGAGACCGTATGATGAAATATGGGAAACTGTTACGATAAGAGGTAAGGAAGTATGGGTTACTCCTCAAGAAATATGTGAATTTTATAATGCCTCATATTATGCAAATGACTTCCTAGATAATACTGATCTAAACACATTTAGGAACATAGAAATCGATGACATTGTAAAATATTTAACTTAATGAAGAGGCATATGGAACCATAGCCTGGATACTAAATTATCGACTAATTTGAATCAGGCAATTATGTTCTCGGTAGCTAAGATGTGGATGCAACTTATTTGTTCTAGAATAACACTTGTATTGAATGTCTCTAATAACGAAAAAAATGGAATGAAGCACCCACCAATAGGTTTAAGTAATGTCACGATCAATTAGGTAACTTCTCTCATTATCTTTTCTAGACTACACATTGAGGACAATGTGTTCTCTAAAGTGTAGGGGTAACATAGGAAACTTGTTTTTATTTTCATGTTTTCCTTTTATTTTTTATTGTCAAATCTATGCTTGAGCTTGTAGAAATACAAGTGATTAGTTAGGAGTATGTATATAGGTTGATTATGTTTTCTATAAATTTGGCATGATAGTACGTGACTTTAAATTTTTTATTATTAGACTACTAAGTTCTATATATTACACTGTAACAAGGTAGTGAGTAATTGAATATACCAAATGATATAGAGAATACAGGGAAATAAGCATGCTAGCATGTATGATAAATAATTGAATTTATGATCGTTTGATTGATTAAATTTGTGAATATTGAGATACTTAGAGATGACTTAAGGTATTGTTTAGAATACACCTAGAGCCAAAAGGCTAACATTTTTATCAATCTTTAGTACCTATTTTGAGCCAGAAAGCACTTCTTGATGAACTGTAACACCCCTACCCCGTTTCCATCGTCAGATCAGGGTTACAAAGATTATAGAACAATTTAGAACATTTAAAATAAAAATAAACAACTATACAAATTATCTAATAACATTTAATAACTCAATTTCATTAAGTAAGAAATACATTTATGAAACTTAAGTTGAACCTACGGGGTCCTAAAAATAATTTGAAGACAATCAAGGGTCATTTTGAAACAAAACAGAAAGATTTGGGAAAAATTGGAAAACAGGGGTCACATGGTCGTGTGATAGAGCCCAGACCATGTGAGTACTCGAAGTACGGATACACGGCTTGTCCCAATTCAAGTGTCTGCCCCATGTAGGTATTCAAAATAGGGCCAAACGAGTATGTTGGGGGTTGTGTACCAAACCGTGTGCATATTCGAATTATGGCCATCTGGCCGTGTCATAGGCTATGTGCTGGCCCATATGTGTATTCGATGTTAGGTCACACGGCTGTGCCATAGGCTATGTACCAGACTGTGTTACATACTAACTTGAGACACATAGCGTGTCGCAGATCGTGTGACTCCTGCACTTAAAAAAATAATGACACACAATTGTATGGGTTGGCCATGTAACACCCCTAACCCGTATCCGTCGTCAGATTAGGGTTACAAGGCATTACAGATCAGAAGACAGATCAGACTAGTCATTTCTTAAACATACTCGTAAACTAAGCATTTCAACTGATGAATAACCAAATTATATACTAAACAAAATAAAGCCAAATCATTAAACTATGAATTTAAAATTTGATTGAACGAATATGCTAAATGCCAATTGCACATCATGCAAAAATTAATACTATTCATTTGGTAATTTCTTAAAACCATAGTCGAATATAAGGTCATCCTATACTTGTGAATCCAATTGTTAATACTTGTAACCAAAGTCAAGTTAACAACAGTGAACGTTTACCAAAAGAACAGCCACATAATTTCATCAAAACATACATTCATACTTAGCAATTAGGCAAGCCATTTTTGCATGGCTAGAATATATACAAATTCAAAATATAACTGGATTCAAAAGAGGATTAAGCCTATACATGCCATCTTTCAAAATATAAAGTTTCAAAAGTACCAAAACAGTGACAATAGTGTGGATGACTTTGGACTTGAAATCCCGAGCTTGTAGCTTCCAACCAAGATCTATAAAAAAGAATAGAACACAGATATTCACAGTAAGCAATTAGGCTTAGTAAGTCTTAAGTAATTTAAACAAATTAACTTATTTAAGCACATTAATCGCATATAACATAATCTAAATGTATCATCAATTGGCCGAATATACATAGCCACATTGTACACATTTTCATTGACTTATCAATTCTTTTAAAATTTGAATTCGCATAATCACATCATCTAAATACCTCAATGTCATTCTTTGATTCAACTTAATAGAGTAAATTTAAGGTACCACATCCACATATAATTTCAATGATCGTAATCACACATACAACATATACTTCTATGCATATAATTCCACCATAACCGAATATATATATATTCACAACCACTTCTCATATACTTTTCATTTCACCTTCATAATTCAATTCACATTATCCTCATATGCACAAATGATTTATACGTACCTGGACAATTTCATTTAGCGAACGAATTCAGATGCCGTATAGCACAAATCTCATAATCTTAGACTTTTATTATTTCACTGGCAATTTGCCTGCTGGGTATAAACCCGAACTTATCACCGGCACAAGCCTGCTAGACCTTTAGGTCCGATACTCATTCATCGGCATTTATGCCTGCTAGGCTAGAAGCCTAATAATAAACACTAGCTTACAGCTTGCTAGGTCATAGAACCGAATGCCACAGCACAATAGCCAAATACATTAAATTTCAGATACCTTAAAACATATACTTCTAATTCCCACATGATATAAACATATCATGAAAATTAATGCATCATTCGAACATTGCACATAGCAATCAACTAGTTACATTTCACACTTACCATTCGGACTTAGTACATCTCAAAGTCTCATCTTTATTACACAAATTAGCCATTTGGCCTTAGCACATATATTAAGCTCTTACTTTAATTTCATGCTTACCATTAGACCATAAAACATTTCTATATATATATATATATTTCTTTCATCACAACTTTCACATTTAGTTATGAACATTCATACAATTAGCATCAATTATTCAAGATACAAGGCATGTTTAATTACTTAAAACTTATCTCGGATATTGTCAAACAGTTACGAATCGACTATTTTTGCTTTCCCCTTATCTGAAGTTGATTCCCTTTGTTCTTAAGCTAAATTAAACAAATCACTTGTTCAATCATTTGACCAAATTATTTTCACTCAATTATATATCACAAATACAAGACTTAATAACATTAATTTATAAAATTAAATCCCAAATAAACATTTAGTCAATTTGCTAGTTTAATCCCTACAATCTTCACATTCGGCATCTTAATCCCCAATATCAAATTACATTAAAATCCTGTATTCATGAACAACAGCCAAATACACATTCATCCTAGGAATATTTAGGTCGAATGCACTTATAACACCCTACCAAATCGAACTTTATCAATTCGGCCCTATTATTGTTAACATGTAATTATTCAACATATAGTCGGATTTAACAAGAAAATCAAATAGGCCTTCTAGCCACACTTAGCTGAATTGTACTACAATCATACTCATTATTAATCACATTCGGTAACTTTAACCACTAATTTAATATTTAACAAGGTCATGATTAATTCAAACAAAAACGATTTTTCCTTTCCTATTGACACATATACGGCAATCTAAACTCCATTCTTCTTAATATACATTCAACTAAACCATGCCTTGATATTAAGTACATTCGGCAATGGTATAAACAAATTTAACCTTCTAACATTATCTTCTAACATCTAATATACATTTTCCATTACAAAAAAAATACACTTGAGCCAAATTTTCTATATTTATGCACATAGATAATTAAATTTCAATTTCATAAAATATTTAACCAGAAGGACTTATGCAAGACATCCTTAGGCCGAATTGGCTTCATTTACAAATATGCTTATTTTACACACCAATAAACACATTTGGCAAACCCTCATTTCAATTCACAACTTCAATCATCTCAAATTACAAACAATTTCGCAATTCATTGACTAAGGGGGTTATTCGGCAATCATACAAGCATAGATTAACACTTAGGCATTGGTTTCTAATTTTTTTAACAAAAATCCTATAATAAACCACATTAGCCGAATGCAACTCTCATTTAAACCCTAAAAATCCAAGTTTACCAAGCCCAAACTCATCTATCATCAACCCTCAATACAAAACATCAAAAATTCCATAAATGAAACACAAGCATCCATGGCCGAATGCACATATCACAACCAAATTCAAAATTTTCTCATAGGCTATGACTAGAACTTGTATTTCAACTCAAATTCACAAAATTTACAACAAATAACATTAAAATCATACCTTAATTAGAACATTTCAAAGCCGAATGCCCTTGTTCTTTTTCTTTTCTTTTCCCTTGATGAAAACGGCAAAAATAAGAAAATGTATGCATGCATTTTATGTTTTATTTCTTTAACCATTATTAAACTTATTGGATTACTAATTGAACCCTTATAAATTCATTCCCTTTCCACTATCTAAAGGCCAATTTCGTCCATAGATATATATACACTTACTTTGTTTTTATCACCCATTTTCTTTGATTTATTTTTATTCACCTTTCATATTATAATATTAACATGCACATAATAACATTTACTAACTCCCACTACCGTACACCAACTTCTTAAATGGCTTATTTGCCATTCAAGTCCTTTATATTAAAGAAACATGTCACTTAAACATTTTCGTGATAGCATACATATAAGTTATTTGATGTAAATTAATCCTTTCTTAGTAATTAAGCACCAAATCCCCAAAATTAATCATGAAACTTTAACACATCAAAATTCACACAATTAAAAAAATAATATTTGGATATTTTTCGACTCGGATTCATGGTCCCAAAACCACTGTTCCGAATAGGGTCAGAAACAGGCTGTCACAGGCCATGTATGGCACACAGCCGTGTGATAGCCCATGCCTAGGCCATGTGCTACCTAGGTTACCCCTAAAACAAGCCACTTTTTACTGATTTGCTTAGGTGCCAAGATATACCAAAAACACATGTTTACAAGTCTTCAAAACACAATCAAATATACTCAAAACATCCTAAAGCAATGAACCTATGTGCCTAACCAATGTGCAATCATTGACACCACAATTCATACACTTAAACAATCCAAAATTAAAGCTATGTTATCATGTCACAAGCATATATCAATTCGTTGCACTTAAGCTCATAAACTACCTTACATTCAAGTCAAAACTTACCATTTCTCTACTCATCCACTCACACTCAAATATACCATAACTTGATGACCTATATAATATTTATACCAAGTGACTAAATAGCATAACAATACCATAACCACACAATGTCTTGAACATGATCTCATATAGCTATTACAAAACATAAACATCATTTCATAAATCTAACAAGTACCACATATATGACACAATCGAAACTTATACAATTTCATCTATTACATGCCATATAAGCCAAAAGTAAATGTCCAAAAACTACCAAAAGATATCTGGATAATGTGATTTCTTAGGGTTGATCTGATCGACTGATTTCCAAAAAATGTTATCTAAAAGGAAACAAAATAAACAACATGAGTAAGCTTTTATAGAGCTTACTAAGTTCAACGATTAAAAATATAAAACTTACCAAACCAACATAAAAATTTTAATAACAAGAATAATAATCAGTGTTTCCAGTCAACCACAATACATAACAGGTGAGTTACACACAATCAAGTACGAGATACATTCAAATATAATCATGTGAGGCCATTCAAAATCAGCCTAAATTGATATCAAGAATTCATGAATAACTCTCTAAAAATTCGATAACAAATCATCTAACAATGGAAAATATTTCTCAATGAACGATATAGGGATATGACTACACAGTTATCCACCCAAAATACGCCAAACGCTTAATTAAGCTAATCCAACTAAAAACATGCCTTGGCAGTAAGTACCTAGCTCGTAGGCTAACATCCCTTTGAAAAAACGTCTGGACATTGAGTACCAAGCCCGAAGGCTTTACTTTCACCCCCAGTAACACGCCATTGTAATATAACTTGATAGTTCGCAACAAATGCTAAACCTTTGTATACTTAGTGAATAAACAAAAATTAGGCAAAAATCCCATATGGTGCAGATTATAAACTATTGGTATACCAATCATACTCTATCCTACGTTCATCCAGCTTAAGAGATATTATAGCTAATTAGCGTTCGAAGAATTTACATTTTCAATTCACTCTAATTTAACATCAAATAATCAATTAAGTTTTCAACAACCAAATTCACATTCAATTACATTTCAAAATAAATTAAACTAAACCAAATGAACTTACCAGGGCTAAACTGTAGTAATGGCAAAAGTCCAAGGACTATTCTGCAACCTTCCCTTTTCCTCGGTTACCAACTTGTTCTTGATCTATAGTACAATTTATTTAAATTATTAAACTGAATTTCATATACTATTAAACTCAATACATATAACTTCTTGTTTACAATTTTACACATTTTCCCCTAAACATTTACATTTTATACAATTTAATCCAAAATTTGAAAATTAAAAAATTAACCTAATTTGAGCACAACTTATACCAACTGAATATCTAAAGCCCTTATACAACCTTTTATATACCATGATTTCATAATAATTTCCTTACATATTATCATTTAAAAAATTTAATCCTTTAGCACTAAAATTAACAAAAAATACTTTTCAAAATAGTCTTATTTGACAACCAAGCTTAATAATCTATCACAAACTTTCACAAACAGCTTAAACTTATCCATGGCAAATTCTAAAATATTTAACAATTTCAAAAACAGAAGTATGGGTTAGCTACACCAAGTTGCAACGATCTCAAAAAGATGAAATTATAAGAAACGAATGAAAAGTGGACTTACATGCATTAAACCTGGATTGGTCGAACCTTGCTCTTTAAAAATGGTGTTTTTTTCTTCTAAAATCGGTGAGAAGCTTGAAGATGCTGACCATTTTTGTTTTGATTTTAGTTCATGTTTTCCTTAATTTCCATTCTACTATTTTACCCTTATAACTTAATAAATCATAAAGCTATGTCCAATTTTGTCCACTATGTGTCTATATGGTTTATTTACTATAAGAGTCCTTATTCTATAACCATTTAACTCCTTTAACTAATAGAAACTAACTTTTGTATATTTTATGATTTAGCCCCTTTTCATTAATTGACTAACTAAACGTTAAAATTTCTTAACCATAATTTAATACGATCCTAAAAACCTCATAAATAATAATTATTTAATATTTATAGACTAAAAAATTAAAATTGTGGTCTCAAAACCATTGTTTCTGACACGACTAAAAAACGGGCTGTTACATGAACCTTCATACAAAACCCAAGCCAAAAATGTTAATTTGTATTTACCCTTTTTCTTTTGTCTTGAACTTCACAACTAGACTTCTGGCCATACGTATTGAGGGTTAAGTAGATACATCATGATGGATTTTATAAAAGCAGAATGAAATAGGAAGAAACAACGTGATATAGTTATTATAGGTTATCCGTTATATGCAATACAAAAGAAAAATTCAGAAAGAATAGTGACAAAGATCAAAAAGTGACAAAGTCAAAAAACTAGAAAAACTTAGTCATTTCTACACAAAAGCTCGCAAGCTAGCCGTAATTGCTATAATATGTTGTGACTTCCTATGTGGAGGAATAACGAATGTGAGAGGAGAAATAAGGCGGTGAGCAGGAAAAGGGTTACTAAGGGGGAAGAATAATGAATAATACGATGTACCAAACTATTTTTGTGCTTGAAACTATTTTGATGCTTCCTATTCTTGAACTCCATACCTATCCTAAGCCTCAGAACATTGCAAGCCAAAATCATAATTGACATCATATTAAGTGATTGCGTTTATGAATGTTTGTATTCTACTATGATAATCAAATTACCTGTAAGATTTATTGATGGATACATATACTTGAAAACCTTAATACTTGTATACTTTGTAATATGCTGAACTTATGTGTTTGATATTGAAAGTTGTAAGTTGTTTATATATCATGCCAAGATTATGTGTAAACATGAATATACCTAGTTATGTACTCCAAAACCAATCTTTGTCCCATACTTGTTTAAAGGTTTTCTTTTATGTTTCTATTTTTATTTTGCTTTGTTTGAGGACAAGCAATGAATTTAAGTAAGGGGCAGTTTGATCTGTTGTAATTTAGTGTAGCAAATTAAACTAGTTTTCGTACTTGAGGAGCTTGAATACAAGCATTTTCATGATATTTTAGTTATGTTTTCTTAGTTTAGATTAAATCTAATAAAATTGTATTTTGAGTCTTTTATTGACCTTAAGGGCTTAATGAGGCCTAAAGGTGGGCTAATGTACTTAGTGAGTGAGTAGGAGACCATTCAAGGGCGTAGAAACTCAATACCAGTCACTATGTTGCAGCATGGGAAGTTTGATGTCCTAGGTATCAATACCAAATCTTTATTCTAACTCTCTACATGTTTTAAAACACAGAAGTATCAATTTTAAATCCCAAATATTGATATTACTGCCCCTGGACATAAAAATGTAGCATACATATCAAATTAACTCATTCCAACACAGATTCTAAGCATCATGCATCACTTAGTTCGATAAATAATCATCCAACAGCTAAATTTAACAGTTTAGATCGTCAAAACGGGACAAAGCAGGACACATCAAGCCATTATTAAAGTTCATGAACATAAGCAAAGAAATAAATTCACAAACTTCAAAAACTGAAATCAAACAAAGTCGGTAAATAATCCGAAAAAATCATGGCACTAAACAAGTCTACCACATTGCCTTATTTACCAATACGAAAATAATTGAAAGAACACATGCGATAATAAGTGAATCTTCTTTGGATCACCCCCTAGGAAAACAACACCACTCACATTGAGCCATTACTAATCTGCAAATGTTGAAAAGAGTGGGTAAGTTTAAATAATCTCAAGGAATGAGTTAAACAAACACAACACAAACATTCTATCATGCATCCACAATAACCACATATATACAAGACACTAGAGTCTTATGTTTAGTAACGTGTAACACTTTAACATGCATCATCTAATAGTTCCTTTGCATAACATTTATAAGGATAGTTTGCATAGCAACCATATATTTATTAAGACATTCATTACAAAACACACATATATAGATATAATACAAGATAATTTGGCTCTTAAGTTATGAAACTTATACTAAGCTCTGTAATCACTCATCGGATACATAGATCTCCAACACACGAAATATAGACTCATAGAGTCAAACATGTCCCAGAAGTGTAGTGTATAGCTAACACTCTCCTTATTTCCCCTCACATGTCCTATTGAATTGAGCTTAGCTCATATTCCCTTATCCCTCCAAACATGTCCCAGGGCCTCAATGCCCAAAATCACTATACATATAGGTGACTACACACAATCTTATGGCATGCCATCTATATCCAACGGTTTCAAGAATCACAAGGCCAAAAATCCAATTTAACACACATATTACTTACCGATTATCTAAGGACGATCACTGCATGTTAGCATCTTTTGCAAAACACTATCACTTTAATATAGAATATATAAATCATGTATACATTTGCACTTCTCACGACAATTATCATATTCACATATTGCATATTTGAGCTTCTCATCACTATGCACAAGTTCATAATCATGCAAGTACATAAACTAGACACAAATATAGATACAAGAAAACTTACACTTGGAATTTAGAATAAGGGTTTAGGCTATAACTAATTTCCCAAATATGCATGACTCATGTCTACGAGTATCGATTCCAAACACTCACCACTAATGCTTTCACCGAGAAGTCGAAAGCTCAATCTAGCTTCTTCTTTAACTAGTTGAAGGCCCTAATGAATCCAAGGCTTCACACACAATAATCATACAATAAACACAGCCAAATAACAACCAAGGATTCACTCAAAACCAACCAAAACACAAGCCTAAGTTGAGTTCCCAAGTAGCTCAAAACCATTAACATAACTCAGTCTATGCTTAATCTTTTTGCCTAAAATGAATTTTGTTTATCGTATTGATTATCTACACCTAATTCCCAACCTTTGAATTCCACTAAAATGCTTAGTTTTTGGTATCGACATTTTTCGACAACTTTTAGGCAATTTTCACAAACTTCATTAAAACATGAAATCATTAACAAACATCAATAGAAGTTTAAAAACCTCTTAATGACATTGAAAGTAATAGAATAACACTTTAAAATCACATTTTTACCCAAAATCTCGAAATCCACCATTAATGACTCCATTTTCAGCTTTTATTAAAAAGTTGTGATTCAATGGCTACTACTTCAATTTTAAGGACTAGATAACATGAAAAACTCATAAGAATTCGAAATATTACCTTCGATGGAAGATTAGATGAGTTTTTAATCAAATCCAAAAAACCCATATTTGGAGAAGATAATGAAAGTCATGGATATTTTGAGTGTTTATCTCTGGGAGTTATGAAGGTAATTGGCTTGGGATTGTTAGGAAACCAAAGTGCCATGGTTTGGGGAGCAAAAACCAATAGGAGGGCAAGGGATTAGTAAGGGACGACAAAGCTTGTGCTGGGGAAAAACCTATCGTGTAATCACGTTGGTGGGGGAAGAATTAGGCTAAATTTTCAAAATCTGTGCTAATTTCCTCTTAAAAACTCATATTTTTTTACTCTATTTTAATTCAGTCCTTTTCCTAAAATTAAAGATTTCTAGAGCACGTTTTCAAAAATTGATTTAACAGTTAAGATGCCATAGTGGAATGTAATCTTTATTTACCATACTACAAAATTTTGAGCACTCTAGAGCTAAAATTCCTAAAATACCTTTAAAAATCCTAGGCCTTGTTATTAGGTGTTATAATTCTCCCTCTCTAAAAAGAATTTCGTCCTCGAAATTACCTAAACTAAACAAATAAGGATATTGTTGCCTTATTACCTCTTCAGCTTTTCAAGTAGCCTCTTCAGTCTTGTGCTTGCGCCACAAAACCTTAACAAACAAAACCTTTTGGTTACGCAAAACCTTCTCCTCAAGAGTTAAAATCTTTACTGGTTCTTCTTAATAGGTTAGATCATCTCGAATTTCAACTTCCTCAACTGGTGCAATATGTGACGGATCTAAATGATACTTCTGCAACATTGACACATGATAAACATCATGAATTCGCTCAAGTTCTGGTAGTAACTTGAGATGATAAGCCACTGAACCAACCTTTTCAAAAACTTTATAAGGTCCAATGTATCTTGGACTTAACTTACCCTTCTTACCAAACCTCAAAACTTTCTTCCAAGGTGACACTTTTAAGAACACCTTATCACAAACTTGAAACTGAATATCTCTTCGTTTCAAATTTGCCTGGGATTTTTGCCTATCAGACGCTACTTTTAAATCATTATAAATCAGCTTTACCTTCTCTTCAGTTTCACGAACTAACTCTTGTTCAACATTGTCGAAACCATTTTTTTAAAAAGAAAAAAAACGGAAGTCGACTTAAAAATGAAAATGGAGAGTCGCCACCAACCTTTTTGGGTGTGATTGGGTCACCATATAAATGTTTTGGTCTACGAAAAATTAGAGAATGGATTCGGGAGTCGGTTACGCGCGGGGAAGGATTAGCACCCCCGCGACGCCCAAAATTGGTACCTAATTGAGCAATTTTCCATCTTAAGTCGAAATTTGGGAAGATTTAAAAATAGGATTCTTTTTTTGGAAACTGGAATGGTTTAAGTTGAAAAGATCGGGATTCCTTTGCTTCGGTAGAATACGAACATCACATCCAGCACGATTGGACACGAGATTCGTGAATTCCTCGAAACTAGAGATATCTCGCAAGTTGTGAAATTTAGGAAGGTATTTTAGGCACTTGGACGAATGAGAAATCGCAACCCAGCACGTTAGGGCACTGTTTCCCGAATCTCCAAATACAAAAACATTGCCTCGTTTTTTAGACGTTTTTGAATTAAAAAGAGATGATTTGAAAAATCGAGATTCTTTCGCTTCGGAAGAATACGAGCATCACATCCAGCACGATTGGACACGAAGCTCTCAAATTCCACGAAACTAAAGTTATCTCGCGAGTTATAAAGTTTTACTTAGGAGGGTATTTTAGGTATTTAGATGAGCGAGAAATCGCAACCCAGCGCATTAGGGCACTATTTCCCGAATCGCTAAACACGAAAATATTGCCTCACTTTTAAAACATTTTTGGATTGAATGAAATGTATACCTTTTTGACAGAGTGATGCAATTAATATTAAAACGTGATAAAAGGGATAACAAAGTGATATTTACAGTAAAAGAAAAAAAAAAAAAAAAGGGGAGTGTATATATACATGAGATAATGTGTTTAAAACTAATATAGTATTTTAAAATATATGTATGATATAAAAACATATACTTAACATAGCCAAAGATATACGGTATACATATCTTAGGAATAATCGTTTTAAACAAATAAAAATATTATATAAATATATGCACACAGGATGATATAAATAATAATAAACATATATATACATAATATATGAAATATAATGTTGGGAATGTACATACGTAATACAAAATATATATACATAATGTAATATATAAAGATACGCAACTGATGCAATAAAAAAACGTATGTAATATACATGAAAAGACATAATATATACATAATAGTTGAAAACAATTAAATAATAAAATACATGTATATACATAGTATTCGTAAAAGCATATATAATATATATACAACAACACGCATATATAATAATAATATAATAAGGAATGCACATGGAAATATATATGCGTACAAGTTAATATTGATAGTAATAAAATCGATAATCACGAAAAATAATAAAATATATATAAAGAAGGCAAATATTGAATAATGAAATGATGAGTAGTAATGGCGAAAACAGTAATAATAATAACATTATAAACATATTATAATACCAAAATAATATAACAAATATGACATAATAATTATATATAACAAAGGTAATAATAATGACGGTAATAATACAGATAATATAAGTTTTACGTGATTATATTATAGGGATAATAATAATAATGATAATAATATAACAATACTAAAGTTAAAGAAAAATGATGAAAAAGGGTGAAATTGAGTGAAAAATTAAAATTTCGGGGTGAATTTGAAAGAAAAACAGAGGGGAGGGACCTATTTGCGCGCGCGTGGAACGTGGAGGGGTCGAAAAGGTAATAAACCCATTCGGTCCAAGCATGCAGTAGCATCGGGGACCCGATTGAAGACCCGGGAAAATCATGGGGTCAAATTGGAAACTTAAAAGGACTCGATTGCACAGTATTGAAAAAGCGGAGGGGCTAAGTGCGCAAATAGCCCCTCCAATGAAAACACGCGGATCCTTGGGTCAATCGGGTCGGGTTCCGGGTTGGACCCCCAAAACGACGTCGTTTTGGGGGCGTTTGGGGGGTTCCAAAACGGTGCCGTTTTGGGTTGTTATAAAAGGTAAAAAGCTTACAAAAAATTTCATTTTTTCTTTCTTTTTCTTCAAAAACACCATCCCTCTCTCTCGTTTCTCTCTGGCCCGAGGTGACTCCGGTGGTCGGTCCGACCAGCCTCCGGCGACGCGCCGCCGCGACCCTCCGCCGCCGGCCACCGTACACGGTGGCCGGAAATCACAAAAACGGTATTTTTTTTCCTTTTTGTTTATGCTTTCAATATATAGGTATATTTCGTCAAAAAGGAAAAATATTTATGCATATATATATAAAAATGAAAACTTTGCGAGTGTATGGGTGTTGGTTCGAAAAGGACTGTGAAAGGAGGATGATTGCTACCTTGATCGGATTCTTCCTACTGTTTTGCTTGTATTTGGACTGATTTAGTATTTCAGAATGTGCTGTTCTTGTATTTTGAAACGTTTTTTTGTTTTTCTATAGATGTTCGAAAAGCCGATCCTTTACACTGGATGTCCATTCGGCATATATAGCCGTTTACAATGAATTTTTAATTTTTGTTGTCTTTTCTTTCTGCTTCTTTGCAGGAGCAAGTGGATGCAACTTGGGCACCAGCATGGAGAAGAAGGGGCGGTGGTAGCAGGCTTTGGCAGAGGCAAGTTGGTGTACTGGTTGGCAGAAGGTAGGGGCGGCGGCTAGGGTTTGAAGACCATTTGTTTGTTTCTGTTTTTGGGGTTTAGGGTTAGGTTTGGGCTTGTAACCGGGTTTGGTTTTTTTGGGTTAAAAGGTTTTGGGTTTTAGTTGTATTTGGGTAAGGTAAAATGGGTTTTGACCCAAGCCAAAATTGGCTTATAACAAACATCTCGACTTTCATTTAATTTTGTCCAACATAAAGGAGTTCTACACTTTCTCCCATACAATGCCTCAAAAGATGTCATACAAATACTCGCTTGAAAACTATTTTTGTAAGCGAATTCTTCCAACTATAAATAACGATCCCAACTACCACTAAACCCGATCACACAGCTTCACAACATATATTTTAAAACTTGAATTACCCTTTCAGACTGACCATTTGTTTGGGGATGGTAAGTCGTACTAAAACTAAGCTTCGATCCTAAAGATTCTTGTAAAGTCTCCCAAAATCTCAAAGTAAACCACAGATCCCAATTTGTAATAATTGAAACTAGAACCCCATGAAGGCGAACAATCTCAACAATGTACAACTCAGCTAACTTTTGCAAAGAATAGCTAGTAAGCATAACAAAGAAGTGCGCACTCTTTCAAAAACTAATTAATTACAACCCAAATTGAATCCTTCTTTGATGGAGTCAAAGGTAAATCTGAAACAAAATCCGTAGTGATGCTTCCCCACTTCTATTCAGGAATCGCAATCAGTTGCAACAAACTCGAAGGAAACTAATATTCAGCTTTCACCTTTTGACAAACCAAACATCGAGTTACAAAATCCGCAACATCCCTCTTCAACCCAAGCCACCAATAAACTTCTCTAAAATCATGATACACATTCCCACTACTGGGATGCATGGCGTAAGGGCTACTATACACCTCAATAAGAATTACTTGCCTTAATTCTACATAATGCGACACAGACAACCTATCTCAAAAGTTCAAGATACCATTACCATCAACATCAAAATCGCCTTTCATACCTTGCTCAACCCGTCTAATCCTCTGTAATGACTCTGTAATGCCCTGATTTTTTGATATTTTTAGGGTTTTGCAAATTTTAGTGAAGTTTTAAAAATTTGGTGTTCTGAATGTTGAAAATGTATGTAAATGTGTTAGCGGGCCTTTAGAAGGCCCAAGCTTAAGTTAAAACTCGGTAAAATATTAAGTTGGATTTTCAAGTGAAAGGGAACTTGGTTAAGTGGGCCTTTAAGAAAAACTGTGTAATATATGTCACAAAGGGAGCCTTGGTAGAGTGGTAAGGTGGCGCCACTGAGCTCCTAAAAAAGTGACGCCTAAGTGGGTATTCAAGGACAAGGGTTCGAGTTGTAAGGTAAGCGTAGTGTTCTTTTTAATTTTTAGACATCTGCCGGGCATGTGACCAACTTAAGTGAGAATTCGGCAAGGGCTATAGGGGCTTGGGCCGATTGTTCAAGTGTGATATTAGGGTTACATCTTTTTCTATTTTCTATCATGACAATTAGGGTTAGCCACCTTAGGAGTTATTTTTCTCTTTTCAGTCAAAAAGTAGAAACTTGCCTCTCTAAGAGCATCTAGCCGATTTCTTCATCTTCTTCTCCTCTACCATCGGTTTTTTCTTTTTCTTTTCACCCTGTTGATCTTCTCCTTAGCCGAACATCCTTTCTACTCAGACCTACTCTTTCTTTCGATTTCATCCCTTCATAAACAACCATAGTCGATTGTCAGAAGTGCCGAAATCCTGAAATAAAACTCATCTTTGTGCCGAATTCCCTAAGCCAAGATTCCTCAAATTTCTTTCATTCTTTTGTCCAAATCTCACTCCTTTTACACTCTAAATCCCTGTCGACAGCACCTATACTAAACTCCCCATACCGAATCATCTTCTTCCTTACCATTCTAAAAGCCGAAATCACCATTAGTTTAGGGAAATAGTCAAAAATTTCAGATCTCAGAGATAAAGGTTCTACTAACATTTAAGGGTCAGATTTACATCAGATCTGCATAGGAATCAAAGAGAAATCATTGGTAAGTGCTTAACACCTCAGATCTGTACATTACTTCATGTTATGGAAATGCCGAAGTCCCTAGAGGCTTAGGAAGGTTGTCTTTTGGGCTCTAAGACTCTAAGGGGGTTATAATAATTGATTTTTGTGGTGTTAGTGTGACTTGAAGACTGCTGACAAGGGTTGAATTATCGGTACAACCAGATCTAGGCATTAAGGAGATCAAAGTCGACAAGGTAAGTGTTCTTGGCCATTAAGGGTGATGGCCGAATATATAAGTGAGATTTTGTGAAGTTTCGATTTAGATTTAAGTATTCGTATAATCTGATCTATTTAGGTGATCGTGTAGGAATAAGCACGTGGAGGATTTTGTCGATAGAACTACAAATTAGGTGTGTGTCTCGAACACCCTTCATTGTTTAAATCGGCAAAAGTCGAAATGTCGAAATGTCGAAGCTCCGGCATTTCAAGGGCTTGTGAGCATGCAAACGCTCTCGAGTCAGTAAGTAAACATTGGAATTCGATTCGGCACTATTAAGTGAGTTGACCGTGAAATTTTGGGCGCTGCGGTAAGTTAGGCCTCGATGGGCCAAATATGGGCCCAATGGGCTTTTGGGCCCATTTAGAGTAAAATTAGGTTTAAGGGTAATAATGTGGACTATAGCCGTAAAAACTGCTAAGATGAGTAATGGATTAAAGATTAAGGCTTAAATGGGCTTAACGGGCTAATTGACATGGTAGGGCCTATTAGGGGATTTTAGGGCCTAAGGGCTAAAACTAATAAACTAAATTAAATGAGTTCCTGTAACAACCACTGAAATAGTAGAGGCTGTAATAGTAATAAAACTGTAATAAGAGAGCAGAATTACTGAAATACCCTTAGGGTGAGAAATTACTGATTTATCCCTTGGTGGAAAATTACCATTATACCCCTAGGGCTAGAATCGACTGTACTGTTTGACATGACTGTTTCTATTACTGCATATCATGATGTATATATGACTGATGCATTGGTTGGGTTTATATTGGAGGAAGTGTGAGTGGCATTGCCACGTTACTGAAAGGGGCTTTGCCTCGTATACTGTTTATCTGAGCAGCTATGCTGCGACTGTGGTGTGTTGGCTGGGTGGGTCGAGTTATTCCCCACATGGTGTGTTGGTTGGTATGGGTGGTGTGTAGCGGATGGGTGGGTCGAGTAGTCTCCCCACGTTATTTGGGTTGCATACATACTGTTTTACTGTACTGTACTGTTCTAGGCCTAAGGGCCATACTGTTATCTGAATAGGGCTTTGGCCCAGTATCTATTATCTGAATAGGGCTTTGCCCCAGTAACTGTAATCTGAATAGGGCTTCGACCCAGTATCTAACTGAGACTGGTTAGGGCTTAAGCCAGTGGGCTCGAGCTAATTTGGGCTTTGGATGGGTTCTCCACACACTGAGTTTTCCCAAACTCAGCCTTTTCTTTCCATCCTTGTAGGTGAGCCCTAGGTCATGACTTGGTTGCTGGGAGGGATTCAGAGTGACCACGAGGAATGAACACTATTTAAAATTGGTTTATTACTTTAATTACTTTTATTACTGGTTTATTTTATTTTGGATTGTAATAAGGCCGCTATTACTGTTTTTGTTTGGGGGTTTTTAAATTTCTTTAAGTATGCATGTTTTTATTCAACTGCAAATGACACACATTTATCCAAAACTAAACAAACATTGTCATAATCAATCTGGCAAGATAAATGACTAAGTAAGATAATATTATTAAAAGTAAATTGATGTAAACATGAAATGAAGAATAAGTCGATTAATCACTAAAACGGGAATTTCCAAAATCAAAGCAGTGTTTTTCAAAACACACCAACATACTTAGTAATTAGGAAATGTAAATCAGTCTAGATGATGTAGCACACCGGACTTGGCCGTAACGTCTAGGCTAGGTTTGGGGTGTTACATTTAGTGGTATCAGAGCCAAGTTACAACAACTCGGCTGTGGATCGGGTCCAAGAAGAGTTTTCAAAATTTTTTTAAGCTCATAAAGGGTATTTCTGGAAAAATCAAATTTTTTGGAAGAATTTTTGTTTTCGAAGTGATATTTTTTTCAAAATGGTCTTTTCTAAAATATGCTTACAGAATTGTTTTTTTTTAAATATCTGAAATTTTATGAATTTTCTGAAATCTGGTACCTCAAGAGGTGGCACACTGAATCCCCGACACCAAGTTGTAAGTATTTCCTGCCTTAAATTTTGTACTGTAGTGAAAATAAAACTTTAGATAACACTATAGGTGAGGTAGTATTAAGGCTATAAAACTGAGACTGTAGGGTAAACTAAACCCTAGGAAACTGAGACAGTAGTTAGACTACGATTATGCGAGAACAATTCTAAAACTTTATCTATTCATAAGATACTCTGTAATAAACAACTAAAACATTACACTAATGTCATAAAATTCATAATCAGATATGACGATATGAGTACAAGAGCTGCTCGTGGACGAGGCCGTGGACGAGGCCGAGTTAGTACTCAAGCTGGATCTTTGTCTTCTGAGCATATGCCAGCTGGAGAGGCACGACCACCGGTTAAGGATAATGGGCCACACGATCAGGCCGCAGAGGATGACGTTTTGTCCCAGGCCATGCTGAGAGTTCTGGAAAGGCTGGCCGGAGACAATGTCGGGCCCATGAATAGGGGGTCCATTTCTGGGTGACTCTGGGCCAATGGAGCGAAAGTTTTTAGGGGCATACCTAGAGTGGCCCCGAATGTGGCTGAGTACTGGCTGGAAGCCACGGAGCGAATTATGGATGACTTGGACTCCTCAGTGGAGCAGAAGTTAAAAGGAGCGGTATCGTTGCTGAGGGACGATGCGTATCAATGGTGGATCACCGTGAGAGAGGGTACCCCAGCTGAGAAGGTAACCTGGGAATTGTTCAAGTAGTCTTTCAAGGCGAAATATGTTGGGGCTAGTTATGTGGACGTACGAAGGAAGGAATTTCTGAACCTGACCTAGGGTAGCAAGACTGTGGCTGAATATGAGGCAGAATTTCTACGATTAAGCCGGTATGCTAGTGGCATTGTTTCCACCGAGTATGAGTGCAGTGTTCAGTTTGAGGATGGCCTCAGAGATGAGCTGAGAGTATTGATAGCGCCGCAGAGAGAGCGCGACTTTGCTACACTAGTGGAGAAGGCTAAGATAGCCGAGAAAGTGAAGCAAGCTGAAAGGCAAAATCGCGATAGGGATCGCAATCATTTTAAGAGAGATTCTGGAACATCAGGAGCTGCAAACCAGAAAAGAGGGCTAGAGTAGAAGAACCAGTTCAAGCTGTGTTAGTGAATGTTGTTAGACCACAGGCTTGTGGGGACTGTGGTAGAATGCATCGAGGTGAATGTTAGAAACGCATTGGAGCCTATTTCCGCTGTGGGTCCAAGGAGCATCAAGTTAAGAACTGCCCACAGAAGCCAGCTGAGGCTTAAGCTACTGATCAGAGGGTTGCTCAGCCTGTATGAGGAGGATTGCCACCGCCGAGGGGCCGTGGCCAAGGTAGAGGAGGAAATGGTAATAGATGTGGTCGTGGAGCACATGGAAGAGGTGCTAGTAATGCTGAGGCTCATCAGCCAGCCTTGGTGTATGCTGCTCGTTGTCGCGAGGAGGGTGATGCGCCTGATGTTATAACTGGTACGTTTTTAATATCTAGTTTACCTTATACTGTTTTGATTGATGTGGGTTCGACGCATTCATATGTGGCTTGTGGGATTTCTGGATTATTGGGTGTGTATTCTGAGGAGACTGTGAGTGGGATAACAGTAGTTAGTCCTTTAGGTAACTCTGTTAAAGTAGACAAACTCTTTAGGGAAGTGCCTTTAGAGACTCAAGGTAGGATCTTTACTAGAGATTTAATGGAGCTACCTTTTGGAGGATTTGATTTGATTTTGGGCATGGACTGGTTAACTAAGCACAAAGCGACGTTGAACTGTGCGACCAAAAGGATGGTGTTGAGAACGGCCGAAGGCGATGAAGTTATGGTTATTGGTGAGCGTAGGGACTACTTGTCCAATGTGGTTTCGGCCTTAAGGGCTGAAAAGCTGATGCGTAAGGGATGTGAAGCATACTTGGTAGTTGTAAGTCAAACTGAACCCGAAGGGGTGACAATGGAGACAGTGAGGACTGTTAATGAATTTCAAGATGTACTTTCTAAGGAACTTCCTAGATTACCTCCTAATTGAGAAGTTGAATTTAGGATCGATCTGTTACCTGGAACAGCTCCAGTGTCCATTGCGCCTTATAGAATGGCACCAAATGAGCTAGTGAAATTGAAAGCCCAGATTAAAGAGTTGTTAGATAGGGGCTTCATTAAACCGAGTGTGTCTCCGTGGGGAGCACCGGTACTATTCGTGAAAAAGAAGGATGGAACGATGCGTATGTGCATCGGTTATCGCTAGTTAAACAAACTAACGATAAAGAATAAGTATCCTCTGTCAAGAATCGACGATCTGTTCGACCAGCTTAAAGGAGCTTCTATGTTTTCCAAGATCGACCTTCGATCTGGATATCATCAGTTAAGGGTAAAGGAGGTGGATGTGCAGAAGACGGCATTCGGAACTCGTTATGGTCACTACGAGTTTTTGTTTATGCCATTTGGATTGACGAATGCACCGGCGGCTTTTATGGATTTAATGAATCGAGTATTCCAGCCTTACTTGGATCGATTTGTGGTCGTCTTTATTAACGATATATTGGTGTATTCAAAAACAGAAGAGAAGCATGATGAGCATCTTTGAATTGTTCTGCAGATTCTAAGAGAAAAGCAACTGTATGTGAAATTTAGTAAGTGCGAATTCCGGCTTCGAGAAGTGACTTTTCTGGGGCATGTTGTTTCTGCTGAGGGAATTAGGGTAGATCCTTGCAAGATTGAGGCAGTTCTGGATTGGAAGCCGCCAAGGATGGTGTCTGAAATTCGTAGTTTTCTGGGTTTGGCAAGCTATTATAGAAGGTTTGTTGAGGGGTTCTCTATCATCGCGGCTCCATTAACGAAATTACTAAGGAAGGGAGTAGCCTTTATTTGGACTGAAAGGCAGCAAGAAGCTTTTGACAAGCTGAAAAAGGTGTTGACTGAGGCGCTAGTGTTGACTCAGCCAGAATTTGGGAAGGACTTTACGGTTTATAGCGATGCTTCGCATGTGGGATTAGGTTGTGTGCTGATGTAAGAGGGTAAGGTGGCTGGTTATGCTTCGCGGTAGCTTAAGCCTCACGAGGCGAATTACCCTACGCATGATTTGGAGTTGGAAGCAGTGGTATTTGCAGTGAAAATTTGGAGACACTACCTTTATGGAGAAAAGTGTATTATATACACTGACCATAAAAGTCTCAAATATCTGTTAACTCAGAAGGAGTTGAATCTTAGGCAACGGAGATGGATAGAGTTGCTTAAGGATTATGACTGTTCGATTGAATACCACCCTGGCAAGGCTAATGTAGTGGCTGATGCATTGAGTTGAAGGACCGTTGCTGAGTTAAAGGCCATGTTTGCTCGTTTGAGTTTGTATAATGATAGGAGCTTGCTAGCAGAGTTGCAAGTAAGACCGACTTGGATTGAGAGAATTAAAGAGTTACAGTTGAATGATGATTCGTTGATTCCTCGATTTCAACAAGTCAAGGATGGTGAGAGTGAGGACTTTGGACTGAATTCTGATGGGGTTCTATGCTTTTGAGGAAGAGTTTGTATTCCTAAGGATATTAACTTGAGGCAGTTGTTATTGAGCGAGGCTCATGATGGATCCTATGCCATGCACCCTGGAGGTAATAAGTTGTATAGAGATTTGCGAGAGGTTTATTGGTGGCCTGGACTTAAGCGAGAGGTGACTGAGTTCATTAAGAAATGTCTGATGTGTTAGCAAGTTAAAGCTGAGCACCAATTGCCTTCTGGATTGTTGCAGCTAGTGAAGATTCTGCAGTGGAAATAGGAAAGAGTAATGATGGATTTTGTGACTGGGTTGCCTTTGACACCTTCGAAGAAAGACTCTGTTTGGGTAATCGTGGATAGATTGATGAAGTCTGCTCATTTTATACTGGTTAGAACTGATTACTCACTTCAGAAGTTGGCCAAGCTGTATGTAGCAGAGATAGTGCGTTTGCATGGGGTGCCAAATTTTTTATTGAGATCGTAGATTTACATCTCGATTCTAGAAGAAGTTGCATGAGGTGTTAGGTATGCGATTGGACTTCAGTACTGCATTTCACCATCAGACAGATGGTCAGTCTGAGAGGGTCATTCAAGTGTTGGAAGACATGTTAAGAGGATGTGTTATCGACTTTCGTGGTAGTTGGGAAGATTATTTACCGTTGGCGGAATTTGCATACAACAATAGTTATCAAGCAAGTATTCAGATGGCTCCATATGAGGCACTTTATAGGCGAAGATGTCGTACTCCTACTTGTTGGATAGAGTTAGAAGAGTGCCAAGTTCTTGGACCAGAGTTAGTGGCAGATACAGAGAGCAAGGTTAAACTGATTCGTGATCAGTTAAAGGAAGCATCTGATAGGCAAAAGTCATATACTGACCTTAAGCGTAGGGAAATTGAGTTTGCTGTTGGAGATAGAGTATTCCTTGAGGTTTCACCGTGGAAGAAGATCTTGAGGTTTGGTAAAAAGGGAAAATTAAGTCCGCAGTTTATTGGGCCTTATAGGATTCTCAAGCGGATTGGGCCAGTAGCATATCAGTTGGAGTTGCCACCAGAGTTGGATCATATCCATGATGTTTTTCACGTGTCTATGCTAAGACGGTATCGGTCTGACCCTTTGCATATTGTACCAGCAGAGGAGATTGCAGTAAATACCGATTTGACCTTCGAGGAAGAGCCTGTGCAAATCTTAGATCGTGAAGTCAAAGTCTTAAGGACGAAGTCTATTCCATTGGTTAAGGTGCTATGGCGCAACCATGGTAGAGAAGAAGCTACATGGGAGCCAGAAGAACCGTTACGTCAATAATACCCTCAATTATTTGGATCAGGTAAATTTCAAAGCCGAAATGTCTTTAAGAGGGTAGAGTTGTAACGCCCTGATTTTTTGGGATTTTTCGGGTTTTACGAATTTTAGTAAAGTTTTAAAATTTTGGTGTTCTGAAGGTTGAAAATGTATGTAAATGTGTTAGTGAGCCTTTAGAAGGCCCAAGCTTAAGTTAAAACTCGGTAAAATATTAAGTTAGATTTTCAAGTGAAAGGGAACTTGGTTAAGTGGGCCTTTAAGAAAAACCGAGAAATATATGTCACAAAGGGAGCCTTGGTAGAGTGGCAAGGTGGCGCCACTGAGCTCCTAAAAAAGTGACGCCTAAGTGGGTATTCAAGGACAAGGGTTCGAGTTGTAAGGTAAGCGTAGTGTTCTTTTTAATTTTTGGACATGTGCCGGGCATGTGACCAACTTAAGTGAGAATTCGGCAAGGGCTGTAGGGGCTTGGGCCGATTGTTCAAGTGTGATATTAGGGTTACATCTTTTTCTATTTTCTGTCATGACAATTACGGTTAGCCACCTTAGGAGTTATTTTTCTCTTTTCAGTCAAAAAGCCAAAACTTGCCTCTCTAAGAGCATCTAGCCGATTTCTTCATCTTCTTCTCCTCTACCACCATTTTTTTCTTTTTTCTTTTCACCCTGTTGATCTTCTCCTTAGCCGAACATCCTTTCTACTCAGACCTACTCTTTCTTTCGATTTCATCCCTTCATAAACAACCATAGCCGATTGTCAGAAGTGCCGAAATCCCGAAATAAAACTCACATTTATGCCAAATTCCCTAAGCCAAGATTCCTCAACTTTCTTTCGTTCTTTTGGCCAAATCTCACTCCTTCTACACTCTAAATCCCTGTCGACAACACCTATACTAAACTCCCCATACTGAATCATCTTCTTCCTTACCATTCTAAAAGCTGAAAATCACCATTAGTTTAGGGAGATAGCCGAAAATTTTAGATCTCAGAGATAAGGGTTCTACTAATGTTTAAGGGTCAGATTTACATTAGATCTGCATAGGAATTGAAGAGAAATCATTGGTAAGTGCTTAACACCTCAGATCTATACATTACTTCATGTTATGGAAATGTCGAAGTCCCTAGAGGCTTAGGGAGGTTGTCGTTTGGGCTCTAAGACTCTAAGGGGGTTATAATAATTGATTTCATTGGTGTTAGTGTGACTTGGAGACTGCTGACAAGGGTTGAATTATCGGTACAACCAGATCTAGGCATTGAGGAGATCAAAGTCGACAAGGTAAGTGTTCTTGGCCATTAAGGGTGATGGCCGAATATGTAAGTGGGATTTTGTGAAGTTTCGATTTAGATTTAAGTATTAGTATGATCTGATCTGTTTAGGTGTTTGTGTAGGAATAAGTACGTGGAGGATTTTGTCAATAGAACTACAAATCAGGTTGTGTCTCGAACACCCTTCATTGCTTAAATCGGCAAAAGCCGAAATGCCGAAATGTCGAAGCTCTGGCATTTCGAGGGCTTGTGAGCATACGAATGCTCTGAGTCAGTAGGTAAACATTGGAATTCGATTCAGCACTAGTAAGTGAGTTGACCGTGAAATTTTGGGCGCTGCAGTAAGTTGGGCCTCGATGGGCCAAATATGGGCCCAATGGGCTTTTGGGCCCATTTAGAGTAAAATTAGGTTTAAGGGTAATAATGTGGACTATAGCTGTAAAAACTGCTAAGACGAGTAATGGATTAAATATTAAGGCTTAAATGGGCTTAACGGGCTAATTGACATGGTAAGGCCCATTAGGGGATTTTAGGGCCTAAGGGCTAAAACTGATAAACTGAATTAAATGAGTTCCTGTAACAACCACTAAAATAGTAAAGGCTGTAATAGTAATAAAAACTGTAATAAGAGAGCAGAATTACTGAAATACCCTTAGGGTGAGAAATTACTGATTTATCCCTAGGTGGAAAATTATCATTATACCCCCAGGGCTAGAATCGACTGTACTGTTTGACATGACTATTTCTGTTACTGCATATCATGATGTATGTATGACTGATGCATGGGTTGGGTTTATATTGGAGGAAGTGTGAGTGGCACTGCCACGTTACTGAAAGGGGCTTTGCCTCGTATACTGTTTATCTGAGCAGCTATGCTGCAACTGTGGTGTGTTGGCTGGGTGGGTTGAGTTATTCCGCACATGGTGTGTTGGTTGGTACGGGTGGTGTGTAGCGGATGGGTGGGTCGAGTAGTCTCCCCACGTTATTTGGGTTACATACATACTGTTTTACTGTACTGTACTGTTCTAGGCCTAAGGGCCATACTGTTATCTGAATAGGGCTTTGGCCTAGTATTTATTATCTGAATAGGGCTTTGGCCCAGTAATTGTAATCTAAATAGGGTTTCGGCCCAATATCTGACTGAGACTGGTTAGGGCTTAAGCCAGTGGGCTCAAGCCCATTTGGGCTTTGGATGGGTTCTACACACACTGAGTTTTCCCAAACTCAGCCTTTTCTTTCCATCCTTGCAGGTGAGCCCTAGATCGTGACTTGGTTGCTGGGAGGGATTCAGAGTGGCCACGAGGAATGAACACTGTTTAAAATTGGTTTATTACTTTAATTACTTTTATTACTAGTTTATTTTATTTTGGATTGTAATAAGGCCGCTATTACTGTTTTTGTTTGGGGGTTTTTAAATTTCTTTAAGTATGCATGTTTTTATTCAACTGCAAATGAAACACATTTATCCAAAACCAAACAAACGTTTTCATAATCAATCTGGCAAGACAAATGACTAAGTAAGATAATATTATTAAAAGTAAATTGATGTAAACATGAAATAAAGAATAAGTCGATTAATCACTAAAACGGAAATTTCCAAAATCAAAGAAGTGCTTTTCAAAACACACCAACATACTTAGTAATTAGGAAACGTAAATCAGTCTAGGTGATGTAGCACACTGGGCTTGGCCGTAACATCTAGGTCAGGTTTGGGGTGTTACAGACTCCCCATCTAAAGCCTACTTCAACTTAATTTGTTGTGATAAAGTTTGCCTCACTTGAAGTTCAACTAGGAAACCACCATCAGTATCCAAACTTAAATGTATAAGCATAGCTCTCAACTCTGCCATTGACTTTCTACTCAAAGAATCAACAACAATATTTGCCTTGTTAGGATGATACTCTATTACGAATCAACAACAATATTTGCCTTGTTAGGATGATACTCTATTACACAATCATAATCCTTTAACATCTCAATCCAATACCTTTACTTCAAATTCAACTCCTTTTGAGTGAGGAGGTACTTAAGGCTCTTATGATCCTTGTAGATAACACACCTTTCCCCATATAAATAATGGTGCTAAATCTTGAGTGCAAAAACCACAGCTACTAACTCGAAATCATGAGTAGGGGAGTTTCACTCATGCATCTTCAACTGCCTTGAAGCATAAGCCACAAATTTTCCCTCTTGCATCAACACACAATCAAAACCCAAATACAAGGCATCACTATAAACCACAAAATCCTTTTCAGGTTCTAGTTGAATCAACACTAGTGCTCTACTCACAATTTCCTTACGCTACTCAAAACGCTTCTGCCTAGCCTCAGTCCATTCAAACTCCACGTCTTTTTAAAGTAGTTTCATTAAGGGTGCAGCAAGAAGAGAAAACCTTTCAACAAACTTACGATAATAACCAGCTAAATCCAAGAAACTTCTAACTTTAGTAACACTCTTAGGCTGCTTCCACTCTAAAATCGCCTCAATCTTCTTAGGATCCACTTGAATCCCTTCTATCGATATAATATGACCTAAGAATATCACTTTCTTAAGTCAAAATTGACACTTACTTAACTTCACATTCAACTGCTTATCTCGTAGAATTTGTAAAACAACCCTTAAATGCTCGTCGTGATCCTTCTCAGAACGAGAATACACCATAATATTATCTATAAAGACAACTACAAATTGATCCAAATACGAATGGAACACTCGATTCATCAAATCCAGGAACGCGAGAAGAGCATTAGTTAATCCAAATGGCATCACTAAGAACTCATAATGCCCATACTAAGTCCTAAAGTAGTGTTCAACACATTAGACTTCTTCACCTTCAACTAATAATACCTAGATCTAAGATCAATCTTTAAAAACACCGTTCCACTATAACAGCCCGATTTAGGGCCTAAACAAAACAATGGTTTCAAAAACCACTAATTCTAAGCTTAAAAATTTATTGCGATTAAGTTTTAAAATTTATAGCGTGATAGAATGATTGTAGGTAATTTTCGTTAAGAAATTTTATCGATTGGGTGCCCAATTTGATAATTAGGACTAATTTGAAATAAATGAAAAATGTGAGTTCTAGAAGCTAAGGTACTTAATTGAAATGGATTTTAAAGTAGAGGTCTTTAAATGGCAATTAAGCCATTATATATTAAGATGGACAAAAATGGGCATGGAAGGATAAAATACTAAAGGTTTTAATGAAAGGCATTTTGGTCATTTGGTAATTAAAAGAATTAAAAAGGGAAAATCAAGCAAAATTGGTGTCCATCTTCTTCATTTGGCCGAATATAGCAAGGGAGACACCACGGCTAGGGTTTTCAAGCTTTCAAGCTCAATAGTAAGTGCACCCAAGCCCCGTTTTTAATGTTCTTTACATTTTTGAGATTTTGGTAACTCAGTTTAGCTATTTCCACCCTTATTTTGAGCTAGGGTTTGAGTTCAAAAATTTACCCATGTTGAATAATTGTGTATTTTGATGATTAATGGTAGATTATGCATGTCTATGATAGGGGAAACGAGTTTTACTAGGTGATTTTCGATGAAATCGTATAAAATAGGCTAAATCGTAAAAGTTATAAATTGGTCATAAGTATGTGATTTAATGAGAAATGGAGACTGCCATAGTTATGAAAATGGTTCGGCTAGACCTAAAGAGCATGAAAATTTAGTGAAAATCATTTTACGAGCCTAGGGGCAAAATTATAATTTTGACAAAGTTTAAGGGCAAAATGTAATTTTTCCATAATATGATTTTTGGATTGAATTGAATAGTATAATAATTTAATAAGTGAAATGTGGTATTTTAGATGAAGAAGAACAAGGTTCAAACCTTGAACGAGAGGAAATCAAAGAAATTGCAAATTCATCTAATTATCGTTTTCGTGTCAAGGTAAGTTCGTATGTAAGTCATAATTGTTTATTTGTTTGATCAAATGATGAATAATTTTAGAATTTAATTATATTAATTGTGGCATAAAGACAATGCAATGTTCGAATCTACTGAGCACAAAGTTGAGTACTTTCGTTTGGTATTTAGAGATGTATTGACGGAAAGAACCATGAATAAATCATGGCCAAGTGAATCGTGTAAGAGAATGGAACTGTGTGCTGAGACCACTCGTATATACATTGATATAATGGGGTGGAGCTATGTGCTATTACCACAACCATAATGAAATGATAAAATGGCGTAGGGCTATGTGCTGATACTACATTCATAGTGTATTGCTTTAATAGCGAGGAGCTATGTGCTATAGTCACGACTAGAAAGCATGGACTTAGAATCGTGGAGCTATGTGCTGTTACCGCGATTATACTATATTGATTTGATATCGTGGAGCTTTGTGCTGTTATCATGACAATGATGCGTTGAGTAAATGTCGTGGAACTATGTGTCGTTACCACGACCATAATGTATCGATTTAACAAGGTGGAGCTATGTCTTGTAACCACCGGATATTTGCTACCATTACAAAGTGTTCATCGGGAAAGACTCCTTACAGGGAATTTCATGTGATAATGTGATGACAAATGAAATGTAAGACTAAGGGCATAAGAATTATAAGAAATGTTTGGGATGTGGGAATTGTGAATGAGTGTTCGGTATGTGATCGAGATGTGGAAGGTTGTAAATGAAAAAGTTATACATATGTGGATTATTTTACGATGACCTTGTGATTATAGGTCTCTACTCATGATGTATGAAAATGTAGTATGTTTGATTTGTGATATATGTGCATGAAAGAATGTTAAAACAAAGGAAGCATGAAAGAGTAAAATTTTCAATAAAACAGTTTGAAACAGCAGCAGCTACGTGATTTTGAAAAATCACCAAAAATGATAGATATTGAATTAAATTTTGAATAAGATATGAAATTAAAGCTTATTGAGTCTAATTTCACAAAAAAGAAACGTTGTGAGTAAATAATTATATATTATGAGATATTTAAGTTGTAGTGAGATAGGGTCAGAATGGGTTTGGAAATCCCCTGTTCCAAATTTGGAAAATCATTAAAAATTTTACAAAAATAATTGTGATATATGATTTATATGATTGAATTCTTTATTGAGTATACTTTCAAAATACACAAATAAGAACATATTTCGAATTCTGTACGATGAGATAATTAAATTTTAGTGAAGAGGGTTTGTAACCATCGGGTAGCAAAACAGGGGAGAATTTAAGGAATAAACTATATTGATTGGCTGAACAAAAAATTTTAGAAATTTAATGGTAAGAAGATATGTGAGTCTATTTTTGGGGAAAATTAGAGGATCTAAATTTGGAGTTCTGTAGCTCTGGATAATAATAATTTAGTGACCATGACTTGGGAAAACTGCTTGAAATGAACATAGGTGAATAATAAAAATTTTTACCAATATGATAGTATCATTGTGAAACCATGTCATGAGAGTTGTTAAAAGCAAGATAATAAATTGCTTAATATTAATACATATGCATTTACTAAGCTTAATGCTTACCTCATTATTTTTGGTGTTTGTATTGTATTCAGGTTAGCTTGGGTTGGAAGCCGCTGGAGTACCTATTACACTATCGATCTTTTACTTTAAGTATCAATGATTTTCTAATACACAACGTTATGGCTTGTATAGGAAAAGAAGTCATGTGTACATGTTGTCATGAGTTGGTCTAGAGTAGTAACTTGTGATATTTGGAGTACTGTTGTACAATGCCATTCTATATGGCTAACAAAATGTATGCTATGACTCGTTAAGTAATTGATGGATGTTTTGATAGCCTTGTCGTGTCATGGAACGTGTCATTAACGTTATGCTCAAGTACGGATATGTTAGGGCAGAAAATGGCTTGGAAGATAGCTAGTTTCTTGGCCACACAGGTAAAGACATGGCCGTGTGTCTCAACTGTGTGGAGCACACGGTCCAACACACGGACATGTGACTTGGCCATGTGAACCCAGATGGGTGATGACGTCATAAACAAAGAGTTACATGGGTAGAGGACAGGAGCATGTCCTGAACTACACGGGCGTGTGTCACCACACGGCCTGCCCATATGGGCGTAGAACCCACCAAAATATAAAAATTTTCTAAGTGGTTCAAAAGTTCCAAAAGTGTTCGGTTTGGGCCCTAAGTACTCCCCATGTATGTTCGGGGCCTCACAGGCCGTAATAGGGGCAATTCATCTATGAATAAAGTTTTTTAAATCGGAATGGAAGTTTATAACTTGGAAACAAATGGATGTATGTGTTATTGCTTGGTAATGCCTCGCTTAACTGAGTTAGAGGAAATTATTTTAGCATTATTTTATGTGTTATAATAGGTTTATAAGGGTGCATAAAAATTTTGGTGAATTAATTTATGCGATTGAAGGCTTAATCGCAAAAAAAAAAAAAGACTAAATTGCATAAGGGACAAAAGTTATGTTTCACTTAAGAAAGGTGTCAAATGGCTTTGTAGCTTAATATGGAGGTCTTTAATAGGCAAATAGGCCAATTTTTACAAGCTTGGCGGCCATAGGAGTCAATAGGGACAAAGAAACAAGAAAATTCAAATTTGGTGGAGTTAGGTAGCTTAATTGACTAAAATAAACAAAAGGCTTCATCTCTTTCATATTTTCTTCACCTTCACCAAAATTATCAGCAATCTTTGGGGGTTTTAGAAGCTTAAAATTTCAGCAACTTTGAACACTCACAAGTAAGTGATTTTGAGACATTTTCTTGAATATTTTTGCATATTTGAGACCCTTGTAGCATGAGCTATATTTTGAAGTGTATACTGTGCAAAATGATTGAAAGTTTAGAATTTTTCCATAAATGGATAAGTGTTGTTTGCTGTGTTTTTATGGAATGAAATGAGTCCTAGTTGTTAAATAAACAACTTTTGTAAAGAGGTGTTCATGGAAAACACCTAAATTGGACTTATTAGTAAAGTTAATAAACAGTGTGGTAATTGCATGAAATAATGGAAATTGTGGGCTACAAGAGTGAAAAGAGTTTGGTTAGGCTTGTTTGATAAGGAAATTTCATAAAAATCAATTTTTGAGTCTAAGGGCAAAATGGTCATTTTGGCAAATTCTGAATTTTGGGATTGTTTTAATAAATATAGTGATTAAATGGGTAAATTTGTATTCATATAGATCAAGAAGAGCGTGGAGTCAACCTTGACTGAGGCAAGGGTAAGGCTTCGGATTAAATTCTGCTTTTCCTGCATTTTGTATACCGAGGTAAGTTTATATGTAAACGATACCTCTTTCATTAATGCTTTGCTTATAATGCTTTATATGATATGTGGTTAAATGTTATGGACATTGGATGAAATTGTGAGGAATGTGAGTACGGGTAAATTCCCATAAATTGTGAGTAAAGGTGGGCTATGTGCGAAACCACTAGGTAGTAGTTAAATTTAAGGAGCTAAGTGCAAATTGCCTGATTGGAGATTGATATCGATGGGCTAAGTGTGATACCATCGAAACGTAATAATAGAGGTGGGCTATGTGTGGTACCATCATAACTTATTAATAAAGTTGGGCTATGTGCGAAACCACCATAAGTTATTGATGATAGTAGGCTAAGTACGAAACCACCTTATTAATGTTAACGCCATTATGAATGATCTTTGGTGAATCTATCTTGTGAGGATATGTGTATTATGGAATCACTCAAATGAAATGTTATGTGTGTTGTAGTGATAAATGAGTGCAAGGAATGTATGTGCTATCAATATAAGCTTTGTGCGTAAAATCGTGTTGAGAATATTGGGTAAGTTGTGACATGAGTAGGTGAATATATGATTGAAAGTATTGGTATGGTTGATGATACATTTTAATTACCCAATGCATGAACACAATATTAAATGTTTGCATATAGACTTACTAAGCCTTGTTCTTACTCCCCTCCCTTCCATTTTCCTATAGTGCCACCTAGCTAGCTCGTGGATCATCGGACGTCAGAGTTCTCGCTCACACTATCGGCTTGATCACTCGGTATAGTTAGTTTTAGCATTTTAAAAATATAGCATGTATAGGACTCTATTCTTTTGTAAGTGTCATTATTTTGGAGCCTTATGTATTGGGTTCTATAAGGCCAAAGTTAATGGCTAACCTTTGTTATTGGTTATTAATTGAAATTGGCAATGTTTTCATGAATGAGAATTAGCTTGAGTAATAGATTTGATTGGTTGATAGGAATGTGCTTGGATGCCAATCTATGGCTATTGGATGAGTTACTTAGTCTTATATTACTAGAGTATGTGCTTTAACTTGTTTCAGGGTGGTAAAGAGGCTCGGTAAAGAGCCTATTTTTGCCCACGCGGGTAGACACATGGGCGTGTGTCTAGGCCATGCGTGACACATAGTCCACCCCATGAGCGTGTACTTAGGCCGTATATCCTCTCCACCTTGCATAAGAAGAATTAAATGCCTAGTAGTAAATACATGAGCTGAGACATGGCCGTTTGTCTCAACCGTGTGGAGGACACGGCCAAGCACATGGGCATGTGCCACAGCCATGTTATTGCTGATGTCAGAAACAGAATACCCAGGTTTTTGCACACGGTCTGTGACACGGGCGTGTCTTAGCCGTGTGACAAACACGGGCTAAGTACACGGGCATGTGCCCAAGCCGTGTCTCTACTAACATCATAAACAAAATGTCAAGGTTTTTGCATACAGGCTGTGACATGAGCATGTCATGGCTGTGTGAAGGACATGGCTCTGGGTCTTTGACATCGGGTCACATGCCTGCTAGGAGGCACCAGCTTCACCAGTGACTGAAAGGGGTCTTATGATCGAGCGGCTGGGGATGATGCTCTATCCCAAGCTATGCTCTGCGTGTTAGAGGGGGTTGCTGGAGCTAGTACTGGAATGATGGCCCGAGGGTTAATTTCAGAGTGACTTCGATCTAATGGAGCAGAAATCTTCAAGGGTGTTTCTATTGTAGCCCCAAATGTGGCGGGATATTGGCTAGAGGTTACCTAACGGATAATAGATGACCTTGATTGTACTGTAGAACAGAAGTTAAAAGGATCAGTATCTTTACTGCGAGACGAGGCCTACCAGTGGTGGCTCACTGTAAGAGAGGGTACGGAAGACGACTGTTTGACGTGGGATTTCTTTAAGTCGGCCTTTTAAGGGAATTACATGGTCGCAAGTTATGTAGACGCCCGCAGGAAGGAATTTCTGAGCCTGACCCAAGGGAATAAGATTGTGGCAAGTATGAGGTGGAGTTTTTACGATTGAGCCGTTATGCTCGTGAGATAGTAGCGACCGAATATGAACACTGTGTGTGATTTGAGGATGGCCTTTGGGATGAGTTACGGGTACTGATAGCTCCGTAAAGGGAGCGAGACTTTGTTGCCCTTGTAGAAAATGTAAAAATTGCAGATGATGTGAAGCGCTCTGAGTGCCAGAACGACGAGAAAAATAGGGGCAGATATAAGAGGGATTCATGGCCCTCATGTTCTTCAGGAAGGCCTGTTAAGAAGGTCAAATTTGAAGGGCCAGTTCGAGCAGTTCCTGTTAATGTTGTTAGACCACAACCTTGTGCAGATTGTGGAAGATCTCACTAGGGAGAATGCTGGAAAAGAATTGGAGCATGCTTCAGATGTATGTCCCTAGATCATCATGTTAAGAATTGTACTTAGAGGCCTGTTCAGATGCAAGCTATAGGATAGGGTCATGTTCAGCCAATGAGAGTGGTCAGCAGCCACCGAGAGGCTGTGGGCAGGCCAGGGGTGGAAATGGAATGGGACGAGTTCGTGGAGCACCGAGCAGAGGTGCTGGTAACACTGAAGCGAGGCAGCCAGCTCTAGTTTATGCTGCTCATCGCCAAGAAGATGGTGACGCCCCTGACGTCATAACCGATATGTTCCTAATTCACAATGTACCTTACACTACTTTAATTGATATTGGGTTTACACACTCGTATGTTGCTAGCACTCTGTTTGGGACATTGGGCATTCAGTTTGAAAATACTATTAGTGAGATGATTGTGATAAGTCCATTGGGATAGTAGGTTAGGGTAAATAAGTTATTCAAAGATGTGCCCCTAGAAGTCCAAGGAATAATCTTTCCAGCGGATTTGATGGAACTACCATTTGGTGAATTTGACCTTATATTAGGTATGGATTGGCTAGTGAAACACCGTGCGAGTTTAGATTGTGCTACTAAGCGTATGGTGCTGAAGACTACTGAGGATGAGGAGGTGGCTATGATAGGGGGCGAAGAGATTACCTGTCTAACATAATCTTAGCATTTAGGGCCGAGAAACTAGTTCGCAAGGGTTGCGAGGCATTTCTAGCCTATGTTGGAATTTCTTATCCTGAAGGTCTTTTGATTAGAGATATCAAAACTATTAAGGAGTTTCCTGACGTATTTCCTGATGAGCTCCCTAGGTTGCCTCCGAACCGTAAGGTCGAATTCGGTATTGAGCTCCTATTGGGAATAGCTCCAATGTCCATCGCCCCTTATAAGATGGCATCGAAGGTGCTGGTGGAGTTAAAAGCTCAAATTCGAGAGCTGTTGGACTGAGGATTCATTCGACCGAGTGTGTCTCCATGGGGAGCACCAGTGTTGTTTGTAAAGAAAAAGGATGGATCTATGCACATGTGCATTGATTATCGGCAGTTGAACAAACTGGCTATCAAGAATAAGTACCCTCTGCCAAGGATTAACAATCTTTTTTATCAGCTTAGAGGAGCTTCAGTTTTCTCCAAGATCGACCTTCGTTCGGGGTACCACCAACTGAGGTTTAAAGAGGCTAATATCTATAAGACAACATTTAGGACTCGATACAGTCACTACGAATTCGTGGTAATACCATTTGGGCTTACAAATGCACCAGCAGCCTTTGTGGACCTCATGAACTGAGTATTCCAATCCTATCTGGACCGGTTCGTAGTGGTCTTTATAGATGATATACTAGTGGATTCGAGTACTGAGGAGGATCATGATGCACATCTTCGAATTATTTTACAAATTCTAAAGGAAAAGTAGCTATACGCGAAATTCAGTAATGTGAGTTCTGGCTGCGAGAAGTGATGTTTTTGGGTCACGTGGTGTCTGCTGAGGGGATTAGAGTTGATCCTAGTAAAAATGAAGCCATACTGGATTGGAAACCACCTAGGACCGTATCTGAGATTCAAAGCTTTTTGGGTCTGGCTGGGTATTACAGATGTTTTGTTGAGGGGTTTTCTGTGATTGCTGCACCTCTGACTAAGGTACTGCATAAAGGAGTACCGTTTAACTGGATTGATAAACAGCAAGAAAGTTTCAAGAAACTGAAGAAGGCACTGATTGAGGCCCCTATTTTAATACAGCCAGAGGCTTGGAAGGAATTCATTGTTTATAGTGATGCGTTGCACATCGGATTGGGTTATGTGTTGATGCAAGAGGGAAAGGTGGTGGCTTATGCATCTCGTCAGCTTAAGCTTCATGAGGTATATTACCCTACTCATGACTTGGAGTTAGCTACGGTGGTATTCGCGCTAAAGATTTGGAGCCATTACTTGTACTGTGAGAAGTGTATTATTTACACGGATCATAAAAGCCTCAAGTATCTTCTTACTCAGAAGGAGCTAAATCTTAGGCAGTGAAGATGGATAGAGCTACTAAAGGATTATGATTGTTCAATTGAGTAGCATCCCAGTAAGGCTAATATGGAAGCTGACGCATTGAGCCGTAGGGCTATATCTGATTTGAGAGCAATGTTTACTCGTCTCAGCCTGTTTGATGATGGTAGTTTGTCGGCTGAGCTTCAAGCGAGGCCATCGTGGACTAAATAAATTAAGAGTAAACAACTGTTAGATGAATTTTTGGTTGCTCATTTATGACAAGTTGAAAATGGAGAGACTACAGATTTTGGGCTAAATAGTGAAGGAGTACTGTGGTTTCGTGGGAGAGTTTATATACCGAGGGATTCTGAGCTGAGGCAATCTATACTGCGAGCGGTGTATGGTAGTCTATATGCTATGCATCCGGGTGGAAATAAATTATACCAGGATCTTCGTGAGCTGTACTGGTGGCCAGGACTGAAGCATGAAGTTACCGATTATGTGAGTAAGTGTATGACACGCCAACAAGTTAAGGCTTAGCATCAACTGCCTTCGAGGTTACTGCATCCAGTTAAGATTCCACTCTGGATGTGGGAGAGGGTAACCATGGATTTTGTGAGTGGGCTACACTCGACGCCTACTAAGAAGGATTCGGTATGGGTTATTGTAGACTAATTGACGAAATCTACCCATTTTATACCGGTCTGTACTGATTACTCATTGCAGAAACTGGCTAAGTTGTATGTGGCTGGGTTTGTGAGACTGCATGGGGTACTGGTTTCAATAATATCAGTCAAAGATCCATGATTCACATCTTGATTTTGAAAGAAATTACACGAGGCTTTGGGTACTAGATTGGGCTTCAATACTACATTCCACCCTCAAACAGATGGTCAGTTAGAGAGGGTGATCCAAGTATTGGAGGACATGTTAAGAAGCTATGTAATTGAGTTCTGAGGTAGCTGGGAAGACTACTTACAGTTAGCAGAGTTCACATATAACAATAGCTATCAGTCCAGTATGCAGATGGCACCGTACGAGGTGTTATATGGTCATAGGTGTCATACTCCTACATGTTGGACTGAGCTGGGTGAGCAACGAGTTTTGGGGCTGAAGTTAATTTCTAATACTAAAGACAAGGTTAAATTTATTCGAGAGCAGTTGAAGGAAGCAACCGATAGGCAGAAGTCTTATGCAAACTTGAAGCGTAAGGAGATCGAGTACTCTGTGGGGGATTATGTCTTTCTGAAAGTCTCACCATGGAAGAAGATCCTGAGGTTTGGTCGAAAGGGCAAGCTAAGCCTTAGGTTCATTGGGCCTTACCGTGTACTAAAGCGTATAGGATTAGTTGCCTATCAGCTTGAGTTGCCTCCAGAATTAGACTGGATTCATGACGTGTTCCACGTCTCCATGCTGAGGCGATACCACTCTGCTCCAACACTCATAGTCCCGATTGAGGAGATCGAGTTAGGCCTGATCTGACCTTTGAGGAAGAACCAGTGTGAATATTAGATCGTGACGTTAAGGTATTAAGAAAGAAATTTGTCCCACTGGTCAAAGTGCTTTGGCGTAATCATGGTTTAGAAGAAGCCACATGGGAACCTGAAGAGGCAATGCAACAGTAATACCCTCACTTATTCTGACCAGGTAAATTTTGCGGTTGAAATTTCTTTAAAAGAGGTAGAGTTGTAATGCCCCAAAAATATAGGGTCCATGATTTTGCATGTTTTGACACAGTTGACTGTTTGCTTTAGTGGCTAAGTGATTTAGGAGTGTTTGGGAGTCTCTGGGAAGCCCTAGGTTCAAGCCTTAGCTTGGGCAAATTTTAAATTTTTACTCTTAAATTAATCTGGACACTAGTATGTAGGTTTTTTATTTAATTACGCATGATTTTTGTCACAGAAAGCCTTATGGCTTATTGGTAAGTGGCGTGACTTGGCAATTAAGAGAGCTGGGTTTCGAATCCCTTGTCCACAAGGAATAATTATTTTGCTACATGGGATGGCAAGTGTTGGAAGTGGATTCGAACTCTGTTGAGTGAGAGTTTGAACTAGTAGTGGAGTAAGTTGTTGAGGATATCAATGAGGGATATAGGGAGAGATTTATGGAGAAAATCGTGGAATTCAATTGGAGAGGGAGTTGTAGACTATTGGGGAGTTTGGGTATGTAAATTCGGTTAAGGGGTCTTTTGGTGTGTGTTTTTGGCAGTTTGAAAGTTTGGGGGTGTATTTTTTGTTGCAGTATCATTTTCGCGAATTCTTTTTTTGTCATTTTACAATCTAGTGCCGAAGTGGAAATGGATCATTCATGCTTTTTCTTTTTCGTATTGTTGGGATTCTATTACCTTGCCAATTGTTTAGCTAGTGTGCCGAAACCCTTAGTTGCTGAAAATACTGAAGCCTTGAGTAGCTTTTTCCAAGTCTTTTTCTTCTTTTTCTGTTTCAATCACTGTCGAATCACTCACTTGTGAGTTCTCCCTTTTACCTTTCCTTGCTTTGGCCGAATAGAGTTAGGACTGTACTTGATTTTCTCTCAAATTTTCTCCTAGCCGATTGTTCTTCCCCCTTCTTTAATCTTTCTCCCTTTTCTCCTATTTTGCTTTTAATAGAAAGTTTGTCTTCTTTGTTCATAGAACAAAGGTAAGTCGAATTGATCTTGTTCTCATACCTTTCATTTTCTTTCGGTTTCTCTCCTAACTGATTCTTCCTTTTCTCTGTTTCCTCTTTGCTTTTTTATTCAGACGCTCAGTTTTGATTGGGATATTGACTTGCTTTTCTTCAGTAATCAGTCTGCGGGTTGGTGGTGGCTTTAGTAATTGGTAAGTTAGTAGTTACTCCCTATTCTCTCCATTCTTTCTGTACACTCAAGTTTTTGTTCTAATGGGTACTTTTCTTTTGTGTTTCACATTTGACCAACGCTCTTGCCTCCTTATTTTCGAGTGGTTTCCTTTACGATTCATAGATTTTTACAAAGGGTGAAGGGGGTTTGTTCAAGGATAACGTTGGTAGCCACACTTTTGTTTCATCTCCCAATCAAAGGTAAACATTTGGGCTAGTGTTATGAGGTGTTAGCTAAATGCTCACCTTAGGTTTACATCTGTATTAATCAATGGATATCAATTTATGTTTTAGATTATACGATTATTGATTAGGGGATTTTCTTTGATGATACAGCTTCTTGACAGAAAAAGGCGTAGTCAAGGCATTGGGCTCATAAGCGGTTTGCTTGATTTCGTTTAAAAGTGTTCATCTACACACCGTAAAATATTACTGTCATAAAGCCGAAAAGCCAAAATACCGAAACTTCAGCAATTGTGGCCTCACGAGCCTGCGAATGCTCATGTGGTGAATCGAGCCCACAAATCATAGGCGATAGACTGTAGAAGCCACTACGAGCGTTCTCCTGGACTTGGGCCGTAATGGGCCTCATTGGGTTGAAATAGGCCGTGTGGGCCCAATGGGCTCGTAGGTCTCGCACGGATAAGAACCATAGTAAGTGACAAATAATGGATTGGGCTATGAAATTCACATCGCCGTGAGTAAATTTGGGCTAAATGGGCCACACAAGCGTGTGGGCCCACTTAGGCCGAGTAATAGGCTTTGGGCCCATTTACACTGTTTTGGCCATATAGGTTACTTAAGTCGCTCAAGGTAACATTAGACCTTCTGAGAGGTCATTATCTGTACCGAGACCCCAAAGTTAGTTAAATGATCAAAATACCTCTGAGGGGTAAAATTACTATTTTACCCCTAACTGACGAAATGATTGTTATACCCCTAGTGGTAGGCTAACTGATGTGTATATGACCTTTATATGACTGATACCGAGGGTGACATACTGCATACACATAATAGTTATGACACATCATACTGCATGGGGTTGGGATATTGTTATGGAGGAAGCTTTAGTGGCTTTGCCACGTTTTTACTATTTTTGTGGCTTTGCCACATATTCTGATACTGGTGGCTATGCCACGCTTACTGTTATTAGTAGCTTTCTTGTGTTACTATTATTAGCAGTGTTACTGCGATATTGGTGTGTTGGCTGGGTCGGTCAATTTAATCCCCTCATGGTGTGATGGTTGGTACGGGTGGTGTGCTGGTTGGATTGGGATGGGTTGCATATCTGCACTATACTGATAATGTATTGGGCTTAGGCCCACAATGTTACTGTATAGGGCTAGAGCCTAGACTATTCTGTTACTAAATAGGGCTTAAGCCCAGATTGTTTCTGGATGCACTGTTTACTGTTTGACTGATAGGGATTACACACTGAGTTTTCGCAAACTCACCCTTTCTTTTAACCGTATAGGTAATCCACAGCCTTAGACGATTTGGGCCGCAAAGGGACTCGGAGTGGCCACACGATTGCAGATGTTTTACTTTTGATTTTAATTATTTAAATTTTATTTTAGGCTTTTGGTTATGTAATAAGGCCATTTGGTTTAATTTTTAAATTGGGCACTAAATTCTTATTTTAAACTACTAGAGTAGTAAAATGAGTTTTCAAGACAATAACCGTTTTCAAAGAAAAACACGCATTTTAAACTTTAAGGTTTTTCAATTAGAAAAGTTTCCACAGTTTTGATCAGTTTATGAAACGAACAGTAACAAATATGGCTAACATTTTGATAAGTTGATTTCAAATTGTAATATCGAAATTTGTCGAATTTTTTTCAAGTAATAGAAACTAAATGGATTTTTAATTCAAATACAGAATTTTATCAACAAGTCCAAATGTTAGAAAGCACTTCGATGTGACACGTCAGATTCAGTCGTAACGTTTAGGCCAGGTTTGGGGTGTTACAAAATTGATCAAACAAATCATCAATTCAAGGCAAAAGATACTTATTCTTAATTCTCAACTTATTCATATGCCTATAATCAATACACATTCATATCATACAATCCTTTTTCTTTACAAACAACACTGGTGCACCCCATGAAGATACACTTGGTCGAATAAACCCCCTATCAAGCATCTCTTGCAATTGAATCTTCAATTCCTTGAACTCTTTTGGTGCAATATGATAGGGTGCAATGGAAACCGGTGCAATACCAGGAAAAAACTCAAATCCAAGCACAACTTCTCTATTCGGTAGCAAACCAGATAAATCTTTTAGAAACATGTTAGGAAAATACCTAACAGTGCAAATATATTGAATTCTTAACCTCTTACTAGGAAAATTCATCACATAGGTTAAATAAGCCTCACAACATTTTCCCATCATCTTTTCAGCCTTCATAATTGAAACCAAATTAAACATAAAACCCTCTTTCACCACTAACAACAATTTCCAACCTATCATTATTTCTCAAAGTATTTCGCTTAGCCTTAAAATTAGCCCTAGCCTTATGTTCAGTTAACCAATCCATACTAAGTATCACATCAAATCAATAAAACGGCAATTCTATAAAATCAATAAAGAAAAAATGTCCTTAAATCATAAGAGGGAATCTACGGTAAACTTTATTCACTACTACACTATCACCAAAAGAACTAATGACAGTCATACCAAAATCAATATTCTCAATAGGGATTGCTAACTTACATGCCAACTCACAGAAAATATATGAATGCATTGATCCTATAACGCCTCAAATTTTAGGGTCTTTAATGATTTGTACTTCATTCATAATAGCATGTTTGGGTATGCTAAATTGAGGATTTGAGCGGGTTGGAGGGCCTTAGGTAGGCTCGGGGTTAAGCCAAACCTTTAGCAAAATTTTGATTTTGGGCTTAGAGGTGTATGAGTGTTGGGTTGTAGGCCTTATGTGTAGTTGTTGGAATTTTGTGGCACAATAAGGCTTGTAGCAAGGTGGTAATGGCACTACATGTGGGCATGCGGTGGCGTCATGGACAAGGGGATCTGGGGTTCAAATCCCCTTACAGGAGAAGGTATTTATTTTTGCTGAAGATGGGCGGCAAGTGTCCAAATGAGTTCAAACTTTAGAGGTGGTTGAAACTAGGTAAGAGAAGACTTGGTCATGGAGAATTTGAACTGAATTCAAATGTGAGGTGAGTAAACCAAGGAGAAAAGGTAGGGATTTAGGTGGGAGGATAGAGTTGGCTGAATGTAGGAAGCTTGGTGAGCAAATTCGACTATTAGGCTTTTGGGTTGGGGTTTCAGAATTTGGGTAAAGGGGCGTGAGCTGATTGTTTCTTTAAAGGTCTTCGGAGTGGTGTTTTTTAATGTGTTTGGCTTTTGGGGACCTAGGGGTCGACTTCTTTTGGGGTGAACCAGAATTGTTCCACTTTTGTCAGCCAAATTCTTTTCTTTTCTCTTCGTATGACTCCCTTTTGTCGCTTTTGTCTCAAGTGTCCCGAATCTAAGATAACCTCAAGCACAAAGCCAATTCTTCTTATTCTTCTTACCTAAGTGTTATTTGGCAAAACTCCGCTCTTTCTTTTTCTTTGTTCTCCTTACTTAGCAGAACCCTGTTACTTCTCTCTTTATTTGTTCTTTCATCAATCTATTGCTTATCTTTTTCTCCTCTATGTTCTTCATTCGACGCCCTGTTAGCATAGTGGTGGTTTACGGTTGCAACCATAGCCGAATGCCCTAGTTACCAAGTGTTTATTTCACCATCAAATACTGAATCTAGGTAACTAGTCTCTTTTCTCCCTTTTCAGATATCCTTATGAAAGTCGAATTCCCTTCCCTCCTTTATGGTAATCGGACTTTGAACCTTTCATTAGTGACCGATTTGAACTCCTCCTTTCTTGACTACTTCGGTTTTCTAGGCGTGGTATAGAGATCGATTTCGTGAGGAGTGGTAACTGCTAGTGTCATAGAAGCAATATAAGCCCTGTGATCAGTTGTCAGCCAAGGTAAGTGTTGGTGTTTCTTTTGGGGGTGTTGGCCGAACATGATAGGGTTTGGTAGTATAGCTAACAAGTTAGATTGTGTGATTAATGGTTTGTTGGGCGATTGTAGGTTGATTGTTCGTAAGTAGTTCGACTCGACTCGTAATCAGGTGTGTAAGTACACCATCTGTAGTGTATAACAGCAAAAGCCGAAAAGCCAAAATGCCGAAATGCCTGCATTTGAAGGCCATGGGTGTGCAAGCGCCTGAGGGCCGATCTAAACCCGCGGTGATGGGTTTCAAACCATGGAGATCAATTTACGCTATTCCGCACATCTAAACCATTTCGGTCCTCGATGAGCTGATATGGGCCTAATGGGCTTACGGGCCCGTTTGAGTAAGTTTCTGGGTTAGTGACTGTTAGTACGTTAGATAGTAAAATATGCCATGCTGGACATAACAATAGGCTTAATGGGCCACACGGGCTTATGGGGCCGCTCGGGCCCAAAAGGGATTTTTGGACCCATAGAGACTTTTAGACCTAAGTAGTGATTCTGAGTTGCTTAAGGCAACATAGACCTGCCTAAGGGTCGTACTTGGTAGGGAATACTTAAACTTGATAGAACGACTGGAATACCCCTGAGGGGGTGAAAATTACCATTTTACCCCTAGTTGCTAAAAGACCATTATGCCCTAGATAGTAGATTTGTATGTATGCATGAATATTTTTGTATCTGTTATTCAGTAAGCATGATGTAATTTGTTCTGTGAATCTGCATGGGGTTGGGTTTTCTGAAGAGGAAGTTCTGTTAAAGTGGCTCTGCCACATACTCTGTTTCTGGTGGCTTTGCCACAAATTCTGATATAGCAGCTCAGCTGCATTTTGGTGTGTTTGGCTGGGTGGGTCGAGTTACTCCCCACAAGTGTATTTGGTTGGTACGGGTGGTGTGATTGGTTGGATTAGGGTGGGTTCTGCATATTATCTGCTTATTATTTGTTCTAGGCTTCGGCCCATTCTATTCTAATGGGTAGTTGCACACTGAGTTCTACAAAACTCACTCTTGTAGTTGTCACATTGTGCAGGTAACCCCCAGACTTAGCTGATTTGGAGCCGAGAGGGACTCGAGGTGGCCACATGCTTTCCTATTTGGTTTTTCTTTATTTTCATTAAATTTTTATCATAACTCTCTATACTATTATGGGTTTATGTTTTGTAATAAGGTTACTACGGGTTTAACTTTAAATTTGGTTTATTATTGGCTTTAGAACTGATGTAAAATGTTTAACTAATCAAGTCAGATATTTTAAACTGGTAACAAGCATTTTCAAGATTGAACCACGCTAAGTTTTCCTAAAATGAGTCTAGCAAACTTAAGAACTAAAATTAACCCGTTTATGGACCTACCTTTTGAATGTGGTTTTATCTTTCTCCAATAGTTTTCCCTAAATCAAGTAGACGGTTTTCGAAGCCAATCGCCATGTGACTCAGCAAATCTGGCCATAACGTCTAGGCCAGGTTTGGGGTGTTACATTTAGTGGTATTAGAGTCAGGTTGCAACAACTCGGCTGTGGTGTGGGTTTGGAAAAAATGTTCTTCAAAACATATATTACAAAAACTTTTAAACCAGACTTTCTTCAAAAATTTCCTTCAACACTTTTCTTCTGAATTTTTTTCTAATATCAAATCATTTCCTGTGTGTTGTTTTAAAAGAACGAATCTAAAATAATAATCCCTAAAATGTGGCACGTCGAGTCTCCGACCTAAATGTGTAAGTGCTTTTACTTTATTTTGATACGCATAATTAACTGAGATGCTATTGTAGATAGTACTGAGACTCTGTAGTTAGGGCAAACTGGACTATAGGAAAACTGAAACCATAGGAACTTGAAAACTATAGCTAAATCTGGATTTGCGAGAACAACCTCTAAAATTTTTATCTTCTGCATAAAACATCTGTAATACATACTAAAACCATGAGTAAAACATAACATTTCTAATCAAATAATACGACATGAGTATAAGAGTTGCATGTGGAAGAGGTCGTGGTAGAGGCCGGGGAAGCACCCAAGTTGGATCTTTAGCATCGGGGCACGTGCCTACTGGAGAGGCACCGAGGTTGCCAGCGACTGAGACTGGACCCATGATCGGGAAGTCGGGGATGATGCTTTATTCCAGGCAATGCTCTGTGTCTTAGAGAGAGTCACCGGAGCAAGTACTAGAACAGTGAACCGTAGGTCAATTTCTGAGCGGCTCTGGGCTAATGGAGCAAAAATCTTCAAGGGCATATTTGGCGTAGCTCCGAATCTGGCCAAATACTGGTTAGAGGCCACAGAGCGCATTATGGATGACCTAGATTGTTCAATAGAGTAGAAACTGAAGGGAGCAGTATCTCTACTGCGAGACGAGGCTTACCAGTGGTGGCTCACGGTGAGAGAGGGTGCATCAGCTGATCGCATATCCTAGGACTACTTTAAGACGGCCTTTCAGGGGAAGTACGTTGGGGCGAGCTATGTGGATGCCTGAAGAAAGGAATTTTGAATCTGATTCAGGGGAACAAGTCTGTAGCAGAATATGAGGCAGAGTTCCTGAGATTAAGTCGTTATGCACATGGAATAGTTGCTACAGAATACGAGTGCAGTGTACGATTCGAGGATGGTCTGAGGGATGAGCTAAGGGTGCTAATTGCTCCACAGAGGGAGCGTGATTTTGCTACATTGGTTGAGAAATCTAAAATAGCTAAGGATGTTAAGCATTCGGAACAACTGAATAATGAAAAAGAGAGGAACAAGTTTAGGACAGATGCAGGGCTATCGAGTGCTCCTAGAAGGCCCATTAAGAGGAATAGAGTTGTTGAGCCAGTTTAAGTGGCTCCGGTTAACATGGTTAAGTCTCAAGTTTATGCTGAATGTGGGAGGTCACATTCGGGCGAATATAGGAGGAGTATGGGTGCATGTTTTCGTTGCGGGTCTATGGATCACCGGGTGAAGAATTGCCCTCAAAAATTGATCCAGGTGCAAGTAGAAGAGCAGAGAGTTACACAACCAATGAAAGGTGGTCAGCCATCAAGGGGTCGCGGCCAAGCCAGAGGCGGTCATGGAAATGGACGCGGTCGAGGAGCACTAAGCAGAGGTGTTGGAAATGTAGAGGCACGACAGCTAGCTTTGGTTTACGCTGCTCATCATCAAGAAGATGGTGATGTACCTGATGTTATTACTTGTATGTTTCTTATTCATAACATGCCTTATGTTGCTTTGATTGATGTTGGTTCCACCCATTCTTATGTAGCTTGTGTTGTGTCGAGAAAGTTGGGTATGCAATCTGAGAATACTGTGAGTGAAATATCTATAGTTAGTCCACTTGGTAACTCGGTTAGGGTAGATAAGCTCTTTAGAGACGTACCCCTAGAGTTGCAGGGTAAGGTCTTTCTTGCGAATCTGATGGAATTACCGTTTGGAGAATTCGACCTAATCTTGGGCATGGATTGGTCGGTTAAGCACCAAGCAAACTTGGATTATGCGGCAAAGCGGATGGTACTAAAGACGTTAGAGGGTGAAGAGGTGGCTGTTATAGGGGAAAAACGAGATTACCTGTCCAACATTATTACAGTATTGAGAGCTGAAAAGTTGATTCGCAAGGGTTGCGAGGCGTTTCTAGCATATGTAAGCAATTCTAAGTCTGAAGGTCTTTCCGTGGATAAGGTGAGGACCGTTAAGGAATTTGTAGATGTTTTTCCCGATGAACTGCCTGGATTACCCCCGAATCGGGAGGTTGAGTTTGGTATTGATTTGTTACTGGGAACGGCTCCAGTATCCATCGCCCCATATAGGATGGCACCAAAGGAGTTAGTGGGGTTGAAAGCACAGATCCAAGAGTCGCTAGATCCAGGGTTTATCCGACCAAGTGTGTCGCCGTGGGGAGCACCGATACTTTTCGTCAGAAGAAAGATGGGACGATGCGTATGTGCATAGACTATTGTTAGTTGAATAAGCTGACTATTAAATATAAGTATCCTCTGCCAAGAATCGATGATCTTTTTGATCAACTTAGAGGGGTGTCGGTATTCTTCAAGATTGACCTGTGGTCTGATTATCATCAATTGAGGGTCAAGGAGGTGGATATCTATAAGACAGCATTTAGAACACGGTATGGTCACTACGAGTTTTTAGTGATGTCATTCGGTCTGACGAATGCACCAGCAGCCTTCGTGGATCTCATGAACCGGGTTTTTCAACCCTATTTAGATCGGTTTGTGGTCATTTTCATAGATGATATTTTGGTATATTTGAAGTCTGAGGAAGATCACGATAAGCATCTTCGTGTGGTTCTACAAATTCTGAGAGAGAAGCAACTATATACCGAATTCAGTAAGTGTGACTTCTTGCTTCAGGAGGTAACATTCTTAGGTAACATTGTTTCTACCGAGGGAATTAAGGTAGAACCACGAAAAATAAAGGCGGTATTGGAGTGGAAACCACCAAGGACTGTGTCTAAAATTCAGAGTTTTCTAGGTTTAGCTAGATACTACAGAAGGTTTGTGGAAGGGTTTTCTGTGATTGTGGCACCACTGACTAAGTTGTTATGGAAAGGGGCACCTTTTGTTGGTCAGAAACACAACAAGAAAGTTTTGAGAAATTAAAAAAGGTGCTGACTGAAGCCCCTATTTTAATTCAACCAAAGTCTGGAAAGGAGTATACTGTGTATAGCGATGCGTCACACGTAGGTTTGGGTTGTGTGTTGATGCAAGAGGGGAAAGTGGTTGCTTATGCGTCACGGTAACTTAGGCTGCATGAAATGAACTACCCTACGCACGATCTAGAATTGGTGGCAATAGTGTTCGCGTTGAAGATCTGGATGTATTACCTATATGGAGAAAAGTGTGTTATTTTTATAGACCATAAGAGTCTCAAGTACCTTCTTACTCAGAATAAGCTGAACCTTAGGCAACGAAGATGGATTGAGTTGCTTAAGAACTATGATTGTTCTATTGAATACCACCCTAGAAAAGCTAACGTGGTAGCAGATGCTCTGAGCCATAGATTTTTATCTGATCTGAGAGCGTTGTTCACTCGTCTTAGCCTTTATGATGATGGGAGTGTATTAGCAGAACTACAGGTAAGGCTGACCTGGATTGAGCAGATAAGAGAGAAGCAATTGTTGGATGAGTCACTAGTTTCTTGGTTTTGACAAGTTGAGAATGGTGATCTGAATAGTGAAGGGGTTCTGTGTTTCCGAGGGAGAGTTTTTGCTCCAAAGGACTTTGATCTGAGGCAACTAATTTTGCAGGAAGCACATGGCAGTCCTTATGCCATGCATCCTGGAGGTAACAAACTGTATAAGGATTTGCGAGAGTTGTATTGGTGGCCTAGACTCAAGCTGAAAGTAACAGAGTTTGTGGGTAAATGTCTGACGTGCCAGCAAGTTAAAGGTAAGCATCTAGTACCTTCTGGGCTTCTACAACAGGTCAAAATTCCACTTTGGAAGTGGGAGAGGGTAACCATGGATTTCGTAAGTGGGTTACCATTGACGTATTCCAAGAAAGATTCGATTTGGGTGATTGTGGACAAGCTGACAAAATCCGCTGACTTTATACCAGTCAGAACGGATTATTCCCTTCAGAAGCTTGCAAAGTTGTATGTGTCTGAGATAGTATGACTTCATGGTGTGCCAGTGTCGATTATTTCTGATAGGGTCCCAAGGTTTACATCTCGATTTTGAAAGAAGCTGCATGAGGCATTGGGTACGCGATTGGATTTCAGCACTGCTTTTTACCCTCAAATGGATGGACAGTTTAAAAGAGTGATTCAAGTCTTGAAGGATATATTAAGAAGTTGTGTTATCAATTTCCAAGGTAGCTTAGAAGATTACTTGCCGTTGGCTGAGTTCGCTTATAACAATAGCTATCAAGCAAGTATCTAGATGCACCATATGAGGCCTTGTATGGACGGAGGTGTCATACTCCTACTTGTTGGACTGAGTTAGGTGAACGACAAATGTTGGGGCCAGAGTTACTAGCGGATATGGATGACAAGGTCAAGCTGATTAAGGATTAATTAAAGGAGGCATCCGACAGGTAGAAGTCTTATGCAGACTTAAAGCGTAGGGAAATTGAGTTCACCGTGGGAGACTTGGTTTTCTTAAAGGTCTCGCCTTGGAAGAAAATCTTAAGGTTTGAGAAGAAGGGCAAGTTGAGTCTGTGGTTTATCGGGCCCTATCGAGTTTTAAAGCGGGTGAGTCCGATAGCCTATCAGCTTGAGTTACCCCCAGAGTTGGATCAGATCTATGGTGTCTTTCATGTCTCCATGTTGAGACGATACCGGTCTGATCCCTCTCATATTGTACCAGTTAAGGAAATCGAGGTTAAATCTGATCTAACCTTCGAAGAAGGGCCAGTGCAGATTTTAGACCGTGATGTAAAAGTGTTAAGAAGGAAGTCTGTTTCGTTGGTTGAGGTGCTCTGGTGTAATCATGGTGCAGAAGAAGCCACGTGGGAACCTGAGGAGTCAATGTGGCAATAATACCCTCACTTATTCTGACCAGGTAAATTTCGAGGCCAAAATTTCTTTAAAGGGGGTAGAGTTGTAACGCCCTAAATTTTAGGGTCTTTAATGATTTGTACTTAATTCATAATAGCAAGTTTGGGTATGCTAAATTGAGGATTTGAGTGCATCAGAGGGTCTTAGGAAGGCCCGGGGTTAAGCCAAGCCTTTAGAAAAATTTTGATTTTAGGATTAGGGGTGTATGAATGTTGGGTTGTAGGCCTTATGTGTAGTTGTCAGAATTTTGTAGCACAATAAGGCTTGTGGCAAGGTGGCAGTGGCGCTACATGTGGGCATGTGGTGGCGTCATGGACAAGGGGATCTGGGGTTTAAATCCCCTTACAAGCGAAGGTATTCATTTTTGCTGAAGGTGGGCGGCAAAAGTCCAAATGAGTTCAAACTCTAGAGGTGGTTGAAACTAGGTAAGAGAAGACTTGGTCATGGAGAATTTGATCTGAATTCAAATGTGAGGTGAGTAAACTAAGGAGAAAAGGTAGGGATTTAGGTGGGAGGATAGATTTGGCCGAATGTGGGAAGCTTGGTGAGCAAATTAGGCTATTGCACATTTGGGTTGGGGTTTCGGCATTTGCGTAAAGGGGTGTGAGCCGATTATTTCTTTGGAGGTCTTCGGAGTGGTGTTTTTTAGTGTCTTTCAGCTTTTGAGGACTTGGGGGTCAACTTCTTTTGGGGTGAATCGAAATTGTTCCACTTTTGTCCGCCAAATTCTTTTCTTTTCTCTTTGTACGACTCCTTTTTGTCACTTTTGTCTTAAGTGTGCCGAATCCAAGTTAGCCTCAAGCACAAAGATGATTCTTCTTATTCTTCTTACCTAAGTCTTATTCAGCTAAACTCCCCTCTTTCCTTTTCTTTGTTCTCTCTTCTTAGCCGAACCCTATTACTTCTCTCTTTATTTGTTCTTTCACCAATCGATTGCTTATCTTTTTCTCCTCTATGTTCTTCATTCGACGCCCTTTTAGCATAGTGGTGGTTTACAGTTGCAACCATAGCCGAATGCCCTAGTTATCAAGTGTTTATTTTGCCATCAAAGACTAAATCTAGGTAACTACTCTCTTTTCTCCCTTTTCGAATATCCTTATGAAAGTCGAATTCCCTTCCCTCATTTATGGTAATCGGCCTTTGAACCTTTCATTAGTGACCAATTTAAACTCCTCCTTTCTTGATTACTCCAGTTTTCTAGGTGTGGTATAGAGATCGATTTCGTGAGGAGTGGTAACTTCTAGTGTCATAGAAGCAATATAAGCCTTGTGATCGGTCGTCAGCCAAGGTAAGTGTTGGTGTTTCTTTTCGGGGTGTTGGCTGAACATGATAGGGGTTTGGTAGTATAGCTAACAAATTAGATCGGATGATTAATGCTTTGTTGGGCGATTGTAGGTTGATTGTTCGCAAGCGGTTTGACTCGACTCGTAATTAGGTGTGTAACTACACCCTCTCTAGTGTATATCGGCAAAAGCCGAAAAGCCGAAATGCTGGAATGCCGGCATTTGAAGGCCATGGGCGTGCGAGCGCCTGAGGGTTGATATGAACCCGCGGTGATGGGTTTCAAACTATGGAGATCGATTTGTGCTATTCCACTCATCTAAACCATTTCGGGCCTCGATGGGCTGAAAGAGGCCCAATGGGCTTACGGGCCCGTTTGAGTAAGTTTCTGGGTTAGTGACTGTTAGTATGTTAGATAGTAAAATCTACCATGTTAGACGTAACAATAGGCTTAATGGGCCACACGGGCTTACGAAAGGGGTTTCTGGACCCATAGAGACTTTTGGACCTAAGTAGTGATTCTGAGTTGCTTAAGGCAACATGGACTTGCCTGAGGGTCGTACTTGGTAGGGAATGCTTAAATTTGATAGAACGATGAAAATTACCATTTTACCCCTAGTTGCTAAAAGACCGTTATGCCCTAGATAGTAGATTTGTATGTATGCATGAATATTTCTGTATCTGTTATTCTGTAAGTATGATGTAATTTATTCTGTGAATCTGCATGGGGTTGGGTTTTCTGAGGAGGAAGTTCTGTTAAAGTGGCTCTGCCACATACTCTGTTTCTGGTGGCTCAACCACAAATTCTGATATAGCAACTCAGATGTATTTTGGTGTGTTTGGGTGGGTGGGTCGAGCTACTCCTCATAAGTGTGTTTGGTTGGTACGGGTGGTGTGATTGGTTGGATTGGGGTGGGTTCTGCATATTATATGCTTATTATCTATTCTGGGCTCTAGCCCATTCTGTTCTGATGGGTAGTTGCGCACTGAGTTTTACAAAACTCACTTTTTTAGTTGTCACATTGTACAGGTAACCCCTAGACTTAGCTGATTTGGAGCCAAGAGGGACTCAAGGTGGCCACATGCTTTCCTGTTTGGTTTTTCTTTATTTCTATTAAATTTTTATCATAACTCTCTTTACTATTTTGGGTTTATGTTTTGTAATAAGGCCACTATGGGTTTAACTTTAAATTTGGTTTATTATTGGTTTTAGAACTGATGTAAAACGATTAACTAATCAACTCAGATATTTTAAACTGGTAACAAATGTTTTCAAGATCAAACCACGCTAAGTTTTCCTAAAATGAGTCTAGCAAACTTAAGAACTAAATTTAACCCGTTTATGGACCTACCTTTTGAATGCGGTTTTATCTTTCTCTAATAGTTTAATTTTCGACTTACACCTGATAACCAAACTGGAAAAACAATTTAAAATTAAAAGCGAGTTTTCTCTAAATTGAATAGACGATTTTCGAAGCCAATCGCCATGTGACTCACCAGATCCGGCCATAACGTCTAGGTCAGGTTTGGGGTGTTACTGATCCAAAATCAACTAAGGAAAACAATGGAGTAGACTGCAAAGAGAAAGTACCTATGATGACGTCATTCAAATCCTAAACCTCTAGCTCCCTAACAACATAAAATCAAGGTGGACCTCCAGAGTCAACCTGTATGGCCACAATATGAGCAACAATTCGCTGCTCAACTGGTCTCCTATTACCTTGACCACGACCATGGCCTCTAGTAGGCGTAGAAACAGGTGCTGAACTCTGAGTCTGTCAAACCTCAACCTTATATAGACAATATCTCAGAAAATGTTCCTTCAAACCATATTTAAAACATCTACTTGTTAACTTACGACACTCTCCAAAATGCCTACACTCACAGTGTGCATAAAAGTGGCCAACCAGAACTACCCGCTGAACCACTAGCACTAACCATAGTGCTACTCTGCTGCCTGGACTGGCTCAGTTGAGACCCACGTCTCATACCCCCACAAGAACTATGACTATCAAGTCCTCTCCTAGGCGGCCGTCTCGATGCACCATCAAAAGTTTTCTTGCCAAAATCAGCAATAAGAGAACGAAGTGGCTCAACTAAGATCTCCTCGACTGGCTTAGCTCTCTCCACCAACTCATAAAAAATTCCACACTCGAGCTACCAAATAAACTTGAATCTCATGATTTGGCCCGAATAAAACCTTTTACAAAAGTCCCTCTCAAAAAGAAGAAACTCAGGTGCATATTGACTAAGTCACACAAAATTAGCCTCATAATCAGCCACAGATAGATTACCCACAACCAAATAAAAAAACACTCGCTTATGAGCCTATATATATTGCTCAACCATAAACTTTCTCTTAAAAACCTCGAGAAAGTAACTCCAAGTTAATCTATCAGTAATAGTACCTCTCCTATCCGTAATCCATTGATAATGAGCATCCCCATTGAGTAAGGACACAACACACCCCAACTTTTCTGTGTGTAGAGGACATTTTCTCAAGGATCCTTTCAACTCCTTCCAACTAGTACTCAGTGACAGTTGGATCAATACCTTTCACTCAAGAAAACACTTTACCACCTAACGCCCAGAGACGTTCTAAAGGCAACCCTCGATTAACTAGTGTAGGATTGGCAGGTGCAGGATCAGGGTCAACACCAGCAATCTGCTGAAACGATCCTATCATAGCATCCATCAAAGGGCCTACACCGTCATCAAGTATTTTTACTCTACATGGTGGCATAGGAGGTGTAAAGGATGTATCATCCTTTTGAGCACTAGTTCTCACATTAACACATCTAGGAGGCGTATTCTAATAATCTAGCATATAAAAAACAAATAAAAGATGTGAGTGGCGGGGAATGATACAAGTCACGTTCCTATAAGAAAAATTTAGGCTATAAGGCAATATGTTCCCATTCCTACTCCACATGCATCACAACTAAACATATCTTATGTAATACAAGCAAGTGAAATAATTTAATCACTTGGGTTTCGCAATTTGACAACATAAAAAAATCACCTGAGTCTGAGTGCTATTGAATCTATAACTTTGATACCACCAAATGTAACACCCTATATCTGGTCTGGTCGCCAAGCCCAAATATAGGATGTCACATCACCATCTCATGTCATATACAAAATGTAAAAGTTTGTTCTAAACAAAAAGCCTTTTATTTTATTATTCATAAAGGTTTTATGTAATAGCCCAATACAGGGCCTAAAAACGGAATAGTGGTTACGAAACCACAAATTTGAGGTCAAAATATTTATTCCGACTGATTTTTACAATTTATTTTGTGTTTGCAATATTTTTTGAAATTCTCGTTACAAAATTTTATTGTTTGTTTGTCCAATTTGATAAATTGGACTAAACTGCAAAAGTAATAAAATGTTCATTCTAGAAGGTAAAGGTGTTTAATTGAATTGGGTTCTATTTATATTTTTATGGTTTAAATTTTTATGAAATTATTTTTTTAAAATTTCGTACGAAAATTTCTACGTTTGGGCACTCAATTTAGTTAAAAGGACTAAATTGTAAAAAGTGCAAAAGTTGAGTTCTACATGTTAGAGGTGTCCAATTGTTATGAAATTTGGTAATTAGACCATTGGTTAATTTATTGGACAAAAATGGACATGAAGTGGGTGAAAAAGAATTTTTTAAGTTAGGGGCATTTTGGTTATTTAATGATTAAATGAAATAAAAAATTAAATTAAAAGCCAATTTTTGCTCATCTTCTTCCTCAAGGCTGAAAATAGCATGGAGAAACCATGGCTAGTGTTTTTCAAGCTTTCAAGCTCGATTGTAAGTCCGTTCTAGCCCCGTTTTTAATGTTTTTACGTTTTTGCAATCCCGGTAACATAATTTCTCTATTTCTACCATTTATTTGAGCTAGGGTTTGATTTCAAAAATTGACCCATGTTGAATAATTGTGTTTTTTGATGTTTTATGATAGATTATGAGGTTTTAAATTATGTTGAATAACTTATGCTACTCGGTTTTAAGTGAAAACGAGTAAAATGACATAATCGGTAAAAATACCTAATGCTCATAAGTATATGTTAGAGTGAGAATTTGATATTGCCGTTAGTAAATAAATGATTAGCATATTCTAAAACATAAGAATTAGGGAAAAATTTTAATTTTCGAGCTTTGGGGTAAAAGTGTAAATATGTAAAATTTTAGGGGTAAAATTGTAATTTTTCCAAAGTTAGAGTTAAGGACTGTTTTGATAAATATGAGTATTAATAAGCTAAATGTGTTATTTTAGATCAAGAAAGATGTGGAATCGACCTTGATTGGGAAAAGGAAAAGATTGTGGACTAAATTGCAAAATTTCTATATTTTGCACCTAGGTAAGTTTATATGTAAATAATGCATCGTTTTTATCTATATTATAATATTTTGATATTATATGTGTAACAGCCCACTTTATACCCTAGTCGGAACGAGTGGTTTCGGGACCACTTAACCGAGTCAAAATATTATTTTTATTGCTTCAATATGTTTTACAGCATGATAGAATTACCGTGTGAAAGTTTCGTTTAGAAATTTTATCGTTTGACCAGTTGATTTGAGAAAAAGGATTAAATCGCGTAAAGCGATAAATTAGAGTTCTATTTTATAAATGGCTTATTTGATGATGGCTTTATAAGTGGAAGGCCTTAAATGGTTATTTTACCAATTCCAATGCTAGTGGACAACTATGTCCTTAATGATATTTTTTTAAATGGTTTTAGTTAAAGGGCAAAATGGTCATTTGGTTTATTAGATGTTTTATATTAATTAAAACATGAAAATGCTGTCATATTTCATCTTCTTCACCGATTATACAAAGAAAAAGAAGGGTTTTAAAGCCTTCAAACAATCGGCTACTTCAAGCTTCGATTGGAGATAAAGACGACCGAATTCCGGAACTTGATCGGGGAAAAAGAAAAATAGACGAATAGATATCGGGAATTCGAGGTAAGTCCGTATAATGGAATTTAATGTGTATATGCTTATATTTGTTGTTAATTGAATGTATGAAGTACTATTTGATTGAATAGCCTATTTGGATGCATACATGTGAAATTGAAATGAAATTGTTACAAGAGAGGAATGAATACCGAGCCCCGTGAGAGCCGTAGAAGTCGATAGGATACAAGTGACATGTCACTAGGGCTATAGGGTGGTTCGAGCTCCTGCATTTGTTGCGGACTCACCACGTGCTCATGAGCTATAGGTTTGTCCTTCGGGATTACATGTTTAGTCTTCGGACTCTCTGTTCAGCCTTTGGGCTTACCGTTCATCCTTCGGGATTACATGTTCAGCCTTCGGGCTTACCGATACAAGCTCGAAAGAGCATACATGATGCATTGACGGGTTACAGGTTACATGTATGTACACTGTGTGTGTATCACCCGAGTATCCCTCGATGTTCTTAAAGGTTCAACGGGCAACTATCGATACATGTTATATGAGATATGAGAATTACATGGATTATATGGTATAAGTTATATGAATGCTTAAAGATACATGAATTACATGTTGTACAAGGTTCACATGGATTTTATAAGTTGATTTACATGAATTACATGTTATAAGTATTACATGTTAAATGAGATATATGATTTACATGGAGTATATTATATGCAAATACATGAATAAATGATTGAATTATGATATGACAAATGAATGATGTGGTTGGTACATGAATGATTTATGAGATTACATGGACTAACAAGTTTATACTTGTGAAATAGGCAACTTGAGTTTATGAATTGAATTGGCATTGTTGTTGTAATTACCGCATTGATTCGGTAAGGTTTAATTTCTGTATTACGGACTTATTAAGCTTTAAAAGCTTACTTCGTTTATTTCTGTCAATGTCTTATAGATTCGGAAGCTAGCTCGATCATCGGACGTGTCGGAGATCGCCATCACACTATCCATCAAGCTTTGGTATTTTTGAATCTTTTGTAAATGAAATGGTCATGGCATGTATAGGCTAGATGTTTTGTGAATATGATGTATTTTGGTAAATGATCAAGCTATGAGATGTGGCTTGAGTCATATTTGTGTATAATCAAGATTTTGAGTTGTTCTTTGGTTATATGTGCTCATGGAAAGATATGTGATTTTGATGATGAAATTGGGGTTCATTATATGCTTGAATTGGTATGTTTGTAGATGGTAAATTGGCTTGAAATGTTGCATGCTCTTGGCTTGTAGGAATGACCCTTGTTGGGTGGCAATTTGGCTTAAACCAAGCCTATATTGTGCCACACGGCCAGGGGACACGGGCGTGTGCTTCGACCGTGTGTCCCCTGCACCTTAAATAATTTGACAGTTTCGACCACGGGGTAAGCACACGGGCGTGCCTTAGCCGTGGGAAGCACACGGCCCTACTCCACGGGCGTGTGAAATTAACTTGTGACCGTGTTGAGTAAGTCAGAATGTTCCACGGGTGCCTAACACGGGCGTGTGAAAGCCACACGGTTTAACAACACGGCCATGCTTCGAGTCACACGGGCGTGTGACGTTGTTTCAAAAATGAAAATTTTTTGAGCTTCCGATGCAGTAGGATTCGAATCCTAACTATCCGAGATGAATGTTTTTGATCCGAAAATATCTCCTATGAACCTTTTTGTGATTATTGACATGAAATTTCTTAATTGGGGCCGATTAAGTTCTGTAAAGGTCCGTTAAGTTCGGTAACGCTCTGTACTTGATTCCGGTGACTGTCTCGGGTATGGGGTGTTACATTTTAATTGGTATCAGAGCTACAGTTTAGTCGATTCTAGGACTACTGTAGTGAGTACGAGTCTAGCTATGCATGCCATCTATATGAAATGTGATAGTGTGATATCTCCTGACATTTTCTGGAAATTTGTTTTATATAGTAATGGATCCGATTCGAGATTTAGCTGATGATGGTGAAGGTATTGCACCAGCACCCGCTCAAGGGGCTGTACCTTTTGAATCGGGCCCTGCTGTGGCCAATCAGGAAGAAATTAAACAAGCTTTCTTCCAAATGATGTCTGGATGGTTTAGTGAGTTTGTGCGAGCAAACCCGGCTGCTCCGCAACCTCCACCCCCTCCCGTCCCACAACCTAACCCTAATGATGTACGAGTTGTGGATCGTCTGAGATTGAACAGACCTCCTGTTGATAAGATACGAAAGTATAGTGCTGAAGAATTTCGAGCTTCAGCAAGTGATGATGCTGAGAGGGCCGAATTTTGGCTTGAGAATACGATCAGAGTTTTTAATGAACTGGCTTGTACTCCTGATGAGTGCTTGAAATGTGCTATTTCTTTGCTTCGGGATTTAGCATATCAATGGTGGAATACATTGACCTCGATTGTACCACGAGAACGAGTCGATTGGGATTTCTTCCAGACAGAATTCAGGAAGAAATACATTAGTCAATGATTTATCGACCAGAAAAGAAAAGAATTTCTAAAGTTAAAACAGGGTCGAATGTCTGTAACTGAATATGAGCGAGAGTTTGTACGACTCAGCAAATATGCTCACGAATGTGTTTCTACCGAAGCCATAATGTGTAAAAAGTTCGAAGATGGGCTAAACGAAGAAATTCGACTGTTAGTCAGAATACTTGAGCTGAAAGAGTTTGTAGTTCTCGTTGATCGGGCCTATAAAGCCGAAGAGCTTGCTAAAGAAAAGAGAAAAGTAGATTTTGAATTCAGAGAGGCTCGAAAGAGGTTTGCGGGTAAATCGTATCAATCTGGATCCAAGAGATCAAAAGATTTTCATCCTCGTTCTGCTACTTCTACGGGCATATCTATCTGAGACAAAAATGTTAAATCTTCCTATTCGAGACCGCAAGCAACCTCGGTAGCTAGTGCTGATAGTGTGAGAACTCCCGGACCTAAATGTAAGTATTGTAATAGGAAACATTTTGGTGAATGCCGATTGAAAAGCGGAGCTTGTTTTCGATGTGGATCGTTAGATCACTACTTACGTGATTGTCCTGAAAGATCTATAGCTGACAAGGAACAATCGACTAAGACGCATAGTGTTGCATCGAGGGGTAGATCACCTTGGAATACTGGAAATCAAAGTGGAAATCGCAGTATGGTGAGAGATGCTAATGTGAGATCTGAGATGCATACTCCTGCGAGAGCTTACACAATACGTGCACACGAGGAAGCCTCGTCGCCTGATGTTATTACCGGTACTTTTTCTCTCTATAACACTGATATCGTTGCGTTGATAGATCCTAGATCAACTCATTCATATATCTGTATGAAATTAGTGTTTGAAAAGAATTTGCATGTTGAGTCTACTGAATATGTAGTTAAAGTATCAAATCCGTTAGGAAAGTCTGTGTTAATTGATAAGATATGTAAGAAATGTCCATTAATGACTCGAGGATATTATTTTATGGCTGATCTGATGCTTCTCCCTTTTGACGAGTTTGATGTAATACTGTGCATGGATTGGCTAAATGTGCATGAGGCTATTGTGAATTGTCGAAGTAAAAGTATAGAATTGAAATGTCAGAATGGTGAAATTCTTCGGATTGGATCAAATGATTCGAATGAATTACCGATAGTGATTTCTGCTATGAGGGCTCAGAAATATGTTAGAAAAGGCTATGATGCATACCTAGCGTATGTGATGAATTCTAGCAAGACAGAATTGAAAATTGAGTCTGTACCAGTTGTTTGTGAGTTTTCAGATGTTTTTCCGGAAGAATTACTAGGTTTATTGCCGATTAGGGAAGTTGAATTTGGTATTGAATTGTTACCGGACACTACTCCGATATCGATAGCTCCGTACAGAATGGCACCGACTGAATTAAAAGAGTTGAAAGCACAGTTACAAGAATTGACAGATAGAGGTTTTGCGAGACCGAGCTTTTCACCTTGGGGTGCTCCAGTATTATTTGCGAAAAAGAAAGACAGAACGATGAGAATGTGTATTGATTACCGACAGTTGAACAAGGTAACAGTGAAGAATAAATACCCTCTTCCGCGGATTGATGATTTATTCGATCAGTTGAAAGGAGCTACAGTATTTTCGAAGATTGATCTGAGATCGGGTTACTACCAGCTACGAGTTAAAGATTCAAATATACTGAAGACTGCTTTCAGAACGCGATACGGACATTATGAGTTTCTGGTCATGCCTTTCAGTTTAACAAATGCTCCAGCAGTGTTTATGGACTTGATGAATCGTATTTTTAGACCGTATTTAGACAAGTTCGTTGTAATATTCATTGACGACATTTTGATTTATTAACGTGATGAGACAGAGCATACTGAGCATCTGAGAATTATGTTACAAATTCTGAGAGATAAGCAGTTATTTGCCAAATTTAACAAATGTGAATTTTGGCTTCGAGAAGTCGGATTTTTGGGTCATATTGTTTCTGCGGAAGGCATCCGAGTAGATCCGAGTAAAATATCTGCTATTATTGACTGGAAACCCCCGAGAAATGTATCTGAGATTAGAAGTTTTCTGGGATTAGTGGGATATTACCGAAGATTTGTTAAAGGATTCTCGATGATTGCAGTACCGTTGACTCGAATGTTACAAAAAGATGTGAAATTCGAGTGGACTGATAAATGTCAACAGAGTTTCGAACAGTTGAAAGCCCTGTTAACAGAAGCTCCAATTTAAGTTCAACCCGAATCGGGGAAAGAATTTGTTATATACAGTGATGCATCTATTGTCGGACTTGGCTGTGTATTAATGCAAGACGGGAAAGTTATAGCTTATGCCTCCCGACAGTTAAAACTGCATGAGAAGAATTACCCGACACATGATCTTGAGTTAGCTGCTATAGTCTTTGCATTAAAGATTTGGCGGCATTACTTATATGGTGAGAAATGTAGAATTTTTACCGATCATAAAAGTCTGAAGTATTTGATGTCATAGAAAGATTTGTATATGCGACAGCGGAGATGGCTCGAACTACTAAAGGATTATGAATTTGTGATTGATTATCATCTGGGGAAAGCAAATGTTGTAGCTGATGCGTTAAGTCGAAAGTCTCTATTTGCTTTGCGAGCTCTGAATGCTCAAATGACGTTATCTGATGATGGATCTGGTTTAGCTGAGCTAAAGGCTAAATCGTTGATTCAGCAGCAAATTTTCGAAGCTCAAAGGACTGATCCTGATCTACAAGCTAAACGACTTCACTGTGAGTCTAATTCTGATTCTGACTTTTCTATAGGGAATGATGATTGTTTAATGTTCTGAAATAGAATCTGTATACTGAAAAATAGTGAACTCATTCAGAAAGTTCTACACGAGGCACATGATAGTCGATTTTTAGTTCATCCGGGTAGCACTAAGATGTATAACGATTTGAAACAGCAATACTGGTGGCCAGGAATGAAACGTGACATATCTGAATTCATATCAAAATGTTTGATCTGTCAGCAAGTTAAAGCTGAACATCAGGTACCGTCTAGTTTATTACAGCCTATTATGATTCCGGAATGGAAATGGGACAGAGTTACTATGGATTTTGTATCCGGGCTACCATTATCTCCAAGGAAGAAAAATGCAATCTGGATTATCGTTGACAGACTGACGAAGTCTGCACATTTTATACCGATACGTACTAATTATTCTCTAGATAAATTAGCGGAATTATATGTATCTGAAATTGTGCGATTACATGGTATACCGTTATCCATTGTGTCTGATAGAAATCCGAGGTTTACCTCGAGATTCTGGAAAAAGTTTCAGGAGGCTTTGGGAACGAAATTGAGTTTCAGTACGGCATTTCATCCCCAGACCGACGGTCAGTCTGAAAGAGTTATTCAGATTCTGGAAGACATGTTACGGTGTTGTATTCTTGAATTTGAAAGTAATTGGGAGAAATATTTACCTCTGATAGAGTTTGCATACAACAATAGTTTTCAGACAAGTTTGAAAATGGCTCCATATGAAGCATTATACGGTCATAAATGTCGAACACCGCTATATTGGACAGAATTGAGTGAGAGAAAGTTACACGGGGTTGATTTAATCCGAGATACAGAAGAAAAAGTGAAAGTGATACGTGACAGCTTGAAAATAGCTTCAGACAGACAGAAATCATATGCTAATTTGAAATGGAAAGAAATAGAGTTTCAGGTCGGAGATAGAGTATTTCTAAAAGTATCACCGTGGAAGAAAATTCTTCGTTTCGGTAAAAAGGGAAAGCTAAGTCCTAGTTTTATCGGGCCGTATGAAATTGTGGAACGAATTGGACCTGTAGCTTACCGATTATCGTTACCATCTGACTTTGAAAAGATTCACAACGTATTTCATGTTTCAATGCTTCGTCGATATCGATTTGATCCGTCTCATGTCATTTCTCCCACTGATGTGGAGATACAGTCTGATCTATCGTACAGTGAAGAACCGATTAAGATTCTGGCTCGAGAAATCAAAGAGTTGAGAAATAAGCGACTAGCACTTGTAAAAGTTCGCTGGTGTAAACACGGAATAGAGGAAGCTACGTGGGAACTCGAGGAAACTATGTGAAAGCAATACCCTAACCTATTTACCGGTAAGATTTTCGGGGACGAAAATCCTTAAAGGGGGGAGAGTTGTAACAGCCCACTTTATACCCTAGTCAGAACGAGTGGTTTCGGGACCACTTAACCGAGTCAAAATATTATTTTTATTGCTTCAATATGTTTTACAGCATGATAGAATTACCGTGTGAAAGTTTCGTTTAGAAATTTTATCGTTTGACCAGTTGATTTAAGAAAAAGGATTAAATCGCGTAAAGTGATAAATTAGAGTTCTATTTTATAAATGGCTTATTTGATGATGGCTTTATAAGTGGAAGGCCTTAAATGGTTATTTTACCAATTCCAATGCTAGTGGACAACTATGTCCTTAATGATATTTTTTTAAATGGTTTTAGTTAAAGGGCAAAATGGTCATTTGGTTTATTATATGTTTTATATTAATTAAAACATGAAAATGCTGTCATATTTCATCTTCTTCACCGATTATACAAAGAAAAAGAAGGGTTTTAAAGCCTTCAAACAATCGGCTACTTCAAGCTTCGATTGGAGATAAAGACGACCGAATTCCGGAACTTGATCGGGGAAAAAGAAAAATAGACGAGTAGATATCAGGAATTCGAGGTAAGTCCGTATAATGGAATTTAATGTGTATATGCTTATATTTGTTGTTAATTGAATGTATGAAGTACTATTTGATTGAATAGCCTATTTGGATGCATACATGTGAAATTGAAATGAAATTGTTACAAGAGAGGAATGAATACCGAGCCCCGTTAGAATCGTAGAAGTCGATAGGATACAAGTGACATGTCACTAGGGCTACAGGGTGGTTCGAGCTCCTGCATTTGTTACGGACTCACCACGTGCTCATGAGCTACAGGTTTGTCTTTCGGGATTACATGTTTAGTCTTCGGACTCTCTGTTCAGCCTTCGGGCTTACCGTTCATCCTTCGAGATTACATGTTCAGCCTTCGAGCTTACCGATATAGGCTCAAAAGAGCATACATAATGCATTGACGGGTTACAGGTTACATGTATGTACACTGTGTGTGTATCACCCGAGTATCCCTCGATGTTCTTAAAGGTTCAACGGGCAACTACCGATACATGTTATATGAGATACGAAAATTACATGGATTATATGGTATAAGTTATATGAATGCTTAAAGATGCATGAATTACATGTTGTACAAGGTTCACATGGATTTTATAAGTTGATTTACATGAATTACATGTTATAAGTATTACATGTTAAATGAGATATATGATTTACATGGAGTATATTATATGCAAATACATGAATAAATGATTGAATTATGATATGACAAATGAATGATGTGGTTGGTACATGAATGATTTACGAGATTACATGGACTAACAAGTTTATACTTGTGAAATAGGCAACTTGAGTTTATGAATTGAATTGGCATTATTGTTGTAATTACCGCATTGATTCGGTAAGGTTTAATTTCTGTATTACGGACTTACTAAGCTTTAGAAGCTTACTTCGTTTATTTCTGTCAATGTCTTCTAGATTCGGAAGCTAGCTCAATCATCGGACGTGTCGGAGATTTCCATCACACTATCCATCAAGCTTTGGTATTTTTGAATCTTTTGTAAATGAAATGGTCATGGCATGTATAGGCTAGATGTTTTGTGAATATGATGTATTTTGGTAAATGGTCAAGCTATGAGATGTGGCTTGAGTCATATTTGTGTATAATCAAGATTTTGAGTTGTTCTTTGGTTATATGTGCTCATGGAAAGATATGTGATTTTGATGATGAAATTGGGGTTCATTATATGCTTGAATTGGTATGTTTGTAGATGGTAAATTGGCTTGAAATGTTGCATGCTCTTGGCTTGTAGGAATGGCCCTTGTTGGGTGGCAATTTGGCTTAAACCAAGCCTATATTGTGCCACACGGCCAGGGGACATGGGCGTGTGCTTCGACCGTGTGTCCCCTGCACCTTAAATAATTGACAGTTTCGACCACGGGGTAAGCACACGGGCGTGCCTTAGCCGTGGGAAGCACACGGCCCTACTCCACGGGCGTGTGAAATTAACTTGTGACCGTGTTGAGTAAGTCAGAATGCTCCACGGGTGCCTAACACGGGCGTGTGAAAGCCACACGGTTTAACAACACGGCCGTGCTTCGAGTCACAGGGGTGTGTGACGTTGTTTCAAAAATGAAAATTTTTCTGAGCTTCTGATGCAGTAGGATTCGAATCCTAACTATCCGAGATGAATGTTTTTGATCCGAAAATATCTCCTATGAACCTTTTTGTGATTATTGACATGAAATTTCTTAATTGGGGCCGATTAAGTTCTGTAAAGGTCTGTTAAGTCCGGTAACGCTCTGTACTTGATTCCGGTGACGGTCTCGGGTATAGGGTGTTACAATATGAGTTATGGTTGCATATTAAATGCTCAATTGAGGTAAATTATGAATTAAAATTGAGTATGAATAAATTGGTAAAATGTTGAAAAGTTAAGAATTTCCCGGTTGAACCTTCGGAATAGAAATATATGAATGATCTGCTCTAAAAACACATGTGTAGTACTATGTGCAGGCTACTATGTGTCCAAGATGGTTTAGGTCACGTGTGTAGTACTAAGTGTAGGCTACTACGTGTACCAGATGGATGGGTCGCATGTGTAGTACTATGTGCAGGCTACTATGCGTACTCGAATGTTTCGATCACCTGTGTAGTACTATGTGCAGGCTACTACGTGTATCAGATGATATTGGTCACATGTGTAGTACTAAGTGCATGCTACTATGTGCACCAATTAGCTTCGGCTACAAGGGTGGTACTATGTGTAGGCCACCGAATATCTGTTACTATTCCGATGTGTTCAACGGGAAAATCTATTAATTGTGAATTTATATGAAAATGTGGTGATAAGTATAAGGACATGAATATATGTGTTGTAAGCAATGTGCTCGATAAATGATCGAACTTTGGTATGTTTGATATGGTTAAGTGTTACTATAAAAAATTGATACAAGGGAATATATGAAAAAGGTGAAATTGGAAATATAGCAGTTTTGGACAGCAGTAGGGGAGTGAAGTTGAAAAATCACCAAAATGGTAGAAATTGAGTTAGAAATGGAATAAGATATGAAATTAAAGCTTATTGAATCTATTTTCATATAAAAGAAACAAAGCAAACAAAGGAATTCTGTATTTTGATATATTTATATTTTTGTAAGACTGGTTCAGATTGATTTCGTGATCCCCTGTTCTGAATTGTAAAAATCATTAAAAATTGAAAAAAATAGTTAAGGAACATAATTTATATGGTTGGATTCCTCATTTAATAAGAAAGAAATGAGAACCTCATTTGATTTTGGTAGCAAAAGATAATTAAATTTTAGTGAAGAGTTGTCAAAGCTGCTGAATCGCAAAACAGGGGAGACTTCAATGAATAAACTGTATTAATTGGCCCAATAAAAAAATTCTGAAATTTTTATGGTAAGAAGAAATATGAATCTAGATTCTGGGAAAATTTATGAATCTTAATTTGGAGATCTGTAGCTCCGGATAAAAATAATTTAGTGACTGGGACTCGAATGGACAGCTTGTACTAATTTTAAGTAAATGATAATTTTATGTGAGATTAAGATTGTATAATTGTGGAGACATATTTTGGAACTTATAAATGCCATTAATAATGTATTATTATTATTATTATTATTATTTACATATTCACTTTATAGAGTTTCAGATGCTAGCTCGAGTTGGAGGTCACGCCGGAGATACTATCACACTAGCAGGCTAAGGTTAGTATAAAAAATTTCGAAATATTTATAAGTTCATGGCATGTATAAGGACTTCAATATATGTATATATATAATAAGAATGTGATTAGATTCTAAATTGAAAGAAATTTTATAGCTGGTTTTATGTATTTGTAATTGTATAAATCCAGTGATGCCTTGTACCCTGTTCCGGCATTGAACATGGGTAAGAGGTGTTACATTTTAAGTCAATTATATTTGTTAGTTATCAATGTTACATGCAAGTCATACCATAAATAATCTTAAAAATAAGCGTAAACATGCATAAGGTCTATTTAGCAAAATTCTCAGAATGTGTCCATAGGTAGTGATACTGACACTAGGGTATCGATATTTTCTCTATGTGGTATCTATACCACCTAGAAAAGCAATAAAAAAAAACTTGTATTTAATTTCTCGACTAAATCCCAAAGTCTTAAAAATTATCAGTACCTATCATGAAATATTGATACTTTGACCCTGAGTATTGATACTCAAGAGAGAGGGTCTTAGTTATGTGGGCTTTTAAGAAAAAGTGAGTAAGTTAAGACACAAGTGAGCCCTTGGTAAAGTGGTAATGTGGCGCCACTTAGAGCCTAAGAAAGTGGCATGTGGGTGTGCGCAAGGGCCAAGGTTCTAGTCACAAGGAAAGCAGTATGGTATTTTATTTTATGCATGCGCTAGTCATGTGATGCATTTCAAGTGGAACTCTGTTGAAGAGAGTTTGAGATGCTCAGGAGATTAGGTTAGGTAGGATAAGGGAGAGAAATTTTAGGATTTTTGAATGGAAGTTGGTGGTGGCCGATTGTGGGGGTCTTGGGAATCAAATTCGGCATTTGGGTGTTGTGGTTTAAATTTCGGCAAGTGGAGTTAGTGTGTGCCGATTATGCTGAGGGTGTTCCTTCAGGTTTTGTTGATCTTTTCTTGGTTGCTAAATTGGTATAGTACCTTTTAGGGTTTCTTTGCTCTTGTTTTATTATTCTCCATTGGTTTGAAAAAGCCGAAACAATAACCATTGTTTCTCTTTCGTGCCGATTTGATCATAACCGAATCTCTCCTCTCTTCTTTCATCTCTTTTCTTTCTTCTTCTCTCCCTAAACTGATTTCACTTCATCACCCTTCTTCTAGACTGAACCAACTCTTTACTTCCCTTCTTGCTTCTCTAGCCTACTAGTCGACTACCACCAAAAGTCAGAACTAAGGTGGTTGTCGTTTTCTCCCTTGACCGAGACCCTACTTTTCTCTTCAATCCAACCTCTTCCAAAGTCGAACCCAACACCATAACCCTTGTCGACATCTTCTTTTTCCATTATAAAACTTTTATTTTCTTTCTCCTCCATCACACCAAAAGCCGAAATCACCATACTCATAGTGACTTTCGATTTGTTATGTGCTAGGGTGGATTAAAGGTTATCAAACGAGGAGTGTTGGATGCTTGGATCATTGGAACGGCTAGATCTAGATCTAGTCACTATTTTCGGCAAGGGTAAGTGGTTTAGGGCCTTAAAGGTTGTCTGCCGAACATGGTAAGCATAGTTACGTAAGTTGTCATTGATTCTTAAGTCTAATATGTTAGTAATCGATTGTAGGATACATATAGGAGATCTTGTTAATGTCCATCGTAAATCAGGTGTGTAAATGAATACCCTCTAGTAGACTAAATTGGCAAAAGCCGAAAAAGTCGAAATGCCGAAATTTCAGCATTTCGTGGGCTTGCGAGCGTGCGAGCGCTCATGGGTCGGTTGAAAATGGTAAGATCTGTAATCGCGATCGGTAAAGTTGGTGAGTGCGTGATTTCGTGCACTTCAGTAAATTTGGGCCTCGATGGGCTGAATTTGGGCCCATTTAGGTGAAAACTAGCGGTAAGTGGGTTTCAGTGATTTGTATGTTAAGACTATTGAAAGCATTATAAATTTGGGGCTTAGTGGGTCAAAGTAGCTAATTGACACTGTAGGGCCTATTAGGGGTTTTAGGGCCCTATAGCTCTAAAGATGGTAAATGGGCTAGACAAACTATAAGGATGAAAATTGGACTGTTGATAACTGAAGTTTGCGTAAAACCCTAAAAACTGGTATAATTACTGAAATGCCCCTTAAAGGTGGAAAATTACTGTTTTACCCCTAGGTGCAAAATGACCCTTATACCCCTAAGGCTAAATTTGACTGAAATGCATGCTTTACTTTATCTGTTCACTGTATGCCATGACATATTTTACTATTGCATGGGACTGGGTTTATGATGCAGGAAGTGCTAAGTGGCATTGCCACGTTTACTGAAAGGGGCCTTGCCTCGTATTACTGTTAGTGGCTTAGCCACGTTATCTGAGCAGCTATGCTGCAAATGTGGTGTGTAGGGCTGGGTGGGTTGAGTTATTCCCCACATGGTGTGTAGGGCTGGTAGGATGGTGTGTAGGGCTGGACATGGGCTGGGCTTTCCATAGATGCATTATCTCTGATCTGTTACTGTCATGGGCCTATGGGCCATACTGTTTACTGAATAGGGTTAAGGCCTAGTTAAACTGTATCTGAATAGGGCTAAGGCCCAGTAACTAATTATTGAAAAGGGCTTCGGCCCAGTTATTACTGAGACTGGATAGGGCTTAAGCTAGTGAGCTTGAGTTGTTTTGGGCTCTGGATGGGCTTTCTTTGCACACTGAGTTTCCAAACTCACCCCTTCCTTTCACCCATGCAGGTGAGCCCTAAGCTAGTAGACTTGGAGCTAGAGGGATTCAGAGTGGCCATGTGGACTGCACTTGATGGTTTTAGTTAAGTCTTTTTACTTTCATATTTATTTTTAAATTATTTTTCATTATGGTTTTAGGTTTGTAATAAGGCCGCTTTAAGTATTTTAATTTGGGTTTTTAATTCGTTGATTATAATTTTATTCAAATAAGTAGACTAAGGCTGCATGGGTTTTTCTTAAAATTAATCAATGATTTCAAAACAAAGCCCTTGTAACAAACAGATAACAAGTCAATGAACAAGATCTGATAACAAGATGAATTTTAAACTAATAGTGGATAGGTCTAACACAAATTAAACTTGGATTTTCTTCCCACACTACAAGTACGATTTTGTAAAACTCACCCTAATCGTAGTAACTAAGGAACATGGTTAATCCGATGTTGATGTGACACACCAGACTTGGCTATAACATCTGGGTCGGGTTTAGGGTGTTACATTTAGTGGTATCAGAGCCTGGTTGCAACAACTCGGCTATGGTTCAGGTCCAAAAAGTTTTTATAGAATTTAAAATTAAGGCCCAAGAAGGGTATTTTGAAATTAGTTTTGGAAAATATTTAAGAAAACCCTTTTTAAACTTGTTTTCTACAAGACATACTCAAGGTTTACGTTAAAAACAAAGACTAAGTTTTTAATTTTTACTAAATTGGGCTTTCTAAAATCTGGTTTCTGAAGAGTGGCACACTGAATCCCTGGCACCAGGTCTGTAAGTATCCTTCTCTTATATTGTACTATACTGTAATGTTACTGTAGATAGAACTGAAACCCTACTATACTGTAGATAGGGTAGTACTGAAACTAGAGAGATTGAGACAGTAGGGAAACTAAACCCTAGAAGACTGAAACTGTAGCTAGGCTACGATTTCGCGAAAACAAACTCTAAAACTCTATCTGTACATAAGACATTTAGTAATAAACACTGAAATATTAAACTAATGTCATAAAATTCGTAATCAGATAAGTCGATAAGAGTACGAGGGCAGCTTGTAGACGAGGGCAGGTCATGGACGAGGCCGTGGACGTGGACGAGGTAATGTGCAAGCTGGGTCTTCGTCTTCAGGACATATGCCAGCTGAGGAGGCACGAGCGCCACCAGCGACTGAGACTGGATCATATGATTGAGCTGCAGGGGACGACGCTCTGTCCCAAGCAATGTTAAGGGTTATAGAGATGGTTTCTGGGGCGAGCACCAGAACTGTGAATAGGGGATCCATTTCTGAATGACTCTGGGCTAACGGAGCAGAGGTCTTTAGGGGTATATCTGGAGTAGCCCCAAATGTGGCTGAGCACTGGCTAGAAGCCATGGAACGAATCATGGATGACCTGGATTGCTTGGTAGAGCAAAAGCTGAAAGAAACGGTGTCTCTGCTGTGAGACGAGGCGTATCAGTGGTGGATCACTGTGAGAAAGAGTATCCCAGCTGAGCAGGTAACCTAGGAACTGTTTAAACGGCTTTTAAGGGAAAGTACGTCGGAGTAAGCTATATAAATGCTCGTAGGAAAGAATTTCTGAATCGGACCCAGGGCAATAAGTCTGCTGCTGAATATGAGGCGGAGTTTTTGAGATTGAGCCGGTATGCCAGTGGTATAGTCGCCACTGAGTACGAGTGTAGTATTCGATTCGAGGATGGTCTTAGAGATGAGCTTAGGCTGCTGATAGCTCTGCAGAGGGAGCGTGACTTTGCTGCGTTGGTGAAGAAGGCTAAGATAGCCGAAGAGGTGAAGCAAACTGAATGGCAGAACCGTGAGAAGGATCGAAACCGATTTAAGATGGATTCTGGACCCTCTGGTGCTGCAAACAGGAATACCAAGAGAGCTAGAGTAGATGAACTGGTCCGAGCAGTCCTGGTGAATACAGTTAGACCGCAGGCTTGTGGGGACTATGGTAGAGTGCATCTGGGGGAATGCTGGAAGCGTACTGGGGCTTGCTTTCAATGTGGGTCCAAAAAGCACAGAGTTAAGGATTGTCCACAGAGGCCAGCTCAGACTCAAGTTGCCAAACAGAGGGTTGCTCAACCAGTGCGAGGTGGACTACAACTGCCGAGAGGCCATGGTCAAGGTAGGGGTGGCAACGAAAATAGTCGTGGACATAGAGCACCTGGCAGAGGTGCTGGAAATGCAGAGGCTCGTCAGGCAGCACTAGTGTATGCTGCACGTCGCCGAGAGGAGGGTGACGCACCTGACGTTATAACTGGTACATTTTTTATCTCTAGCATGCCATACACTGCTTTGATAGATGTAGGTTCTACTCATTCATATGTTGCATGTGATATATCTGGGTCGTTGGGTGTGCACTCTAAGGAAAATATGAGTGGGGTAACTGTGATAAGTCCACTGGGTCACTCAGTTAGGGTAGATAAACTCTTTAGGGAGGTGCCTTTAGAGACTCAATGTAGGATTTTCTCTGGAGACTTAATGAAATTACCGTTCGGGGAGTTCGATTTTATCTTGGGGATGGGCCGGCTTACTAAGCATAAGGCGACTCTAGACTGTACAGCTAAGAGGATGGTATTAAGGACTATAGGGGATGAGAAGGTGATGGTTATAGGGGAGTGAAGGGACTACTTGTCCAATGTTGTTTCAGCCTTAAGGGCGGAAAAACTGATTCGCAAGGGTTGTGAGGCGTATTTGGCATTTTTGAGTCAGACAGAGACCGAGGGTTTGACTGTGGAAAAGGTTAGAACTGTTAAGGAGTTTCAAGATGTCTTTCTTGATGAGCTTCCTAGATCACCTCTGAATCGAGAAGTCAAGTTTGGAATCGACTTGCTGCCTAGAACGGCTCCAGTGTCCATCGCACCCTATAGGATGGCACCGAAGGAGTTAGTGGAACTGAAGGCACAAATCCAAGAGTTGTTGGATAGAGGTTTTATTAGACCGAGTGTGTCTCCATGGGGAGCACCAGTGCTATTTGTGAAAAAGAAGGCTGGGACAATGCGTATGTGCATCGATTATCGCCAATTGAATAAACTGACGATAAAGAATAAGTACCCTCTGCCAAGGATCGACGAACTGTTTGACCAGTTTAGTGGAGCTTCGATATTTTCCAAGATCGATCTTTGATCTGGATACAATCAGTTAAGGGTCAAGGAGGTGGATATTCATAAGACAAAATTTAGAACTCGGTATGGTCATTATGAGTTTCTGGTTATATCGTTTGGACTGATGAATGCACCTGCGGCTTTCATGGATCTGATGAATCGAGTATTCCAACCATATTTGGATCGATTCATAGTCGTCTTTATCGATAATATTTTGGTGTATTTGGAAACTGAGGAGAAGCATGATGGGCATCTCCGTGTTGTTTTGCAAGTGCTGAGAGAGAAGCAACTCTATGCAAAATTCAGTAAGTGTGAATTTTGGTTGTGAGAAGTGACATTTATGGGTCATGTTGTCTCTGCTGAGGGGATTCGGGTGGATCCTCGAAAAATTTAGGCGGTTCTGGATTGGAAGCCGCCGAGGTCAGTATAAAAAATTTAGACTTTTCTGGGTTTGGCAGGGTACTACAGAAGGTTTGTAGAAGGATTCTCTCTGGTTACTGCACTGTTAACAAAACTGCTGAGGAAAGGAGTATCTTTTGTATGCACTAAGAAACAGCAAGAAGCTTTTGATAAGTTGAAGAAGGTATTGACCGAGGCGCCAGTATTGATCCAGCCGTAGTCTGGAAAGGATTTCACTGTTTACAGTGATGCGTCGCATGTGGGGTTAGGCTGTGTACTGATGCAAGAGGGTAAGGTGGTCGCTTATGCTTTGCGATAGCTTAAGCCTCATGAAGCGAATTACCCTACGCATGATCTAGAGTTGGCAGCAGTAATCTTTGCGTTAAAGATCTGGAGACACTATCTGTATGAAGAAAAGTGTATTATATACACAGACCATAAGAGTCTCAAGTATTTGTTGACTCAGAAGGAGTTAAACATTAGGCAACGAAGATGGATAGAGTTGCTTAAGGATTATGATTGTTCGATTGAGTATCACCAAGGCAAGGCAAATGTGGTGGCTGATGCACTAAGCCGAAAGGCTGTAGCTGAGTTGAGAGCAGTGGTTGCTCGTCTGAGTCTTTATGACGATGGAAGTTTGTTAGCAGAGTTACAAGTGAGACCAACTTGGATTGACCAGATTAAGGAGAAACAGTTCGAGGATGAGTCGTTAGTTCCTCGGTTTTAGCAAGCTGAGAATGAGGAGAATTCTGATTTTGGACTGAATAGTGAAGGAGTTCTATGCTTTTGAGTAAGAGTTTGTATTCCGAAGGACTCTGATTTAAGGCAGTCAATTCTAAAAAAGGCTCATGGTAGACCTTGTGCTATGCATCCTGGAGGGAATAAGCTGTATCGAGACTTGCGAGAGTTGTACTGGTGGCCTGGACTTAAGTGAGAAGTGACTGAATTTGTAGGGAGATGTCTAACATGCCAGCAAGTGAAGGCTGAGTATCAACTGCCTTCTGGACTGCTGCAGCCAGTGAAGATTCTACTTTGGAAGTGGGAGAGGGTAACCATGGATTTTGTGAGTGGGCTACCTTTGACACCCTCCAAGAAAGACTTTGTATGGTTAGTTGTGGATAGGTTAACAAAATTCACTCATTTCATACCTGTCCGAACCGATTACTCACTGCAGAAATTGGCCAAGTTGTATGTAGCAGTGATAGTGCGATTGCATAGGGTACCAGTTTCGATTATTTCTAATCGAGATCCTAGGTTTACTTCCACATTCTAGTAAAAGTTGCATGAGGCATTGGGTACGCGATTGGATTTCAGCATTACTTTTCACCCCCAGACAGATGGGCAGTTAGAAAAGGTTATTCAAGTGCTAAAGGACATGTTGAGGGGTTGTGTTATCGACTTCTGAGGTAGTTGGAAGGATTACTTGCCATTGGCAGAATTTACTTATAATAACAGCTATCAAGCAAGTATTCAAAGGGCTCCCTATGAGGCACTTTATGGACGAAGGTGCCGTACCCCTACGTGTTGGATGAAGTTGGGGGAATGACAGGTTCTTGGGCCAGAGTTGGTGGTAGATACTGAGAATAAGGTTAAGTTGATCAGAGATCGGTTAAAGGAAGCATCTGATAGACAAAAATCTTATGTTGATTTAAAGCGTAAGGAAATTGAGTATTTAGCAGGAGATATGGTTTTCTTAAAGGTCTCGCCCTGGAAGAAGATATTAAGGTTTGGTAAGAGGGGCATATTCAGTCCGCAATTTATAGGGCCTTATCGGGTTCTTAAACGGGTAGGGCCAATAGCTTATCAGCTGGAGTTGCCACCAGAGCTGGACCAATTCATGATGTCCTTTATGTGTCCATGCTAAGACGGTATCGATCGGATCCTTCGTATGCCGTACCAGTGGAGGAGATTGAGGTAAAGACTGATTTGACTTTTGAAGAGGAACCTGTGCAAATACTGGATCGAGAGGCAAAGTGCTAAGGAAGAAATCAGTTCCTTTGGTAAAGGTGCTCTGGCGCAATCATGGTAGAGAAAAGGCTACTTGGGAGCCAGAAGAGGTGATGCGTCAATAATACCCTCACCTATTTGGATCAGGTAAATTTCAAGGCTAAAATTTCTTTAAGGGGGTAGAGTTGTAACGCCCTAATTTTTGGGATTTTTCAGGATTTTTGCGATTTTGGTAAAATTATGAAATTTTGTTGTTTGATTATGAAATTTATGTTTTAAGTGTGTTAGTGGGCCTTTAGAAGGCCCAAGCCTAAATTAAAACCCGGCAGAATTATCAAATTTTGGACTTAAAAAGATGGGGTCTTGGTTATGTGGGCTTTTAAGAAAAAATGAGTAAGTTAAGACACAAGTGAGCCCTTGGTAAAGTGGTAATGTGGCGCCACTTAGAGCGTAAGAAAGTGGCATGTGGATGTGTGCAAGGGCTAAGGTTCTAGTCACAAGGTAAGTAGTATGGTATTTTATTTTATGTATGTGCCAGTTATGTGATGGATTTCAAGTGGAACTTTGTTGAAGAGAGTTTGAGATGCTTAGGAGATTAGATCAGATAGGATAAGGGAGAGAAATTTTAGGATTTTTGAATGGAAGTTGGTGCTGGCTGATTGTGGGGGTCTTGGAAATCAAATTCGGCATTTGGACTGTTGAGGTTTCAATTTCGGCAAGTGGAGTTAGTGTGTGCCGATTGTGCTGAGGGTGTTCCTTCGGGTTTTGTTGTTCTTTTCTTGGTTGCCGAATTGGTGTAGTACCTTTTAGGATTTCTTTGCTCTTGTTTTGTTCTTCTCCCTTGGTTCCGAAAAGATGAAATTGTAACCATTGTTTCTCTTTTGTGCCGATTTGATCATAACCGAATCTCTCCTCTCTTCTTTCATCTCTTTTCTTTCTTCTTCTTTCCCTAAATCAATTTCTCTTCATCACCCTTCTTCTAGATCGAACCAACTCTTTACTTCTCTTCTTCCTTCTCTAGCCTACTAGTCGACTACAACCAAAAGCCGAAACTAAGGTTGTTGTCGTTTTCTCCCTTGACCAAGACCCTACTTTTCTCTTCAATCCAACCTCTTCCAAAGTCGAACCCAACACCATAACCCTTGTCGACATCTTCTTTTTCCATTGTAAAACTTCTCTTTTCTTTGTCCTCTATCATACCAAAAGCTGAAATCACCATACTCATAGTGATTTGGAAACTGAACCCTTAGATCTCTTCGATTCACTCTCTGCTCGTGTTTAGAGGCTAGATCTGCCTTAGAACTAAGCTATAAACGGGATTTAAAGCACTCTAGTTTAGTGAACCTTCGGTAAGTGCTCAGATTCTCTTTTTATTCATTATTTCAGGATTGAAGGAAAAGCCAAAAACCCCTATGTAGGGTGACTGTCGATTGGGGCTAAAGGCTCTATAAATCTTATCATTCGGTTTGTTATGTGCTAGGGTGGATTAAAGGTTATCAAACGAGGAGTGTTGGAGGCTTGGATCATTGGAAGGACTAGATCTAGATCTAGTCACTGTTTTCGGCAAGGGTAAGTGGTTTAGGGCCTTAAAGGTTGTCTGCTAAACATGGTAAGCATAGTTATGTTAGTTGTCATTGATTCTTAAGTCTAATATGTTAGTAACCGATTGTAGGATACACGTGGGAGATCTCATTAATGTCCGTCACAAATCAGGTGTGTAAACGAATACCCTCTAGTAGACTAAATCGGCAAAAGCCGAAAAAGCCGAAATGCCGAAATTCCAGCATTTCGTGGGCTTGCAAGCTTGCGAGCACTCGTGGGTCAATTAGAAACGGTAAGATCTGTAATCGCAATTGGTAAAGTTGGTGAGTGTAGAATTTCGTGTACTTCGGTAATTTTGGGCCTCGATTGGCTAAATTTGGGCCCAATGGCTTACGGGCCCATTTGGGTGAAAACTAGTGATAAGTGGGTTTGGTGATTTGTATGTTAAGACTGTTGAAACCACTGTAAAATTTGGGGCTTAGTGGGCCAAAGTAGCTAATTGACACTATAGGGCCCATTAGGGGTTTTAAGGCCCTATAGCTCTAAAGATGGTAAATAGGCTAGACAAACTGTTAGGATGAAAATTGGACTGTTGATAACTAAAATAGGCGTAAAACCCTAAAAACTGGTATAATTACTGAATACCCCTTAAGGGTGGAAAATTAATGTTTTACCCCTAGGTGCAAAATGACCCTTATACCCCTAAGGCTAAATTTGACTGAAATGCATGCTTTACTTTATCTGTTCACCGTATGCCATGACATATTTTACTGTTGCATGGGACTGGGTTTATGATGGAGGAAGTGCTAAGTGGCATTGTCACATTTACTGAAAGGGGCCTTGCCTCGTATTACTATTAGTGGCTTGGCCACGTTATCTGAGCAGCTATGCTGCGACTGTGGTATGTAGGGCTGGGTGGGTTGAGTTATTCCCCACATGGTGTGTAGGGCTGGTACGGGTGGTGTGTAGGGCTAGACATGGGCTGGGCTTTCCGTACATGCATTATCTCTGATCTATTACTATCATGGGCCTATGGGCCGTATTGTTTACTGAATAGGGCTAAGGCCTAGTTAAATTGTATCTGAATAGGGCTAAGGCCCAGTAACTGATTACTGAATAGGGCTTCGACCCAGCTATTACTGAGACTGGATAGGGCTTAGGCCCAGTGAGCTTGAGCTGTTTTGGGCTTTGGATGGGCTTTCTCTGCACACTAAGTTTCCAAACTCACCCCTTCCTTTCATCCATGCAGGTGAGCCTTAAGCTAGTTGACTTGGAGTTGGAGGGATTCAGAGTGGCCATGTGGACTGCACTTGATGGTTTTAATTAAGTCTTTTTACTTTCATATTTATTTTTAAATTATTTTTCATTATGGTTTTGGGTTTGTAATAAGGCCGCTTTAACTATTTTAATTTGGGTTTTTAATTCGTTAATTATAATTTTATTCAAATAAGTAGACTAAGGCTGCGCAGGTTTTTCTTAAAATTAATCAATGATTTCAAAACAAAGCACTCGTAACAAATGGATAACAAGTCAATGAACAAGATCTGATAACATGATGAATTTTAAACTGGTAGTGGATAGGTCTAACATAAATTAAACCTGGATTTTCTTCCCACACTACAAGTACGGTTTTGCAAAACTCACCCTAATCATAATAACTAAGGAACATGGTTAATCCGATGTTGATGTGACACACCAGACTTGGCCGCAACGTTTGGGCTGGGTTTGGGATGTTACATACATATGCAATTAACTCATTCCAAAATAGATTCTAAGCACCATGCATCACTTACTTTAATAAATATTCATCCAATGACTAAATTTAATAGTTCAAATGTTAGAATGTGACCAAGCAAGATACATCAAGCCATTATTAAAGTTCATGAACATAAGTAAACATAAAAACTCACAAACTTCAAAAACTGAAATCAAACAAAGTTGGTAAATAATTCAAATGAATCATGGCACTAAACAAGTCTACCACCTTGCCTTATTTCCCAATATAAAAAAAACTGAAAGAACACCTACGAGAAAAAACGAGTCTTCCTTGGATCACCCCTAGGGCAATCACACTGCTCATGCTGAACCGTTACTAATATGCAAATATTGAAAATAGTGGGTGAGCTTAAACAAGCTTAGGGAATGAGTGAAACAACCACAATGCAAACATTCTGTCATGTATCCACAATAACCAAATACATACACGATATTAGAGTCTTAAGTTTAGTAACGTGTAACACTTTAACATGCATCATCTAATAGTTTGTTTGCATCATATTTATAAGGATAGTTTGCATAGCAACCACATATTTATTAAGGCATTCATCACATAACACATATATAGATATAATACAAGATAATTTGGCTCTTGAGTTATAAAACTTATATTGAGCTCTACCATCACTCATCAGATACATGGATTATCCAACACACCAAACATAGGCTCATAGAGTCAAACATGTCTCCAAATTGAAGCGTATAGCTAAAACTCTCCTTATTTCCCCTCATGTGTCTCGTTGAATTAAGCTTAGCTCACATTCCCTTATCCCTCTAAACATATCCCAGGGCCTTAACGCCCAAAATTAATATACATATAGGTGAGTACTCACAATCTTATGGCATGACACCTATATCCAACGATTTTAAGAATCACAAGGCCAAACTATCCAATTTAACACACATATTACTTACCGATTATCCGAGAACGATCACTACATGTTAGCATCTTTTGCAAAACACTATCAGTTTCATATAAAATATATAAATCATGTATACATTTGCACTTCCCATGATAGTTATCATATCCACATACTGCATATTTGAGCTTCTCATCACTATGCATAAGTTCATAATCATGCAAGCATATAAACCACACACAAATATAGATACAAGAAAACTTACACTTGGAATTTAGAGTAAGGGTTAAGGCTACAACTAAATTCCCAAATATGTATGACTCGTGTCTACGAGTAGCGGTTCCAAATACTCACCACTAGTGCTTTGACGGAGAAGTTGAAGCTTAATCTAGCTTTTTCTTTAATTGGTTGAAGGCCCTAATGAATCTAAGGCTTCACAAACAACAATCATACAATAAACATAATCAGATAATGACCAAGGATTCACTCAAACAACCAAAACACGAGCCTAAGTTGAGTTTCCAAGTAGCTCAAAACCATTAACATAAAAAATTTAAAATGCTCATAACTAAGTCTACGCTTAACCTTTTCACCTAAAAAGTATTCCATTCATCTTCTTAATCATCTACACCTAATTCCATCTACACCTAATTCCCAACCTTTGAATTACACTAAAATGCTTAGTTCTAGGTATCGACATTTTTCGACATATTTTAGACAATTTTCACAAACTTTATTAAAACATGAGAAATCATTAAGAAAAACTTCAATGGAAGTTTAAAAACATCTTAATCAAATTGAAACTAAGAGAATAACACTTTAAAATCACATTTTTACCCAAAATCTTAGAATCCACTATTAATGACTCTATTTTTGGCTTTTATTAAAAATTTGTGATTCACTGGTTTAAGCACTAAATAACATAAAAAAACTCATAAGAATTTGAAATATTACCTTTGGTGGAAGATTAAACGAGTTTTAACTCAAATCTAGGAAACCAACGTTTGGAGAAGATTATTAAATCTATGGATATTTTGAGTGTTGTTCTTGGGAATTTATTAAGGTAATTGGCTTGAGAATGTTAGGAAATCAAAGTGCTATGGTTTGGGAAGCAAAAACCTAGGGAGGGCAAGGGATTAGCAAGGGACAGAAAGGCTTGTGTTGGGGAAAAACCTATTGTGAAATCATGTTGGGGGGAAGAAATAGGCTGAATTTTAAAAATCTGGGCTAATTGCCTCTTAAAAACTCACAATTTTTGCTCTATTTTAATTCAGTCCTTTTCCTAAAATTAAATATTTCTAGAGCACTTTTTTAAAAATTGATTTAACAGTTAAAATGCCATAGTCGAATGTAGTCTCGATTTACCATGCTACAAAATTCCGAGCACTCTAGAGCTAAAATCCTAAAATACCCCTAAAACTCCTAGGCCCTATTTTAGGGTGTTGTAGACCATGTTAATTTTCATCAACCATGTTATGCTAGTAAGAGGATATCATTTTCCTTTTTTGCTGGGCTATGAATTCAACTATTATAAACAATGTTATGTCATGCAAAATTCGTATATCCAACATACCGTTTTTCAGCTCTATTACAAACTGAACAAAGGCTATAAATACATCTATGTCTTTATCTTCCAAAAGCCATCTACCTTGGTACCGAAAACTAGATATCTCTCTTATGTCGACTTGATAAAAGACACATTAGTCTTTTAATTAGTTTGATCCATTTTGATTATACTAAGGACGTGTTTAGATTATCAACTACTATAATTTGTCTTTTCGCACTACGACCCATCCATGTAATGTCATTTAATATCAGTCTAAACATTAGATAATCAATGAGCCAATTTTTTATTTCATTTTTCTTAGCATGCAAAAACCATCTAAGGATATAATACAAAAGATAATAATAATGTAGAAGTTTTTATTTAAAACCAATATGTTAAAAAAAATACAAGAATATATTGATGTAATCACTACACTAGGGCATTAGATCCCAACAAAAATAACCCTACTAGCACTCACAACTTGGTCACAAGATATCAACATGGTATTCATAAGAAAACTCCCAAATACAAAGTATTAAATGTCTCAATTAGCTTTATAAGTATCTTAAGTGTGCTAAAATCCATTCGTTTAGCTTCCAAACATCAAGGCTAGACATTCGTGATGTTAAGGAGTGTACTCGATTTTTTTTCATTGTTATTTTGGTTTTGCTCTCTTGTTGAGCTTAGTTGCTTTATGAAGTATTCTTACTAGAATATTTTGTTACTTTCAAAAGTTTCTAGGTTGTTTGTATTAAGGTGTTGTCTTGTATTTTTCGTTCTTCTTTAGGAGTATGTTATTTAGTCTAATGTATTTTATGGTGTATGAAATGTGCTTTTTGAAGTTTTTTTACTGACCTTTTGGTTAGTTTAATTGTATTAGGTTTTGATAAAATTTTAGTATGACTAAACAAAATAAATAATCTTTTTAATCTGATAATTTGAATAAAAAGGGAAATATTTTTAATTAATATATTGAATGATTAATAATCTTAGCTTTTAAACAATATTAAATATATTACTAACTAAAAGACTTACAAAAGTTTGTTAAGAGAATAAGAAGTTTGTTTTTTGAAGGTGGAAGAAGTTTATTGAGGATAAGAGAAATACTATGTGAAATGTTGTGAAATCTTTTATTTCACTATGAAAGTGATGAGAAAAGTGTTTATATAAGGGGTTTGTTATGTTAAAGAAGCAATTGAATATCAAGTTGACTCTGTAAGGGATAAACCTGATTAAACAACGAAAAAAGTGAAAAAAATTAGAATTGAAAAAATTGAACACATAAATTTAACGTAGAAAAAATCCTCAAGAGAGGATAAAAAACCAAGGGCAAAAAGAGATTTCACTAAAATAAAAGATATTACAAAAAGATGGAGAGAATTAAGAAAAAAACTCGAAGCCCCACAAGAAAAACCCTTTGAAAGAAAGAACAAAATTCTCTCAATCTAAATAATTTTTTATGTAAAACCTAGAGTAACCAAGGCTTATTTATAGACTGAAATTTGTAGCATACATGACTACAACAACTTTAGGTTAACCAGAGTTTAAGTGGAAAACTAAAAATAGAGTTTAGCTAGGAGAAGGAAACTCAAACTAAATTTTGGTCAAAATAAGAAGCATTCTCCCACAAATCTCCACCTTGACTTGTATTTGGACCAACTCCCTTACCGAGCCCTGTTACGAGCTTAACCGATTCTTCGTCGGATACTAATAACTCTTGAAAAGAGTTATATTTTCTACATTTTTACCTAGCTAATTGTTTGTACTTAGGTATATTTTGTTTCATTTTAGGGCATTTTAATTAGCATTTGTTATATTGCATTCGGACTTGGACTATGTTGACTTATTTGGAGCTTTTAATTGGTTTTTGTGGATGTTTTGTGTGGCCACAGGAAAGGAATGGGTTTTTGAAGAAAGGAAATAAATGAGTGCAATTTTGCTAGGGCAAAGTGTAGATGATATGCCAACACGAGTGCCGTAACAATACTGGGAAGACTAAGTCAAACGTTTCACATGCAACTGTTTCAATTTGAAATTTAAACTCGTATTAGATAAATCATCCTAGAAAAAAGGAGAAGATTAACACAAACTGATTAGTTGAACTCTATCTATAAAAGAACGATAAAGGGAACCCTAAAAGGCATCCTAGACAGAAGTAGAAAAGTAAGATATCTCGAGTGGAAGAGGAATTCATCCCCTCGGTCAACACAGGACTTTATTGCTGAAGTACGAACCATCAGAAGCTGTTTTCAAGACGTTCTTCCGCTATTTCCTTAGTGCTCTCTTGTGAACTTATTTAGTTGTAAACAATGGTGATGGTTTGGAATTATATTTTCCAACCGATAAGTTAAATCTCATCAGGCTGGTGTTATTTTGATGATACTTAACTATTTTAAGTTTCCACGGTATAAATCTGATTATTTTACTACCCATTCTGTTGTTTAAGTGCAATCCCTAGGAATAGTCGATGGCATATTATTCTTTTAAGTCGATTTAATGTGGGAAAGGTTAGATTACTTAACTAATATTGGATGGCATGAGCAGTATTTGTGTAACACCCTAAAATAGGGCCTAAAAGTTTTGAGGGTATTTTATGAAGTTTAGCCTATATGTGCTCAGAATTCCATAAGTTTGGTAATTGATAATATTTTCGACAAAGGCAATCAGGATATTAAACCAATTTCTAAAAATGAGTTTAAAATATATTTAATTTTAGAAATAGGACTGATTTATAAAAAAAATCAAAATTTAGAGTTTTTATGAAGCAATTTGACCAAACTTTAATTTCAACCTAAAACCCCATTTTTCTAATTTGCTTTCATGTTAGTTTCTTCATTCTTTATACTTGTGTCATCCCTTACTCTCCTATTCTCTCCCAATTTATTTTTACTTCCAATTCCTAACCCCTTTTGATTTCCAACATCTTTTGAACTATAAATCTCCATTGAAACCAAGAAAACACCCAAAAATATCATTAATTTCATCATTTTTTTTAGAGTGATTTTTTTTGAAATTTCCCCAAAGTTCATTTTTCTTGCATTCAAGGTAACCAATCAACTTCCTAATAGTTTTAAATGTTATCTAGTCTTTTAAATTGAATTTCTAGCCCTTGAAATGCATGGTTTAGATAAAAGCGAAAATTTTGGTCCTTAATGGTGGATTTTAGGTTTGTGGATTAAAACTTAGTTTTAAAGTGTTTTTGAACTTGTTTTACTATAATTAGAAGGTTTATAAAGTTACTTCAAAGTTTTGTGAAGCTCTATTCACCGGGATATGCACATGTGGTGTGTTGGAGAGTGTTAGATATATGCTTCACTTGTGGGACTTGTTAAACTCTTTGAGTCATTATAGTGTGATGGAGATCTACGTATCTGATGTGTGGTGATAGAGTCCACTTTATGTTTCATAATCTCAAGAGCCAAATTATCATAAAAAGTGACTGAATGTGATTAAATGTTATTGGTATATGGTGAAATATATGCTTAAGTATTCATGTGATTAGTATGTAAATATTCAAGAAAGATTATTAAATGTATAAAACATGACACAGGAGTAGAAGATATTACGATTATGTTGCATGTCTTCCTTGTTGATGAATAATAATTTGTTTATGTAGTGGTTATTCTGAGAATTCACTGAGCTTGTTAAGCTCACCCACTCATTTTAACCATTGCAGATAAGTAGTGCCAGTGTGAGTGGTGTGGCCATCAAGGGATTGATTGAAGCTGATTATTTAGCTTCTATTATTAGGTGTTATATGCTTATTTATGTTTTTTGGAATAAAGGCAATGTGATAGAACAATTTCGTAGATTTTATATGGGTTATATTAAGTCAATTTGTGTGTTGGTTGCATGCTATTTATGTTTGGAAGTTTGTAGAGTTGAACATGAGATTGGGACTGCTATTTCAGAGATTTTGATGTTTCTTTAACTAGGTGAATAAAACATGTTGTTTAGGATTAAGCTTGAATGGTTTTAATGTTGATGTAGGCTAAGGTTTTATAGTTTGGAGCATATGTATTGATATTTGGTTTTAAAAAATGATACCTCTATAACTTCGAACGCGTAGGGAGTTAGAATATAGAATCGGTATCAATACCTTAGCCCAAGTATCTATACTCAGGTTAATTTTATTGATACCTTATGAAAGGTACCGATAGTTTTCGGCGTGTAGAGATTTTATGAGAAATGTATCAATTTTTCATGTGGTATCAATACCACTTAAACAAAATATCAATATCGCTCCCCTATTATCGATACTACATAACAATTATGGGAAATTTTGTTGAGTTGTTCCATTGCTTGATGTATGCCGATTTTATGTTTGTTTGTTGTATGGTTAGCATGTGTAACGCCTTGAAATTCTGGGCCTAGAAGAATTGGGCCTCGGGCGTGGATGCGTTTAAATTTTTTGAGAGTAATATAACGACACGAATTGCATGTTATAATGGTTAGGGTTAGTAATTTGGAATGTTGGGACGGCTCCTATGAAGTCCTGGGTTCGAGCTTTAGTGTAGGAAAATTTTGATTTTTGACCTTAGTGGAACCCTGACCTTAAGTAGTATGACTCTTAAATAAATGGGGCAGAAATAAGACACAAAAGAGCTTGTGGCCTAGTGGCAAGTGGTGCCACTTTGGGAGCATGGAGGTGACGCCACAAGGGGGAAGTAAGGGGAGTCAAGGGTTCAAGTCTCAATGCATGCAAATGAGGCTATTTATTTTGCTCAGAAGAAGGCAAGTGTTGGTGTTGGATTTGAACTCTAGTGATGGGGAGTTTGAAGTGGTCAAGTGAGGAAAATAAGGAATGGATTGGGGAGAAGATTGAGGAGTAGATCGTGGAGTGATAAGGGGAGAAAAATAAGGGATTTGAAGTGCTGAGGAGTTGGTGTCGATTTGAGAGTTGGTGGAAGTGCAAATTTGGTATATGTGGGTTATTGAGTGCATTTTCGGCATTTTGAGATATTGTTTTGGGTTAAGCCGATTCTTGCTAGAGGAATTTTAGTATTTTCTTTTGATTTTGTTTACTCATTTAGGGTACTTTTGCCTTACAATTTCAAGACTCTCTATTTGCGGGGTATACGCTATTTTGGGGAAAAGCCTAAAGTGCATTACCATTTAGGCACCTTTTGTCATTTCCTTCCCTATTTCCCATCTTCTTCCTTCTTTTAATCTAGTGACCGACTAGTACTTGTTCTGTAACAGTCCGATTTAGACTCTAATCAGAATGGTAGTTTCGGGACCACGAGTCCAAGTCAGAAAAATATTTAAAAATTATTTTCTGTGTTCATTATGTGTGAATTAATATCTGTGAAATTTTTGTGATTTAATTTTATTGTTTGAGTGTCCGATTAAATAAAAGGACTTAATCGCGTAGAAGGAAAAGTTGGTGGTTAAATGTGAAAGTGCTTAATTGTTGTTGTCTTTATAAGTGGAGGCATTTATAATGCAATTAGACCAAAGTTATGAGTAGTGGACGGTAATGACTTTAGATTATAATGATTTTATATTAAAATTAAAAGGTTAAAAATTGTAAATGGAATAATATGTTATAATATAATAAAACATAAAAAGAAAACATGCATGTATTCATTTTTATTTGACCGAAACTAGTAAAAGAAAAGAAAAAGAGAAAGCACATGATATTCGGCCATTGTTGATCCAAATTCAAGATAAAAAATTAAAGAAATCGAATTTAGATCGGGGGAAAACGAAAGTCGTTGACTAGTCATCTCGATCTGTTTTACATCATCCGAGGTAAGTTTATAGGCAAATAAATGTTATTTATTTTTATATTTAAGATTTTATACTATGATCAAATGGAAAAGTTTATATATGTACAAAGTTTCAATAATTTTTATATTTTGATATGTTTTGATATACATATGTGGTTTATATTTGATAATACAGATGCATTGATATTCGGCATTAAGTTTGAATTAGGGATCTCTCGATATTACTCAATGGCTGATAATTGATTCGGCTATGATTTGTTATAAATGAATATATATGAAAAGAAGTGATTGATAGGTTGTTAAGGAATGAATTAATGTTATATGTATACTTAAGTGCTTAGTTGAAAATGTGATATGGATCTAGTTCATAAGACCTCTGATATATGAATGATATGTGTGAGACCAAATTTTATGTCAGTAATATTCGGGCTCAGTGTACCTAGCAAGCCTCGTGCCAGTGGGTTATATCAGGCTTAAAGCCTAGCAAGCCTTGTGCTAGTGAATTAAGTTGGGCTCAGTGCCTAGTAGGCCTTGTGCCGGTGTGTGATATTGGGCTCATGCCTAGCAGGCTTTATGTCGGTCAATTATTATGAGCTTATGTTTTAAATATTTCATGCTGATGTAATATCAATAGTGGATAAGAGTTTAAGCAACCAGGTATGTGACAATTTATTTACCTATTCGAAAATAAGGTAAGTTGATTGTTTGATATGTGATGTAAGTTATAAATGATGCTAATGGTAGTGATTGTGTATATGAAAACTTATATGTGGATTAATGTATAAATTAGTGATATTAATATTTGATCTTGATCTTATATTTGGCCTAATGTTACATGAGGAATAATTGAAATGTGAAATTCATATTGTTATTAAAGGATTTATGTACATCCGATTAGTAGTTATTTAAAATGTGAGCTTTGAATGTGTTTATATGGAAGTATATATATTCGGCCAAGTATGGCCTATGTGTTACCAAACAGATTAATGAATCAATGTGTGACTGGAAATGTTAAAACTCTTGTTTAGATAACTTTTTGGTATTAAATTTTATAAGTATGGCTTAATTATGCCTTAATGAATTATCAATGCCATTGAGCTGCTATTTGAACTAAGAATTGAGCTATGAATGAAGTGAATGAAACTATATGTCTAAGTATGTGGTTGGTCATATTCGGTTTAAAGATATGTATACATGTAAGATAAGGTAATGTGAATTACTTATTTGTGTCAAGGTTTATATGTGTATTTGTCTATATGGAAATTGCATGGGAATATGGAGTGAGTATTGGTGGAAAAACATTACTATACTTTTGGGATGTCTCTTGAATATGAGTTTATAAATTATGTATATTCAGCCACATAAAAGCGTATGCATAAGATATTATATATATTGATCCATTAACGTGTATATAGATGAGGGTGTAAGGTTACTTGGTCAAAACATGACATTTTGGCTTTAAAATTTAGATGGTGTAACACCCCAAACCCGGTCTAGATGTTATGACGAGATCTGGTGTGTCACATGAACCTAAAACTAAGTTTACAGCCTTTTGTCTGTTGTGATTTAAGTGTGATTTTCAGTAAAGCAGTAAGCTTGTGAAAAAAGTCAGTTTGTTACTCTTTTAAGTTGTCCAAATTTTAAACTTGTTGAGTTGTGAAAACGTTCTTAAGAATTTGAAAACCCACGCAGCCTATACTAGCAGTTTCGACCAAATACGATTTAAACCATCAAAGAAAATAAAACCCATAAAGAAAATTTAAACAGCGGCCTTATTACAATTAAAACCCAAAAATAATAGCAAAATAAAATAAAAATAATATGAAAACCCGAACTTGCAAATGTTGTGGCCACTCCGAATCTCTCGCAGCTCCAAGCCCACTATGGTTGAGGGTTACCTGCAGAGATGAAATAAAAAGGGGGTGAGTTTGACAACTCAGTGTGCAACGTTATCTCAACCATAGGCCAAAACAGATCGAGCCTCAGAATCAGATTAATTGGGCCTTGGCCCATTACAGAAATCAGGTTAAGCCCATAGGCCCATAACAGATACAGATCAGATATAACATGCAAACAGAAACCCAACCCAAATCCATCCATAACACCCCCGTACCAGCCTTACACCATGTGGGGAGACTACTCGACCCACCCAACCGCTACACACCACAGATATTTGGAGCGAAGCTGCCAGATATAATTTGCAGCGAGGCTGCCAGATATTGTGACGAGGTCACCAGATACAGATATTGTAGCGAGGCCACCAGAACAGATGTATATATGTGGCGAAGCCACCAGATTGCAGCGAGGCTGCCAGAACAGATATATATGTGGCGAGGCTACCAGATTGCAGCGAGGCTGCCGGAACGCTTCCTCCGTCACAAACCCAAACCCCATGCAACACATATATATATACATACTAGCATGCAACATATAGCATCTCATGCATCAGATATATTCATATTAAATGGTAACTCATGCAGATACATAAAATCATACATTTCATACAGAATTGACCCTAGGGGTATAATAGTCTTTTTACACCTAGGGGTATTTTGGTAATTTTCCATATTCGGGGGTATTTTAGTCCTTTATCATATTTTCAGAGTTTTTATGCATGTTCGATTAATTATTAGTCCATAAATTACCACGGAAGTCCATTTAAGCCAAATTTCCAGTTTTACCCTTTTTAACTTAAAACCCCTAATGGGCCTTACTAAGTCCATTATCATCTCAAACCTGTTAAGTCTAATTTTTAGGTTTAGTTTACCAACTTAACCATGTTTTTATTAACCATGTCACCAGAAAGCCTATAATAGTCATTTTACCGATTTGGGCTCGGAAGCCCATTGGGTCCATCTTTGGCCCGTTCAAGCCCAACTTACCAAAATGTTCAGAATTGCACCTTCTGCAATTCCTCTGGCACTGAGTTCATAGTTAAGCCCAATGGAGTAAATGGTTACTCTCAAATATCAAACAAATGCGTTTTCGGTCACTTACACCAGATGTCGGTAACGTTACGCCCTTTTCGGCTTTTACCACTTTAGTCTAACAATTGGGATTAGTTACACACCTGTTAGTTGTCGAAGTGCTTGAAGAACCCACGAGCGAATAACCTACAATTGCACACTATTGCGTAGCCATAATCTCCCAACCAAAATCGGCCAACATGGCCTAAGTCCTTAAAAGCCTTTACCTTCTTGTCGAAAGTGGATTAGATCCTAATGTCCAGCAGCGTTTAGCCTTCCGAGTCCTTAGTTGCACAACCTCTTGATCACACTAACGCAAACAAACCAAAAGAAAGCGGCCAACAAGCCTTTAGTCACTAACGTTAGCCTCCCCATAAGGGGTTTCGGCTTTTCATGCCTTAAACCTGAGAACTAACGAGATAGGATCATGCAATACTTACCAATCTAGGTCCCAAACCACAGCCGTTCCACTTGTAACCACGAGAAAGAAAGTGTTGAGAGTAGAAAGGATTCGGCCAAACACTATGAGAGTTTCGGCTTATGAAAGGTTTTGAAGAAGAAGAAAAGAATGAGAGTGATCGACTTTAGCAAAGAACAATTGGCCACAAAGAGTTCTAATCGATTTGTTTTCTTAAAAGAAGAAGAGAGGAAATATAAGCAAGGTGGGTTCTGTTATAGAAAATAGCAACAGAAGAAGAAGAAGAAAGGTATGAGACTAACGAAAATCGACAAAGTGCGAAAGGGGTTTCGGTCAATCAAGAGAATCAGCAATGGAGAGTAGTCTTACGGTTTATAATGGTGAAACAAAAAGAAGTGTGGGTGGGAAAAGGAAGAGGTACGGTTGTCGATAGAAAATAGAATGGAGAGAAGAAGATAGGAGATGAAAGTTAGAGAAGAAGAGTGACAATCGGCTTTTGGTAGATGCTTTCAGTATAAAGGTATAAAGGCTAGCATTTTTGGTCTCTCACAAAAATGAAATAGAGAGAAACCTAGTGATTCCCTACCTTAATTCGGCAACTAAGTAAAGTGAGTGATCACAATCCCGATTGTACTAAGAGAATTCGGCAAGCACCCTTCACCAACCCAAGTTTCCCACAATCTAACCCCTAACCGATTGCCTAGCTAGAGACCTTCAACCGACCACCTCCTTCAAAATTCAAAAGTTCCACAAACTCCTCCTTGATTTGCTCCCTTGACCGATTCAAACTTCTCCAAAGAAGAGTTTAATTCTGTTTCAAATTCTTACCTGCTTCCTGCACAAAAATAAAACACCATCCTGCAACCTCTGGAGCTTGAACCTTGGACCTCCAAGCTCACTTAGGCGCCACTTTTTTAGGAGCTTAGTGGCGCCTCCCTTGCCACTTTACCACTGAACAATTTGTGTCTTATTTCACCGATATTTTCTTATAACACCTATCTTCAAGAGACCCCTATCTCCTAAGTCAAAAATACAAAATTTTGCAGAGCTTCCAACCAACACATGGGCCTTCCATAGGCCCATTAACACCCTCAAAACATGCATTACACACCCAAATACTAGAATTTAAACATTTTATCGGATAAAGAAAAATCTAAGAAAAACCCGAAAATTAGGGCGTTACAACTCTACCCTCCTTAAAGAAATTTCGTCCTCGAAATTTACCTTATCCAAACAAATGGGGATATTGCTGACGAATTGCCTCCTCTGGTTCCCAAGTAGCTTCCTCTCTGCCATGGTTATGCCAAAGTACCTTTACCGATGGAACAGACTTTCTCCTTAGGACCTTCACGTCTCGATCCAAAATCTGTACAGGCTCTTCCTCGAAAGTCAAATCAGGTTGTACTTCCACTTCTGCAACTGGTAGAATATGAGTAGGGTCAGAACGATATCGTCTTAGCATGGATACGTGAAACACATCATGGATTCTATTTAACTCTGGAGGTAATTCCAACTGATACGCCACCGGACCTATTCGCTTAAGAACCCGATAAGGCCCAATAAGCCGCGGACTTAGCTTACCTTTCTTACCAAATCTTAGTATCTTTTTCCAAGGTGATACCTTCAGAAAGACCATGTCACCCACTGAATACTCAATCTCCTTACGCTTCAAATCCGCGTAAGACTTCTGTTGATCAGATGCCTCTTTTAACCGATCCCTTATTATTTTGACCTTCTCTTCAGTCTCTGCTACCAACTCAGGTCCAAGAACTTGCCCTCGCCCAGCTCAGTCCAACAACTAGGTGAACGACACCTACACCCATACAGTGCCTCATAAGGTGCCATACGGATACTAGCCTGATAACTGTTATTATAAGCAAACTCTGCTAAGGGTAGATAATCCTCCCAACTGCCTCGAAAATTGATAACACAACCCCTCAACATATCTTCCAGAATCTGAATAACCCTTTCTGACTGACCATCAGTCTGAGGATGGAAGGCTGTGCTAAAATTCAGTCGCGTTCCCAACACCTCATGCAACTTCTGCCAGAACCGAGATGTGAATCTAGGATCTCGATCAGAAATGATAGACACTGGCACCCCATGCAGTCATACAACCTCTGCCACATACAATTTGGCTAACTTCTGAAGCGAATAATCAGTACGTATAGGGATGAAATGAGCAGATTTAGTCAACCTATCCACAATCACCCAAATCAAGTCCTTCTTTGACGGCGTCAAGGGCAACCCACTTACAAAATCCATGGTCACCCTCTCCCACTTCCAAAGTGGTACCTTTACTGGTTGCAGAAGTCCAGAAGGTAACTGATGTTCAGCTTTCACTTGCTGACAAGTCAGACACTTCCCAACAAATTCCGTTACCTCTTGCTTCAGTCCAGGCCACCAATACAACTCCTTTAAGTCATGATACATCTTATTAAGCAAGGTGGGTTCTGTTATAGAAAATAGCAACAGAAGAAGAAGAAGAAAGTGTGAGACTAACGAAAACCGACAAAGTGCAAAAGGGGTTTCGGTCAATCAAGAGAATTGGCAATGGAGAGTAGTCTTACGGTTTATAATGGTGAAACAAAAAGAAGTGTGGGTGGGAAAAGGAAGAGGTACGGTTGTCGATAGAAAATAGAATGGAGAGAAGAAGATAGGAGACGAAAGTTAGAGAAGAAGAGTGACAATTGGCTTTTGGTAGATGCTTTCGGTATAACGGTATAGAGGCTAGCATTTTTGGTCTCTCACAAAAATGAAATAGAGAGAAACCTAGTGATTCCCTACCTTAATTCGGCAACTAAGGAAAGTGAGTGATCACAATCCCGATTGTACTAAGAGAATTCGGCAAGTACCCTTCACCAACCCAAGTTTCCCACAATCTAACCCCTAACCGATTGCCTAGCTAGAGACCTTCAACCGACCACCTCCTTCAAAATTCAAAAGTTCCACAAACTCCTCCTTGATTTGCTCCCTTGACCGATTCAAATTTCTCCAAAGAAGAGTTTAATTCTGTTTCAAATTCTTACCTGCTTCCTGCACAAAAATAAAACGCCATCCTGCAACCTCTGGAGCTTGAACCTTGGACCTCCAAGCTCACTTAGGCGCCACTTTTTAAGGAGCTTAGTGGCGCCTCCCTTGCCACTTTACCACTGAACAATTTGTGTCTTATTTCACCGATATTTTCTTATAACACCTATCTTCAAGAGACCCCTATCTCCTAAGTCAAAAATACAAAATTTTGCCGAGCTTCCAACCAACACATGGGCCTTCCATAGGCCCATTAACACCCTCCAAACATGCATTACACACCCAAATACTAGAATTTAAACATTTTATCGGATAAAGAAAAATCTAAGAAAAACCCAAAAATTAGGGCGTTACCGATGGTGCTTTGTTAATATAGTCAATTAAGCATTCGGTTAAGATGTAAATTGTGTATGAAAGTATAAGCATCATTGTTGAAATGCTAGGTATGGGGTTAAATGTGGTAATGAAATTATCATCTGGTCAAATTTATTTGAGTGACTATATTAATAATTTATTATTTGCTTATGACTTACTAAGCTGTAATAGCTTACTTTCTGTTTTTGTTTTTACTTTATTTTATAGATTTTGAATTCAAGATTCGAGCACGGGAATTGTCAGAGAAGCTTATCACACTATCAGTCGCCTTCGGTATTTTATAAAGTTATATTTCGAAACTATGGCATGTATAGGCTAGTTTTGATATACTTAGCTTTGAAATTGTATATGTACATAGCCATGCAAAAATGGCTTGATCATAATGCTAATGTCGTTAGTTATATTCGGTCATGTTATAAGCTTAATTTTTGGAGGTAAGTTTCATGGTAAATAATTTGTGATGTTGGTTACATGATTCGACAATGAGGAATGGTAAATAGGGTGTATATTCGGTTTATTAGTTAGCTCATTTTGGAAGTATGAAAAGTGGTATAATATAGCTTGATAAAATAATAAAATGAGTGATTATGAAATGTGCTATATATGTATTAGTAAATTCAGTTTTGGTATATGGTTTATTTGATTAGCGTGTATGGTTAAAAAAAAATGTTATGATTTATTGAGGTTAAATTGATAACTGAATAGGTGTTTATTTGAATGGTTGGACATAGGAGGTTTAAACATGGTAAATTGCATGAGAAATAGGTAAGCTTGAATTATCAGTTTTGCTAAAAAGGGGTCAACTTTTATTTTGATAAAATGGGTATAGACTTCATAAGTAATTTGTTAGCTGAATAAATAAAGAGATGAATGGTTAGGTATATATATATATCAACTTGGATCGGTTGTTGATCTTGTAAAATGGATGTATTATAATTTGTATTTGTGTCCGAAATCAATAAAATGATATTATGGTGACTTGCATATGAATTAGTAAAGTACAAGACCATGTTTTATTATGTGATAATGTTTGATAATGTTTCTTGTATAGATGTTATTAAAGGTATAAGGTATTTCTTGTTATGACTTAATAATTCGAATTAGCATAGTTTTATAAAAGATACGTTTTATATTTAATTAATGTAATGTGATAAGCTTATTAATGATTTGAATATTCGCATGTTATGATTGTAGGTTATATGGTTTGGCTCTTGGATTTATATAGCATTTGTAATATGATTTTATATATATGAAAGAGTTAAATAAGCACGATTGGATTTTGTTAAATATGAGTTTCTTATGATTGATTGGGATGGTAGAACAAATGAGATATACATGTGATTTAAAGAGTGGATTTATGATGCATGTGAAATATGATATAGATATATATATTAGTTGGTTTGACTATTTGAATAAATAAATGATAATGACTTGGTTAATTTTCAGAGTATGGTTTGAAATATGAATTTTGGTTCAAAAGATTAAGTAAAGTTATGGCTTCTGGGTTCGTGAATGATTTATGTATTATTAAATCGAAGTATGAGTTATAATTTTGATCGGTAATACTTGTAACCCTATTCCGGCGACAGATGTGGGTTAAGGGTGTTACATGTTCTTTCCCTTCTCCATCTCAACTTCTTTTAGTTGCGGCTTGTTTAAGCAACTTTGGACTCTTTGATACGTTCTCTCAATCTTTCATTCAAAGAAATTGACTCAGCCGATTGATTGATTCCTTGTTCTCTCTATTTACCTTCCTTCTTCTTCTAGTCTCTAAAAGCCGAATACCCCTTTTACTTTGTCGAATTTCTTCTTTTTGAGTCGTCCCCTTTCTTTTTCTTCATCTCGAGTGTCAATTTTTTTAGTTAAGACCCTCAGTTCTTCACTTCAACGATTGCTGTTTTCGCTAATTGTATCGGGTAATTTTCTTCTTTCTTTTCTTGTAATCACATCTTAAATCGGTTTTAGGCCATAGCCGAACTTTCTTTTCTTGGCTAGGCCGAATCTTTCCTTTTTCTCTCTCACTCTCTTAATTGGATTTGTAGGGATAATTTTGTCTCTTCCTTTTTCTTCTCGACGGTGGTGATCAATTCTTTTTCTTTAAGTTTGTTAAACAACCGGTAAGTGCCTTATTTTTTGTAACACCCCAAACCTGGCCTAGACGTTACAGCCAAGTCCGGTGTGTCACATTGAAGTGTTTTTCGAAAACCATGTTTTCATTGAAAACCCTTCTTAATGTTTAGAAACTTTTACCGTTAAACTTGTATAAAACCTTAGCTTGTGTTTATTTTTTTACCAAAACTGGTTCATTGAAATAATCATCCCTTTTTCAAACATTGTTAAAACTTTGTAAAACTTTATGGAAAATTGTGAACGCTTGTAAACCTTTGTAACTTTTATAAAACATGTTATTTTGAAAACAGTTTAAGTATCGGAAAATTTGATCTTCTTTGTTATGGCTTAAAGTGAATGGTAGTTGTGCACCAAGTAGGATTCCAAAAAATAGGAGGTGAGTCGAATAGACTACTTAAGTACCAAGCTCTTCTTGGATCCACTCCTAGACATGCACACGACCATTGCCACACTTTAACTATTTATAGTATTTATTTATGAAAACATTTAAATTTGCGAAAACTTTGCTCTATTATTGTGATATTTTGGAAACAAGTAACTTTTATAAAAACGCGCCTTAGAACTAATCGATTTCTAAACAATTTATACGATATCATACTTAAGCTAAAAACAAATTAAATAATTAAAAACCCAAAATAAAAATAATTAAAGAGGCCTTTTTACAACCCAAAACCAAAAATAAATAATTAAAACTAAATTGAAATAAATAACTTAATTAAAAACCAACAGTCCAGTCCATGTGGCCACTCTGAATCCCTCCTAGCTCCAAGTCCACCAATCTAAGTTCACCTGATTTACGATTTCCACAACGAGATCTCCCACGCGGTTTTCCCTTTGTTGAAGTAGGGACTAGATCTAGATCTAGTTTTTCTCCCTTGTCCAAACCTTCAACCAGGCGCCTCAAGAGATCTACTTGCCAAAACGTTCCCAAGTACCTCCTTTTTCGAAATATGTTGTAGACTAATCCCCAAAATACGAGTAGAAAATGAATCTCACTATTTCGGCATTTAAATCTATCCTAGAGTATGTCTATTCGGTTTAAGAAACAAATAGGAGAAGGAAGTGAAGAAAAAGAGTTTTACGAAATAACAGGGATAATCGACAGAGGGATGAGAAGTTTAAGGTTCAGCTACTTGGGAAAGAAAATCAAAGGAAAATAAATTAAGAATAAGGGAGAAGATTTTGTGAAAAGAGAATGAGCAACAAAAATAGAATAAAAATCAATTGAAAATAAAAAGAAACAGATTTGGCTAATTGGCTAAGAATATCCCCCAATTTAAATCCCGTGCCTACCTCCTTGTTTATAGCCAACAGCATAATTTGAATTTAATTCAAACTCCCACCGATCAGTAGCAGCCTTTATCTACCGACTGACCTGCTTCAGCACGCTGCTATGAAGCGCCCCAGTCCAGCACGGCACCTTCCCACGCGCGCTCAGCAAAAACGCACTCTTCCTGCGCGTCCCCCAGCTCGAACCTGGGACCTCCAGGGTACCCAGCACGCTGCTGACCACTACGACGGGCTTTTGCTTTCAATATAATACGGTCCCAGTTATTCTTAAGCTATACCTACTGACGCCCACTATTTTAAAAATAAAACAAAACATACCTTCACCTGGACTCGAACCCGTGCCCCTTGGGAGTTCCTAACGCACTGCTGTCGTTGCACCACAAGCTTGTCTTAATGCTACCTGCTTATTTAAAAAAACACACCTCTTGCGCACACCGTGCCTTGAACCCAGACACTCCTCCATGCTTCCAGCGCCTCCTGCCACTGGGCCAAATGCTCTCTTGTGACTCAAATTAACCCCAATCTATTTATAAGGCGTTAAGCCTAGATTTCCTAAAGATCAAAAATTTTATTTTTGCCCATTTCATACCCGCATTATAAATCAGTAGTAATTTAATTTAAACACTAAATTAACAACAATAATATTATATAAATAATAATAATAATAATAATAACAATCAAAATTTTATAAATATGTTTTTTTTATAAGAAAATTTCAAATATCAATAAAAAATAGTAAAATTTTTCTAATAATAATTTAATTTAATTTTTTTCTTTAAACAATAATATTTAAAACTTCTCAATTTATTCAGGTTTTCTTTTATCTGAACCCAGACACAAAGCCCAATTCTTCTAGGCCCAAATTTAGGGTGTTACATTTTTACTCTTGTTTTAAGTGAAGGTCGAATGCCTTACAAGGTGTTAAGGTAACTTATGATGGATATAGGTCATGTACTTATTCGATCTTTGATGGTTAAAGTTCTTTAACGCAGATCTTGGAGTCAATCACGGTTAGCGAATAAGTGAAGGGTTCATAAGGCTTAATCGTTCAAGGTGAGGGATTGGTATGTTTTCAGTTTTTGATAAAAGGGAGAAACGATACTAAGCGTATGACTAACTGTTAGTTTTGACTGATTGTAGGTTCGTAGCTAAGGAATCGTAGTGTGCTTCATAATCAAAGGTGTGTACATACACCACACACACGACGAATCGGCAAAAGCCAAAATTCTGAAAAGCCAGAATGCTAAAAAGCCGAAAAGTCGAAAGGTTGGCACCTGCAAGCATGCGAATATGTGAACAGTCGTGTGGAGATACTGATACGACGACCAAGGCCTGGGAGCAATCTCATGGTCTCGGGCCACATTTTGGCCAACTGGGCCAAATAGACCAAATGGGCCGATGGGCCCATAGGCCCATCATGCGTAAAATGGATGGTGTATTAAGGTTTGACGAGCCGAATAGGCTAATGACACGACTTAGGGTAGATTTGGGCCTAATGGGCCATCTAAGCATATAGGCCGTGTTTGGGCTACGTATTGGGTTTTTAGACCCTAATGAAATTTGTAACCCTAATGAAATAGCTAATGCATTGAATAATTGTAAAATTGGATAATGGGCCAGAATAGGTACTGAGGCCCACGATAAAATTATGACTGAAATGCCCCTAAGGGCAAAATGACTAAAATGCCTCTAATGGATGTATGTATAATTTGTATGCCACATGTATGATATGATGCATTCATGAGATATTTTGCTGCATATGGGTTGGCTTATGATTGGAGGACGTGTAAATGAGGGTCGCACAGTTGCTTGACGATTGTGGATCCAACGAAAGCTTTTTAAGCCATGAGCAGCTTTGCTGCAACGATGAGTAGTGTCGCAACCGGTGCTACAACGGATATTAGCAGCTCTGCTGTAATGATGAGTAGTGCGACAATCAGTACTTCAACAGATATTAGTAGCTCTGCTGTAATGATAAGTGGTGCCACAACGGGTGCCACAACGAGTGTATAAGGATGGGTGGGTCGAGTATCTCCCCTCAAGAGTGTAGGGTTGGAAGGGGGTGTACAGGGTTGGTTATGGGTTTAACTGCATTGCATGTGCATATTGATATTTGTGATATGGGCTCAGGCCCAACTGAGGCCCAAAGGCCACCGTTATTGAATTCGGCTTGGGCCCAAAATGTTATTGCATGTTGTGTGTTTTTCAAAGGTCGTACACACTGAGTTTTTAAAAACTCACTCCCTCTTTTAATTTTACAGGTGACCCATAGTAGGCGGCTCGACGTAGGAGAGGACTCAGAGGTGGCCACACTACAAGATGATTAGGAATTTAGTAGTTTCTTTTTTTTTTTATCTTTAATTATTTTTATTAGATTGTAATAAGGCCTTTTATCTCTGCTTTGATTTGATTTGGATTTATGTTCATAAGTTGCTTACCTTTGAGACTTAAACCGATTTTCTAAATACGAAATTTAAGTAATATCTGTATGCAAACTTAACTATAAAAATGTTTTCAACAAGAGATTCCACTTTAAAATGAACTAAGGTTTCTATCATACTCAAATTAAGGTTTCCAAATAACAAACTTAAGGTTTATACAAACTACAAAATTACAAGTTTTCACTATTTTAACCGCAAGCGATCAAATGACTCCAAGGTTTTCAACTACACCGCATTTTTTGTTTCACCCTCCAATGTGACACGCTAGACTCGGTCTATCTTCTAGGTCGGGGTTGGGGTGCTATAGCATGTAACATTGATAATTGACAAGTTTAATTGACTTCAAATCTATACAAATACTAGAATGGAAGATGCTTCATCTAGAATAAACTTTTACTTGTTGTATATGACATGGGACAGTGGTGTGGCATCCCATATCCAAGCCTAGCAACCAGGTTAGGTATAGCGTGTTACATTTGGTGGTATTAGAGCTCTAAGTTCAATAACTCTCAGACCTAAGTGACTGGTGTGTGTTTGGAGTTTCGAAAGTCATGAGTATCAATTTTCCTATTTTCTTAGAATTGTTGATATAACTCTGTTTGAACTGCATGTGATTATTGGAAATGTTCTTATTGAATTGCATGTGTGGTAGGAATGGAAACACATTTAATTCTGTAGTTTGCTTGCAGGAATGAGACTTGGATCATTTCCTCACCACTCACATTGTTTGTTATTGGTTTATTTTTTTGTGTATGGTAGATTATTAGATATGTCTCCTAGACATGTGAATGTGATAGCTAGTGCTCAAGAGTGTGATACATTCTTCGCACCTCTTGTGCCTCCACGTAGAGTGAATATTCATGATGAGAGTGTAGGCTCTCTGATGGAAGCGATAATTGGAGTGTTTTAGTGGATTGCCGGTGCTAGCCCTGCTCTTGCACTTGCACCTGCCAATCCTACACCTGTGAACTAGGGCTTGTTGCTTGAACGTCTTTAGGTGTTGGGTGGTAAAGAGTTTTCTGTGGTTAAAGGGACCGAGTAGACTGTAGCTGAGTACTATTTGGAAAGAGTGGGAAGGATCCTCGAGCAAATGTCCTATTTTGACGAGGACAAATTTTGTTGTACTATGTCCCTACTGGATGGAGAGGCGAAGGAGTGGGAAGGATCCTCGAGCAAATGTCCTATTTTGACGAGGACAAATTTTGTTGTACTATGTCCCTACTGGATGGAGAGGCGCATCGTTGGTGGAATACTGTTAAGAGAGGTACAACCACTGATCGTTTAGCTTAGGATTATTTCTTAAAGGTGTTTAGGAGGAAGTTTATAGGCGAGCAGTATATGGAGGCTCGTAAGTGGGAATTTCTAGATATTGTGCAAGGTGGGAAGTCTGTGGTTGATTATGTGGTAGAGTTTGTGCACCTCAGTCAGTCTACACCTGAGATGGTTTTGACTGAGAATGACCATTATAAGAGGTTCTGTTTGGGCTTAACCAAGAGATTCAAGTTTACTTGGTGACCCAAAATGTTGAGTTTTTTTATAAGCTTGTGGAAAAAACAAAAGTTGTTGAAGAGACTTTGGTTGAGCCAACTTGTTCTATGGTGGCTGAGACTGGTAAGAGGATTTTTAATGGTGCGTCTGGGTGACCGTCTAAGAAAAGTTAAATAATGGTTAATATAATGGTTCAAATGGTGATTTTGGATGGCCTTTTCCTATGTGTTGTGATCGTAGACATCTTGGACAGTGTCATAAGTTGTAACAGCCTGATTTTGGGCCTAGTGGGAATAGTGGTTTTTGGACTGCAAATCTGACGAGGAGAAATTTATTTTTATTATATTTTTATGGCCTACCATTTCACGTGATGATTTCGTGAAAATTTTGTTCGAAAGTTTCAACATTTGGGCACTCAATTTAGTAAAAAGGACTAAATTGTAAAAAGTACAAAAGTTGAGTTCTACATGTTAGAGGTGTCCAATTGTTATGAAATTTTAAATTAGAGGTCATTAAATGGTAATTACACCATTGGTTAATTTGTTGGACAAAAATGGACATGAAATAGGTGAAATAGAATATTTTTAAGTTAGGGGCATTTTGGTCATTTAGTGATTAAATGATTAAATAAACAAAATTAAAAACCAATTTTTGTCCATCTTCAATCTATGGCTGAATTTACTATGAAGAAACCATGGCTAGGGTTTTTCAGGCTTCCAAGCTCGATTGTAAGTCCGTTCTAACCTCGTTTTTAATGATTTTTACATTTTTGAAATCCTTATATCATGATCTATCTATTTCCACCACTTATTTGAGATATGTTGAAGGTCTAGGATTTGGATCATGTTAGAAATTTTTGTATTTTGATGATGAATGGTAGAAAATGCATGTTTATGGTTAGAGAAATAACTTTTACTAAGTGATTTTCGATGAAAATGCCTAAAAGGACTAAATTGTAAGTCATAAAATAAGTGATAAAAATCTAATTTTTTATGGAAAATGTGGGCTGTTATAAGTATAAAAGAGGTTCGGCTAGGCTTGGGAATCAAAAAAATTAAACACATTTTACGAGCCTAGGGGCAAAAGTGTAATTATGTAAAACTTTAGGGGCAAAAATGAAATTTTTCCATAATATGATTTTTGGGTCACATTGAATAATAAGACGAATAAGTGATCTAAATTTGATATTATAGATAAAGAAAACAAGAGTCGGGCCTAGAACGAGGGAAAACAAGAGTTTGACGGCTAGATTCTTTTCACCAGTTTTGGTATCAAGGTAAGTTTGTATGTTAATAAACGTTATTGAATTGTGTCAATTATTCATTAATATTATATATTTGAATGAATTGCAAAATTTAAAGTAAAATTTCAAAATGAGTAAAAATACAAGATCGATCACAATCATTTTATAGCGAAAAATGAATTGATGGAAAAGACCATAGTTAGACCATGGCAATATATGATTTAGTATAAGACCATAGCTGGGTTATGGAATCCATATGTGATTCCGTGTAAGACCGTATCTGGGATATGGCATCGGTATATGATATGTGATTCTGTGTAAGACCGTATCTGGATATGGCATTGACATATGATATGTGATTCTGTGTAAGACCATATTTGGGATATGGCATCGGTATATGATATGTGATTCCGTGAAATACCATATATGGGATATGGCATCGATATATGATATGTGATCACGTGTAGGACCATGTCTGGGACATGGCGTCGGTATGAGATTTCGTGTAAGACCATAGCTAGGCTATGGCATCGATATGTGATTACATGTAAGACCATATCTGGGATATGGCATTGTACTATGCATATGTGATTCGGCTGCTGGTCTTATATGTCCTACCAGTGGCTGGGTACTCTAGCATGTATTGTGGATGCCCGACAGCTTGTGTAAGCAGCATTGAGTAGTAATGTACTGACCATCAGCTTGTGTAAGCAGACTGTGGATAGCTCGAGAGGAAAACTATATGCGTTATAAGATATGTGGTAGTTTGGCTACATGTGTGGCACTTATGTGCAATATTTCAAATGATCCAACGGGCAAAGTCAAGATGAGAATTTAAGTCAGACTGAATTAAGTTAAATAGGTATGTATCAACTCTATGTGAGGAACGAATGGAAGTGAATTGGTGAGTTTATAGTGGAACATGTATATGTAACGATAAAGATTTGTGTATGAGTATGTTTCATACCACAATGTGTTTATTTTGCTATATTTAAATGTGATTTGAAGGATATATGAGATATGAGTCATATTGGGTTCAATTTTATGTAAGTATGGCACATTGTGCGCGAAGTACAATTATTTGATAATATTTACATGATTATATTAGCTAAAGTAAATGCGGTAAATAGTGGATCGAATATATTGGGTTGAATAAGGTTATATTGATATTTGATTATGTATGTATAAATGTGGACAAAATGATACAAAAGTACTCGATTGATATGAACATAGAAATGAATAGTCTTGTGAAACTTTGGTTAATTTATGAGTTTGGATTCATGGTATAATGGTGAAATTAAATGAGTTTACATCATAGTAATGAAAATGCTTAATAAGCATTTGTTCGATAAGTTGTGTTTATTTCATATGAACTTACTAAGCTTTATAGCTTACTTTGTGTTATTTTTCCTATGTTTATAGGATCTCGAAGACTCGCTTGGGTTGGAAGTTGTTGGAAACCTCGTCACACTATCCAGTTATCGTAATCAGTATATAAAGTTGTGATTTTGGTTATATGGCATGTATAGGCTAGTCGGTTAGGAAGTGTATAAGTCTTTTGGGGTTATTGAAGCCTAAATAAGTTAGATAGAACTAGCCAAGTCATTTGGTTCATTTAGTAATGTGTTTGACCTTGAAATGGTTTGTAAGGTTGGAGTTTATTTGGCCATTTGAGTTGGCTTATCTTGATATTGTGTAAATGCATGTGAAGTGTATATATATATCCTATGCTTTGTGATTTGGTGTGTTAATATGGTAAATGTTGAGTATGATGGTAGCCATATTGAAATGGCCTATAATGTGATAATGTATGGATGATTTGGTTGTTCGAGTATATTATGTTTTATGACTTTGAAATGGTGTAAGGGTACGCGTGAATTAGGGTGGCAAAATGGTTTGGTAAATAGCCTTATTTTTGTCCACAAGGGTAGACACACGGGCGTGTGTCTAGGTCGTGTGTGATATACGGTCAGCCCCATGGGAGTGTGAATAGGCCGTATGTCCCCTGCACCATATATTTTGAGAAGTAGACTACCCAGTATAGAGCATCAGGCAGAGACACGGGTGTGTGTCTCAGTTGTATGGGTAGCGCGTCCTTGGACACGGGCGTGTCTAAGGGCGTGTGAACTCTGCACCTATTTTGTGAGAATTTAATCTGTCACATGGCCTAGCACACAAGCATATGGTTTGGCCGTGTGGTTTCATTTGGTTGATGACGCCATAAACAGAGAGTTACACGGGGTATGGGCACGGGCGTGTGACAACACGGCCTTCCCACATGGGCATGTCCTATATCCACACGGGCGTGTGACCTCTGTTTAAGGTAAAATTTTTATAAGTTTGTAAAATTTCTGAAAGTTCTCAATTTAGTCCCTAACCGCTTCCAAAGTATGTATTGGGCCTCGTAGGCCCACAATAGGGACGTTGAGTGTATGTATGAAATGTTTTAAATGGAACACAAATTTTATGACTTGGTGTGGTATGTTTTCGTGTGTTTAAGTCCGATAATGCCTTGTAACCTATTCCTACGATGGATACGGGTAAGGGGTGTTATATTTAGTGGTATCAGAGCTATGGTTTAGTTGATTCTTAGACTAAACTAGTGTGTGTGAGTCTAGATATACATAACATATTACTACCTGTGATAGTGATGTCTCCAGACTCTGACGAAACTGTCTTGTGGAAACAAAGATGCTTTTAAAAAAAAACTATTTTCAAAAATGCTTAAAGCGATATTGAAATATTGAAAATGTGATTGTGATGAGTCAAAACTTGGAAAAGAATGAGTAATAGTTTATGATATGTATATGACAATGTGCAAAATGAAATAACCATAAATTCAAAATTATGGGTAAAATGTCATTGTTCCGATCGAACATTATATTTCAATGTATTATGGTGATTTTATGAAATTGTTAAAATGTTATGAATGTTATAAAAAGGGACTTAGCCTAGACTGGCAATTTTGTTATATCATACGTGACACTGGGTTGTGCTCTATGAATATGTGCAAAAAAAAGGGCACTTTTGAATGTGAATCGATAGATTTTTGACATGCATGCCTTGAGTATACTACACAAATATCTATTAAAATTACAATAGTGCCGTAAGAATTATTCTTGAAATATGGAAAAGTGGAACAAAATGAAAGTTTATATCGTGGTAAGCATTCTTGTTGTTTGGCATTCATATGATGTTATGTGCCTAACTTGTTTGATTAAGTGAATGTGATAAGTAGATTTACTCAAAATTTATGGAATGCATGTATGAGTGCACTTGTTTGGATAGGATAATCGAAAAGTTTGTATAACATAAATATATATGTTAATTTGCTTGAAGTGAATTTGTATAACTGTGATGATATTAAGATGATGTTGAATGTCATGTCATAAGTGTGTATATATGAGAGTCAAGTTAAAGGGTTTATGACCTCACCCCCTTACCAATGTGGCTTTTTATAACGAAATCCCATGAGATCTATGTTGAATGAGTTCACAAGTAAGAGACTAAAGAGTTCAGTAGCGGAATAACTTATAATATGGTCAAAATTGAGAGTAGTTTGGGAAGTAAATATTGTTTTGGAAAAAGTGACAAATTATTCTAAAGACCATTAGGATTTAGCAATGTCACTGAAAAAGAAAAAGTTAATCTTGGTTAATTGACTCATTCAAGAATAATGTCTAAAGTGTGTATTTGCTACAATTTCTTCTGGATTAATTTTTGTTAGTGAAAGGAATAATACGGGATTAGTGATTACAGAATTAGTCGAAGAAATGATATTGGAATCATAAAGATATCTGAGTGTAATAGTTGTAATTGAACAAACAATGATGTTCTTTCTTGGGTATTTTATATATTCATTTATCCTCAGAGATATATGTGATTGTTTGTTTTCCGATGAAATTTTTATCGTATGAGAATGCTAGCTGATTATAATGTTAGAAGAAAGTAATGTTGGTCTTATTGGTTGATGATTGGCCTATCTTTACCCTCTTTGAAGTTTATTCTATTATGTTAGGAATAAAAGTTGATGGTGAAAATTTATGTGAGGCTATTCTTCTGATTTATTGAATGTTGTTTTGCACTATGTATATTGGAAAATATATTATTTCTATTACAACTTATTTCAAAGTGTGTAAGCATTATTTTTCTTTTGGATTTTTCTAAGGAATCATTAATATCACTATTATTTTCTTGAACGTGGTGATTCTAGTATCGGATTTCTCTAATTTTCATGAAAGGAATTAACATCGACAAAAGTATATGTAGTGGAAGCTTAAGCTTGAATTGTATACTAGATTTCTTTCTCAGGTAAGTTCTATTAAGGCCAGTGAGTTCAATCAGGACACTTTGTCCTTTTGAGCTAATGTAGTTGTGAAGATCTCTGATTAGTGTGCTAAAGGAATTATAAAAGAACTTATGTTTGATTTGTTTAGCAACATAAAGAAAGGAATAATTTGATATGTTATTATTTGATAATTGAGACCGACTTAGTGTTTTATCGGAGTGAGCTGGTCAGTTGAAAGGTAAGTTGAGTTATATGCATTTAAGTTATCCTCAGGTAAGAAAATAGAATCTTGTGCATTCATGAGTGAATAGATGGGTAGTTTGAAGGAGGAATTCATATCCTAGAAAGTATGATACGAAATATACCTATTAGATTTACTCTAATCGAATGATGTTGTTAAGAGTTAAAGCTGTTCCAATTGATAAAGTTATCACATTGGTGAAAGTTTGAACGGTCTGTGAAATGTTAAATAGAGTTGAAACTAGTTAAGGTGTTATTAACTAAAGCACTGGTTCTAGGTTCTACCTAAAATGAGATAGCAAGGGTGCCTTGAAGTGTTATAAGTTTATGAGTTAGTAAATGATTATTCGTCCAAGGAAAACTATTATAATCGGGAATGTTCTAAACATGAAGTCTTTGAGTGCACTGCAGGTGGTAGATAATAGATTAATATTATCTAATGATGATTCGGAATTAACTGAGTTAGAAACCAAATTGATGTTTATTCGATGAATGTGTTAAGCTTTAAAATGTGTCAGTGAATCATAAGTCAAAAAGAGTTTAATGTGAGATGACTTTGGAATTAGAGTTTCAGATTCGAAATCAATGATGGTTTGTTATTACTAGATAGAGTTTGCGTACAGAGTATGCTTAAATATTTCCTTTGTTAGCAAACTAAGGCTAAGTATCAAGTATCTTTGGGACTGTCATAGCGTGTACTGATATCTATGATGGAAATGAGATAGAAATTCGATGAATATGTATCAGAATTTTTCTTTTCACCGAAAAAGGGAGATGCTATGTGAATTATTGTTGATTATTCAATGAAGTTACACATTTTACCTCGGTAAATACAAATATCTCTATTGATAGACTAGCTGAGTCATAAATTTATGAAATTATTAGTTTACATTGAGTATTAGTCTTCATTGATTTGAATAAAGATCCGAAGTTATGTTGAGGTTTAGAAGGAAACTATAGTGAGTTTAAGTTTGGAATTGAGTTTTATTTCTGCATTTCATCCTTAAACTGATAGTCAATCTGAGGAAGTGATTCAGATTCTCGAAAGTATGTTCTGTCATTATGTCCTAGAATTTGAAGGCAAATGAATAGAGACAAAGAATGTTAGTTGAGTTCAAGTATAATAATAGTTATCACATGAGTATAAAAATGATAATGTAAGAAATATTGTATGGTTACAATTACTAAACCCCGTTGTTATTGGATCGAATTTTTGAGAAAAAGAATTGCGGAATTGAATTCCTCACAGAAATTGAAGGGAAAGCGAAAGTAATTCGTAATGGTTAAAACGCAATTTCAAATTGACATAAAATTTGTGCGGAATAGTGAGCTAAATGTTTGTGAATGTATGGTTGTGAGAATTTGATAGGGCTATAAGCAAATCTCAAATCTCTTTTCTGGTAAGATTTTCGAGGACGAAAATCCCTAAAGAGGGAGAGTTGTAACAGCTCGATTTTGGGCCTAGTCGAAATAGTGGTTTCGGGACCACAAATTCGATGAGGAAAATTTTATTTTTATTATATTTTTATAGTCTACCATTTGACGGAATGATTTCATGAAAATTTCGTTCGAAAATTTTAACGTTTGGGCACTTAATTTAGTAAAAAGAACTAAATTATAAAAAGTGAAAAAGTTGAGTTCTCCATGTTAGAGGTGTCCATTTGTTATGAGATTCTAAATTGGAGGTCCTTAAATGGTAATTAGACTATAACACACCAAACCCGGCCTACACGTTATGGCCGAACTTGGTAGTGTCACATTGGAGTGTTTTTAAAAAACTCATTATTGCTTATAAATATCCCATTTGAAAGCTAAAGCATCTTCGTTAATTCTCAAATTATCTTAGTAAATTGTTAACCACTTGAAATTGTCATTATCTTTAAAACATTGTTTGTTGCGGAAGCTTAAAAAAATTATGTTGCAGAAACGTAATGTTTTGAAAACAGTTAATGCTTTAAAAAATCATGCTCTACTCCTAACAGATATAAATCATAATAAATAAAATCCAAAAATTTAAAAGCTAGAAAATCACAAAGGCCTTATTATATAAAAATACCCAAACTTAAGTTATTGAAAATAAAAAGTCGAGTGTAAAGCAGATGCAGTTGTGTGGCCACCCTCGACTCCTTCGCAGCACCGATCCACCTAACGCTGGGGATTACCTGTACAGTTAAAAGGGGTGAGTTTACAAAACTCTGTGTGTAATCCTTTAATATAAAAACAGTTAGTCAGATAAACAAAATACAGAAGTAATCTAGGCCTGAGCCCATTATAGTATTCGTTGGGCCTTAGCCCATAATAGTAGCAGTCTCAATTGAGCCTTAGCCCTTAATCAATATTAGGTGAACCTTAGCCAGAAACAATATTAGAATGCAGTATGTATAATGCATGATGCAAGTTATCTCAACCAACACTGCACTTGCCTCCGTCCAACCCTGTACTTACTGTGGGGAATGAATCACCCACCCATCCCTACACTTACAAAGTTAACACCAATTGCAGCACTAACTAGCATCGCAGCACAGCTGCCAGTAAATATAATGGCCACAAGCCATAAATAGATTGGTTATAAACCATAAACAAGATAGCACAGTGCCATAAACAGAATGTGAATGGCACAAAGCCTTCGGTAAAATGCATGGCACAAAGCCATCGATAATATGAGTGGCACAGAGCCATCAATATTATGAACGGCACAAAGCCATTGATAATATGCGTGGCACAAAGACATTGATAATATGCATAGCACAAGGCCATCGGTAATATGAGTGACACTAAGCTATCGATAATATGCATGGCACGAAGCCATTGATAATATGAACGGCACAAAGACTTCGGTAGGTCCACAGTCGTCTCGTGCGACTCGTGGGACCTTAATAGATCAGTACAGTTCACTTCATAACAATATCCCAACCCCATGCATTATGTCATGCCATAAAACAATACGTGTATGCAACCCGTCATGCTCAGAAAGAATAGTCAACTCATAGCACAAATCAGTCATGTACCCTACAGGGGTATATCGGTCATTTTACCCTACGAGGGTATTTCAGTCATTTTACCTTACAGGGGTATATCAGTCATTTTACCCTACGAGGGTATTTCGATCATTTTACCCTACAGTGGTATATCGGTCATTTTACCCTACGTGGGTATTTTGGTCATTTTACCCTAAGGGGGTACTTTGGTCATTTTACCCTACGGGGGTATTTCGATCATTTTACTCGATAGGGGTATATAGGTCATTTTACCTTACGGGGGTATTTTGGTCATTTTACCCTACGAGGGTATTTCGGTCATTTCACCCTATGAGGGTATTTCGGTCATTTTACCCTACCAGGGTATTTCGGCCATTTTACCCTACTAGGGAATATCAGTCATTTTATCCTACGGGGGTATTTCGGTCATTTTACCCTACAGGGTATATTGGTCATATTAACCTATGTGGGTATTTTAGTCATTTTACCCTACTGGGGTATATTGGTCATTTTATCCTACGGGGGTATTTCGATCATTTTACCCTACTGGGGTATATCGGTCATTTTATCTTACAGGGGTATATCGATCATTTTACCCTATGGGGGTATATTGGTCATTTTACCCTATGAGGGTATATTGGTTATTTTACCCTATGGGGGTATTTCGGTTATTTTACCCTACGGGGGTATATTGGTCATTTTACCCTATGGGGGTATTTCAGTCATTTTACCCTATGATGGTATATCGATCATCTTACCCTACTAGGGTAATTCGGTCATTTTACCCTACAAGGGTAATTCGGTCATTTTACCCTTCGGGGTAATTCAGTCATTTTACCCTCTAGGGGTAATTCAGTCATACATGGCCTCTAAGCGGCCTAAGCCCATGAGATCGCACATGGGCCTTCACAGACATTCGCCCATGATTGTAGCTCAGTTCACCACACGTGCGATCGCACGCTCGTGTGGCATCAATTGCCAGTTTCCCGACTGTTCGGCTTTTTTTGATTTACAATATATTCAGTGTGTTCGTACACACTCTTTCGGCTTTTCAGCCAACTATCAGTTATAGGGTATTGCTACACACCTCGAGCAAAAATAACTTATTGCCTTTAAAATACTGATAAAGAATCGATCACACGTCCTTGCCATATATCTGCTTTAACAATGAAACCTATTAGATAGGATCGTTTACAAAAATATGGCTTAAAAACCCCAACACTAAAACCATAGAAACATTCGGCCCAACAAGTCAACCTACCCCCCAAAAATTCGATTGAATGCTGAAGGAGGGCCTTGAATCACTCGAGAAACCCTTCACCCTTCCAGAGTTCAAAACCCAACGATCACATATACCAGAGAAGGAACAAAGAATTTGTAACGCCCCAAATTTTAGGGTTTTGGAATTTTTGCTTGAATTGATACTTGTATATTTGGGGTATGTTAATTTAATGTTTTGGGTGTGTTTAGGGGTCCTTTAGAAGGCCTGGGCTAAAGCCTAAATCCTGGCCAAATTTTAATTTTTAGCTTAGAGTGATGGGGTTTTGTGACAGAAAGTAGCACATGGTGGAGTGGCTAGAGGTGTCATTGGCAAGGGGAGCTTTGCGTGTGGCATTAAGTGGCAAGGGGTCAAGGGTTCGACACCCTTGTTGACGTGATGAATTATTTTGCAAGTTGGAATCGGTAAGTGGTGGTTTGGAAGGTAAACTCTGCAGGATGGTTATAAGATGACGATGACTTGGTCTTGTAGATTAGGATTGAATTCAAGTGGATGAGTTGAGTTAATCTGGGAGAAAATTAAGGAGTAAAACAAGGGATTGGAAGAGTTGGCTAAATATAGGTAAGCTTGAGTCGGCAAAATCGGCTAGGGCCTTTGTTTGGTATTTTTCGGCAAATAGAGAGCAGTGTGCCGAATCTCTTTCTTGTTGCTTTCGGGATTTCATATTTTGGGGGATGTGGTGTTATCGGTTTCTTTGGTGCCGATTTTGGTAAACTTACCTTAGGGCATACCTATTCTATCCATTCGCTAAAAGCCGAATATCAAAATTCTCTTCCCACTTGCTTCTTTCTCCAACTGATTGCGCCTCTTGTACCCTTCTCATTCTTTAGTCGACAATTGCCCTTAGTGTCATAGCCGAATCTTGTATTCAACACTTGAGTGAATTTCCCATCTCTTCTTACTTCTTCTCCCCCTCCTTTATCTTCTCTCCTAGAGTCTAAAGCCGAACCTTGTTATCATTTTTCTTAACCTTTCTTTCAATTACCTCTTGTGACCGATAATAATTCACCATTCTCTTAGTCGGCACTTCTATTTCTTTGTTTGATTGCCAAATCTTGCTTTCCAAGACACCTATCTCAAAGCCCTATAGAAGTCGAACTTTACCTTCATTCTTCTCCTGGATAAACCGAGTATCCCTCTTTTCAACCCCATCGATCGAAACTACAAGTACTCGAGGTCGTGGCTAAGGATCGACTGCTTTTAGAATCTAAAAGATCGGTCATGCGGACTTTTTTGTAAGTATTTCTTGTCTTAGATTTCGGCATTTGATATTAGGGCTTACTCTTAGATAAATTTTCGGTATAGGGGAGTAATACTCCTTTAACTCTTTTCCATTGCCTAGATCTATCAATAATCATAGGTGCTAAGATCTACCGGCATTCGATCGTACCAAGGGTACTCGTTATTTGCAGGAGAGAGTGTAGACAAGCGAAGAGGTGGTAGGTAACCGTTGAACAAACTCTTGACTATGGTTTCACTATGTATTGGTTAAGTTGTTAATGATTGTTGTTATGACTTTTTTGTAAGTATTTCTTGTCTTAGATTTCGGCATTTGATATTAGGGCTTACTCTTAGATAAATTTTCGGTATAGGGGAGTAATACTCCTTTAACTCTTTTCCATTGCCTAGATCTATCAATAATCGTAGGTGCTTAGATCTGCCGGCATTCGATCGTACCAAGGGTACTCGTTATTTACAGGAGAGAGTGTAGACAAGCGAAAAGGTGGTAGGTAACCGTTGAACAAACTCTTGACTATGGTTTCACTATGTATTGGTTAAGTTGTTAATGATTGTTGTTATGACAATAGGTTGAGCGTGTGACGACAATGGGAATCGCAAAAACAGGTGTGTAAGGACACCCCCTAATAGCATAGATCGGCAAAAGTCGAAAAGCTGAAATGTCGAAATGCCAGCATTTCGAGGCCTTGCAGGCGTGCAAATGCTCATAGGTCGATCTGAACCCACGAATTGTGGGTGGTTGATTGTGAAGGCTATTGTGTGCGATCTCGTGCACACGGACTATTCTGGGCCTCGATAGGTTGAAGTGGGGCCCAATAGGCCTACGGGCTCATACGGGTAAGTTATATGGGTAAGTGATGTCTGGTACATTAGATGTTACGATCAGTGACACTGTATGGGGAATTGGACTGAACGGGCTACACGAGCGTGTGGGCCCACTTGGGCCTATTAAGGGTTTTTTGGGCCCATAAACCCTATTTGGCCATATGGACTTTCTGAGTCACTCGAAGCGACGTTAGACCTGCTAGAAGGTCGTGTTAGGTGTTGAGACACCGAGACTTAGTGAAAAGACCAAAATACCCCTGAAGGGTAAAATTACCATTTTACCTTAGCTACCAAATGACTGTTATACCCCTAAAAATAGATTGGCTAACTTATGTATGTTTTTATCTGTATCTTTTAATCTGTATGCATGTGACATGTAGTACTATTAGTCTGCATGGGGTTGGGTTTGGATTCGTAGGAAGTTCTGTATAGTGGCACTACCACGTATTTTGTTTAGTGGCTCAGCCATGTAATTCTGTTCTGGTGGTTCTGCAACAACATTTGATTTTAGCAGCATGGCTGCGAATTGGTGTGTGGGCTGGATAGGTTGAGGTATTCCCACATGGTGTGATGGGCTGGTACGGGTGGTGTGATAGGCTAGATTGGGTTGGGTTGTGCATCTGTTCTGTTCTGTAGCTGTAATGAGCCCAAAGCCCACTATGTTTTTGAATAGGGCTTCGGCCCAGTCTGATTTGTATGTATGATCTGTGTTATTGGTTAGGGAGGTTACACACTGAGTTTTCGCAAACTCGCTCTTTTATTTTTACTTATGTAGGTAACCCCTAACCATAGAGGATTTGGAGCTACGAGGGACTCAGGTTGGCCACATGACTTCTGCTACTGGATTTTGTTTTTACTTTTATTTTTATCATTATTTTAGTTTCAGTATTATTTTTGTAATAAGCCCATTAGGGGTGATTTTATTTTGTTACACTGTTAGCTTGCTTTAAACTAGTAGACTACGAAACTCGGGGTTTTCAAAATTGATATCGAACATTTTCAATTAAACCTCGCGTATCGTTCTGAATAATACGATAATAAAAGACCACAAATGGAATCTTATTTAAACATTCCAAGTTAATAAAAAGAAAATAGTATTAAATTTGATTTTGCTCAAAACCTACAACTTTTTAAATAAGGTTTTTAAAACAGAAAAATCTGTCTGTCAAGTGTCCGATAAAACATCCATGTGACACACCAGATCTGGCCATAACATCAGGGCCGAGTTTGGGGTGTTACATTTAATGGTATCAGAGCCAGGTTGCAACAACTCGGCTGTGGAGTGGGTTTGAAAGTTTCTTAAAATTTAATTGAAAGACTTAAATTATTTTTGAAATTCGTTTTACGAAAATTTCTTTGAGAATTCTTTTAAAATAGGTTTCTTCCAAAAATATTTTCTCCAAAATCTAGGTTTTTGAAAGATTTTCAACAAAGTTGGTTTGAAATTTCTGCCTTCGACTAAAACCTGAGTTACTCTGAATATAGTTACTGAAAGGTGTGGCACACCGAGTCTCCGGCACCAAATCTATAAGTACTCTGATTTGTTTTACTAATGATTAGACTTTGATACTGAGACACTACTATAGATAGTGCTAAGACCCTACTGAAACTCTGTATGTTAGGGTAAACTGAGACTGTAGGAAACTGATATAGTAGGAAAAACTGGAACTCTAGGATACTGAAGACTATAGTATTTTGCAGAAGCAAAGCTCTAAAACTACTGTCTCTGTATAAAACATCCTTAATAATTACTGAAATTATGAACTAATGCGTAAATTTCATAAATTAGATAATACGATTTGGGTACAAGAGCGGCACGTGGAAGAGGCCATGGTAGAGGCCGAGGAAGTGCTCAGGCTGGATCTTCATCCTTGGGTCATATGCCTACTGTGGAGGCTCGAGCACCAGCAACAACTAAGACGAGGTCTTACGATCGGGCAATAGGGGATGATGCTCTGTCCCAGGCAATGCTCTGTGTTCTAAAGAGAGTTGTTGGAGCAAGTACTAGAGTGGTGAGTCGTGGATCAATTTCTGAGCAACTACGGGCTAATAGAGTGGAGATCTTTAAGGGCGTATCGGGTGTAGCCCTAAATGTGGCCGAGTACTAGCTAGAGGCCATGAAGCGGATAATGGATGATCTGGACTGCTCAGTGGAGAAGAAGCTGAAAGGGGCAGTATCTCTACTGCGTGACGAGGCCTACCAGTGGTGGCTCACTGTGAGAGATGGTACACCAACTGAACGGTTGACTTGGGACTTATTTAAGATGGCCTTCAAAGGAAAGTACGTCGGGGCGAGTTATGTGGACGCCCGAAGGAAGGAATTTTTGAATCTGACTCAGGGTAGCAAGTCTGTAGCAGATTACAAGGCTGAATTCTTGAGGTTAAGCCGGTATGCCAGTGGGATAGTCATTACTGAGTACAAACACAATGTCTAATTCGAGGATGGCCTCAGAGATGAGTTGCAGGTGCTGATTCCTCCACAGAGGGAACGAGATTTTACTACTCTGGTGTAGAAGGCTAAGATAGCAGAGGAGGTGAAGCGCTCAGAGCGCCAGAACCATAAGAAAGATGGAAATAGATTAAAGAGGGATTCAGGGCCCTTAGGTTCTACGGGGAGGTTTACTAAGAGAGCTAGAGTGGATGAGTCAGTTCGAGCAGTTCCGATGAAAGTGGTTGGACCGCAGGCTTGTGCGAACTGTGGAAAAGTACATCAGGGTGAATGTTGGAGGAATTCTAGAGCATGCTTCCAGTGCGGGTCCAAAGATCACCGAGTCAGAGATTGCCCTTAGCGGCTTGCACAGATGCAAGCTACTGAGCAGAGGGTTGCTCAGCCAGTGAGAGGTGGTCAACAACCACCAAGAGGCCGTGGTCAGGCTAGGGTCAGAAATAGACGTGGACATGGAGCACTGGGTAGAGGTACTATAAATGCTAAGGCACGACAGCCAGCATTGGTCTATGCTACTCGTCGCTGAAAGGAAGGTGACGCTTTATGTTATAATTAGTACGTTTTTAATTCATAACACGTAATATATTGCTTTAATTGACATTGGGTCTACACATTCATATGTTGCGTGTGATGTGTCTAGGACGTTGGGTGTGCAATCTGAGAATATTGTGAGTGGGGTATCTGTAATTAGTCCACTGGGCCACTCGGTTAGGGTAGGTAAACTTTTTAGAAATGCTCCCTTAGAGATACAAGGTAGAACTTTCTCTGCGGATTTAATGGAATTACCATTCAAAGAGTTTGATCTCATATTGGGTATGGATTGGCTTGTTAAGCATCGGGCGAATTTGGATTGTGCTGCCAAACATATGGTATTAAAGACTTCGAAGGATGAGGAGGTAACCGTAATAAGGGAGCGAACGGACTACTTTTCTAATGTTATCTCGGCACTAAGAGCTGAAAAGCTAGTTCGTAAGGGTTGCATGGCGTTTCTGGCATAAGTGAATAAATCTGATTCTGGGGGTTGTTTGTAGAAAAAGTTAGAACTGTCAAGGAATTTCAGGAGGTTTTACCAGATGAGCTTCCTAGGTTGCCTCCCAATCGCGAAGTCGAATTTGGAATCGATCTATTGCCTAGAACGGCTTTGGTGTCCATCGCTCCTTATAGAATGGCACCGAAGGAGCTTGTGGAATTGCAAGCACAAATCCAATAGCTGTTGGATCGAGGTTTTATCCGACTCAGCGTGTCTTTGTGGGGAGCACCGGTGCTTTTCATCAAGAAGAAGGATGGAACGATGCACATGTGCATTGACTACCGTTAGTTGAACAAACTGACTATTAAGAGCAAGTAGCCTCTACCAAGAATTGATGATCTGTTTGATCAACTTAGAGAAGCTTCTGTATTTTCCAAGATCGGCCTTCAATCTGGATATCATCAACTAAGGGTTAAAGAGGCAGACATCTATAAGACAGCATTCAGGACTCAATATGGTCATTACAAGTTCCTGGTAATGCTGTTTGGGCTTACGAATGCACCAGCTGCATTTATGGATCTTATGAATCGGGTATTACAAACCTACCTAGATCAGTTTGTGGTCGTATTTATAAACGATATCTTGATGTAGTCGAAAACCATGGAGGATCATGATGAGCATCTCCGGATTGTTCTGCAAAATTTGAGGAGAAGTAGCTTTATGCAAAATTCAGCAAGTGCGAATTTTGGTTGTGAGAAGTGACATTCTTGGCTCACATTGTTTCTGCTGAGGGGATTAGGGTGGATCCTCGAAAAGTTGAGGCTGTTTTAGAATGGAAGCCACTGAGGACTATGTCAAAAATTTGGAGTTTTCTAGGTCTGGAAGGGTACTACAAAAGGTTTGTGGAAGGGTTTTCTATAATTGCGGCACCGTTGACGAAGCGTTTGAGGAAAGGGGTACTGTTTAACTGGACTGATAAGTAGTAGGAGAGTTTCAAGAAGTTGAAGAAAGTCTTGACTAAAGCACCTGTTTTAATTCAGCTAGAGTCTGGGAAGGATTTTACTGAGTATAGTGATGCGTCGCACGTTAGGTTGGGTTGTGTGTTGATGCAAGAGGGTAAAGTGGTTGCCTATGTATCATGTCAACTTAAGCCTCACGAGGTGAATTACCCTACTTATGATCTAGAGTTAGCGACGGTGGTGTTTGTGCTAAAGATCTTGAGGCACTACTTATATGGAAAAAAGTGTGTCATATACACGGACCATAAGAGCCTCAAGTATCTCTTGACTCCGAAGGAGTTGAATCTTACGCAAAGAAGATGGATAGAGTTGCTTAAGGATTATGAGTGCTCGATTGAGTATCACCCAGGTAAAGCTAACGTAGTAGCAGATGCTCTGAGCCGGAAGGCTGTATCTGATCTGAGGGTGATGTTCGCTCATCTTAGTCTTTATGATGATGGTAGTTTGTTGGTGAAACTGTAAGTAAGACCAACTTGGATTAAGCAAATTATGGAGAAAAAATTATTAGATAAGTCATAGGCTTCTCGGTTTTGAGAGGTAGAAAATGGTGAAACTTCCTATTTTGGATTGAATAGTGAATGGATTTTGTGCTTCCGTGGGAGAGTTTGTGTTCCAAAGGACTCAGATTTGAGGCAGTCTATACTGTGAGAGGCACACGGCGGCCGTTGTGCCATGCATTAGGGTGGAAATAAGTTGTATCGGGATCTACGAGAGTTGTACTGGTGGCCTGGACTTAAGCGTGAGGTAACAGAATTTGTGGGTAAGTGTCTGACATGCCAGCAAGTGAAAGTTGAGCATCAACTGCCTTCTGGACTTCTGTAGCCGGTCAAGATTCCACTTTGGAAGTGGGAAAGGGTAATAATGAATTTTGTGAGTAGGCTACCCTTGACTCCTTCCAAGAAGGACTTGGTTTGGGTGATTGTGGACAGGCTTACGAAATCTACTCATTTTATACCCATCCAAACTAATTATTCACTTTAAAAGTTGGCGAAGTTGTATGTAGCTATGATAGTGCGACATCATGGGGTGCTAGTTTCAATTATTTCCGATAGAGACCTTAGGTTTACATCTCCGTTCTAGAAGAAGTTGCATGAGGCATTGGGTACGTGGTTGGATTTCAGTACTGCTTTTTACCCTCAGAGTGATGGACAGTTGGAGAGGGTGATTCAGGTTCTGGAGGATATGTTAAGAGGGTGTATTAATGATTTTCGAGATAGCTAGGAAGATTACTTGCCGTTAGCAGAATTTGTGTATAACAATAGGTACTAGGCGAGTATTCAGATGTCACCATACGAGGCATTGTATGGTTGTAGGTGTCGTACACCTACCTGTTGGATGGAATTGGGTAAACATCAGGTTCTTGGGCCAGAGTTGGTGGGAGATATTGAGAATAAAGTTAAGTTGATTAGGGATCGGTTAAAGGAGGCATCGGATAGGCAAGAGCCATATGCCGATTTGAAGCGTAAGGGGATTGAGTACTATGTGAGTGTTTTGGTATTCTTGAAGGTCTCACCCTTGAAGAAGATTTTAAGATTTGGTAAGAAAGGCAAGTTGAGCGCCTGGTTTATTGGGCCCTATCAAATTCTAAAACGGGTGGGTCCGGTGGTATATCAGCTGGAGTGCCTCTTGAGTTGGACTGGATTCATGACATGTTCCATGTCTCCATGATGAGGCGGTACCATTTTGATCCCTCACATATCGTGCCGGTTGAGGAAATTGAACTTAAACCTGACCTATCTTTTGAGGAAGAACCAATACAAATTCTGGAGCGTGATGTTAAGGTGTTAATGAAGAAATATGTTCCATTGGTTAAGGTGCTTCGGCGTAATCACGGCAGAGAGGAAGCTACGTGGGAGCCTGAAGAGGCGATGCGTCAACAATACCCTCACCTATTTTGACCAGGTAAATTTCGAGTCTGAAATTTCTTTAAGGGGGTAGAGTTATAATGCCCCAAATTTTAGGGTTTTGGAATTTTTACTTGAATTGATACTTGTATGTTTGGGGTATGTTAATTTGGTGTTTTGGGTGTGTTTAGGGGGCCTTTGGAAGGCCTGGGCTAAAGCCTAAACCCTGGCCAAATTTTAATTTTTGGCTTAGGGGAGTATGAATGTTAGTTCTTAGGGCTTAAGAATTGTTGATGGGGTTTTGTGGCACAAAGTAGCACATAGTGGAGTGGCTAGAGGCGTCATTGTCAAGGAGGAGCTTGGCGTGTGGCGTTAAGTGCAAGGGGTCAAGGGTTCGAACCCCCTTGTTGACGTGATGAATTATTTTGCAAGTTGGAATCGGCAAGTGGTGGTCTGAAAGGTAAACTCTGCAGGATGGTTGTGAGATGAAGATAACTTGGTCTTGTAGATTGGGGTTAAATTCAAGTGGATGGGTTGAGTTAACCTGGGAGAAAATTAAGGAGTAAAACAAGGGATTGGAAGAGTTAGCTGAATGTAGGTAAGTTTGAGTGGGCAAAATCGGCTAGGGCCTTTGTTTTGGCATTTTTTGGCAAATAGAGAGTAGTGTGCCGAATCTCTTTCTTGTTGCTTTCGAGATTTCATATTGTGGGGGATGTGGTGTTATCGGTTTCTTTGGTGCCAATTTTGGTAAACTAACCTTAGGCCATACCTATTCTGTCCATTTGCTAAAAGCCGAATATCAAAATTCTCTTCCCACTTGCTTCTTTCTCCAACCAATTGCTCCTCTTGTACCCTGCTCATTCTTTAGTCAACAATTGCCCTTAGTGTCATGATAAATTGTAAATTATACATATTTCTATCCCACATTTAGCACATTTATGGATGAATTATCATTGAATTTGTGGAATTTCAAGCTCCTAATCCTTTAATTTCATGTTTTATACTTTGGAGAGCATAGGAGAGTGAAAGAATGAGAAACAGGCTGAAAACAGAGAAAATGAGCCAAAGCAAGGAAACACACGGCTTAGACTTCGTCATACGGGTGAACCACACGGCCGTGCCACATTAACAGGCTTGAACACAGCCTAAGCTCGACTCCCACGGGTGTGCCACACGAGCGTGTCCCTGTCGTGATGAAGTTTAATTTCACGCAGAAAAAGCTACTTAGGGGCTAATAAAGACATTCCAAACTCTGTACAAAGACCTTAGGAGGCAACTACAAGAGTGTACAGTGTCCTCGCCAAGGCTAAGAGTAGAAGACAGGGAATTACTCAAAGGAAGCTGATTGATCCATCTTAGAAGCCAGGATCTACATCAAGACTGAAGATCTCCCTTCAATCATTTTAGGAGTTTTGGGTTTTCTTTATGTTTTGTTATTTTCTTTATTCTGAGATGTTTTCTTTTATGAGCATCAACTAAACCCCAAATACCTAAGGGTGATGAAACCTAAGACGAAGCTTGTTATTGTTATCTGAACTATATGATAAATATTCGATTTGTTCTTAATCGTGTTTTGAATTCTTGAATTGATATTTCTGGGATATTAATTTAAGTCAAATGTGCTTATGCAGAGGGGCAAAAGTCCTTGTGTAAAAGTAGATCCAACACAATTAAGTGGAGTTGATTGCAATCCTAGACATAGGACGACGAAAATCTGCAGGATTAGAGTCAAATCTAATATGGGGATCCATAGATCGAGTTAATGTAAGACTAGGGGTTTTAATTAGAATGAGATTTCAATTAATCAACCTAGGATTAGTTGTTCTTATTCTTGATGGAGATATTAACATAATTTAGAGATCTCTACGGATTAAGTTGAATGAAGAAATCGTCTAGTTCAGAGTTAGATAACAAGTGAAGTCCAAGTGGATTCTTCCTTGGGTATTGTCTTTATCATTTGGTTCTCCCAAAGTAATTTCCATATTTACTCTTTGTCATGTCTTTAGTCAAAATTTAGATTAGTTAGTTTACAACCAAATCCTCCTTTATTTTTAGGCTAGATAATAGAAAAAAAGTCATTACTAGTACTTTTTGTTCCTTGGATTCGATATTTCGGTCTTGCCACTAACTATACTACTATCCGATAGGTGCGCTTGCCTTTTATCGTGATAATAGTTAGTTTCCAGGTAAGATTATTATTATTACTTCATCGAAATCACGATCATGTCATAGCCAAATCTTGCATTCAACACTTGAGTGAATTTCCCATCTCTTCTTACTTCCTCTCCCCCTCCTTTCTCTTCTCTCCTGGAGTCTAAAGCTGAACCTTGTTATCGTTTTTCTTAACCTTTCTTTCAATTACCTCTTGTGACCGATAATAATTCACCCTTCTCTTAGTCGGGGCTTCTATTTCTTTGTTTGATTGCCAAATCTTGCTTTCCAAGTCACCTATCACAAAGCCCTATAGAAGCTGAACTCTACCTTCATTCTTCTCCCGAATAAACCAAGTATCCCTCTTCTCAACCCTATCTATCGAAACTACAAGTACTCGAGGTCGTGGCTAAGGATTGACTGCTTCTAGAATCTAAAAGATCGGTTACGTGGACTTTTTGTAAGTATTTCTTGTCTTAGATTTCGGCATTTGATATTAGGGCTTACTCTTAGATAAATTTTTGGTATAGGAGAGTAACACTCCTTTAACTCTTTTCCATTGCCTAGATCTATCAATAATCATAGGTGCTTAGATCTGTCAGCATTCGATTGTACTGAGGGTACTCGTTAATTGCAGAAGAGTGCAGACAAGCGAAGAGGTGGTAGGTAACCGTTGAACAAACTCTTGATTATGGTTTTGCTATGTATTGGTTAAGTTGTTAATGATTGTTGTTATGACAATAGGTTGAGCGTGTGACGACAGCGGGAATCCCAAAAACAAGTGTCTAACGACACCCCTTAATAGCATAGATCGGCAAAAGCTGAAAAGCTGAAATACCGAATTGCTGGTATTTCGAGGCCTTGCGGGTGTTCGAACGCACATGGGCCAATCTGAACCCATGAATCGTGGGTGGTTGATTGTGAAGGCTATTGTGTGCGATTTCGTGCACACGGACTGTTCTGGGCCTCAATGGGCCAAAGTGGGGCCTAATGGGCCTATGGGCTCATATGGGTAAGTTATATGGGTAAGTGATATCTGGTACGTTAGATGTTAAGATCTGTGGTATTGTATCTGGAATTAGATTGAACGGGCCACACGAGCATGTGGGCTCACCCGGGCCCATTAGGGGTTTTTTGGGCCCGTAAACCCGATTTGGCCATATAGACTTTTTGAGTCACTCGAAGCAACGTTAGACTTGCTAGAAGGTCGTGTTACGTGTTGAGACACCGAGACTTAGTGAAAAGACCAAAATACCCCTGAAGGGTAAAATTACCATTTTACCCTTAGCTACTAAATGACTGTTATACCCTTAAAAATAGATTATCTGATTTATGTATGTTTTTATCTGTATCTTTTAATCTGTATGCATGTGACATGTAGTACTATTAGTCTTCATGGGGTTAGGTTTGGATTCGGAGGAAGTTCTGTATAGTGGCACTGCCATGTATTCTGTTTAGTGGCTCAGCCACGTAATTCTGTTCTAGTGGCTCTGCCACGATATCTGAATTTAGCAGCATGGCTGTAAGTTGGTGTATGTGCTGGGTGGGTTGAGTTATTCCCCACATGTTTGTTGGGCTGGTACGAGTAGTGTGATGGGCTAGATTGGGTTGGGTTGTGCATCTGTTCTGTATCTGTAATGGGCCCAAGGCCCACTATGTTTCTGAATAGGGCTTTAGCCCAGTCTGATTTGTATGTCTGATCTCTGTTATTGGTTGGGGAGGTTACACACTAAGTTTTCGTAAACTCACCCTTTTATTTTTACTTATGCAGGTAACCCCTAACCATAGAGGATTTGGAGCTACGAGGGACTCAGGTTGGCCACATGACTTCTGCTACTGGATTTCGTTTTTACTTTTATTTTTATCATTATTTTAGTTTCAGTATTATTTTTATAATAAGGCCATTAGGGGTGATTTTATTTTGTTACACTGTTAGCTCGCTTTAAACCAGTAGACTAGGAAACTCGGGTTTTCAAAATTGATATCGAACATTTTCAAATAAACCTCGCTTATCGTTTTGAATAATCTGATAATAAAAGACCATAAATGGAATCTTGTTTAAGCATTCCAAGTTAATAAAAGGAAAATGGTATTAAAATTGATTTTGCTCAAAACCTACAACTTTTTAAACATGGTTTTTCAAACTGAAAAAGCTATCTGTCAAAGTGTTCGATAAAACGTCCATGTAACACACCAAATCTGGCCATAATGTCTGGGTTGGGTTTGGGGTGTTACAGAATCAGCATCAATAGACTGAAACACTCGGCTAAAATAGTGAAGAAAACACAAAAAGAGTAAGAACCGAAAGCAAAGGAAGCCAAGAATACTTACCTTAAATCAAATGATAGGTATGGAAAGATGAAGGAACAGTCAGCCGGTTGTTGAAGACTAGATGTTAAAATAGAGACGACACAAAAGATAAGGGACCCAGTATTTGGCAGAATTGTGAAAAGGGAAGAAACAATTAAGGAGGAAGCATAAGGAGTTGTATTCGGTTTACAAGAGCAATAAGAAAAAGAAAGAAAATATAGAGAGAAAGAAAGGGAAAGAATCGACCAAGATGTAAAAAGTAAAAAAAAATGGTGATGCACTCAAGATCTTTGAAACAGAAGGACAGGAGCCATTTGGCTAAAGAACCCAACCACTTAAGAGAGAGCAGAGAAGAATAGTCGATGTACAGAGTACTAAAGGGAAGGCAGACCTGAAAAGTACATGAAAATTCTAGTGGTCTTTGATACAGTAGCAAAATAATAGAATTTTGGAAAACCTGAAATGGCAAGAACCATCACCTCATAACAGAAATCGGCACCAACTTTTACCTCAAACCCACAAAACTGAAAACAAAAAGGTGCCTAGAGACCAATTCGGCACACACACTTCCTCTCGAACAAGTTCCTACTTTTCCTCCCAGAATATCTCCTATTATCTCTCTACAACTTTCTCTCCACAAATCAGTCAAATCCCATGATCCACTCCTTGCTTTTCTCCACCCATCTCTCCATGACCAAAACAAACTCCATCTTACAGAGTTTTAGTCACACACTGTTTCTCACATGGCAGAGTAGCAAAATAAATATCCTTTTTACCTTGGCATCACTTGAACCTTAGACCTCAAGAGAATTCCACAAGCCTCCTACCACTGGACAAATAGGCTCTTTGCATCATAGTTTATCCTCAATTAATTATAAGGTCTACAAGCTAATGTCCAAAGTCATGTAAAAGGAAAACCAAAAATTTTGCTAAAGCTTAGATTTGAACCCAAGACTTTTCCAACACTCCCAAATGCTCCTAAATCACTTAGTCACTGAAGCAGATAGTCAATTGTGTCATTTCTTTGCACAATTAAATACTTATGTGCCAACTTCCAAATGCCCCCAAGCTTGAGGCCCATTTTTTCTAGGCCCTAAAGCTTACAATTCACCTCTCCTTAATGAAATTTCATCCTCGAATTTTCAAACTATGAGAGGAGTTGCACTTCCTAGACTACACCACTACACTTCTGTTGCACAATTTCATCCTAATAATAGTAACACACACCCAAAACATCTATCCATCGGAGCAGATAGATAACACATGCATACAGTTTCTACATTTCCAGTCTAGGCGTTACCGTTTACTCAACCGGAGTGTTTCAATACAGTCTAATATCTAAAGGAATAACAATATTTCTATCTACTGCATTTCAGTGAAAACAAGCAACAGTTTTAGAATAACTTACAGAATTGGTGCCAGAGACTCGGTGTGCCACACTTGTAGTAGAAATATGTCAAAATACTTCACATCATTTGAAAACAACTTATTGAAATCCATAATTTGAAAACACATTCCACAGCCGAGTTTTACCACTTGGCTCTAATACCAATAAATATAAAGCCCCAAAGCCAGCCTAGACGTTATGGCCGAACTTGGCGGTGTCTATTGGAGTGTTTTTCAAAAACTCGTTCTTGATTATAAATATCTCATTTGAAAGCTAAAGCCTATTCGTTAATTCTCAAATTATCTTAGTCATTTGTTAACCACTCGAAATCGTCATTACTTTTAAAATATTATTTGTTACGGAAGCTTAAAAAAATTGTATTGTGGAAACGTGATGTTTTGAAAACAGTTAATATTATGGAAAAGCATGATCTACTCCTAATAGATATAAATCATAATAAATAAAATCCCAAAATTTAAAAGCTACAAACTCATAGATGCCTTATTACATAAAAATACCCAAGCTTAAGTTATTGAAAATAAAAAGTCAAGTGTAAAGCAGATGCAATTGTGTGGCCACCCTCGAGTCCCTCGTAGCACTGATCCACCTAATGCTAGGGATTACCTGTACAGTTACAAGCAGGGTGAGTTCATGAAAACTTAGTGTCTAATCCCCTCATATAAAAATAGTCAGTCAGATAAAGAGAATACAGAAGCAATCTAGGCTTGAGCCCATTACAGTATCCATTGGGCCATAGCCCATAACAGTAGCAGTCTCAATTTAGCCTTAGCCTTTAATCAATACCAGGTACGCCTTAGCCCAAAACAGTACCAAAATGTAGTATGTATAATGCATGATGCAAGTTATCCCAACCAACCCTGCAATTGCCTCCATCCAACCCTGCACTTACTGTGGGGAATAAATCAGCCACCCATCCCTACACTTACAGAGTTAGCACCGGTCGCGGCACTAACTAGCATTGCAGCATAGTTGCCAGTAAACAAAATGGCCACAAGCTATAAACAGAATGGTTATAAACCATAAATAGGATGGCACAGAGCCATAAACAGAATGTGAATGGCACAAAGCCTTCAATAAAATACATGGCACAAAGCCATTGATAATATATGTGGCACAAAGTCATTAGTAATATGAACGACACAAAGCCATCGGTAATGTACGCGACACAAAGCCATTGATAATTTGCATGGCACAAGGCCATCGGTAATATGAGCGGCACTAAGCTGTCGATAATATGCATGCACGAAGCCATCGATAATATGCATGGCACGAGGCCATTGATAATATGCGTGGCGCGAAGCCATCGATAATATGAACGGCACAAAGCCTTCGGTAGGTCCACAGTCGTCTCATGCGACCCGTGCGACCTTAACAGATCAGTACAGTACACTTCCTCCATAACAATATCCTAACCCCATGCATTATGTCATGTCATAAAACAATGTGTATGCAACCTATCATGCTAAGAGAGAATCTCATAACACAAATTAGTCATTTACCCTAAGGGGGTATATCGGTCATTTAACCCTACGAGGGTATTTCGGTCATTTTACCCTACAGGGGTAAATCGATCGTTTTACCCTATAGGGGTATTTTAGTTATTTTACCCTACAGGGGTATTTCAATCATTTTACCCTATGAGGGTATAACAGTCATTTTACCATATAGGGGTATTATGGTCATTTTACCCTACGAGGGTATTTCAGTCATTTTACCCTATGGGGGTATTTCAGTCATTTTACCCTAAGAGGGTATATCGATCATTTCACCGTACGAGGGTATATCGGTCATTTTACCCTACGAGGGTATTTTGGTCATTTTACCCTACAAGAGTATATTATTATTTTATTTTACAAGGGTTTATCGGTCATTTTACCCTACAGGGGGTATATCGGTCATTTTACCCTATGCGGGTATATTGGTCATTTTACCCTATTGGGGTATTTCGGTCATATGGTAGCTAGGTCACATGTGTTATACGGTGTGTATACCATGTGTACAAGAGAGCTACAAGATGATAATTTTATGAGTAGCTAGGTCACATGCGTAATACTAGGTGTATACCAGGTGTACACGAGAGCTACGGGTTTAAAATAGCTAGGTCGCATGTATGTTACCAAGGGTATATCATGTAGACATGAGAGGTATGTTATATGTAGCTGTAATAGCCTGATTTAGACCCTAATTGGAACAGTGGTTTCGGGACCACATGTTCGAGTTAGTAAAATATTTTAATATTAATTCCCGTGTTTATAATATGTGAATTAACCTGTGTGAAAGTATCGTATAAAGATTTAGATGTTTGGTTGCTTAATTAGCAAAAAGGATTAAATTGCATAATTGATAAAAGTGGCCAATTAATTAAGAAAGTACTTAAATTCTAGTGGTTGTTTAATATGAGGGCTTTAGTGGTTGTTTAATATGGGGCTTTATGTTTCAAATGGACCATTGAAGACAGTAATTGTCATAAATAGACATTTGATAATGGTTTATTAATGTTTATGTGTAAGGTTAATTTGGTAAAAAGGGATTATTAATGTTTTATATTTTAACAAAAGGAAAATATGGCCAATATATGTTGTTCTTAGCCGAAAATACAAAAAGAAAGGAAAAGAAAACTTCAAGCGAGGGTTCTGCTAGTATTTGGCATAAATTAAGGTATGTTTCACTTCGGTTTTTGATGATTTTTATGTTTTCGAGGTTAGTGCTTAGTTTACTATGAAGCCCATGTTGTAAATTGAGAAATTGTTGATGTTTAGGAGATGTGCCATTGATGAAATGGTGGGTTTTGTGATGTTAGTTCATGAAAAATGAAAGATATGTATTTGATTGATATGCTTGTTCTTGATTTTTAATGAATTTAGCAAAATTGGACTAAAATGTAAAATTGATGCAATATGTGGGCTTGAATAGACTAAGGGAGAATTCAGCTATGCTTGATTAAAATAGAATTTGGTGTATTTGATGATTTTATGAAATAGGGACTTAAATATCAAAATGTGAAATGTGAGGGCTATTTTGTAAAATGCCCTAACTATGTGTCCTTGGATTGAATTGATTGAGTGTGTGATTGAATGAGTTATTTTTTAATACATATAGATCATGAAAAGCAAAATCCGGACTTGGATGGCGGGAAAATGAAAGTCAATGAGCAATCGACTTATTTTGACAAATCATACTTGAGGCAAGTTCATAAGTAGTAATTTAGTTATAAATGTTGTTAATTGCATAAATTCGACATGAATTGTAATGAATGAAACCTCGGAGGAGGTGGAGATAGTGAAATTGATGTTACAGATGCTTTATTAAAGAAATCAATATAGAGGAAGCTCGGTTGAATAGTAGGATTTGTTTTGGAATATAGTGACATGTCACTAGGATTCAACTTGGCTTCGGGCCATGATAACGGCACTACGGGTGCGAGAGATACCTTGATCTGTCTACGGGCCATGGTATAAGTATCGAGAGGGAGTGACCTTGATTTGGCTACGGGCCATGGTATAGGTGCTCCGAGATAAGCTACTTTGATTTGGCTTTGGGCCATGGTATGAGTACTTATCAGATGAAATATTCATGTATATGACTCGTAATTCAAATGGTTTAGAAAATGAGTTTCGGTTATGGAAATGAGTGAGTTTGTACAGAATGAACAGGTACGTAAGATGTACATAATTGTTATGAATAAACCATGTGGTAAGGCATGGATAAATGTTTGTGAATGATTTAATCTGGATGAATGAATGTTTTATTATGGAATTGGTTTATTTTATTACTTGCTTATGACTTACTAAGCTTTTAAAGCTTACTTGGTGTGTTTATTCCTATTTTGTAGATTATCGTAGCTACTGAAGGCTTGGGAATCATTGAGGATTTTCATCGCATTATCCAAGCTCATTTGGTAACTTTTGTGGTTGTAAATAGCTAATTATGACATGTATAGGCTAGGGGTATTTTGAATATATATTTGGGTTGTATATATATGTTATGTCAGGTGATTTGGCTAAGTAATAGTTTGTGAATGTGCTTGGTTTTGGCTTGTGTTTTTTATGCAATTTTGATATGTTATAATGTGCATATATGGCCAAATTGAGAATGGTCATTTTGAGTATAAACCAAATGGTAAGTTGATAAGTTTTGGTTATGATTGAGATGGTAAATGAATGAGTTATGATGTAAGTGTTTTGCTATGGATATAGTTTGTGATATGATATGTTTTAGTATGAATTTTATCAATGAATTTGGTTGGTAAATAATTGTTAAAATGATGTTTGTGTTGGCATAAAATTGGATGAAATTGGGTTGTAATTGTTGTATAAATTGTTTTTGTAGGTACTAAGCATTTTGGGGTGTGAAAATGGCTTAAACCAAGCCTATTTCGTGCCACACGGCCAGAGCACACGGGCGTGTGACTTGACTGTGTGACCCCTATTTTCTGGGTATTTTTGTCAGTTTTGCACACGGGCTAGACACACGACCATGTCTAGTGACCGTGTGAACACAGTTTTATAGTCATATAGGTCAGTATAGCAAATGGTTAGACACACGGGCGTGTCTTGTGACCGTGTGGCTAACTCAGGATGACTCACGGGTCAGACACACAGGCGTGTTCAGAGGCCGTGTGACCCTAGTCCGTGTTGTACACGGACTGAGGTAAGGTGCATGGCACGACCGTGCAAGGTACACGGCCTAGCCACACGGGCGTGTGCCTTATTTCTAAAGCAAAATTTTTATATGATTGTTAAAGTTTTCAAATGTTTTCAATTTGGTCCCGACCCCTTTATAAATCATCATTTAGGTATCGTAGACCTTCTAAAGGGATGTACTGTATGGAATTGATAATGGAATGATGATTTATGATTTATAATTGTGTAAATGATGTGAATTATTTAGGCTGTTTGTAATACCTCGTAACCCTAATCAGGCTGTAATACCCCAAACCCGACCCAGATGTTATGGCCGAATCGGGTGAAGTCACATCGCGGGGTATTCGCACAAAGTTGATACATTGAAAAGCTTAGGCTATCGTTCATTTGTGGTTCAAATCAATGGTTATTTTCAAATCGACTTCACTAGTGAAATATTTAAAGATAAAATCCAATTGAACCTTTGCTTATTTTAAAAGTTCAGGTGAGTTAAATAAAAGCTTTGATTTTAGGAGGAAAAACCCATGTTTAAGAACAACAACAAATTAATTATATTGATGTGGGAAACATGTAAAAACTATTTTTTTTTTAGAACAACCCAATAATTTAACAGTAATCATAATAATAATAAAGTAATCCCAATGTAAATTCATACCGGAGATGATAGGCCTTATTACATCCTAAAGAAAACAATAATTAAATATAAAGTAATTTGAAATATTAAAACTCCTGATTAACTGCAGTGTGGCCACCTCCGAGTCCTCTCCTACATTGAGCCGCCTACTGAGGGTCACCTAAAAAAATAAAAGAGGGTGTGAGTTTTCGAAAACTCGGTGTGTATGACCCTTGGCAATCATATAACATGCAATTACCACATTGGGCCTAAGCCTTATCAATATCGGTGGCCTTTGGGCCTTAGCCCACTGTGGCCTTAGTTGGGCCCGAGTGCCTAAGCCCATAACACAGTATACAGTGGCCTTCGGGCCTCAGCCCTTAGTGGCCTCATTTGGGTCTTAGCCCATATCACATCAATATCACAAGTATGCAATGCTCCCATCCCATTCCAACCCTGCACTCCATTTTCCCTTCCAACCCTACACTCCAATGGTAGCACCGGTTGCGACACTACTCAATCGTTGTAGTAAGGCTGCTAACCATATAATGGGCTTAAAGCCACCGGTGGATCCACGGTCGTCAAGCGACTATGCGATCCTCACATATCTTCCTCCGTACCATCAAACCCAACCAAGTGCAACATACATCACATGAATGCAACATATACATTTCCACATCTTAAGCACCTAGGGGTATTTTAGTCCTTTATACAATGAGAGCATTTCTGTCATTTCATTCAGTATTCCTACCCTACAGGTGTATTTCAGTAATTTTACCCTACAGGGGTATTTTAGTAATTTCTTAGCAGTACGGGTTTTAATTACGAACTTTCGCCAGTCAACAAGTTCTCGTTGGCTAAAGTGAATACACACTATGCACCAGGTAGGATTCCAGAGAAGAGGAGGTGGGTCATTAAGACCGCTTAAGTACCAAGCTCTCCCTAGATCCAATCCTAGACATGCATATGCCCATTGCCATACCCTAACCTTACGACTTGTTCACAGACGTGCTTGATTGATTAATTAAGTTTTATGTGCTTAAGGATTCATTAGAATCTAGGCCTAAAAGTCCATTATAAAACCCCAGCGAGTCCACATACTTTCATAATTCATATGGCCCACCAGGCCCAATCATATCTATTTGGCCCATTAGGCCCAATCACAAATATACGGCCCATCAGGCCCAATCCATTCCAACCTATTCAACCAACTTTATCAGCTCATTACTTAATATCACTTATCCATTTTTGCTAAATTTGGGCCCACGAGCCCGTTGGGCCCATTTAGCCCATTTGGCTCGGTTGGCCAAAATATGGCTTGAGACCATGAGATCACTCATTTGGCCCTGGTTGTTGTATTGGTATCTCCACTCGAGTGTTCGTACGCTCGTGTGGTTGCCGACGCCAGCCTTTTGGCTTTTTGGCTTTTTGACATTCCGGCTTTTCGGGATTTCGACTTTTACTGATTTGTCGTGTGTACGATGTATGTACACACCTTATTGGAAATAGGTACCCAAGATCACCAACCCTATGAACCACTAGCCACCACTAATTCCAAGATCACGAGTGCGATCTCTGAACCCTGAACTTAACCTTTGATCTCGTGTTCCAGATAGCTTAAAGGTGATATTCAGTTGTATGAATCAAATAGATTTGAGATGGAGGACAAACAACAACAAATCGGCAAAGAGGTAAGGCTATTCGATCATGAAAGAGTAGGGATAGTATTTGGCTTTTTGAGAGAATAAGAATAAAGTAGATTGGCCCTCAACACAATCGAGTGTGGAAGTGTAGATCTGGATCTTAAGAAACAATATAATCGTTCTCGAAAGACAAGTAAAGAATCGGCACTTGAGATGTAGAAAAGAGAAAGGAGCACAACACCAAAAGGAGTTTCGACAAAAAGATGATGGGGTATTCAGCAATTGAAGAGGTAGCACGAGAGGGAGAAGAGAATTCGGCTCAAGCACAAATGAGTATGGAAGAAACAAAAAAAAAGGGTATTCGGTTTTCTAAAAGACAAAACCAATAGTCGAATTGCCTAGAGAATTCATCACTACTCCCCCTAGACCCCTTTAAAACCGATTCCAAGCCCCTTAAAGTCCTATTCGACTCCACTTCATCCAATCCTTGATCAGTTCCTATTATTTCTCCTTAAATTTCTCCCTATTATCCACCCCATCACTTATCCAAGCCACAAAACTCATTTAAATTTCATCCATGAAGACTTTAATTCCACATCTACCACCTATACAGCCCAAGTGCAAAATAAATCCTCAATGCTTACCTTGCCATTTGAACCTTGGACCTCCAAGTCCCAGTAGCGCCACATTCCTGTCCCCTAAGTGGCGTCACTTTGCCACTAGGCCATAGGCCCATCTGTGTCTCATTTCCTCTTAATTTGTTTAAAAGGCCTAATACCTAAGATTAGGGTTCCACTAAGGCATAAATTAAAATTTTCTCTATGGTCTACCTTAACCTCAAGACTTCAAAGAACCCCTATAATACCTTAAAATTAATACTCTAATAGTGCTAATCATACAAGTCAACTTCATCACACAAAATTAAAAGTTTCAGGATTTTGGGGCGTTACACAAGTAATGGATTACGGGTTAGGGGTGTTACAGTAGCTAGGTCACATGTGTGATTCCTAGTGCTGGACACCATTTAGACACGAAAGCTACGAGATTTAATGGCCAGGTCACATGGGTGATACTGAGAGTTCAACATGTGCACACGAGAGCCGGATTATGTGTTGGTGGAGCTATGTGCTGAAACCATCAGGTATCGAATGTTATTCCGAAGGGTTCAACGGGAATGCTTACTAAAAGAGATTTGTATGGTTATGTGGTGTGTAAGTGCAGGTGTATTTATGAGCTAGTGAAAATATGGGCGAGTGTATATGTGTGCATGGGTGCATGTGAACTTAGGTTTATGTAGTGATATGTTTGGTATGTATATGATATTGGTAAGCTTATGTGGTAAGTTGATATATGATGATATGATTTTGGGTGATTAAGAGAGTTGGTATGATGTTAATTATTTGCATATAGACTTACTAAGCTTCTTAAAGCTTTCTCATTTCTCTTTTTCCTTGTTCTATAAATTAGTCATGCCAGCTTAGAGATTGGGAAGCGTTGGAGGATCACCCACACTATACACAACATTATTTTGGAATTGTAATATGTACTCTTTTGGGCTATGGCATGTATAGAGACTTAGTGGTGTTGTAAGTGTCATGTTGGTTTGGCTATATTGTGGCAATTGTCTTCTGATAAGTCATTTTGTAATTAAGGCCATATGATTTTGTAACGCCCTGATTTTTGGGGTTTCTTGAGTTTAGTGTGATTTTGGTGAAGTTGTAAAAATTTCTGTGTTGTGATTGTTAAAATTGTGTTTAAGCATGTTGGTGGGCCTTTAGGAGGCCCAAACTCAGGTTAAAACTCGATAAAAATAGTAAAAGTATGTTTTAAGTAAAAGGAGGAACTTGGTCAAGCGGGCTCTTAAGAAAAACCTAGGGGAACTTGTCATAAAAGGAGCCTTGGCAAAGTGGCAAGGTGGTGCCACTAAGCTCCTAAAAAAGTGGTGCCTAGGAGGTAAGTGAGGTCCATGGTACGAGTCACAAGGTAAGCTTAAGGTGCTTTTATTTTTTATGTGCATGTGTGGTCAAGTGTTGGCACTCAAGTGAAACTCTAGCTTGAAGAGTTTGAACTGTTCATGAGAGTAAATCAAGGAGGAATTTTAGGAGTATTTGAATTTTGAATTGAGAAGTTATGGCCGGCCAAGGGACTCATGATATTGCAATTTCGGCACTTAGCATTAGGCATAGCATTTTTGGCAATTGAAGGTTAGTGTACCGATTTCTTTAGGGTTTGAACCTCCTTCTTTTGTGCCGATTGTGTATAACATTTTAGGTCTCCCTTTTTACCGTTCTTTTCACTATTCTTTTTCTCTTTTCTGACCTAGTAGCCGAACCTTACTACCCCAAAAACCCTCATAGCCGATTTCTCTATCAAAGCCGAACCTATTCTTCTTTTCTTATTCTTCTCCCATTTTTCTTTCCCTTTTTGTTTCTCTTGCACCATAAACTGAAACCATCCCATCACTCTCCTTTCAAGCCGCATCCATCTTCTTCGTTTTCACTTCTCTTCAAACCTCTGTCGACAACCATTGAGGGCCAACCCCTATCATTGCCGAATACCCCATTTGACCCAAACTATACCCTTGTCATTCATCTCTTGACCGAAACCAACCACTTCTCCTTCTTCTCTTGAATTCTCTAGCAAGACCGAATCCCTTGTCATCTATACCTCTTGTCATCGATTCATTGCCCCTATTCTTCTTTAATGTCGACAAGAGTACTTAAGTAGTAGATCTACAAGCCGAATATCCTATATCCTTTTCTCTGCTAGCGTTTGGGGATAGATCTATCATAGATTTAGGTTAGAGAGGGCGTGGAAGCGATACTCCTCAAGTAGAATCATCGGTAAGTGATCAAAACCCTGAGTACGTTTGTATTCTTCAAAGTTATGGAAAAGTTGAAATCCCTTGTACCTAGGGAGGCTATCGACATAGTTTATGGATAACTTAGTTTTGTATTTTGGTTCTTATACGTGTTAGTTAGCAAAAGAGGAGAACCAATGAGGAACTGAAGGCATCGACACAACTAGATCTAGATCTAGTAGATCTGAGTCGACAAAGGTGAGAACATTAAGGCCATTATAAGTGATGGCTAAATGTGTAAGTTGGGTTATTGGTGAGTTTTTAATTTGGATTTAGTGTTATCATGATCTAATCAATTAAGTGATGGATTGTAGGAGTTATCGCATAGAGGACTTCGTCGGTGGAATTCCAAACAGGTGTGTGTATCGAACACCCTTTTATGGTTCAAATCGGTAAAAGCCGAAAAGCTAAAATGTCGAAGTTCTGGCATTTCGTGGGCTTGTGAGCGTGCGAACACTTTCAAGGTGATAGGAGTAAGATCGATCTGGAAATGATACTGGTAGGTGAGTCGACTGCGTAATTTCGAGCACCTTGGTGAGTTGGGCCCAGTTGGGCCCAAGGTGGGCCCAATGGGCTTTTGGGCCCATTTGGATAAAAATAGGCTTTAAGGGTACTTTGAGGGACTATAAGACTAAAATTGCTAAAACGAGTAACTGATTATGAAACATGGATTAAATGGGCTTATTGGCTAATTGACATTGTAGGGCCCATTAGGGGTTTTAGGGCCTAGTAACTGAAACTGCTAAAAACTGTTAAAACGACAATTAAGATGGAAATAATGACTGTTGGTGACTGTAACATGCTTAAAACTCGTAATAATAGTGTAAATTACTAAAATACCCTTTAGGATGAGAAATTACTATTTTACCCCTAGGTATAAAATGACCGTTATACCCCTAGGGCTAGATATGTCTGAAATACATGACTTGACTGATATTGTTACTATATGCCATATTATATTTGTTGCATGGGTTGGGATATTGATGGAGGAAGTGTGAGTGGCACTACCACGTTTACTGAAAGGGGCTATGCCTCGTATTACTGAAAAGGGGCATTGCCTCGTTATACTGTTTATCAGAGCAGCCATGCTGCGACTGTGGTGTGTGGGCTGGCTGGGTTGAGTTATTCCCCACATGGTAGGTTGGCTGGTACGGGTGGTGTGTAGTGGTTGGGTGGGTTGAGTAGTCCCCCTATATGATATGGGCTTGCATTCATACTGCTTATCTATACTATTCTGTTTTGGGCCTACGGGCCATACTGTTATCTGAATAGGGCTTCGGCCCAGGTTACTGAGACTGAATAGGGCTTCGGCCCAGTATCTAACTGAACTGGATAGGGCTTAGGCCCAGTGGGCTCGAGCTGACTTGAGCTTTGGATAGGCTTCTGCACACATTGAGTTTTCCAAACTCACCATTTTCTTTCCATCCTTGCAGGTGAGCCTTAGTTCGTGGACTTGGAGCTGAGAGGGATTCAAAGTGGCCACGAAGACTGAGTTTGGTTTTAAACTTGCTTTAATTATTTCACTATTTTAATTACGCGCTTTACTTTCATTTTGGGTTTGTAATAAGGCTGCTTTAACTACTTTTATTTAGGGTTTCTATTTCTTTTACTCATGCATCGTTTACTTCAACTACAACGACACACGTTTTTCAAACTTAAACTAATGTTTTCAAAACCAATCTTGCAAGACAATTGGTTACCCAAGATAATAATAAAGAAGTAGATCGTTTAACAAATGGATACAAAGTAGGATGATTATCAAATGGACCGGGAATTTTTATTAAACTCTAAGTATTGTTTTTACAAAACTTATCACCAGACATAGTGACTAGATTACGTGGATTGGTTTGGGTGATGTAGGACACCAGATTTGGCCATAACATCTGGGCTGGGTTTGGGGTGTTACAGATTTGGCCAATAATGATATTGGTTTATTTATAGACCCTTATGAGGTAATTCATGGAATGCTCGGTGTGTTTGTGTGTGGATAAGTTGAAACGGATTATTGATGATTAAATGAGGTCCTTTAAATGCCTAAAAGTGTTATGGAATGTGGATTTAAAAATGGTAAAGTTTGTATGTGCTTTAGGGCATATGATGGCTTGGAAAATAGCCTAACCTAGGGCAACACGGCCAGCCACCATGGCCATGTGTCTAGGGCATGTGAATTTTGCATGAAATTTTTAGAGAATAAGGACGTCACATGGCTTAGTCACATGGGCGTGTCCTGTGGCCGTGTGACCAAAATTGCATGCTAACGTCATAAATAGAATACCCTAATTTTTCAGATGGGGTGAGAGCACAAGCGTGTTGAAGCCGTGTGAAGGACATAGGCCAAGGACACGGGCGTATGCTCGGCCGTGTGAAACCCCTGTAGGTTCTAAATGAAAATTAATTTTCCAATAATTCAACATGGGTAGGGAACATGGGCGTGTGCAACCACATGGCCTGCCCACACAGGCGTGTCCCTGTCTTGTACAGGTATGTGCCCTGTTTTTTACCTAGATTTCCAAAATTTTTTTACGTTCTCTGTTTGGTCCCGGACCACTCCCAAACTATGTTTTAGGCCCCGTAGGCCCATTTTAAGGATTGTATGATACATTATGAAAAAGTTTTAATTTGGGATGAAATTTTATGGTTCGACTTTGTATGCTTGGTTGTGATATTATCTGGTAATGCCTCGTACTCAGTTTAGACATCGAACCTGGGTAAGGAGTGTTACATTTAGTGGTATCAGAGCTATGGTTTAATCAGTTCTCGTACTATCATAGAGTTGTGTGTGAGTCTAGCTATGCATGCCATGGATATATTGTGATAGTGTGGTGACTCCTGACCTTTCTAAACTGTGTTTTATTTTATATAATAATGGATCCCGAACGAGCTACGACTGATGATGCTACTAGTAACGCGATGGCTCCCACGCAAGGGACCACACCTGTAGGAAGTAGACATGAGACTCTGAGTCAAGGAGACGAGGCTCAGGATGCCTTTCTCCGAATGATGAATGACTGGTATACTGATTTTGTTAGAGCAAATCCCAATGCTCAACCTCCTCCTCCCCCACTTATATCACAACCGATCCCCTAGTCCCATAAGGAATTGACTTGATAAGGGTAACTAAACCTCCAGTGGATAAAATTCGTAAATAAGGGGCTAAAGACTTTAGAGCTAAGGTCGATGATGATCCAGAGAGGGTAGAATTTTGCTCGACAATTCCATGCGGGTGTTTGATGAATTATTTTATACACCTAAGGAGAGTTTAAAATGTGTCGTATCTTTGCTGAAGGGCTCAGCCTATCATTGGTAGAAAACGTTGATATCTGTGGTCCCGAGGGAGAGAGTTACATAGGATTTCTTTTTGGAAGATTTTCGAAAGAAATATATCAGTCAAAGGTTTGTTGATAAAAAATGGAAGGAGTTCCTTGAGTTGAAGTAAGGAAAGATGACAGTAGCTGAGTATGAATGTGAGTTTGTTAGGCTCAACAAATATGCACCAGAGTGTGTTTCTATCTAGACAATGATGCGTAGAAGATTTGAAGACAGACTTAATGAGGATATCAAAGTGCTTGCGGGAATTCTAGAATTAAAATAATTCGTGGTGTTGGTTGATAGAGCATGTAAAGTGAAAGAGTTAAATAAAGAGAAGGAAAACGTAGCTATTGAAGCTCGAGAAGCCCGAAAGAGGTTGATGGGTAAGTCCTTTCAATCTCAATCAAAGAGGTCTAAAGAAATGAATCCTCGAATGACAAATCCAGCTAGGTATTCACATCAATATTGGGGTAAAACATATTCGGGTCCTAAAGTCTAGGCTACTTCGATGGCCAGTGTGGGTAACGTGAGATCTAATTGACTTGAGTGTCAGAATTGTGGTAGACAACATATTGGTGAATGTTGGGAAAGTAATCGTGCTTGTTTCAAGTGTGGTTCTCTAGATCATTTTGTTAAAGATTACCTTAAGAAAGTGGGAGATGAGAAATTTCAAAGTACTAGACCAAATAACACTACTAGTAAAGGTAGACCACCGAGGAATGTCAGAGGTGGAGCTAGTAGTAAAAGCATAGCGAAAGATACAGTTATGAGATCCGAGACGAGAACACCTGGTAGAGCTTATGCTATGCGAGCTCTTTTGAAAGCCTCATCTCCTAATGTGATTACCGGTATATTCTCACTTTATGATATTGATGTTATTACATTGATAGATCCAGGCTCCACTCATTCTTATATTTGCATAAAATTGGCGCATAGTAAGACATTGCCCGTAGAGTTAGCTGAATTTGTGATTAAAGTGTTGAACCCATTAGGCAAATTTGTGCTGGTAGATAAGGTTTGCAGGGATTGTCCTTTGATGATTCAAGGATATTGTTTTCCGGCTAATTTGATATTGTTGTCATTTGATGAGTTTGATGTTATTTTGGGCATGGATTCGTTAGCATTACATGATGTTAAGGTAAATTATAGGCAGAAAACTCTTGAGTTAAAATGTGAAAATGGTGAAATTCTTTGGGTTGGAACGGATGAGTCGAGTAAGATGCCGGTGGTGATTTCTTGTATGACTACTCAGAAATGTATGAGAAAATGGTGTGAAGCTTATCTAGCATATGTTAAATACTGAGGTGTCAGGATGGAAACTTGAATCTATGCCAGTAGTTTGTGAATTTCCAGATGTGTTTCCAGAGGAGTTACCTGGTTACCTCGTATTAGAGAGATTGAATTTGCCATTGACTTGTTACCTGGGACTGCACCTATTTCCATTGCTCCATACAGGATGGCTCTGACTGAATTGAGAGAGTTAAAGGCTCAATTGCAAGAGCTGACAGATAAAGGATTTGTGCGATCGAGTTTTTCTCCATGGGGTGCTCCTGTATTGTTCATAAAGAAGAAAGACAGATCGATAAGGCTTTGTATCGATTATAAGCAACTCAATAAGGTGACTATCAAGAACAGGTATCCAATTCTAAGAATTGATGATTTGTTTGACCAATTAAAGGGAGCAACGGTGTTCTCTAAAGTTGATTTGAGATCCGATTATTACCAACTGAGGATTAAGGAATTTGATGTACCGAAGACCACCTTTAGAACAACGTATGGACACTATGAATTTCTTGTCATGCCTTTTGGTTTAACTAATGCACCAGCTATGTGTATGGATTTAATGAACTGGATTTTCCAACAATATTTGGATAAATTTATGGTAGTATTTATAGATGATATATTGATCTATTCTCAAGATGAGTTAAAACATGTCGAGCATTTGAGAACGGTGCTACAAATTCTAAGGAAAGAGAAGTTATTTGCTAAGTTTAGCAAGAGTGAGTTTTGGCTTCATGAAGTTGGATTCTTGGAACATATAGTTCTGGGTGATGGTATTTAGGTTGACTCGAGCAAGATTTTGGCAATTTTTGATTGGAAGCCGCCAAAGAATGTGACTAAGGTTAAAAGCTTTCTGGGTCTAGGTGGATATTATCGATGTTTTGTCGAGGGTTTTGTATAATTGCTTCTCCTATGACTAAGCTATTTTAAAAGCATGTTAAATTTGAGTGGATTGAAAAATGTCAACATAGTTTTGATCAATTGAAAGCTAAGTTGACTGAGGCACCAGTGTTAGTGCAACCCGAGTTGAGGAAAGAATTTGTGATCTATAGTGATGGGTCACTAAATGACCTTGGATGCGTCTTGATGCAAGAAGGCAACGTGGTGGCTTATGCTTCGAGGCAACAAAAACCACATGAGAAGAATTACCCGACACATGATTTAGAGTTGGTCGCTATTGTTTTTGCTTTGAAGATTTGGCGCCACTATTTGTATGGTGAGAAATGTGAGATTTTTATCGATCATAAAAGCTTGAAATACTTGATGAATCAAAAGGAGTTGAATCTGAGACAACGGAGGTGGCTTGAGTTACTAAAGGATTACGAGTTAGTGATTGAGTATCACCCTAGGAAAGCAAATGTAGTTGCGGATGCTTTCATTAAAAAATTATTGTATGCATTGCGAGCATTGAGCACGAGTTTGCCATTATCTGATGATGGTTCCATACTAGCCAAGTTAATGGCTAGACCACTGTTTCTTCAATAGATTTACGAAGCTCAAAAGAATGATAATGAACTGCAAGCCAAGAAGGTTTAGTGCGAAACCAATGGTGACTCTGATTTTTGAGTAAGTCGAGATGATTGCTTAATGTTCCATGATAGAATTTGTGTACTGAGTGATTGATTCAGAAAATTTTACATAAGGCGCATAGTGGGTGTCTACTAGTGCATCCCAATAGTACTAAAATGTATAATGATTTAAAGAAATTGTATTGGTGGCCGGGCATGAAAAAAGACATTTCAGATTTTATAACAAGGTGAATAATTTGTCAGCAAGTGAAGGCTGAGCATCAGGTACCTTCAGGTTTACTTTAGGCTGTAATGGTCTCCGAGTGGAAGTGGGACAAAATTACGATGAAAAAGAAAGACGCTGTGTGGGTCATTGTTGATAGATTGACGAAGTCGGCTCACTTTTCTTCGATATGTGTTGACTACTCACTCGATAAATTAGATGAATTATACATTGCTGAAGTTTTGAGATTACATGGAGTACCCATGTCTATTATATCGGATAGAGATCCAAGGTTCACCTCGAGATTTTGGAAGAAGTTGCAAGAGGTGTTGGTACAAAATTAAATTTTAGTACTACATTTCACCCGAAAACTATGGCCAATCTGAGAGGGTAATACAAGTTCTTGAAGATATGCTTTGGTGTTGTGTTTTAGAGTTTAAGGGTAATTGAAAAAAGTATCTACCTTTGGTAGAATTCACCTACAACAACAGTTATCAATCAAGCATACACATGGTGCTGTATGAGGCATTGTATGGCCGAAAGTGCCGAACTCCATTATCTTGGACTAAGTTGAGTGAGAAACAGATACATGGTATTGATTTGGTTAAGGAGACCGAGGAAAAAGTGAAGATAATATGAGATTGTTTGAAAGCTGCTTCTAACCGACAAAGTGGTTATTAAATGTGGAGTACTTATTTAGTTATTATACCAATAAATGTTTTATGGTAATAAATGACCTTAATGTATGTGATTTATATGTTTATTAATTAGGAACATTTTGGTAAAAGGATTACTTACATGTTTAATAATAAAACAATATGAAAACATGGCTGCTATCATGCTTTCTTCACCAAAAATACAAACAAAAGAAAAAGGAAAACACAAGTTAGGGTTCGGCTATTGTGTTGCATAATTAATGTGTGTTTTATCTTCGGTTTTTGATATTTTTATGTTTTTGAGATTATTGTTTAGTCTATTATCAAACCCATGTTTCAATTTAAAAGTTTGATGATGTATTCGTTAAATGATATTGATGAATTTGTGAGTTTGATGTTGATAATTGGTGATGAATGAAAGATATGTATTTGATAGACAAGTTTAGTCTTTGGATTTTTGATGAATTTAGCTATTTTGGGCTAAATTATGAAAATGATATTTTGAGCGACTAAAATGAGAAATTTATGAGATATGTGGGCTTGATTAGACTAGGGGAAGATTCAGCCTAGCTATGGTACTATGAAATTATGTGTATTTGATGGTTTTATGAAATAGGGACTAAAGTGTTAAAATGTGAAAATGTGAGGGCTATTTTGCAAAATGCCGTAAATATGTATTCAAGGATTGTTTTGAATGAGTGTGAGATTGAATGAGTTAATTTTAATTCATATAGATCAAGAAAAGCGAAATCCAGATTTGGATCGCGAGAAATAAAAAGTCGACGAGTAATCAACTTATTTCAATGTATCACACTCGAGGTAAGTTTATAACTAGTAATTTTTATATAAATGTTGTTAAATGCGTTGATATTGTATAAACTTGATTATTGAAATCTTGGAGAAGGTTAAAATAGTGAAATTGATGTTACAGACGTGGATAGTGATGGAATCAAAATATGAAAAGCTCGGTTAAGCCGTAGGATTAGTTACGGAATGCTAGTGACATGTCATTAGGTCTTGATTTAACTTCGGGCCATGATATCGGTACTACGGGTGCGAATAATACCTTGATTTGGCTATGGGCCATGGTATAGGTATTTAAAAAATGAAATGAGTGACCTTAAGTTAGCTACGGGCCATGGTATAGGTGCTTTTCGATCTAAATGTTTATGTATCCAATTCCTACTTTGAATGGTTCAATGAGCGAACAAAGGTTGTAAATGAGAAAAAGTGGTTAGTACGAATAGAACAAGTATGTACGATATCTATACAAAAATTATCGAGATGAATTAATAAGATTCATTGAGAAAAGCTCTCGAGTTGAATAAACCATGTTATGAGACATGGATAAAGGTTTGTGGTATTATATACTTGATTTTGAATTGTGTAAATGGTTGGTTTACAATTGATGTTGTGGATTGAATTACTTACTTGTGAACTTACTAAGTTATAAATCTTACTTGGAGTGTTCATTTCTATTTTATAGATTATCGATGCTACTGAAGGCTCAGGAATCGTTGAGGATCATCATCGCACTATCCAAACTTATCTTGGTACCTTTTTATGGTTGTATATAGTTAAGTATGGCATGTATAGGCTAGGGGTATTTTGAATACATTTTGTGTTGTATATATGTTATGCCAAGTAATTTGGCTAATTAAAAGATGTGAATATGCTTGATTTTTGGTATGTGCAATAATGTGTTGCATATTTGCAAGTTATATAGTGCATATATGGCCTATTGTATTATGGTCATTTTAGCATGAGCAAAGTAGTAATCTTGTTAAGGTTTTAGCATGGGAATGAATGTGATTTGGGAGAAATGATCATGTGTGAATTGAAGAGTTTGGTATGATATTTTAGTAAGTTTTAGTATGAAGAATGGGTATAAATTTGGTTGATTATACTATACTATATATGGTGTACAATTTGAGGTTGAAATTGACCTAAATTTTGGCATATTTGATTTTGGTATGATATTTATAGGTTCAAGAGAATTGGGTGTGAAATGTGGATTAAATCAAGCTCATTTTTATGCCACATGGCCTGAGCACACGGGCGTGTGTATCGACCGTGTAATTCCTATTTTGTAGTTATTTAAGTCAGTATGGCACACGGGCTAGACACACGGGTGTGTCTGGTGATCGTGTGGCCAAATCAAGATGACACACGGGCCAGACACACGGGCGTGTTTGGTGACCGTGCTACCTAGTCAGTGTTACACACGAACTAAGAATGGTTTAGGGCATGGTCGTGTAAGGCACATGGCCTAGCCACATAGGCGTGTGTCCTGTTTTAAGGAAAATTTTTCTAAGTCTCTTAAAAGTTTCAAATGTTATCGGTTTAGTCCCAACTTCTTTTAAAAGGACTATATAATTGTGTATGAAAATGATGTGATGATGAATGTTATATGTGGGTGGAATAATTGTATGATGATGTAGATTGGTTGGTAATGCCTCATAACCCTAGTTCAGATGGATACAGGTTAGGGGTGTTACATTTTATTAGTATCAAAGCTACGGTTTAGTCGATTCTAGGACTAATGTAGCATGTTCGAGTGTAGCTATACATGCCATATTTATAAACTGCGACAGTGTGAAGAATCCTGACAATTGAAATGTGTTTTTGTATAGTAAATAGATCCCGAAAGAGCTGTAGCTGACGATGTTGAAAGTAATGCACCTACTCCTGCATAAGGGGTAGTGCCACCTAAATCTAGAGTTGCTACGAGTAGACATGAGGGAGTGGCCAAGCAAGCCTTCTTCCAGATGATAAATAAATGGTTTAGAAAATTTGTTTGTACGAATCCGATTGCACAACAACCACCACCCCCACTTGTTACTCAACAAATCCCTATTATTCCTTAAGTTATCGATCTAATGAGATTTAGTAAGCCACCAGTAGATAAGATTTTTCAATATGTGGCTGAAGAGTTTTGAGCTATTATTGATAATGATGCGGAGAGAGCTGAGTTTTGGCTCAAAAACACAACTTAAGTATTTGATGCATTGTCTTGTACTCTTGATAAATGTATCAAATGTGTGGTATCCTTGCTTAGGGGTAATGCGTACCATTGGTGGAAAACTTTGACATCCGTAGTTCCGAGGGAACGAGTCACCTGGGAATTCTTTCAATTAGAATTTCAAAAAAATATATAAGCCAACAATTTCTTAATCAGAAACATAAAGAATTTTTGGAGCTAAAACAGGTTCGAATGACGGTGACTAAATATGAAAGGGAATTTGTTCGATTGAGCAAGTATGCCCAGGAATATGTTGCTACCGAAGAGATTATGTGTAAACAGTTCGTCGAGGGGTTGAATGAGGATATAAAACTCTTGGTTTGAATTCTAGAGTTGAAAGAATTCATTGTTTTAGTTGAAAGGGCTTGTAAAGCTGATGACCTCAGTAAAGAAAAGAAGAAAGCGGATTCAGAGGCTAATGACACGAGAAAAAGATCGATGAGTAAACAGCATCAATCTTACTCAAAGAAATTCAGAGATTCGTTTACTCGCTCGAATGCTTCAATGGGATTTTCAGTCAGTGATCGTGCAAAATAATCTTTCAGTTCTAAATCTCGAGCTACTTCAGTGTCGAGTGTTGGTAGTGTTCAGGATAATAAACCTCAGTAGTGTAGGAGATGACATTTTGGTGAATGTTGGAACAAAAGTAATAAAGCTTGTTATAAGTGTGGATCGTTAGATCATTTTAAGCAAGATTGGCCCAAGTTGATTGAACAAGAAATAGTACAGAATGTGAGGTCGGATACTGCTGTGACTAGAGGGAGACCACCCAAAGGTGCTAGGAATGTAAGTGGTAGTCGAGGGGCTACGAAGGATACAACTGTAAGGTCTGAGGCCAGAGCACCTGCCAAAAACTATGCTATTCGAGCTCGAGAGAAAGCTTCATCTCCTGATGTTATTACAGGTACATTCACTCTTTACGATACTTCTGTGATTGCATTGGTAGATTCTGGATCAACACATTCTTATATATGTATGAATTTAGTCCACAGTAAGACTTTGCCTGTAGAGTCTACTGAATTCGTAATTAGAGTATCGAACCACTTAGGTAAAAGTGTCTTAGTTGATAAAGTATGTAAGAATTGTCCATTGATGATTCGGGATATTTATTTTCCGACTGATCTGATGCTATTACCTTTTGATGAATTTGATATAATTCTGGGTATGGATTGGCTCACTTTGCACGATGCTATTGTAAATTGCAAACGGAAAGTTATAGACTTGAGATGCAAGAATGATGAAATAGCCCGGATTGGATCTAGTGAATTGAATGGGTTGCCTGATGTGATATCTACAATGAAAGCTCAGAAATATGTGAAAAGGTTGTGAAGCTTACTTTGCCTATGTTATAGATTCTAAAGTGACTGAAAAGAAAATTGAATCAGTGTCTGTTGTGTGTGAGTTCCCTGATGTGCTTCTTGAAGAACTCTTGGGATTACCTCCGATTCAAGAAGTTGAATTTGGCATTGAATTAGTGCCGGGAACTACTCTGATTTCGATAGCTCCGTATAAAATGGCTCTGACCAAGTTGAAAGGATTAAAGTCTCAATTACAATAGTTGACAGATAAAGGACTCGCGAGACCGAGCTTTTCTCCTAGGGTGCTTCAGTTCTATTCGTGAAAAAGAAAGATAGCACGATGAGAATGTGCATTGATTATTGTCAGTTGAATAAAGTGACTATAAGGAACAAATATCCTCTGCCCAACATTGATGATTTGTTTGATTAGTTGAAAGTGGCTACTATATTTTCGAAGATAGATCTGAGATCAAGCTATTATCAGTTACGAGTAAAAGATTTTGATATACTGAAAATAGCTTTTCGAACGAGGTACAGACACTATGAATTCTTAGTTATGCCTTTTGGATTAATGAATGCACCTGCTACTTTTATGGATTTAATGAATAGAATTTTTAGACCATATTTAGATCAATTTGTTGTTATGTTAATTGATGACATTTTGATTTATTCGCAGAACGAAAGTGAACATACCGAGCATTTGAGAGTTGTGCTTTAGACTCTGCGTGATAAGCAACTATTTGTAAAATTTAGTAATGTGAGTTCTAGTTGCGAGAAGTTGGTTTTTTGGGCCACATTGTGTCAGCATCTAGTATCCGAGTTGATCCAAATAAAATCTCAGCTATTTTGGATTGGAAGCATCCGGGAAATGTTTTTGAAGTCCGTAGTTTTTTGGGAACTTGCCGGGTATTATCGTCATTTGTAAAAGGCTTTTCTATGATTGCAACTCTATTGACGAGATTGTTACAAAAAGATATGAAATTTGAATGGTCCGATAAATGTCAGAATAGTTTTGATCAGTTGAAAGCTATGTTGACTGAAGTTTTGGTACTTGTACAACTAGAATCGGATAAAGAATATGTAATTTATAGTGAGGCTTCATTGAACGGCCTCGGTTGTGTTTTGATGCAGGAAGGCAAGGTCATAGCCTATGCCTCGAGACAATTAAGGCCGCACGAAAAGAATTATCTGACGCACGACCTTGAGTTAGCTGCAATTATTTTTGCTTTAAAAATATGTCGCCACTATCTGTTTGGTGAGAAATGTCACGTGTATTCAGATAAAAAAAGTCTAAACTATCTGATGACTCAGAGAGATTTAAATCTATGACGGAAAAGATGGTAAGAATTGTTAAAAGATTACAAGCTTATTATCGATTATCATCTGAGAAAAGTAAATTTTATTGCTGATGCTTTAAGTCAAAAATCATTATTTGCATTGTGTGAAAGTAATGCTCATTTAGATCTGTCTGATGATCATTCGGTTTTAGCCGAATTGAAAGCAAGACCTTTTTTTTTACAATAGATTATTGATGCTCAGAAAGTGGATAATGAATTGTTAGCTAAACGAGTTCAGTGTGATTGTAACACCCAAAACTCGGCCTAGACGTTATGGCCGAATCTGGCGAGTTACATGGTGATTGGCTTTGAATACTATCTACTCAATTTAAGGAAAACTCGCTTTAGATTTGAATCGTCCTATTTGGTTTTGAATATCTAGTTCAAGGTTAAATTAAACCATTATTAAAGGTTGAAACTGCATTGTAAAAGTAGGTTTAAAAACGGGTTTGTTTTAGATCTTAAGTTTGTTAGACTCATTTTAAAAACATAGCATGGTTTGATCTTGAAAACGTTTGTTACCAGTTTTAGATATCCGAGTTATTTAATTAGCCATTTTATATTAATAACAGTTCTAAAGAAAATAATTAACCAAATTAAAAGTTAAAACTCGTAGTGGCCTTATTACAAAACATAAACCCAAAATAGTGTAGAGAAAACTGATAAAAAATCAATGAATCTCAAGAAAAAACCAAGCAGAAAAGCATGTGGCCACCTCGAATCCCTCTCGGCTCCTAATCAACTAAGACTGGGGGTTACCTACACATTGAAACAATTAAAGGGGTATGTTTGTGAAAACTCAGTGTGCAACTACCCATCAGAACAGATACAGATTGGGCCATCGCCCCTAACAGATAATATGCAGATCCCACCCTAATCCAACTATCAAACCACCCGTACCAACCAGACACACCTGTGGGGAATAGCTCGACCCACTCAGCCAAACACACCAAAATGCAGCTAAGCTGCCATGTCTGAATTTGTGGCAAAGCCACCAGAAACAGATTATGTGGCAGTGCCACTTTAACAGAACTTCCTCCTCAGAAAACCCAACCCCATGCAGACTCACAAAATAGATTACATCATGCTTACAGATTAACAGACACAGAAATGTTCATGCATACATACAAATCTACCATATAGGGGTATAACGGTCTTTTAGCAACTAGGGGTAAAATGGTAATTTTACCCCTCAGGGGTATTTCAATCATCCTACCAAGTTTAAATATTTCATACCAAGTGCGACCCTCTGGCAGGTCTACGTTGCCTTAGGCAACTCCAAATCACTATTTAGGTCAAAAGAGTCTGTGGGCCCGAAAACCCCAATTGGGCCCGTACGGCCCCACACGCCCGTGTAGCCCATTAAGCCTATTTTTACTTCCAAAATTGTAGCTTTTACTACCTAACGTACTAACAGTCACTATCCCAGTAATTTACTCAAACGGACCTGTAAGCCTATTGGGCCCATTTTGGCCCATCGAGGCCCAAAATGGTTCAGATGTACGGAATAGCACAAATCGATCTCCTCAATTTGAAACCCATCACGGAGGGTTAAGATCGGCCCACAAGCGCTCGCACGCTAATGGGGTCTTGAAATGCCAACATTTTGGCATTTCGGTTTTTCAACTTTTGCTGATCTACACTACAGAGGGTGTAGTTATACACTTGATTTCATGATTTCGACAGTCTCCACCCACTCAACCTATTGCCATAACAACAGTCATCAATAACTTAACCAACACTTAACGCATCTATACTCAAAAGTTCATTCAACGGTTACTTACCACCACACTGCTTATCTACTATCACTTGCGATTACTGTGCTCCTTCAGCACTAATAAAAAGCCGATAGATCTAAGCTGTAACGCCTCAAATTTTAGGGTCTTTAGAACTCTTGCATAATTCATTGATTGCATGTTTGGTGCTCTTTGTTTATGTTTGAGTGTGTTTTGAGAGCCTTTGGAAGGTTAGGGTTAAAGTCTAAACCCTAGGAGAAATTTTAATTTTTGGCTTGGGGAAGTAGCGATGTTAGCTCGTGGGGTTTAAGTTTAATTATTGTTAGCTCATGTCGTAAGGAGCCTAGTGGTGGAGTGGCTTGTGGCGTCATTAGCAAGGGGGGATCAAGGCTTGTGGTGCCACAGACAAGGGGGACTTGGGTTCAAATCCCCTTGCAAGCAAATGTACAGTTATTTTGCTAGAAGTGGACGGTAAGTGGTTTAGTCGAAGTTAAACTCTGAAGGTGGTTGTTGACCTGGTAAGAGGTAAGATTTAAATTGGTCTTCAGGTTTGAATAAATGATAGAGAGTGATTTAAGGAGGAAATCAAGGAGGAAATTGGGGGATTGAGGTGTGAAGGAGGGGTCGGCCGATTGTAGGCAACTTGGGTTTGTAAAATTCGACAAAGGTCTTTTGCACTTAGCATTTTCGGCATTTGAGTGCTGAGGAGTCTAGATTTTTCTCCTTTTTGTTTTGGGTTTATGTGCTTTAAGCCATCTTTAGGTAAGTCTTAATACTGAAACCCTATTCTCAATCTTGTCCTCTTTTGCTTCTTTACCGAAAGTTGAGACACCAAGTGCAGAATTCCTTTGTTTTCCCAAAAGCCAAACCTTACTTACCCTTCTTCTCATTTTTGAACTTGACCAAAATTTTCATTAGCCGAACCTTATATTTCTTTTCCATTCTCATACTTTTGTCTTCTCTCTGAGCTCACTTGTGCATTCATTTCCGTGATCATTGTCTCTGGCCGATTCTTTCCCTACTCCTCTATTCTGATTTGCTTCATAGCTGAATTCTTGGTTCCGTTTTGCTTCAATTTCTTTTTTTTCTTCTTTGCATTCTCTCCTCTTAATCTGTTACTTGGGCATTTGGCCGAACCTAGCTCCTTGCATTTCTTTTCTTTGGCCGAACAGTACCTAGAGTCCTTTGAATTCTTTAAGCCGAATCTTCCTCTATCTCTCGTCTAATCAAGGGTTCGTTTTCTTCTCTATCGGAAAGTGGTAAGTGTTGTTCCTCTATTTCTACTCAAGCCGTATATTCTCAGTTGCCTTGGGTAGTGATTTTTACCCTTCTTTTCTTAAGGTTCACAAGGAGTGAGCAATTGCGAAGCAATCTTTTCAATCTATTTGTTAATGGACGTTGTCACCCCTCACATTTTGTGTAGGCCGAATCTCTCACTTTCTCTTCTATATTCATATCAATCGGTTTGGATCCTTGTGTTTGATTTTCTCTTCTTTCTTGACGGTGTTGTGTCGGATTCTTAGGTATTGTTTGATACTCAATCTCTCAAGAATCGGAGGCTTGGTTGGTGATACTAAAGCAAGCCAGATCAGTCTATCAGTTTCAGTCAAGGTAAGTGGTTAATGGGATTTTGGTTTAGGCTGAATGAAAAGGTTTTCATGTGGTTAAGAGTATTAAGCCGAATGGATTAGTAATGGTATGGTTGGATTATTGTAGGTTGATCATCGGCAGGATCGCTCGGCTTAGTTCGTAAGCAGGTGTGTAACTGTACCCTCAGTAGTGTAGGTCGGCAAAAGCTGAATAGCCAGAATGCCGGTAAATGGAGGCCCCATTGGCGTGCGAATGCTAATGGGCCAAAATGAACCCGTTAAGATGGATTTTTAGTCTGTGGAGAGCATTTGAAGTGATTCTGCACATGTAAGCTATGTCGGGCTGAGATGGGTGGAATGGCCCAATAGGGGCTTTAGGGCCCAAAATCACTTCTGACCTAATTAGTGAATCTGGGTTGCTAGGCTCGAGGTAGGATTTGTTAAGAGGTTATACTTAGTGTAGGGGCAATAAATCTTATAAAGAGGACTGAGATACCTTTGAGGGGTAAAATTACCATTTTACCCCCAGTCTTGGAAATGGTAAAATTAATGACTTGCATGATTCATTCTATATCTGCTCTTCTAAAAGTATGTTATATATTCTGTTCTATGAATCTACATAGGGTTGGGATTATGGTTATGAAGGAAGTTCTGTTATAGTGGCTCTGCCACATATTTCTATTAATAGTGGCCCTGCTACTTATTCTGTTTCTGATGGCTCTGCCATAATATTCTGTTAGTAACAGCGTTGCTGCACATAGGTGTGTGGGCTGGGTGGGTTGAGTTACTCCCCACATGGTGTGTTGGTTGGTACGTGTGGTGTGATGGCTAGCTTTGGTGGGGTTTGCATAATATATGTTCTATATCTGTTATAGGCTTAGACCCGATCTGTTTCTGTTTTGGGCTATGGCCCATTCTGTTCTATTGTGAAGTTGCACACTAAGTTTCCAAAACTCACTCTTTTAGTTTTTAACATGTGCAGGTAACCCCCAGATTTAGTGGATTTGGTACCGTGGAGGACTCAAGGTGGCCACGTGTCTGTCTGGTTGCTTTCTGCATCAGTTGGACCTTTATTATTTTTAATCCTTTACTCGTTTTCTATTCTAGGTTTACGTTATGTAATAAGGCCATTTTGGGATTTGAACTTTTATTTGGTTACTTATTATTTTGAACGGAAAATGTATAAAATTGATTAACTAATCAAAACTAGACTCCTAATACTTTATAATGAAAGTTTTAGAAAAAGAAACCACGTCTTTATGTTTTAAATGCTTCCAACAAATTTAAGCATAACTAGCTTAATAGGATATCTTTTCAAAACTAAAGCAAAGGTTTTCACCTAGAACCCAAATGGGGTTTTCTAAATACACAAACTTGTTCTAAAAGACCTAAACTTTGCTTAGTTAGACGGTTTTGTTTCTAAATTCTTTACCATGTGACCCTCCATATTTAGGCGTAACGTTCAGGCCGGGTTTGGGGTGTTATATTTAGTGGTATCAGAGCCAGGTTACAACAACTCGGCTGTGGATGTGTTTGAAAAATGTTCTATAAAATATGAATTTTTTTAAAAAACTTGTGAATTATGACAATCTTCTTTGAAATGATTTCTGAAATATTAAAGGATTTCTTTCTTGGTTTTAAATAATGATCTCTGAAATGTGGCACATCGAGTCTCTGGCCCAAATCTATAAGTTTTTTGATTCACTCTGATTTATTCTGTTATATGTGAAATAATTGAGACACTACTTTAGTTAGTACTGAGACTCTGTAGTTAGGGCACACTGAAACTATAGGAAAATTGAAACTATAGGAACTTACAAACTGTAGTTAGATCTGGATTTGCAAGAACAAGCCCTAGAAATCTCTGCCTTTAGCATAAAACATATGTAATAAATATTGAACTTTGACTAAGGTATAAAATTTCTTAAATCAGATAAAGCGATATGAGTACGAGAGCTGCTCGTGAAAGAGGCTGTGGTAGAGGCCAGGGAAGTGCACAAGCAAGATCTGTAGAATCAGGGCACATGCCTGCTGCGGAGGCACCAGTGCAGCCAGTGACTGAGACCGAGTCCTATGATCGGGCAGTCAGGGATGATGCCTTATCCGAGGCAGTGCCCTGCGTCTTAGAGAGAGTTGTCAGAGCAAGTACTGGAATTGTGAACAGCGAGTCGATTTCTAAACAGCTCCGAGCTAATGGAGCGAAAATTTTCAGGGGTATTTCTGGTGTAGCCCCGAATGTGGCTAAATATTGGCTGGAGGCCACCGAGCGAATTATGGATGACCTGGACTGTTCCGTACAGCAGAAATTGAAGGGAGCATTATCGTTACAGCAGAACGAGGCCTACCAATATTGGCTTACTGTGAAAGAGGGTACAGTAACTGATCGGATAAGGTGGGACTTCTTTAAGACAACTTTTTAGGGAAAATATGTTGGGGCGAGTTATGTGGACACCTGAAGGAAGGAATTTTTGAACCTAACTCAGGGGAATAAGTCTGTAGCAGAGTATGAGGCAGAGTTCCTGAGGTTAAGCTGATATGCGTGTGGGATTATGGCTACGAAATACGAGCGCAACGTGCATTTTGAAGATGGGCTAAGGAATGAGCTAAGGGTACTGATCGCCCCGTAAAGGGAACGCGACTTTGCTACTTTGGTTGAGAAAGTTAAAATAACCGAGGATGTCAAGCGCTCAGAACGGCAGAATTGGGAAAAGGAGAGAAATAGATTTAGGAGAGATACAGGTTCGTCTGGGAGGCCTGTTAAGAGGACCAGGGTCCCAAAACTAGTTAGAGCAGCTACAGCTAATGTGGTAAGGGCTCGGGTTTATGCTGATTGTAGGGGGTCACATCCGGGCTAGTGTAGGAGGAGCAAGGGTGCATGTTTCTGATGTGAGGCTATGGATCATCAAGTAAAAGATTGCCCTCAGAGGCCGGTTCAGGTGCAACCTGCAGAAAAGAGAGCCGCTCAACCTGTGGGAGGTGGACTGCCACCTAGGGGTCGTAGACAGGGCCGCGGCAGCAATGGTAACGGACGGGGTCATGGAGCACCGGGCAGAGGTGCTGGACATGCTGAGGCTCGACAGCCAGCGTTGGTCTACGCTGCTCGTCAGCGTGAGGAAGGTGACGCACCAGATGTCATTACTGGTATGTTTCTGATTCATAGCATGCCTTATGTTACTTTAATTGATATTGGTTCCACGCACTCTTATGTGGCTTGTGATGTGTCTGGGAAGTTGGGTATGCAATCTGAGAACACTGTGAGTGAGATATCTATAGTTAGTCCACTGGGTAACTCGGTTAGTATAGATAAACTTTTTAGGGATGTGCCGCTAGAGAATGAGGGTAAAACATTTCCTGCAAATCTGATGGAATTACCATTTGGAGAATTTGATCTCATCTTGGGGATGGACTGGCTTGTTAAGCATCAAGCGAATGTGGACTGTACTGTAAACGAATTGTACTATAGACTTCGGAGGGTGAGGAGGTAGCCTTAATAGGGGAACTAAGTGATTATCTGACAAATGTTATTTTGGCATTAAGGGCCGAAAAGTTGATTCGCAAGGGTTGCGAAGCGTTTCTGGCTTATGTAAGCAATTCTGAGTCTGAGGGTCCTTCAGTAGGAGAAGTAAAGACTGTTAAGGAATTCATGGATGTTTTTCCAAACGAGTTGCCTGGCTTGCCTCCGAATCGTGAAGTCGAATTTGGTATTGATCTACTATTGGGAATAGCTCCGGTGTCCATCGCTCCCTATAGGATGGCACTGAAGGAGTTGATTGAGTTAAAATCACAGATTCAAGAACTTCTAGATCGAGGTTTTATCCGACCGAGTGTGTCTCCATAGGGAGCACCAGTACTCTTCGTCAAGAAGAAAAACGAAATGATGCGCATGTGCATAGATTATCGTCAGTTGAACAAACTGACTATCAAGAATAAGTACCCTCTGGCAATGATTGATGATCTTTTTGATCAGCTTAGAGGAACCTCGGTGTTCTCCAAAATTGATCTCCGGTCTGGTTATCATTAATTAAGGGTTAAAGAAGTAGACATCTATAAGACAACATCCAGGACAAGGTACGGGCACTACGAGTTTTTGGTGATGCCGTTTGGGTTGACGAATACGCCGGCGGGTTTCATAGATCTCATGAATCGGGTTTTTCAACCCTACTTGGATTAGTTTGTGGTTGTCTTCATAGATGGCATTCTGATATATTTGAAGTTTAAGGAGGACCACGATGAACATTTTCGTATGATTCTGCAAATTCTAAGAGAGAAGCAACTCTACGCCAAGTTCAGTAAGTGTGAATTTTGGCTTCGTGAAGTAACATTCTTGGGTCATGTTGTTTCTGCCGAGGGAATTAGGATGGACCCTTGAAAAGTGGAAGCGGTGTTGGAGTGGAAACCACCAAGGACTGTGTCTGAAATTTGGAGTTTTCTGGGTTTGGCAGGGTACTACAGAAGGTTTGTGGAAGGGTTTTTTGTCATTGCTGCACCATTGATTGGGTTGTTTTGAAAAGGGACACCATTTGTCTAGTCTGACAAGTAGCAAGAGAGTTTTGAGGAACTAAAAAGGGTGTTAATGGAGGCCCTTGTTTTAATTTAGCCAGCAGTGATGCATCACACGTTGGGTTAGGTTGTGTGTTTATATAGTAGGGAAAGGTGGTTGCGTATGCTTCACGCCAGCTTAGCCCACATGAGGTGAACTACCCCACACACGACTTAGAGTTGGCAACGGTCATGTTTGCGTTAAAGATCTGGAGGCATTATCTCTAGGGAAAGGTGTACTATTTACACAGACCATAAGAGCCTCAAATACCTCCTTACTTAGAAAGAGTTAAATCAGAGGCAACGATGATAGATTGAGTTACTTAAAGATTATGATTGCTCTATCAAGTATCACCCTGAGAAGGCTAATGTGGTAGCAGACGCCTTGAGCCGTAGGATTGTATCTAATCTGAGAGCGTTGTTCGCTCGTCTTAGCCTTTATGATGACAGGAGTCTATTGGCGGAACTTCAAGTAAGGCCGGCTTGGACCGAGCAAGTCAAGGAAAAACAATTGTTGGATGGATCACTAGTTCCTCATTTTCAGCAAGTAAAAAGTGGTGAGACTTTTGATTTTGGGTTAAATAGTGAAGGGGTTTTGTGCTTCCGAGGGAGAATTTTTATTCCGAAGGACTCTGATCTGGGGCAGTTGATTTTGAAAGAGGCTCATGGCAGCCCTTATGCCATGCATCCTGGAGGAAACAAACTTTATCGAGACTTACTAGAATTTTATTGGTGGCCTTTCTTGATGGCATTGTGTCGAATTCTTAGGTATTGTTTGATACTCAATCTCTCAAGAATCGGAGGCTTGGTTGGTGATACTAAAGCAAGCTAGATCAGTCTATCGGTTTCAGTCAAGGTAAGTGGTTAATGGGATTTTGGTTTACGCCAAATGAAAAGGTTTCCGTGTGGTTATGAGTAGTAAGCCGAATGGATTAGTAATGCTATGGTTGGATTATTATAGGTTGATCATCGGCAGGATCGCTCGGCTTAGTTCGTAAGCAAGTATGTAACTACACCCTCCGTAGTGTAGGTCAGCAAAAGCCGAAAAGCCGGAATACCAGCAAATGGAGGCCCCATTGGTGTACGAATGCTAATGGGCCAAACTGAACCCCTTAAGATGAATTTTTAGTCTGTGGAGAGCATTTGGAGTGATTCTGTACACGTAAGCTATGTCGAGCTGAGATGGGCCGAATGGGCCCAGTAGGGGCTTTACGGCCCAAAATCACTTGGCCTAATTAGTGAATCTGGGTTGCTTGGCTCAAGGCAGGATTTGTTAAGAGGTTATACTTAGTGTAGGGGCAGTAAATCTGATAAAGAGGACTGGGATACCTTTGATGGGTAAAATTACCATTTTATCCCCAATCTTGGAAACGGTAAAATTAATGACTTGCATGGTTAATTCTGTATCTGCTTTTCTGAAAGCATGTTATATATTCTATTTTATGAATCTGCATGGGGTTGGGATTATGGTTATGGAGGAAGTTCTGTTATAGTGGCTCTGCCATATATTTCTGTTAACAGTGGCCCTGCTACTTATTCTGTTTCTGGTGGCTCTGCCACAATATTCTGTTATTAGCAGCATTGTTGTACATTAGTGTATGGGTTGGGTGGGTTGAGTTATTTCCCACATGCTGTGTTGGTTGGTATGGGTGGTGTGATGGCTGGCTTGGGTAGGATCTGCATACTATATGTTCTGTATCTGTTATGGGCTTAGACCCGATCTGTTTCTGTTTTGGGCTATGGCCCATTCTGTTCTATTGTAGAGTTGCATGCTGAGTTTCCAAAGCTCACTCTTTTAGTCCTTAACATGTGCAAGTAACCCCCATATTTAGTGGATTTGGTGCCGTGGAGGACTCGAGGTGACCACGTGTCTGTCCGTTTGCTTTCTGCATCAGTTGGACCTTTATTATTTTTAATCGTTTACTCGTTTTCTATTTTGGGTTTACGTTGTGTAATAAGGCCATTTTGGGATTTTAACTTTTATTTGGTTACTTATTATTTTGAACGAAAAATGCATGAAATTGATTAACTAATCAAACTAGACTCCTAATACTTTATAACAAAAGTTTTAGAAAAAGAAACCACGCCTTTATGTTTTAAATGCTTCCAACAAATTTAAGCATAGCCTAGCTTAATACGGCATCTTTTCAAAACTAAAGCAAAAGTTTTCACCTAGAACCCAAATAGGGTTTTCTAAATACACGAACTTGTTCTAAAAAACCTAAAGTTTGTTTAGTTAGATGGTTCTGTTTCTAAATTCTTTACCATGTGACCCTCCAGATCCGAGCGTAACGTCTAGGCCAGGTTTGGGGTGTTACATAAGCACCTACGGTTGAGGATAGAACTAACCAACAAAAAGGGTTAAAGGTGTGTTAAACTCCCAAACTGAGCCTTTACTAAATGGAATAAACCGAAGAACCATAATCGAATCTAGAACGAGAAATACTTACTCGGTATGCTTGACTACTTTATTGAAACCTAAAAGCAGTCGCTCACTAACTTGAACTTAGCACACTTGAAGACCCCACAGAGATTCAATGATGAAGGAGAGATCTAGAGATTCGGCTAAAGTAGGCGACACAAGAGGGCGAACTCTTGAACAAAGGGTATTCGGTTTAAGGATTTGTTTAACAAGATAGAGTGATATTCGGCTACACAAGAAATAGATAGGGAGTGATTAGGTTCAGCCTAAGTAAGGTGTAACAACAAAAGAAACAATAGAGAATGCAAGAGAAGAGATAGATATAGCAATATGCACACGACAAGGGGTTAAGAGCTTTTGATTTTTGAAAAAATCAGCGAAAAGGGATTTAAGGGAATCGATTTCCAAATAAGAAGAAAAGAGGAAAGGTAAAAGAAGAGGAAAGTAGGTTTCAGCTACCAAGGAGAAGAAAGTAAAAGAAAAGGAGATTGCAATAACAATTCGACACAAAAAATATGCACTAAAACCCCGAATGGTCATAACTACTTCCTAAAAGAAGAATCCTGAAAGACCTAAGGGAGAAATTTACACCTACTACCCCCAAATGCCGAAAATAAAATTCCCAAAAGTCCCTAGCCGAATTTTGCACTCCCAAAATCCCCCACTTGGCCAGTTCTTGCCATCTAATCCAATCCCTAAATTTTCTCCCCGATTTACTCACATTCACCTTTGAATTCAATTCAAATTTCCATGACCAAGTCTCCCCTTACCCAGTCTCAACCACCTTCTAGGGTTTGAATTACTTTGAACACTTGCTGCCCACTTTTAGCAAAATAAACACCTTCGCCTGCAAGGGGATTTGAACCATAGATACCCTTGGCTGAGACACCACCATATGCCTACATGCAGCTCTTGCCACTTTGCCACAAGCCTTTTTTGGTACACAACACTCCAACAACTACACATAAGCCCTACAAACCAACACCCATACTCCCCTAAACCTAAAATCAAAATTTTGCTAAAGGCTTGGCTTAAACCCAGGCCTTCTTGGGGCCCTCCAACACACTCAAAACCTCAATTTAGCACAGCTAGACATGCAATTATGAATTAAGCAAAACTTATTAAAACCCTAAAATTTGGGGCGTTTATAGTGATTCTGATTTGATTTTAAATTTCGAGTTGATGCTAATGGTTGTTTGAAATTCCAAGACTAGATTTGTGTTCTGAGAAATCCAAAGTTGATTCAGATGATTTTGAGTGAAGCTCACACTAGTAGATTATCCATACATCTGGGAAGTACGAAAATGTATAATGATCTAAAACGGATATATTGGTGGCATGGTATGAAACGAGACATCTTGGAATTTGTTTCAAAATGCTTAATTTGTCAGCAAGTTAAAGCTGAGCATCAGGTTCCGTCTGGATTACATCAGCAGATTATGATTCTCGAGTGGAAATGGGACAGAGTTAGGATGGATTTTGTATCGGGTTTGCCTTTGAGACCGAGCAAGAAAGATGTAATCTGGGTTGTTGTGGATAGATTGACTAAATCGGCTCATTTCATTCCGGTTCGCACCGATTATTCACTTGATCAACTTGCTAAGTTATACATTTCTCAGATTGTGAGATTGCACGGAGTGCCTATTTCTATTGTTTTGGATAGGGATCTGAGGTAGGAAATTACATTTTAGCACTACTTTTCATCCGCAAACATATCGCCAGTCCGAACAGATTATTCAGGTACTCCAGGATATGTTGAGATGTTGCATTCTCGTGTTTGAAGGTACATGGGAGCATTACTTACCATTGGTTGAATATGCATATAATAACAGTTTTCAGTAGAGCTTGAAAATGGCATCGTACGAGGTTCTTTACAGTCGTAAATGTAGAACACCATTGTACTGGACTGAGCTCAGTGAGAATAAGTTACACGGAGTCGATTTGATAAAAGAGATTGAATAGAAAGTAAAAGTATGTAACAGCTCGGTTTAGACCCTAATCGAAACGAGTGGTTTCGGGACCACTTAACCGAGTTAAAATATTATTTTTATTATTTTAATAATGTTTACAGCATGATAGTATTTTGGTGTGAAAGTGTCGAATAGAAATTTTACCATTTAGTTAGCTAATTCGGTAAAAAGGACTAAATTGCATAAAGCGATAAATATGAGTTCTATTGCATAAGTGGCTTAAATGATCATGGCTTTATATTTGGAAGGCCTTAAATTGAAATTAGACCATTAGTGATGATAATGGACATTTATGGACACTTTTATAATGATATTTGGTTGTTTCATAATGGATAATAAGGTAATTCAGTTATTAAGTTAAAATAAAATAAAACAAACAAAGTTTTATGTTTTATCATCTTTCTTATGCCGATTTTAACAAAGATAGAACCTCCATTTTCAAATCTCATATTTATCCAAGCTTCATTACTCATTTAAGGTACGACTTTTGATCTATTTTTAATGAATTCTATGTTTTTGAGCTCGTTATAGCTCGTTATAGTTGACCCATACCCTGATTTCTGAAATGGTTGATGTTTTTGAAATGTTCCATGGTTGAATACTTATGTATTTTGATGTTTCTTAATAAATTATTGATGGTTGTTTAGAGATATACAAGTTTTATAAAGTGATTTTTGATAAAAATGTGAATTAGGGATTAAATGGAAAAAGATAAAATTTTTAAGGTTAGAAATGTGATTAAATGAAAGATATGGGCTTATAAGGACTATAGAAGTAATCAACTATGGTGAATTTTAGTTAAAGGTGTGTAATTTGTTTATTTGAGAATTTAGGACTAAATTGTCAAAGTATGAAAATACAAGAGCTATTTTGTAGAATGGCGAAAATACATGTCTTTGGACTAAATTGAATATGTTATTGAATAATTGAGTTAAATTTGATTAATATAGATCAAGATAAACAAATACCGGAACTTGATCGGGGGAAACAGAAGGTAGACGAATAGGTTTTAGATATACGAGCTAAATCGAGGTAAGTTTGTATAATTAGAATCAAACTTGTATAATATTTATAATTGTTATTTTAATGTTATTTGAAAGAATGATGAGCTATAGAATCAAGTTTGCCTATTAAATACATGTTGAATTTCATATTGTATAAATGTATATATGTGAAATAATGTATTGAAATGCCTATTGGTTACATGTTCAATTTGATTATAGATTCCCTTTTGAACTGCAGAAAGTCGTAGGATACAAGTGACATGTCACTAGGGCTACAGGTTGGTTGAGCTCCTGCATTCGTTGCGGACTCACCACAGCTCATGAGCTTACATGTTCAGTCTTCAGACTTACCGTTTAGCCTTCGGGCTCACATGTTCAGCCTTTGGGCTTACATGTTCAGCCTTCGGGCTTATCGTTACCAGTTCAGGAGGAGCATACGGTATATGGCTCAAAAGCGCGTACATGATGAATTGACAGATTTACAAGTTACATATATACGCTGTGTGTGTATCACCCGCGTATCCCTCGATATTTCCAAAGGTTCAACAGGCAATAAATCGATAGGAAATAGTTGTAATACATGTTATAAGAGATCAGAAGAATGCATAAATTACATGTTATATGTACATGATTCATATGAGGTTAGATGTTAAATAAGGTACAAGTACATGGATTATATGTTACAAGTATATGTTGACATGAATGACATAGAATACATGAAGTATATGGTACAAGTACATTATTACAAGGTATATGATATATGATACCAAAGTACAAGATGCATTAGAGTTGTTTAATACAGGAACTACATGAATTTTATGCTTATAGGATATACGATATGTTTAAATAAATGTTACATAGTCATATGACTAAATGCTATATGAGATTGTGATAAATGAATGAATTGATAAATGAAATATGATTACATGAATGTTACATGTTTATTTCATCTTTGGATTGGATGAATACATGGTTGTTATATGACTAACATGGTTGTGATGGTTGAATAGGCATTGAGGACATATGAATTGATTTGATAATGTTATTTGCACTTTTAAATGTTGATTCAGTAAGTTAAATTCTATATTATACGGGCTTACTAAGCTTTTAAAGCTTACTCTATTTATTTTCTTGTGTTTTATAGATTCAGAAACTAGCTAGATTTTAGACAAAGTCGGAGATTGCAATCACACTATCCACTCAAGCTTTCGGTACTTTTGAATCTTTGTAAATGTTATAAATATGGCATGTATAAGCTAGTTTTTAAGTTAATGTTTATGGCTATTTTTGTGTTAATGAATGTGGTATGATTTTGGCATATGCCCAAGCTATGTGATATGGCTTGGTTTCAAAATGGTTAAATTGATAATGAAGTTTCTTATGATATGTCTACTTGTGGTTAATATGTGATTGAGGTTTTGGTAGAGTTGCATGTTTGATAGTTGGTAAGTTGGTCAATGCTTGTGGTAAATGACCATATTTTGGATGAATAATACATGATATATGTGATGCTATATATGATTAGTTGATAAATTTTATATGACATTGAATTGGTAAGTTTAAATAGGTATGGAAATGATTCATTTGGTACATGATTGATGATGCAAATTAGTATGAAAATTTGGTTGATTATAAGTTGGTATAAATATGTTTGTTTTGGCTGAATTGGTTGCTCAATTGGTATATGAATTGTTGCAAAATATTGCTTGTAGGTGCATAAGCATTTGGGGTGTGAAAATGGCTTATACCAAGCCTATTTCGTGCCATACAGTCAGAGCACACGGGCGTGTGACTCAATCATGTGACCCCAGTATTGTAGTTGAATTAGTCATGATGCCACACGGGCTAGACACACGGCCGTGTCTAGTACCCATGGGTGCAAGTCAGTAGCTTCATAATTCTCACACGGCGTAGACACACGGGCGTGTCTTGTGGCCGTGTGCACAAGTCAGTACGTATGCCCTATTTTACCACAGTCTGGACACACGGGTGCATCTGGTGACCGTGTGAGGCACACGGCCTAGGCACACGGCCCTGTGACCTTATTTCAAAAATGTTCTTAAGTATTTTTCTATCTTTTATATGTTTTCAAATTAGTCCCTATATTATTATTATAGCTTTATATGTTTAATTAAAGCATGAATTGATTGTGAAATGCTTGAAAATGTTTTGGGTTATGTTGATAATATACTGTTCCGGTCAGTGTTATAAGTCCAGTAATGCCCCTTACCTATTCCAGCAATGGTTACGGGATAGGGGTGTTACAAAGTGATTCAAAAATGTCTGAAAGCAGCATCAGATCGTTAGAAATCATACGCAGAGTTAAAACGAAAAGACATTGAATTCAAAATCGATGACAAAGTATTTCTGAAAGTGTCTCTGCGGAAGAAAGTACTGCAGTTTGGCCGAAAAGGCAAATTGAGTCCGAGGTTTATCGGATCGTACGAGATCATAGAGCGTATTGGGCCGGTTGCTTATAGATTATTGTTGCCACCTGAGCTAGAAAAGATTCATAATGTATTTCATGTTTCGATGCTTCGGAGATGCCGATCAGATCTCTAGCATGTGGTTGCCCCTACTAAAGTTGAAATTTAACCTGATCTATCGTATAGTGAAGAATCGATCCAAATTTTAGCTCGTGAAATCAAAGAACTGAGAAATAAGAAAATTTCTTTAGTAAAAGTGTTGTGGCACAAACATGGGGTTAAAGAGGCTACGTGGGAGCCCGAAGATGTTATGAGACAATAATACCCGAATCTATTAAGCGGTAAGAATTTTTGGGGACAAAAATCCCTAAGGGGGAGAGTTGTAAAAGCCCAATTTAGACCCTAGCCAGAATAGTGGTTTCAGGACCACATATCTGAGTCGAAAAAATATTTTTAATATTATTTTTCGTGCCTATAATATGTAAATTAGCATGTGTGAAAGTCTCGTATGAAAATTTGGTTGTTTGTGTGATTAATTTGCAGAAAGGATTAAGTTGCATAAAAGTTAAAAGTAGCATTATATATGTTCATTGTGCCGAATTCAAAGTGATTATTAAATGTGGAGTACTTATTTAGTTATTATACTAATAAATGTTTGAGTGGTCATAAATGACCTCAATGTATGTGATTTATCTATTTATTAATTAGGGACATTTTGGTAAGAGGATTATTAACATGTTTAATAATAAAACAATATGAAAACATGGTCATTATCATGTTTTCTTCACCGAAAATACAAACAAAAGAAATAGGAAAACACAAGTTAGGGTTCGGTTATTGTGTTGCATAATTAAGGTATGTTTTAACTTCGGTTTTTGATGATATTTATGTTTTTGAGATTGTTGCTTAGTCTATTATCAAGCCCATGTTTCAATTTAAGAGTTTGATGATGTTTTCGTGAAATGATATTGATGATTTTATGAGTTTGATGTTGACAATTGGGGATGAATGAAAGATATGTATTTGATAGATATGTTTAGTCTTTGAATTTTTGATGAATTTAGCTATTTTGGGCTAAACTGTGAAAATGATATTTTGAGGGACTAAAATGTAAAATTTATGAAATATGTGAGCTTGATTTGTAATAGCCCAGTTTAGACCCTAGTCGGAATAGTGGTTTTAGGACCACATATCCAAGTAAAAAAATATTTAAATATTATTTTCTATTCTTACAGTATGTGAATTTATATCCGTGAAATTTTCATGAATTAATTTGTCAATTTGAGTGTTTAATTTGCAAAAATGACCTAATTGCATAAAAAGTAAAAGTTGTGTTCTAATTGATTATGTACTAAATTAGCATGGCTTATTAAGTGTGTGGTCCTTATGTTGTTATTAAACCATTTGAATATTGGATTCACATAAAAGCCTAAGGTTAGTGGACTTTAAATGACATTATTAGAAATGGAAATTGATAAATAAAAGATAAATTAATTAAAAATAAAGAGAAATTGTTGTCATTTTGAGTTCATCCACCGAAAAAGAAAGAGAAAAACAAAGGTTTAAGCTCCATTAGGGTTTGGCTAGGAATTTGGGTGATTAAGGTATGGTTTTTAATTCGTTTTTGATAATTTTTATGTTTTTGTGATCGTTGCTTTGTGTTCTATCAAGCTCATGCCCAAATTTCAAAAATTATTGATGATTTTGTGATCTGCCATTATTGATTTTGTGAGCTTTGAAGTGTTAATTGATGAAATATGAAAAATATGTTGGGTTAACATGTTTTGTCTTTGAATTTTTGATGAATTTGAGTAATTAGGGCTACATTGTGAAAATAAGAAATTGAGGGAATAAAATGTGAAATAAATGAAATGGGTGGACTTATATCAGCTAGGTGAATATTCGGCTAAGTCATTGTATATCGAAATTATGTATATTTTGTGATTTTGTGAAATAGGGACTAAAGTGTGAAAAATGTGAAATGTCAGGGGCAAAAGGGTAATTAACATATTTATGTATTATTGGATGAATTTGATTGAATGTGAGTTTAAATGAGTTAATTTTTAATACATATAGATTAAGAAAAAAAGGAATCCGAGTCTAGATCGGGGAAAATCGAAAGTCGACGAGTAATCGACTCATTTCACCGTTTCACACTAGAGGTAAGTTCATAGGTAGTAATTTCATTATAAATGAATGTTAAATGATTTAATATTGAATTAATTGTGATGAATGAAATCTCAGGGGATAGTGAATGTGAGATTATAAATAAATGTGAACATTTATGGAAATGAAATGTAAGAAAGCTCGGTTGAATCGTATGATTAGTTTCAGAATGTTAATGATATGTCATTAGGTTGTGAATTGGCTTCAGGCCATGATATAGGCACTACAGGTGCGAGAAATACCTTGGTTTGGCTATAGGCCATGATAAAGGTATTGTATGGGAGCTACCTTGAGTTGACGACAGGCCATGGTATAGGTGCTCTGGGATAAACTACCTTGAGTTGGCTATGGGCCATGGTATAGGTTCTTATTGATCGAAATGTTTATGTATCCGATTTCTACTTTGAAGGGTTCAACGAGCGAACAAAGGTTGTAAATGAATAAAAGAAGTTAGCACGAATTGAACAGGTACGTACAAAATCTATACGAGAATTATTGAGATGAAATAATGAAATTCATTGAGAAAAGCTTTTTAAGTTGAATAAACCATGTTATAAGACATGGATAAAGGTTTGAGGTATTATGTATTTGGCTTAGAGTTGTGAAAATGGTTTGTTTATAATTGGTGTTGCTTATGAATTACTTACTTGTGAACTTACTAAGCTATAAAGCTTACTTGGTGTGTTCATTTCTATTTATAGATCATCGAAGCTACTGGAGGCTCGAGAATCATCAAAGATCATCATCGCACTATCGAACTTTGTTTTGGGTACCCTTTTGAAAATGTGAATATTGAACTATGGCATGAATAGGCTAGAAGTAGTTGAACATATTTTGTATTTTATAATAATCTTGCCATGTGATATGTCTTGATTATGGATGAAACTATGTTTGAATTTAGTATGTGTTTTGTGTTATAAGTTTGGTATGTTTTATTATGCAACTATGGCCTAATGAGAAATGGTCATTTTGATGGATTAATGTTGTGAATTATAGTAAGTTTAGATATGAAATGGAATGGTTTATATTGAGATATGAAGTATGTGTTTTGACTTGATTTTTTGTTTTCATTTTGGTATGAATTGGTAAGGAATTCAGTATAAATCGAGATGACAAATATATGTTATCAATGATGAATGTTTTGAGTATGTTTTGGCTAAAAACTTTGGTATAAATTGCTTTGGTTTTATGCTTGTAGGGATGACCAAAAATTGGGTGGCATATTGTCCTTGTAAATGGCCTATTTTGTGCCTACACGAGCAGGGACATGGGCGTGCGTCTCTATCGTGTTGATCGAGGGCCATTCAAAATGTGCCTAGGCAGGCCACACGGGCTAGACGGACGGACGTGTGACTGGCTGTGTGACCCAAGTTAGTATACCCCCCAGTTTTCATACGGCCTGGCACATGGGCGTCTTCTTGGCCGTGTGTCCCAAGTCAGTAGGTATGTCCTGTTTTGCCACAGCTAGGCACACAGGCGTGTTTAAGGCCGTGTGAGGCATACAGCTTATCCACACGGGCGTGTGACCTCTGTACTTTTGAAAAATGTTAAGTTTAAAAAAATTTGTATGTGCTCGATTTAGTCCCGACCTTTTTCTAATGCATGTTTAAGGTCTCGTAGACCTTCATAAGGGACTCATTGATGATGTATGTTTATGTTATGATGATAATGATTGTGAAATATTCATGAATGTTCTGAACTGTCCGGCAATGCTCCTAACCCTAGTCCGGTGACCGATAAGGGATAGGGGTGTTACATTTTGTTGGTATCAGAGCTACGATTTAATCGGTTCTAGGACTAAAGTAGTGCGTATGAGTCTAGCTATACATGCCATAATTATAAAATACGATAGTGTGATGATTCTTGACAATTAAAATGTGTTTTTGAATAGTAAATGGATCTCAAATGAGCCGTAGCTGATGATGTGGAAAGTAACGCACCTGCTCCTACTCAAGGAGCAGTGCCACTCGAATCTAGAGTGGCTACGAGTAGCCACGAGCGAAAGGCACATCAAGCCTTCTTCTAGATGATGAATGAATGGTTTACGAAATTCGTTCGTACGAATTCGGCTACACAACAACCTCTACCCCCACATTTTCCTCAACAAATACATGTTGTTCCTCAAGTTATAGATCCGATGCAATTGAGTAAGCCGTCAGTAGATAAGATTCGAAAACATGGGGCTGAGGAGTTTTGAGCTACTATTGATTATGATGAGGAGAGAGCTAAGTTTTGGCTCGAAAACACAATCCGAGTATTTGAAGAATTGTCTTGTACTCCCTATGAATATATCAAGTGTGTGGTATCCTTGCTTACAGAGAATGCGTATCATTGGTCGAAAACGTTGATATCTGTGGTTCAGAGGGAACGAGTCACCTAGGAGTTCTTTCAAACTGAATTTCGGAAGAAATATATAAGTCAAGAATATCTCGATCAGAAACATAAAGAATTTATGGTGTTAAAATAGGGTCGATGTAACACCCCTTACCCAAGTCCGATGTTAGGACCAGGTATGAGGCATTACTGGACTTACAAGCACACGATCACTCAATCCCGACTCACAAGTTCCACAAAGATTTAAAACTTTTTCAATCTTATTCAATACACTATTATTATTGGCTGACACGGCCCAAGAGACTCATTGGGTACAATCCGGAACCAAACCAGAACTTTTCAATGACTAAAAAAATTTTCTACTTAAAACAGGGCGCACGCCCGTGTGGGACAGGGACACGCCCGTGTGGGCAAGCCGTGTGGTCACGCATGCCCATGTCCTCAGTCCGTGTCGAATTAATTTTCATTTTGAACCTACAGGAGTTTTCACACGGTTAAGCACACGCCCGTGTCCTAGGTCATGTCCTTCACACGGCTCGGCACACACCCATGTCATAGCCCGTATAAAAAATCCAAGGTATTTTGTTTGTGACATCAGCATGCAATTTTCGTCACACGGTCAAGCCATACGCCCGTGGGCTAGGCCATGTCTATCACACGGTTGATACACATGGCTGTGTCTCCACTCGTGGTTTTACTACAAAACATTTAATTTTCATAATTTTAGGTGCAGGGGACACACGGCCTATCAACACTTCCATAAGGCTGGTCGTGTGTTGGACATAGCCTAGACACACGCCTGTGTGCCTACTCGTGTTGACAATTATAGGCTATTTTCCAAACCAATTGCCACCTGGAAACGCAAACCATCACAAACCAATTTTTACCAATACATAATATGACACAAAAACACATCCAAACAACCACATTTCAGCACCAACACACTACATTTTACCAACCATACATAAGCATACTTATCCATACACATTATACACCTAGTATGCAACTTGTATTAAAAGAGATTACAACATTTTGATTAGAAAATATTGAATCATATGTGACCCATAGCAAATGGCCAAATACCACAACTTTAGTAACAACATTTGATCATTTATACATGCCATAATCTTAAGTGTTTAAACAAAATACCAAAATGCTTGTTGATAGTGTTGATGGAATCCCGTTAATCTCCAAACCTAGGTTTATCTTGACAAACCTATAAGGGAAAGGGTAAGAAAGAGGGGTAAGCTAAATAGCTTAGTAAGTCTATATGTAAATGAATGAGCAATTTAAACCAATAATACAAATTCAAAATAAGTAAGTTCACTTATTACCACATTGAAATTAAGCTTATAACTTACTCAATGGTCTTACCACATAAATCAATATATATACTTAAGCACTAAGTACACATATCATATTTCACATCACCTGCACATACACACACTTAACACACGGTCTGTAACACCTCTTACCCGAGTTCAATGCCAAAATAGGGTACAAGGCATCACTGGATTTTTTTACACTTACAAATACACAAACCGACTATAACATTTCTTTCAATTTAGAAATTAATCACATTCTTATTATATATACATTAATTTATTTACTAACATGCAAGCATACTCATTCATGTATTGTATCATTATGACTTATAACATTGCTACTATTAGTCACATCAATTGATCTTATACATCACTAAAATTTTCATTAATTTCGGCCAACATTCTAGGCCAACTCAATAATATATATACATATATTCAAGTCCTTATACACACCATAAAATCATACATATATCAGAATCTTTTAATACTAACCTTAGTCTGATAGTGTGATAGTGTGATAGTATCTCCGATGACTTCCAACTCGAGCTAGCATCTGAAACTCTATAAAAAAAAAGAAGGGAAGGGAGTAAGCATTATAGCTTAGTAAGTGAATATGTAAATAATAATAATAACACATTATTAATGGCATTTATAAATCCCAAAATATATCTCCACAATTATACAGTCTTAATCTCACATAAAATTATCATTTACTTCAAATCAGTACAAACTGTCCATAAGAGTATCAGTCACTAAATTATTTTTATCTGGAGCTATAGAGCACCAAATTAAGATCTGTAAATTTTCCCAGAAACTAGATTCATATGTCTTCTTCCCATAAAAACTTTAGAATTATTGGTATGGCTAATTAGTACAGTTTATTCATTGAAGTCTCCCTTATTTTACAGTTTAGTAGTTCTAACCATTCTTCACTAAAATTTAATTATATTTTGGTACTAAATTCAAATGAGGTTCTCATTTCTTTATTTAGAAAATAGACTCATTAAGGAGTCTAAACATTTAAATTATGGTCCAAATTTATTTTTTTACAATTTTTAATAATTTTTCCAAGTCAAAATAGGGGATCACGAAGTCATTCTGAACCAGTCTCATAAAATATAAATATCTCAAAATAAAGAATTCATTTGCTTTCTTTGTTTCTTTTATATGAAAATAGACTCATTAAGCTTTAATTCCATATCTCATTCAACTTCTAATTCAATTTCTACCATTTTTACTGATTTTTCAAAGTCGCTCATCTGCTGCTATTTTAAGCTGTTTATCCCAAATTTTACCTCTTTCACTAAAATTCCTTATTATCAACTTGCAAAATAACACTTTTTCATATTTATCTTATCAAAGTTCAATCACTTATCTAAATCATTTTTCAAAACCTATATATTCATATCCCGGTATGTATTTCCACATTTTTCGTAGAAATTTCCATTTATTAAACTCATTCCTCTCGTTAAACACTTCAGAATGTAACAATATCCGGTGGTTTTAGCACATAGCTCCACCTTCTATAATTGATACCCAACTTCGTGGTATATGCACATAGCACCACACTATTGGGCTAACATATGTATTTGTGGCATACGCACTTAGCGCCACTTTTCGAATCAACATGTATAACCGTGGCATATCCACATAGCATCACGTTACATGTATAACTGTGGCATATCGACATAGCACCACATTAATAAATCAACATGTGTAATCGTGGCATATCCACAAAGCACCACGTTACACGTATAATCGTGGCATATCCACATAGCACCACGTTTTTCCATTCCGAAGGTTCAATCGAGATTTCCTCATTTAATCCAAATTCATCAATCACAATTCACCATTTATAACCATTAGTTGTACAATACTAAAACTTATTTCGCATGTTACACAATAAAATATCATAACATAATAAAAACAATACATTATTTATATATAAACTTACCCTAGTGCAAAATATAGAAATTTTTGCAGTTTAGTCCACAATCTTCCTTTCCTCGATCAAAGTCGATTCCACATCTTTCTTGGTCTAAAATAACATATTTAGCTTATTTAGTACTTAAATTTATCAAAACAGTCCTTAACTCTAACTTTGGAAAATTATGATTTTGCCCCTAAACTTTTGCATATTTACACTTTTGCCCCAAACCTCGGAAATTATTTTTTTCCTAATTCTTATGTTTTAGAACATGCTGATCATTTATTTACTAAGGAAAACATCAAATTCTCACTCTAACATATACTTATGAACATTAGGTATTTTTACCGATTATGTCGTTTTACTCGTTTTCACTTAAAATCGAGTAGCACAAGTTGTTCAACATAATTTAAAAACCTCATAATCTATCATAAAATATCAAAATACACAATTATTCAACATGGGTCAATTTTTGAAATCAAACGCTAGCTCAAATAAATGGTAGAAATAGGGAAATCATGTTACCGGGATTTCAAAAACGTAAAAACCATTAAAAACGGGGCTAGAACGAACTTACAATTGAGCTTGGAAGCTTGAAAAACCCTAGCCATGGTTTTTCCATGCTATTTTTGGCCTTGAGGAAGAAGATGAGCAACAATTGGCTTTTAATTTGATTTTTAATTCATTTAATCACTAAATGACTAAAATGCCCCTAACTTAAAAATATTATTTTTCACCCATTTCATGTCCATTTTTGTCAAATAAATTAACCAATGGTCTAATTACCATTTAAGGACCTCCAATTTAAAATTTCATAACAATTAGACACCTCTATCATGTAGAACTCAACTTTTGCACTTTTTACAATTTAGTCCTTTTGACTAAATTGAGTGCCCTAACGTCGAAATTTTCGTACGAAATTTTTAAAAAATAATTTAATAAAAATTTAAACAATAAAAATATAAATAAAACATATTTCAATTAAACACCTTTACTTTCTAGAATGCACATTTTACTACTTTTGTAATTTAGTCCAATTCATCAAATTGGACACACAAACAATAAAATTTTGTAACGAAAATTTCACAAAATATTGCAAACAAAAAATAAATTTTAAAACTCAATCGGAATAAATATTTTGACCTCGAATTTATGGTTTCGCAACCACTATTCTGTTTAGGCCCTGTATCGGGCTATTACACGGTCAAATCTTTTACAACTATTCACATTTTATCAATTCGGATCAAATACCCGTTGAACCATGCGGAATATTAACGGATACACGAAAAAAGGCACAAGTGCCGCACATAATGTAGCCGAAGCTACTATATATCGCATATCACATAAAAGCTCAATAATGAGCTATTCATAGGTCTGCTCACACAAGCTGACGGTGTAGTCGTTACTACTCAGTGTTGCTCACACAAGCTGACAGGTATATGCAACAAATGCAGGATTACCTAGCCACCGGTAGTCGAACTAGACCAGCACCTGGAATCACATAAATGATCGATCACACACAACATTTTCCTAGTGACATGTCACTCGTATCCTAGTCAATTCTTAAGGCTTAATCAGGTTTTCCTCACTTATTGATTTATTTGTCAAAATACATACTCACATATAATTCACATACCATCAAAAGATTACAAATATTACAATAATTAAAGAAATTAATCAAAATATCAATATAACACATTATTTACACATAAACTTACCTCGAGTCAAAATGCAACCTTTATCGATTTAATTCGAGACCTTGCCTTTTGCCCGGTCAAGGTCGTTTTCTCGTCGTTCTTGATCTATAAAACCAAATTTAGATCATTCATTACACACATTACTCAATTGGGCACAAAATCATCCTATGGTAATTTTTACCATTTTACCCCTAACTTGTCAATTTTTACAATTTAGTCCCTAGTCTCGTAAAATGAAATGTACCTATTTTTCTTCATTCCCAAGCCTAACCGACCTATTTCTCTCTTATAACAGCCCACACTTTTCAGTATTCCACAACTTATGCACATGTTTTACAACTTTTACATTTTAGTCCCTTAATGTATTCTCATGCAAGATCACCTAGTAAAAGTTGCTTACTACATCTCAAACCTTTGTTTTCTACCATTAAACATCAAAGTGCATTCATGTCACATGTGGGTAAACTTTTAAACATGAACCCTACTTCAAATTAATTGAAGAAATGAGTAGTCCAAGCTTCAAGGACTTCAAAAAATGCAAAGAAAATTAAAAACGGGACTAAATTGCACTTACTTGAAGCTTGAAAAAGTTGAAAACCCTAGCTATGGAGACTTAGAGAATTTCGACACTTAGGGGAAGAAGATGGACACATTTTTGGCTTATTTTTCCCTTTTTGTTTCATTTAATAACCAAATGACTAAAATGCCCTTAATGGCCATCTTTACAATTTTTTCTTTCCATGGGCATTTTTGTCCATTATGCTATAAAATGGTCTATTTGCAAAATAAAGACCTCAAACTTCTGAATGCAATTCAATTACACACTAAATGCTTCTAGAACTCATATTTTGAAATTTTTGCAATTTAGTCCTATCTCTCTATTGGGCACTTAACAATAAAATTTATTTACCAAAGGTTTACTTATGCAATCAATCACCTACTAGATCTTAAAACTTTATTGGAACAATTTTTTCTATTTCAAATTTGTGGTCTCGAAACAACCATTCCATTTAGGCCCTAATTCGGGCTGTTACAACTTTTTCCCCAAGGGATTTTCGTCCCCGAAAATCTTACCAATAAAGATATGTGGGTATTTTTTTCTCATGGTCTCCTCCGATTCCCATGTAGCTTCTTCTACACCATGCTTTTGCCATAATACCTTGACCAAGGCCACACTTTTGTTTCTTAACTATTTCACTTCCCGTGTTAAAATTTTATTGGTTCCTCACTGTATGTCATATCCGGCTCAATTTCCACTTCAGTCGATAAGATCACATGTGGCAGATCTGAATAGTAACGACATAGCATCGATACATGAAACACATCGTGGATCTTTTCTAACTCTGTCGATAAGGCCAATCGATATGCCACTTGTCCGATTCTTTCTACAATTTCATACGGCCCGATAAATCACAGACTTAATTTACCTTTCGGACAAAATCTCAAAATCATTTTCCATGAAGACACTTTCAAAAACACTTTATCACCCACTTGAAACTCGATCTCTTTCCTCTTCAAATCTGCATAAGACTTCTGTCAATTCGAAGTAGCTTTCAAGCAATCACGGATAATCTTTACCTTTTCTTTGGTCTCTCTAATCAAATCAATCCCATGGATCTGCTTTTCACTAAGCTCTGTCCAATATAAGGGAGTCCTACATTTACGGCCATACAATGCCTCATACGTTGTCATTTTGATACTCGATTGAAAACTATTATTGTAAGCAAATTCCACCAAAGGTAGATGCTTTTACAAACTACCTTCGAACTTGAGAACACAACAATGGAGCATATCTTCAGGACTTGTATCACTCGCTCAAATTGACCGTCTGTCTATGGGTGAAAGGTGGTAGTAAAATTCAACTTGGTACCCAAAGCTTCTTGTAACTTTCTCCAAAACCTCGAAGTAAATCTTAGGTCTCTATCCGATATAATAGAAATTGGCACCCCGTGCAATCTTACAATCTCGGGAATATACAATTCGGCTAGCTTATCTAGTGTAAAATCTATATGTACCAGGCTAAAATTAGTCGATTTTGTTAACCGATCAAAAATGACCCAAACGACATCTTTCTTTTTCAGGGTCAATGGCAAACCCGGCACAAAATCCATAGTGATACGGTCCCATTTCCATTGGGGGTTCGTCATTGGCTGAAGCAGACCAGAAGGTACCTGATGCTTGGCTTTCACCTGTTGACAAACCAAGCACTTTGATACAAACTTGGAGACATCTCTTTTCATACCAGGCCACCAATATAGTTTCTTCAAATCATTGTACATCTTTGCACTACCAGGATGAACAGACAAATAACCATTATGAGCTTCATGTAGAATACTCTGAATCAACTCAACATTTTTTGGTACACATATCCTATCTCGAAACATCAAACAATCATTCGAACCAATGTGAAAATCTATCTCACCATTCTTTTGACATTGAGTCCGTTTTGCTTACAACTCACTATCGCCTTTTTGAGCTTCTTGAATTTGTTGGATAATTAATGGCCTAGCTCTCAAGTCGACCAAAATCGAGCCATCATTGGAAAAGGTCAAACTCGTATTCAATGCTCTTAAGACAAACAATGATTTTCGACTTAAGGCATCGACAACCACGTTCGCCTTTCCCGGTTGGTAGTCAATCCTAACTCATAGTATTTTATCAATTCAAGCCACCTTCGTTGCCGTAGATTCAATTATTTTTTTGACATCAAGTACTTCAAGCTTTTGTGATCAGTAAATCTCACCATACAGGTAATGACGCCAAATCTTCAAGGCGAAGACAATGGCAGCTAAGTCTAAATCGTGTGTCGGGTAGTTCTTCTCATGGGGCTTAATTGTCTTGAAGCATAAGGCACTACCTTGCCTTCTTGCATCATTACACAATCAAGGCCATTTAGTGATGTATCACTATAGATCACAAACTCTTTCCCCGACTCAGGTTGCACTAACACTGGTGCTTCAGTCAATACTATTTTTAGCCTTTCAAAACTTTAGTGACACTTTTCAGTCCATTCAAACTTAACATCTTCTTGTAGTAACTTAGTCATCGGAGAAGCAATCATAGAAAATCCCTTTACGAAGCATCGATAGTATCTTGCCAATCCCAGAAAACTTTTAACTTCTGATACATTTTTCGATGGCTTCCAATCAACTATGGCCGAGATCTTAGTCGGATCCACAAGAATGCCATCCCTCAAGACAATGTGGCCCAAAAATCCAACTTCACTAAGCCAAAATTCACTTTTACTAAATTTGGCATACAACCGTTCATCTCACAAAATTTGCAAAACTATCCTCAAATGTTCAGTATACTCATTTTCATCATGAGAATAAATTAGGATGTCATTAATGAAGACCACTACAAATTTATCCAAGCACGGTCTAAAAATTTGATTCATTAAATCCATAAACACAACTGAGGCTTTAGTCAGACCGAAAGGCATTACGAAAAACTCATAGTGTCTGTACCTCATTCTAAAAGCAGCCTTCGGCACATCGAACTCTTTCACACTTAGTTGGTAGTATACGAACCTCAAATCTATATTTGAAAATATAGTTGCCCCTTTCAGTTGATCAAATAGATCATCAATTCTCGATAAGGGGTACTTCTTCTTTACCGTCATTTTGTTGAGCTGTCTATAATTGATACAAAGTCTCATGGACCCATCCTTTTTCTTCACAAACAATACGGGAGCACCCCAAAGAGAAAAACTAGGTGTAACACCTTAAACCCGGCCCAGACGTGATGGCCAAATTTGGTGTGTCACATGGACAATTGATTACGCTTCGATCTTTTTAATAATTGTTATGTTGACTTTAGCAAAATTGTATTACCTTTTTTTTTAATTAAAAAACTTGTTTAGTTTTAAAAACCCTATCCACTACCAATGAAGTTTACTTTTAAAAGATCTTATTGTTGAATCATCATTATTAGTTTATCCATTTGTCACGTATTGTATGTTTTGAAAACGTTTGTTAAGTTTGAAATAAAAACCCACGCAGACTACTCTATTGTTTTAAACAAGTGATAAATAAAAATAAAAAAAATACCAAAATAAAAATATGAGCAGCCTTATTACAACTTGAAACCCGAAAATTAAAGAATGCTAAAATAAAGTGAATTTAGGAAAATATAAAATCGAAAAATATTTCACGTGACCACTCCGAATCCCTCGCAGCTCTAAGTCCTCTATGGTTGGGGGTCACCTGCATGGATGGAAAAGAAAGGGGGTGAGTTTGTGAAAACTCAGTGTATAATTTAACCCAACTAGTATCAGAGATCAGGTCAAGCATAAACTGGGCCGAAGCCCTATTTAGATACAGTTTAAACTGGGCCTTGGCCCTATTTAGAAAATAGTGTGGCCTTGGGCCCATTATAGTAACAGATCAGATTACTCTATTATATGCATGTATGCAAAGCCTAAGCCCAATCAAGCCTTACACACCACCCGTACTAGCCCTACACACCATGTGGGGAATAACTCAACCCACCCAACCCTACACACCACAGTCGCAGCAAAGCTGCTTAAATAGATATCGTGGACAAGCCACCAGAACAGTAATATGAGGCAGAGCCTCTAAGCAGAATACGTGGCATTGCCACTTTTAGCACTTTCTCCGTAATAATATCCCAACCCATGAAAATCAGGATATACATGTCATAGCATACAGAATATCAGATATGGTAGCATGCAAATCAATCAACTTTACTCTAGAGGTAAAATGGCCTTTTAGTGACTAGGGGTAAAACAGTAATTTTCACCCTTAGGGGTATTTCAATAATTTTACTAGTTTTTAGGGTTTTATGCTTACTATAGTCTACTATTAGATCTATCATCATCCGAGTGACTTAATTAGCACATTTTATTAATACAGAGTCATCGGGCCATAAAACCCCTAATGGGCCCGATGAAGCCCACAAGCTACTATGGCCCACTAAGTCCAAATTTTACACATATTTTAACAGATCTAATATCCAGTTCACCAGTATATACTTACCACATGATATCACCTATACGGGCCCGTAAGCCTATTGGGCCCAAATTAGGCCCTTCGAGGCCCAAACCACCTAAATGCATGAAAACGCGCACAACAGTCTTATCGATCGTGATTAGTAACTTTACCGTTTCAAACTGACCCACGAGTGCTCGCACGCTCACAAGCCCTCGAAATGCCGACATTTCGACATTTTGACTTTTTGGCTTTTGTTGATCTAGGCGACTAGAGAGTGTCGATTTGTAACAGCCCACTTTAGACCCTAGTCGGAATGGGTGGGTTCAGGACCACTTAACCGAGTCAAATTATTATTTTTATTGCTTTAATATGCTTTACAGCATGATAGAATCACAGTGTGAAATTTTGGTTTAGAAATTTTATCGTTTGACTGGTTAATTTGATAAAAAGGATTAAATCGCGTAAAGCGATAAATTAGAGTTCTATTTTATAAATGGCTTATCTGAGCATGGCTTTATAAAAGGAGGTACTTGCATGGCAATTATGCCATTTTTATTTGGAGTGGTTGGTGATGGACCATTATGTCCATATTTTATAAGGTTTTATAATAATTTTACAAAGGGTAAAATGGTCAAATGGCTTTATAATATGTTTTAATTAAATAAAACAAGAAAAATGGCTTTAATTTCTTTTCTCTCTTCACCGATTCTCATAAACAAAATAAATGTTTTTATGCTTCAAATATTCGTCTACTTCAAGCTTCAAATTGAGGTTCGTTTTTGTTCCGTTTTCGATAATTTTTACGTTTTTGAGATCGTTGCTTCGTATACCTCAATTTCTAATTTTGTGAATATCCTTGAAAAATGCCATTGATGAATCCTTGATATATTGATAGATTTTGATGAATTATGAAATATTATGTGGAAATATACAAGAATTTTAAAGTGATTTTTGAAGAAATTGGGTTTTGAGGATTTGATTGTAAAAAGGTAGAATTTTTGAGGTTAAATTTGTGATTAATTAAAAGATATATGCTTGTATAAGTCCCTTGAATATTCGGCTAGAGTGAATTGGGGGATTGATTGTGTAATTTGTCATTTTTGTGATGAGAGGACTAAATTACAAAGTATTGTAAATATAGGGGCTAAATTGTAAATATGTCAAATTATATATTTTTGGATTGAATTGAATATGTGAGTTAGTAAATAGCTGAATTTTGCATTAATATACATAAAGACGATCGAATCCCGGAACTTGATCGGGGAAAACGGAAAATAGACGAGTAGATACGGGATTACTAGGTAAGTTCGTATAACGAATTTAATGTATATATATATGTTCATACGTATTGTTATTTGAAAATATGAAATGCTAGATGATTAAATAGCCTAATGGAACGAGTATATATGAGATTGAAATAGAAATGTTAAATTGTTACAAGTGATAAATTGAATACCGAGCCTCGTTAGAACCGTAGAAGTCGATAGGATACGAGTGACATGTCACTAGGGCTACAGGGTGGTTCGAGCTCCTGCATTTGTTGCGGACTCACCACGTGCTCATGAGCTACAGGTTTATCCTTCGGGATTACATGTTCAGCCTACGGGCTTACCGATTATCCTTCGAGATTATATGTTCAGCCTCCGGGCTTACCGTACAGGCTCGAAAGAGCATATATGACGCATTGACGGATTACAGGTTATATGTATATACACTATGTGTGTATCACCCGATTATCTTTCGATGTTCTTATAGGTTCAACGGGCAACTACCGATACATGTTACATGAAGATTGAATGAGATAAGTATTACATGTTATATGAGACATGAGAATTTCATGGATTATATGGTATAAGTTACATGAAATACATGTACAAGTATTTGAGCAATGATATAATACATGAATGTTGTGGTTAGTACATGAATGAATTTATATGTTACATGGACTAACAAGTGTATACTTGTGAAATAGGCAACTTGAATATATAAATTGAATTGGCATTGTTGTTGTAATTATCGCATTGGTTCGGTAAGGTTTAATTTCTATATTATATGGACTTACTAAGCTTTAGAAGCTTACTCTGTTCATTTCTTTCACTGTCTTATAGATTCGGAAGCTAGCTCGATAATCGGATGAGTCGGAGATCGCCATCACACTATCTATCAAACTTTGGTACTTTTGAAACTTTGGTAAATAAAATGGTCATGGCATGTATAGGCTAGATGTTTAGTGAATATGGCATATTTTGGGAATGTTCAAGCTATGGGATGTGGCTTGAGTTATACATGTGTTTTAATCAAGTATTTTGAGTTGCTTGATTACATGTGCTTATGGAAAAATTTGTGGACTTGATGAGGTTATAAGCTTGCATAATTGATATGTATATATGTGTGGATGAGTGCATAGAAATGGTCATTTAGGCCTTTGAGTTGGTGTGCTTGATTTGTGAATAAATGGAGATGATTTTGGGTCCATTTTGTGCTTGAATTGGTATGTTTTAGGTCGGTAGAATGGCATGAAATGTTGTTGGTTAATGGCTAGTAGAAATGACCCATATTGGGTGGCAAATTGGCTTAAACCAAGCCTATATTTGTGCCACACGGCCAGGGAACATGGGCGTGTGCTTCGACCGGGTGTCCCCTGCACCTTAATGCTTTGGTCAGTTTTGGTACATGGCCTAGACACACGGGCGTGTCTGGTAACTTGTAGCCGTGTGAAATTTGGCAGTATAGTCACACGGTCTGCTCTGTTTTGTACACGGGCGTGTCAGGTAACCATGTGATATTTGACAGTTTTGACCACGGGGTAAGGGTACGGGTGTGCCTAGGCCGTGGGCGACACACGGCCTAACCCCATGGGCGTGTTGGACAGCCATGTGGGATAAGTCAGATTCGACTATGGGCTGAAAGGTTTGGGCGTGTCTGGAGGGACACGGCCGTGTGTGAAGAACACGGGCAAGGGCACGGCCGTATGTCCCTAACTTTGAAATTTTGCAAATGTTCTCCTATCTTTTAGCATGTTTCCAATTAGATTTCCAATAATTATATACATCATTTTATGATCAATTGAAGCATGCTCTAATAACAGATGATACGTGATGGTTCTTGATTAAAAAGTTTGAAATTTTACTGTTCCGATATATGTTACAAGTCCGGTAATACCCCTTACCTATTCCGGCGACGGTTACGGGATAGGGGTGTTACACAATTACACACTTGATTTATGAAGTATGTCTAGATCTCGCGAGCGATCACCCTATAATGATGTACCCACTATGTTAATCCATAAACTAATTGAAACCATCATCAATTTACCCATACACAATCGGCACCCACCAAATAATTACCTATTTCTTACCATGCCGAAATCTAGCCCCAACTACTAGATTGCTTCCCTTCGTTCTGTCACCAACCTTCTTCTACCAGATCTGTAACAACAAGCCACTGAAAACACCATTAACTACAAGAGTAAGGAGTTCAAATCAGCCTTACCAAACATAGACCCAAGATCCAATTAATACCTAGGGAAATGAGACCTTCGGCTTTTCTTTAACAACTAGAACGAAAAGGAAAAAAAACCTTACCCAAGTATTCACTTGATTCCACTGTTATCCCCGAAGTCGCCTTACACTAAACCAAGTCCCGATCTCCTTTGGATCTACTAAAACCCAAAAATGAAGAAGAGATCTAAAGTTTTCAGCCAAAGGGTGAATGTTTGTTAATAGACAACAAGATTAGGCTGCTAGGGAGAAAATGATAAAGGAGAAGAGTTTTAGGTTCGGTAATTTTGCTATGGAGGAATCGACCAAAGAAGAGATCAAGTAAATTCGGGATTTCAACTTTTAAAATAATAGAGTTGAGGAGAATAGAAGATTCGGCTTATGGAGTAATCGGCTAAGGGAGAAATCAGCAAGTGACTTATTTGTGTCGGGTTTCAACTTTTGAGGGCAATCTATGACAACCCTAATTCAACCCTAATCGGAGGAGTGGTTTCAGAACCACTAAACCGAGTTAGAAAATTTGCTGAATATTATAATTTGTGAGTTTTACATGTGAATTATTATGTGTTAAAAGTTGATGTGGAAATTTGATCATCTAAGTGGCTAATTAATTAAAGAGGACTTAGTTGTTAATTTTTAAAAGGGTGGTAGATAGATTTTAAAGTGACCGAATCTTAAGGTTTATTATTGTGGAGGATTTGCATGCTTATTTGACCATTTTCTATTCATGTTCCCCGTAGTGGGGCTTGTTATGATGCATTATGTGTTTTAAATTAATAAATTATATATTTATAAGATGTTATAATTAAAATTTGGTAAAATAAAAGTAAATATGGTGATAAAAACAAGGTTAGCTTCATAGCCTTCATTTTAGCCGAAACTAAAGAAAACAAATAGGAGAAGAAGCTCTTGGATATTTGGTCTATAGAAGGGCTAAAATTCAAGGTAAATACTTGTTAAATTGATATTAAATTTGATGTTTTGAGTTCCTAGCTTGATGCTACCTTAAACCCATGGATTTATTCTCTTGAATTGGTTATGTGGCATGTTCGGTATTGGATAGGAAATGTCAATTTTGATAGCTAAAAATAGAATTGGAATAAGGAGTGTTTGATAGACATAGAAGATGAAATTGTAAGTGATTATGAGCTTATAATCTTAATAAGGGAAATTTATGTTTAATATGACTTAATTGCTTAGGATGTCATTCGACCATGGAAATTGAGCATGGAAAAATCTGGTGTGGGATGTTCTTATTGATAAATGAAGCTGAAAATTTAGTTTGAAGTGTGGTAATTGTGTTAAAGATGAACATTAAACCTTTATTTTTTATGGTCTTGTAAGTTAGATGTAAAACCAATGGCCTTTTAATGCTTGGCATGGAATTAGTTGTTAAAGGAGTTATGAACCTATTATAATTTGAAATTTTGATGGTTTTATGGATAAGGGGCATTCAGAAATAGAGGTTAAATTATAATAACCTCACATTAGTAAATTAAAGTAAAATTTTGACTCTTTATAGGATTAAATTACCTATGATCGAATGTGATGAATTTGTCAAGAAATAAATTTAATTAAATGAGATTCGGTTAATGGTGGGTGTATAGAATAATTGATTGCTAATTTGATTAACTCTCTAATGGCCAAATGTGTTAAACCTTAAAGCATGATTTAGTTTAACCAAGGGAGAACAGGATCGTGTTATTTTGTTTCATATGAGCTTGAATTTTTATGCAAGAACTTGTTGAATTAAATGGTAATGCCGAATGTGAATTATGTATATTTGTAACCTTGTGTATTCGGCCATTTAGGTATTGTAACCATGATGAGATGTTAACTTTGTAAATGAAGTATGAAATACTTACAGTAGTTATGAACATTCGGCCAAGGTGAAATTTTGAGTAAAATTTATGGAAGTGTGGATATCGAGTGTGTAATAAGGGTTATAGATATATAAATATATTTGGTTGTGTATAAATTTTGGTTAAATAATGATTTTGTAATATTGAGAGTGGATTATTAAATAATAAACTTTGTTTAATTGAAGCTCAAGAACAAGGGACACCGAATTCGGATAAGGGGAAAGCGAAAGTACTTGAATAGCTATTGAAATTGTTCATCAACTTTTGAGGTAAGTTTTGAGTAGACACTTTAGTATATATATAAATATATATATATATTATGATGTCTTGATATATGCATGATAGATAAATGATGACATATTGATTTTACTTGAGTTAAGTTGTGAGATAAATAAATTGTGCATATGGATTATAGCCGAATGGTAATAGAAAATTTAGTTGGTTAGTGAAATGAATATATGTTCCTTGTATGTGGCTATGGAACTGAAAGTTGAATGGTTGATAATCATGTTATGCTTGTATGTGTATAAAGTAAATGAAATTCTAATGTGATAGACTTTGACAAACGTATACCTGATGGATAAATAGGCACAAAGGTTCAGGAGTTATATCCGGGCTAAGTCCCGAAGGCATTCGTGCTAAGTTATATCCGGGCTAAGTCCCGAAGGCATTCGTGCTAAGTTATATCCGGGCTAAGTCCCAAAGGCATTCGTGCTGAGTTATATCCGGGCTAAGTCCTGAAGGCATTCGTGCTGAGTTATATCCAGGCTAAGTCCCGAAGGCATTCGTTTTGAGTTATATCCAGGCTAAGTCCCGAAGGCATTCGTGTTGGTGTTATATCCGGGCTAAGTCCCGAAGGCATTCGTGCAGGTGTTATATCTGGGCTAAGTCCCGAAGGCATTCGTGCAGGAATTTCTGATTTCGCAGTAATAATCCCAATGAATATGTTTAATGCCCTAAGTCGGTCAGGCATGTATTATATACTTGTTCGTGAATTAAATTTGGATTAAGTTATATGTGTTCAATGAGATGATGTTACTCTGACCACTATATAAGGCTATATGAAAGCCTATGATTTATTCATGATATATAAATATTTAATTCAAGTGAGATTATGTTAAACTCTGCTTATTGAATATGAGCACATTCGGCCAAAGAGTAAAATAGCACGAAATGTGTGAATATGTGTTTATGTGCTAATTCAAAATATAAATGATTTGGATGCATTCAGTCAAGGGATAAAACCATGTGGATAGAATTGAATTGTCTGGTAATATTAATTTAAGTTCAAGAGAAATTAAAATGCTAAATGCCTGTTCAATGGTAGTATGTAATCTTCGGCCAAAAAGGGTATTAGATCAAAGGAATGTTGTTTGAGAAATTGGTTGATTATTATTCCATTTAGTGATATGATGGTATTACTTAAAACTTACTAAGCATAGTAATGCTTACTCTGTTTGCTTTTGATTTTCTGTTTTATAGATCTCATTAGCTAGCGACGGTCTCGGGAAACTCAAAGTCGAAGTCATCTACACTATCTAAGCTCATTTTGGTACTCTTAAAAACTTAACTTCGATAATGGCATGTATAGGTTCGACTTTTGATTTTGAACAAGTATTATTTTGAAAGTGTAAATATGTATAGCCATGCGAAAATGGCTTACCAAGTTACCTTATATATATATATAGATAAAGCTTGATAATGTTGGTTATGGATGAATGTGAAAAATTTGTACTTTCGATTATTAATACTTGGTGTATGTACATTCGGCATGTACACATAGGAGTGTATGTCGCATTTAATTGATGGCATTCCGCATTGCTGATTCATGGTTAGACATGAATCTATGAAATGTTCGATAATTATAATTGGTAATGAATATTCAGTTAGGGTAAAAACGTTTGGAGTAAAATGCATGGAAGCATGTTTGATAAATGCTTATGATGTCATGAGATTAAGTACCTATTAGATGATATGTATATACATGCATAATCGACTCTAGTGAATAAGGTTGTGCTTTTGGTGATACCTCGTAACCCTCCGGCGACGGACACGGGTTTAGGGGTGTCACATTTTATTGGTATCAGAGCTACGGTTTAGTCGATTCTTGGACTAACGTAGCGTGTGTGAGTCTAGCTGTACATGCCATTTTGTGTTAATGCAATAGTGTGATGACTTCTAACATTTGAAATGCAATTTTTGTATAGAAATGAATCCTGATCCCGATCGAGCCGTAGCAGATGATGTAGAGAGTGTGGCGCCTGCTCTCGCACAAGGGACAGTGCCGAATGACTCTCAACTGAATACCAGTCATTGAGATGATGACACGAGACAAGCTTTATATGCTATGATGAGTGATTTGTTCACTCAATTCCTTCGAACAAATTCGGCTGTTCCACAACCCCCGCCCCCGAGCGCTTCACTTTCGACATTTGTAACCCCTCCTGTGACCGATCCGTTGAGATCGAGTAGGCCCCCGATCAGTAAAATTAGGGAATACGGGGCTGAAGAGTTCCGGCGTACAGCTAGCGATGACGCTGAGCGGGCTGAGTTTTGGCTCGATAATACAATTAGAGTGTTCGATGAACTATCGTGTACGCCCGAGGAATGTTTCAAATGTGCAGTATCTCTGTTACGTGATTCTGCTTACTATTGGTGGAATACGTTGGTTTCGGTTGTGCCGAAAGAGCGGGTCACCTGGGAGTTTTTCCAAACTGAATTCCGCAAAAAGTATATCAGCCAGAGATTCACTGATCAGAAACGGAAGGCATTTCTTGAGCTTAAACAGGGCCGTATGACAGCAACTGAATATGAGGGAGAATTTGTACGACTTAGTTGATATGCTCGTGAGTATGTATCCTCCGAGGCCATCATGTGTAAACGCTTCGAGGATGGATTAAATGAAGATATCAGATTGCTGGTGGGAATTCTAGAAATCAAAGAGTTCGTCGTATTAGTCGAGCGAGCTTGTAAGGCCGAAGAGCTCGGAAATGAAAAGAGAAAGGCTGAAGATGGAGCCAGAGAGTTCCGTAAGAGATCTGCGAGAAAGTCTATTCAACAATCATCCAAGAAAATTTGAGATGATTCGGGCCGATCTAAGAATACTTCAGGCTTTTCTAGATATAATCATCATCGACCACTTGTGAGTTCGCGAGCAACTTTGGTCGCCAGTGTTGGCAATGAACGTTGGGACAGATTTGATTGTAAGTATTGTGGTAAATGGCACCCGGGGAGCTGTAGATTTCATGACCACTCCTGTTACAAGTGTGGATCTACCGATCACTTCATTAAAGATTGCCCAAAACTAGAGGAACGTAATACTGATCTGAGTCAGAGACACTATAGCACGGCATCACGAGGTAGACCACCGAGACATGGGGGTAATATTAGCGGTAGTCAGAGAGGGACCAGAGACACTGCAGTCGATTTGAGGCTCGTGCACCTGCCAGAGCATACACTATTCGTGCCAGGGAGGGGGCTTCTTCTCCAGATGTTATTTTTACTCTCTTTGACACTGATGTTATTGCTCTAATTGACCCCAGTTCAGCCCATTCGTATGTGTGTGAAACTTTAGCGTCCAGTAAGACTCTTCCTGTTGAGTCTACTAAGTTTGTGATTAGAGTGTCAAATCCTCTGGGTCGTTGTGTTCTAGTCGATAAAGTGTGCAAGAAATGTCCTCTAATGATTCGAGATTTCTACTTTCCGGCTGGTTTGATGCTTTTACCGTTCGATGAATTTGACATTATTCTCAGAATGGATTGGTTGACTGTACATAATGCTGTAGTGAATTGCAAACGAAAGTCTATTGATTTGGATGTTCGAATAATGAGATAATTCGGATTGAGTCCACTGATTTAAACGGGCTACCTGCCGTAATAACTTTTATGTCAGCCCAGAAATATGTGAAAAAGGGCTATGAAGCGTATCTGGCCTATGTAATTGACAGTAAGGTGTTCGAACGAGAGCTTAAGACTGTACCTGTGGTTTGCGAGTATTCGAATGTATTTCCCGAAGAATTACCAGGATTGCCACCTGTTAGAGAAGTTAAGTTCGATATAGAGTTGGTTCTGGGTACGACTCCTATTTTGATCGCCCTGTACCATATGGCACCTATGGAGTTAAAAGAACTGAAATCTCAGCTGCAAGAATTGACAGACAGAGGTTTTGCACGACCAAGTTTCTCACCCTGGGGCGCACCAGTCATGTTCGTGAAAAAGAAAGACGGGACTATGAGAATGTGTATCAACTATAGACAGCTGAACAAAGCAACTGGAAAGAATAAGTATCCGTTGCCCCGAATCGATGATTTATTTGATCAGTTGAAAGGAGCTTCAGTGTTTTTAAAGATTGATCTGCGATTCGGTTATTATCAGTTGAGAGTTAGAGATTCCGAGTGCCAAAGACTACTTTCAGAACGAGATACAGACACTACAAGTTCTTAGTGATGACGTTTGGGCTCACAAATGCCCTTGCGGTTTTCATGGACTTGATAATCGGGTGTTTAGATAGTATCTGGATCTATTTGTGGTGGTGTTCATCGATGACATTTTGATTTATTCTCACAATGAGATCGAGCATGCCGAGCATTTGAGACTTGTGCTTCAGACTTTACGTGATAATCAGTTGTATGTGAAATTCAGTAAATGCGAGTTCTGGTTGCGCGAGGTTAACTTTTTGGGACATGTAGTATCCGCGTCGGGTATTTGAGTTGATTTGAACAAAATTTTAGCTATTCTTGACTGGAAACCTCTGAGAAATGTTTTAGAAGTTCGGAGCTTTTTGGGACTTGCCGGGTACCACCGACGATTCGTAAAAGGCTTCTCGATGATTGCAACATCGTTGACGAAATTGTTGCAGAAGAACATCAAATTTGAGTGGTCTAAAAAATGTTAGAAAAGTTTCGACGAACTGAAAACTCTTTTGACAGAAGCTCCTGTGTTGGTTCAGCCCGAGTCCGGTAAGGAGTTTTTGGTTTATAGTGACACCTCTCTGAATGGTTTAGGCTGCGTTTTGATGCAAGAGGGCTGAGTGGTTGCGTATGCTTCGAGACAATTGAAGCCTCACGAGAGAAATTATCCAACTCATGATCTTGAGTTAGCTGCTATTGTTTTTACTCTGAAGATTTGGCGTCACTACCTGTTTGGAGAGAAATGCCACATCTTTTCCAATCACAAAAGCCTCAAATATTTAATGACTCTGAGAGATTTGAATTTGAGACAACGACAGTGGCTGGAGTTGCTGAAAGATTATGAGCTTGTCATTGATTATCATCCGGGAAAGGCTAACGTAGTTGCCAATGCTCTTAGCCAGAAATCACTATTTGCATTACGATCGATGAATGTGCACTTGTCTGTGTCTGCTGTTGAAGTGTTGATAGTAGAATTAAAAGCAAAACCGACATTGATACGACAAATCCAGGAAGCTCAGCAAGTTGATAATGGTATGATAATAAAACGAGCACAGTGTAATTCAAATGGAAATTCAGAGTTTTTGATTGACGATGATGATTGCTTGAGATTCTGAAATAGATTGTGTATTCTGAAAAATTCTAAACTTATCCCGATGATTTTGAGTGAGACATCTCTGACTTTGTTTCTAAGTGTTTAATATGTTTCTAAGTGAAAGCGGAACATCAGGTGCCATCAGGATTGCTTCAGCCAATCATGATACCCGAGTGGAAATGGGAATGAGTCACGATGGACTTCGTATCTGGTCTACTGTTGACACTGAGTAGGAAAGACTCAATCTGGGTTATTGTTGACAGATTGACAAAGTCAACTCATTTTGTCCTTATTTGTATCGATTATTCGCTAGACAAGTTCGCTGAACTGTACATTTCACAGGTGGTGAGATTGCACGGGGTGCCTATGTCTATCGTTTCAGATAGAGACCCCAGATTTACTTCGCGATTTTGGAAGAAATTGCATGAGGCATTGGGTATTAAACTTCATTTCAGCACCGCTTTTCATCCCCAAACAGACGGTCAGTCCGAACGAGTGATTTAGATACTCGAGGATATGTTAAGATGCTGCGTTCTCGAGTTTAGTGGTTCATAGGAGAAATACTTACTGTTGATTGAATTTGCCTATAATAACAGCTTTCAAACAAGTATTAAGATGACACCTTACGAGGCCTTATACAGTCGTAAATGCCGTACACCTTTGTTTTGGACCAAGCTCAGTGAGAATAAGTTATACGGGGTTGATTTAATTAAAGAAGCTGAGCAGAAAGTGAAAGTAATCCGTGATAGTCTAAAAGCAGCATCAGATCGTCAGAAATCATATGCAGATTTGAAGCGTAAAGATATAGAGTTTCAGATTGGAGAAAAAGTCTTTCTGAAACTCTCACCGTGGAAAAAGGTGCTCCGATTCAGCCGTAAAGGCAAATTAAATCCGAGATTTATCGGACCATATGAGATTACAGAAAGAATTGGGTCGATTGCTTATAGATTAAATTTGCCACCCGAACTTGAAAAGATTCACAACATTTTCCATGTTTCAATGCTCCGTCGATATAGATCCGATCCCTCGCATGGAATTAAACCATCAGAGGTTGAAATTCAATCTGATTTGAGTTATGAGGAAGAACCAATTCGTATTTTGGCTCGCGAAATGAAAGAATTACGAAATAAGAAAATTTCACTAGTTAAAGTTTTTTGTCTCAAACACGGAATTGAAGAAGCGACTTGGGAGCTTGAAGACTCGATGAAAGAGTGTTACCCTCATTTATTAGCTGGTAAGATTTTCGAGACGAAAATCCCAAAAAGGGGGGAGAGTTGTGACAGCCCTAATTCGACCCTAATCGGAGGAGTGGTTTCGGAACCACTAAACCGAGTTAGAAAATTTGCTGAATGTTATAATTTGTGAGTTTTACATGTGAATTATTATGTGTTAAAAGTTGATGTGAAAATTTCATCATCTAAGCGGCTAATTAATTAAAGAAGACTTAGTTGTTAATTTTTAAAAGGGTGATAGATAGATTTTAAAGTGACCGAATCTTAAGGTTTATTATTGTGGAGGATTTGCATGCTTATTTGACCATTTTCTATTCATGTTCCCGGTAGTGGGGGTTGTTATGATGCATTATGTATTTTATATTAATAAATTATATATTTATAATATGTTATAATTAAAATTTGATAAAATAAAAGTGAATATGGTGATAAAAACAAGGTTAGCTTCATAGCCTTCATTTTAGCTGAAACTAAAGAAAACAAATAGGAGAAGAAGCTCTTGGATATTCGGTCTATAGAAGGGCTAAAATTCAAGGTAAATACTTGTTAAATTGATATTAAATTTGATGTTTTGAGTTCCTAGCTTGATACTACCTTAAACCCATGGATTTATTCTCTTGAATTGGTTATGTGGCATGTTCAGCATTGGATAGGAAATGTCAATTTTGATAGCTGAAAATAGAATTGGAATAAGGAGTGTTTGATAGACTTAGAAGATGAAATTGTAAGTGATTATGAGCTTATAATCTTAATTAGGGAAATTTATGTTTAATATGACTTAATTGCTTAGGATGTCATTCGGCCATGGAAATTGAGCATGGAAAAATCTGGTGTGGGATGTTCTTATTGATATATGAAGCTGAAAATTTAGTTTGAAGTGTGGTAATTGTGTTAAAGATGAACATTAAACCTTTATGTTTTATGGTCTTGTAAGTTAGGTGTAAAACCAATGGCCTTTTAATGCTTGGCATGGAATTAGTTGTTAAATGAGTTATGAACCTATTATAATTTGAAAATTTGATGGTTTTATGGATAAGGGGCATTTAGAAATAGAGGTTAAATTATAATAACCTCATATTAGTGAATTGAGGTAAAATTTTGACTCTTTATAGGATTAAATTACCTATGACCGAATGTGATGAATTTGTCAAGAAATAAATTTAATTAAATGAGATTCGGTTAATGGTGGGTGCATAGAATAATTGATTGCTAATTTGATTAACTCTCTAATGGCCAAATGTGTTAAACCTTAAAGCATGATTTAGTTTAACCAAGGGAGAACAGGATCGTGTTATTTTGTTTCATATGAGCTTGAATTTTTATGCAAGAACTCGTTGAATTAAATGGTAATGCTGAATGTGAATTATGTATATTTGTAACCTTGTGTATTCGGCTATTTAGGTATTGTAACCATGATGAGATGTTAACTTTGTAAATGAAGTATGAAATACTTATAGTAGTTATGAACATTCGGCCAAGGTGAAATTTTGAGTAAACATTATGGAAGTGTGGATATCGAGTGTGTAATAAGGGTTATAGATATATAAATATATTTGGTTGTGTATAAATTTTGGTTAAATAATGATTTTGTAATATTGAGAGTGGATTATTAAATAATAAACTTTGTTTAATTGAAGCTCAAGAACAAGGGACACCGAATTCGGATAAGGGGAAAGCGAAAGTACTTGAATAGCTATTGAAATTGTTCGTCAACTTTTGAGGTAACTTTTGAGTAGACACTTTAGTATATATATAAATATATATATATATATATTTTATGATGTCTTGATATATGCATGATAGATAAATGATGACCTATTGATTTTACTTGAGTTAAGTTGTGAGATAAATAAATTGTGCATATGGATTATAGCCGAATGGTTATAGAAAATTTAGTTGGTTAGTGAAATGAATATATGTTCCTTGTATGTGGCTATGGAACCGAAAGTTGAATGGTTGATAATCATGTTATGCTTGTATGCATATAAAGTAAATGAAATTCTAATGTGATAGACTTTGAGAAACGTATACCTGATGGATAAATAGGCACAAAGGTTCAGGAATTATATCCGGGCTAAGTCTCGAAGGCATTCGCGCTAAGTTATATCCGGCTAAGTCCCAAAGGCATTCGTGCTGAGTTATATCCGGGCTAAGTCCCGAACGCATTCGTGCTGAGTTATATCCAGGCTAAGTCCCGAAGGCATTCGTTCTGAGTTATATCAGGGCTAAGTCCCGAAGGCATTCGTGCTGGTGTTATATCTAGGCTAAGTCCCAAAGGCATTCGTGCAGGTGTTATATCCGGGCTAAGTCCCGAAGGCATTTGTGCAGGAATTTTATGATTTCGCAGTAATAATCCCAACGAATATGTTTAATGCCCTAAGTCGGTCAGGTATGTATTATATACTTGTTCGTGAATTAAATTTGGATTAAGTTATATGTGTTCAATGAGATGATGTTACTCCGACCACTATATAAGGCTATATGAAAGCCTATGATTTATTCATGACATATAAATATTTAATTCAAGTGAGATTATGTTAAACTCTGCTTATTGAATATGAGCACATTCGGCCAAAGAGTAAAATAGCATGAAATGTGTGAATATGTGTTTATGTGCTAATTCAAAATATAAATGATTTGGATGCATTCGGTCAAGGGTTAAAACCATGTGGATAGAATTTAATTGTCTGGTAATATTAATTTAAGTTCAAGAGAAATTAAAATGCTAAATGCCTGTTCAATTGTAGTATGTAATCTTCAGCCAAAAAGGGTATTAGATCAAAGGAATGTTGTTTGAGAAAGTGGTTGATTATTATTCCATTTAGTGATATGATGGTATTACTTAAAACTTACTAAGCATAGTAATGCTTACTCTGTTTGCTTTTGATTTTCTATTTTATAGATCTCATTCGCTAGCGACGGTCTCGGGAAACTCAAAGCCGAATTCATCTACACTATCTAAGCTCATTTTGGTACTCTTAGAAACTTAACTTCGATAATGGCATGTATAGGTTCGACTTTTGATTTTGAACAAGTATTATTTTGAAAGTGTAAATATGTATAGCCATGCGAAAATGGCTTACCAAGTTACCTCATATATATATATATCTATATATATATATATAGATATATATAGATAAAGCTTGATAATGTTGGTTATGGATGAATGTGAAAAGTTTGTACTTTTGATTATTAATACTTGGTGTATGTGCATTCGGCATGTATACATAGGAGTGTATGTGGCATTTAGTTCATGGCAGTCGGCATTGCTGATTCATGGTTAGACATGAATGTATGAAATGTTAGATAATTATAATTGGTAATGAATATTCAGTTAGGGTAAAAAGGTTTGGAGTAAAATGCATGGAAGCATGTTTGATAAATGCTTAAGATGTCATGAGATTAAGTACCTATTAGATGATATGTATATACATGCATAATCGGCTCTAGTGAATAAGGTTGTGCTTTTGGTGATACCTCGTAACCCTCCAACGACGGACACGGGTTTAGGGGTGTCAGACAATCGGCTAGCAAGGCTTTGAGAGAGGTTAATTCACTCAATGGAGAAAAGGAGAAGAAGAAGAAAGAAGAAAGGAGAAAAGTGAAAAGAGAAGAGAAAGAAGATAGTAGGTTTGGCTTTGGAAGAAAAGAGATGAAAGGGTTCAGCTTTGGGTAAAATGACAAAGGAGATGCTAACTACTTTCGGGATTTCAGCTTTCAGAATACTAAGAAGAGGAGAAAAGAAAGAACAAAGAATGAGATCACCCTTGAAACTTACCAAATCGGCACTAAGGCTTGACCAAAACAAATCTCGAAAAGAACCAAAAAGAAGGGTATTCGGCACACTCCTACCCCAAATCGCCGAAAATGCATCCTCTTGAGGCCCTACCCCCTGTGTTTTAAGTGGCGCCAACTTGCCACTTTAACACAAGCTTTCTTGTGCTATAAAACCTCAACTTCTAATTAAAAGCCCACCTAGCTTAAGTCCATTCTCACCTAAGACCCAAAATTTAAAATTTTTCCAGACTTCAGACATAAACCTAGGCCTTCTAAAGGTCCACTAAATACACCCAACACAACAATATAACACATTTAACCACGCAAAAATAAATTCAAGCAAAAATTCGAGAACCCAAAAAATTGGGGCGTTACAACTTTACCCCCTTAAAGAAATTTCAGCCTCGAAATTTTACCTGGTTCAAACAGATAAGGGTATTGTAGACGAAGCACCTCCTCTGGCTCCCACGTTGCTTCTTCTCTGCCATGATTGCACCAAAGCACTTTCACCAAAGAACCTGACTTCTTTCTTAACACCTTTACATCACGGTCTAGAATTTGCACAAGTTTTTCCTCAAATGTCAAATCAGAACTAACTTCAATTTCCTCAATAGGTACAATGTGGGAAGGATCAGATCGGTACCGCCTTAACATGGAGACATGAAAGACGTCATGAATCCGGTCCAACTCTGGAAGAAATTCCAGCTGATATGCTACTAGGCCCACCCGTTTTAGAACCCCATGAGGCCCAATAAACTGCAGACTCAATTTGCCCTTCTTTCCAAACCTTAAGATCTTCTTCCAAGGCGAGACCTTTAAGAAAACCATATCTCCCACTGAGTATTCAATTTCTTTACGCTTCAAGTCATAAGATTTCTGCCTATCAGATGCCTCTTTTAACCGATCCCTGATCAACTTAACCTTATCTTCAGTATCTGCTATCAACTCTGGCCCAACAACCTAACGTTCTCCCAACTCTATCCAATAAGTAGGTGTACGAGACCTTCGACCATACAGCACCTCATATGGTGCCATTCGAATACTCACCTGATAACTATTCTTGTACGCAAACTCTGCTAATGGCAAGTAATCTTCCCAACTACCTCAGAAATCCATAACACATCCTCTCAGCATGTCCTCAAGAACTTGGATCACCCTTTCTGACTGTCCATCCGTCTGAGGGTGAAAAGCAGTGCTGAAATCTAACTGTGTACCCAACGCCTCATGCAACTTCTGCCAGAATCGAGATGTAAACCTAGGATCTCGATCAGAAATAATCGAAACTAGCACTCCATGAAGTCGTACTATCTCTGCCACATACAACTTGGCCAATTTTTGAAGTGAGTAGTCAGTTCGGACAGGTATGAAATGAGCAGATTTAGTTAACCTATCCACAATCACCCAAACCGAGTCTTTCTTGGTAGGTGTTAAGTGTAGCCCACTCACAAAGTCCATGGTTACCCTTTCCCACTTCCAAAGTGGAATCTTCACCAGTTGCAGAAGTCTAGAAGGCAGTTGACGCCCAGCTTTCACCTGCTAGCATGCAGACACTTACCCACAAATTCTGTTACTTCACGCTTAAGCCCAGGCCACCAATACAATTCTCGTAAATCTCGATACAACTTATTCCCTCTAGGATGCATGGCACAAGGACCACCATGAGCCTCTCTCAGAATTGACTGCCTCAAGTTAGAGTCCCTCGGAACACAAACTCTTCCTCGGAAACACAGAACTCCTTCACTGTTCAATCCAAAATCAGAGGTCTCACCACTCTTAACTTGTTGAAATCGAGGAACCAGTGGTTCATCCTCTAATTGTTTTTCCTTAATCTACTCTATCCAGGTTGGTCTTACTTGTAATTCCGCTAACAAGCTAGCATCATCATACAGACTCAAATGAGCAAACATCGCTCTCAACTTAGTTACAACTCTTTGACTTAATACATCAGCTACAACATTAGCTTTGCTTGGGTGATACTCAATCGAACAGTTGTAGTCCTTAAGCAACTCTATCCATCTTCGTTGCTTAAGGTTCAACTCATTCTGAGTCAACAAATACTTAAGACTCTTATGATCCGTATATATAAAACACTTTTTTCCATTAAATAGTGCCTCTAGATCTTTAACGCAAAAATCACTGCTGCCAACTCTAGATCATGCTTAGGGTAGTTTGCTTCGTGAGACTTAAGCTGTCGCGATGCATAAGCAACCACTTTACCCTCTTGCATCAGCACACAGCCCAAACAAACATGTGACGCATCACTGTACACAGTGAAATCCTTCCCAGACTCCGACTGAATTAATATAGGTGCCTCGGTTAAAACTTTCTTTAATTTCTCGAAAGCCTTTTGCTGTTTCTTAGTCCAGACAAACGGTACTCCTTTTCTCAAAACTTTCGTCAATGGTGCTGTAATCAATGAAAACCCTTCCACAAATCTTCTGTAGTACCCTGCTAAACTCAGAAAACTTCAAATTTCTAACACAGACCTCGGTGGCTTCCACTCCAAAACTGCCTCAAATTTTCGAGGATCCACCCTAATCCCCTCAACAAAAACAACGTGACCTAAGAACATCACTTCTCGCAACCAAAATTCACACTTGCTGAATTTCGCATACAGTTGCTTCTCCCTCAACACTTACAAAACAATCCAGAGATGCTCGTCATGTTTCTCCTCAGTATTCAAATACACCAGAATATCGTCTATGAAGATGACCACGAATTGGTCCAGGTAGGGTTGGAATACCCGATTCATCAAATCCATGAAGGCCATTGGTGCATTCGTCAATCCAAATGGCATTACCAGAAACTCGTAATGACCATACCGAGTCCTGAATGCTGTCTTATGAATGTCTACCTGTAACGCCCCCATGCCTGAGACCGTCGCCGGAGTCGAGCTTGAGGTGTTACTACACATAATTTACCATTTTAAACAACTTTACATTATCTATTTTGATTTTCGGATTAAGCAGTTTATCTGCATCATGGTCGCTTGAATAATCATATCTCAAGTTACCAAACTCGAAATCAAGATCCGTAAATTTTCCCTAAATCTAGACTCATGTATCTATCTGTTAATTTTTTTCTAGAATTTTTGGCTTGGTCGATTAGTACAGTTTATTAGTTAAAGTTGCCCCTGCTTCAGAACTCAATTGCACTGACCTCTACTTATTACAAACCACTTTTCTCCCTATAAAAAAATTCATATGACTATGCCGTCCGTTTCTGTTAAAACTAGACTCAATAAGGATTCTGAAAATATAAAGTAATCCTCCTAATTATTTTTGTACAATTTATGGTGAATTTCCAAATTTGGAACAGGGGATCCAGAAATCGCTCTGGCCCTGTTTCACTAAAACTCAGATATCTCATAAAATACAATACCTTTACCTGTTTTGTTTTTTCCATATGAAAATAGAAAAAATAATATTTAATTTCATATATTATTCACCATCAAACCATGTTTCTACTATTTTTAGTGATTTTTCAAACTCAAGTCATTGCTGTTACAATGTTCTGTTTTTAAGCTACTTTCACATTTTCCTTAGTTTCCATGTGATAGTTACCACCCAAGCATACATACTATCATACTTGTATATCATTAGCCATTTCATTAGTTATCCACTATCAAGTATTTACATCCCATTCATTGAACATATCCTAAGAACATCCATGTCAAAAGAAGCCAAGTCCCTATACATGCCATACACGAAAAGAAACGTCTAACTATACCGATAAGATTCCTTGATAGTGAGATCGGATCTCCGACGTTTCCTTTGATCCCCGAGTGGCTTGGCAAAAACTATAAGAAGAAGGAAATAAAGAGAGTAAGCACTAGGCTTAGTAAGTTTACAAGCAAATAAATCACAACATTCATCACACGGGATAATTATGCAACTATCAACTAGCATTATAAACTTTCTTTACATCTCAATTTCTACCTTCTTCTTTCTTCACTTACCTTCTTTCTTACCTGACCTTTCATTATTTATGATTACAATCTACCTTTCCTTTGCTGATAATTCAATGAAAATTAACTTGTATAATGGCCCGTTGAACCACTCGGAATACTAAGGATACTAGGGTCGTTCCTATCTAACAATATCCTGCCAATGCCATGTCCTTGACATGGACTTACATGAATTATTCCTGTCTCCAATGCCATATATTGAATATGGGCTTACATGGCTCATTCCTGTCTCCAAAGCCGTATATCTAGTACAGACTTACATGGCTCATTTCTATCCTGTCCTGTCCTGTCCTGTCGACCCCTAATGTCATGACATTTCGTATCCTAACATTCCTAAGGTTCAATCGGGACTTTCTACTGCTTTTCTCTGTCATATCACCTTATATTCAACTTGATTATTTTCATAAAATAAATATATAAATGCTGGAAATTGACAATAATAATGCAAAATGAAGGAATATTGCATTTATTTACCGTAAACTTACCTCGATACAAAATGTGACTAAACTTTACAATTTAGTCCTTTACTTTTTCTTTTCCCCGATCTACTCCCGAATTTCGTTCTTCTTGATCTATAATAGAAAATTTAGCTTATTTAATATCAACATTTATCAAAACAGCCCTTTACTCAAACTTTGGCAAAATTACATTTTTGCCCCTAAACTTTTGCATATTTACACTTTTTCCCCAAGGCTCAGAAATCAAAACTTATCACAAATTCTTGTATTTTAAGACATCCTGATCATTTATTTACCAACATCATCTTCAAATTCCTACTATAACATACACTTATGTACAATAGGTATTTTTACCAATTTAGCCCTTTTTCTCGTTTTTACCTAAAACCGAGTAGCTCAAGTTGTCTAGCATAATTTAAAACCTCATATTCTATCATAAAACATCAAAATACACAAATTTCACCTATGGGTATTTTTCCAAATATGAACCCTAACTTAAAATATTACTAACATAAGCTTTATCGAGCTACCGGGACTACGAAAATGTAAAGAACATTAAAAATGGGGCTTGGAATCACTTACTATGGAGCTTGGAAGCTTGAAACAAACCCTAGCTATGGAGAACCCTTGAAATTTTGTGGTAATGAAGAAGATGATGAATTATGTGTTATTTTTCCCTTTTTATTTCATTTAATATCCAAATGACCAAAATGCTCTCCCTTACTAAACTTTCAAAAATTCCCTCCATGTCCAATTTTTGTCCATAAACTTAAAATTGGTCAAATTGCTATTTAAGACCTCCTAATTAATATTCCAAAGTAATTTCATACTAAAAACTTCTAGAATGCAAGTTCTGCAACTTATTCAATTTAGTCCTTACTTTCAAATTAAACACTTTATGCATAGAATTTCTTCATGAAATTTTCACACTATCATGCAATCATAATATAGACCTCAAAATAATTATAAAATAATTATTTCTATCTCGAATTTGTGGTTACGAAACCACTATTTCGATTAGGCCCTATTTTAGGATGTTACATTTCTCCCCCCTTTTAGGGATTTTCGTCCCCGAAAATCTTACCTGTGAAGAGATTTGGGTACTATTTTCGAATGGCCTCTTTGGGTTCCCATGTAGCCTCATCTACCCCATGTCTATTCCATAAGACTTTCACAAGAGCAATACTTTTATTCCTTAACTATTTTACCTCACGAGCTAGAATTTTTATCGGTTCTTCACCATATGTCATATCTGGCTGAATTTCAACCTCTGTCGGAGAAATCGCATGTGACGGATCTGACCGATAACGTCGTAACATCGACACATGGAACACATCATGAATCTTTTCTAACTCAGTCGACAGAGTTAATCGATATGCTAATGGTCCAACTCTCTCAATCACTTCAAACGGGCCAATAAAACGTGGACTTAGCTTGCCTTTCCTGCCAAATCTGAGAACTTTCTTCCATGGGGATACTTTCAAAAATACCTTGTCGCCAACCTGATACTCAATCTCTTTTCTTTTAGATCTGCATATGACTTCTGCCTGTCTGAAGCTGCTTTCAAACAATCTCTAGTAACTTTCACTTTTTCTTCTGTTTCTTTAACTAGATCAACCCTGTAAATCTGATTTTCCTTAAGCTCTGTCCAATATAAAGGTGTACGACATTTACGTCCATACAAAGCTTCGTAAGGTGCCATCTTTAAACTAGACTGGTAACTATTATTATAGGCAAACTCTACCATGGTAAATATTTTTCCCAACTGCCTTGAAATTCCAATATACAACATCGAAGCATATCTTCAAGTACCTGAATAACTCTCTCTGACTGACCATCGGTTTGGGGATGAAAAGGCTACTAAAACTTAACTTGGTACCCAAAGCTTCTTGTAACTTCTTCCAAAATAGTGAAGTAAACCTCGGATCTCTATCTGAAATAATCGATAATGGTACTCCATGTAGTCTAACTATCTCTGAAATGTACAACTCAGCCAACCTGTCAAGTGAATAATCCATACGAACTGGGATAAAATGAGCCGACTTAGTTAGCTTATCAATCACAACCCATACTGCATCTTTTTTTGTCGGTGTCAACGGCAACCCTGTCACAAAATCCATAGTAACTCTGTCCCATTTCCACTCCGGAACTAGCACAGGCTACAATAGACCCAATGGTACCTGGTGTTCAGCCTTTACCTGTTGACAGATCAAGCATCTAGAAACAAACTCTGAAATATCTCTTTTCATTCCTACCCACCAGTACAATTTCTTCAAATCATTATACATTTTTGTACTACCCGGATGAATAGACAAAGAACTGCTATGTGCTTCCTGTAAAATTTTCCGAATAAGCTCATCATTCTTTGGTACACATATTCTATCTCTAAACATCAAACAACTATCAGAACCAATCCGGAAATCTGATTCTATGCCTGACTCACATTGAACTCTTTTAGCTTGTAAATCACTATCATCTTTCTGAGCTTCACAAATTTCTTCGAGAAATACCGGTTTAGTTCTCAATTCAGCTAGAATACAACCATCATCCGACATGGCCAAATTGGTATTCAAAGCTCACAATGTAAATAAAAGTTTTCTGCTTAAAGCATCAGTAACTACATTTGCCTTACCTGGGTGATAATCAATCACTAGCTTTTAGTCTTTAATCAACTCTAACCATCTTCTTTGCCTCAGGTTCAAATCTTTTTGAGTCATTAAGTATTTCAAACTTTTATGATCGGTGAATATCCAGCACTGTTCACCATACAAATAATGTCTCCAAATCTTCAATGCAAACACAATAGTAGCTAACTCCGAATCGTGCGTCAGATAATTTTTCTCATGTGGTTTCAATTGTCTAGAGGCATAAGCAATCACCTTTCCTTCCTGCATGAGTACGCAACCGAGCCCATTCAAAGACGCATCACTGTAAATCACAAATTCTTTACCCAATTCTGGCTGTACTAAGATGGGAGCTTCAGTCAACAATGCCTTTAACTTGTCAAAACTCTGCTGGCACTTCTCAGTCCATTCAAACTTAACATCTTTCCGTAGCAATCTCGTCAACGGAGTAGCTATCATAGAGAATCCCTCCACAAATTGTCTATAATAACCAGCTAAACCAAGAAAGCTTCTGACCTCTAAAACATTCCTAGGAGGCTTCCAATCGACAATGGCTGAAATTTTACTTGGATCAACTCTAATACCTTCACCTGAAATAATATGTCCAAGGAATCCAACTTCTCGGAGCCAAACTCACTTTTACTAAACTTAGCATACAACTGATTATCTCTCAGAATCTGTAAAACTGTTCTCAAATGCTTTTTATGTTCGGTCTCATCAAGAGAATAAATCAAGATATCATCTATAAATACCACAACAAACTTGTCCAAATACGGTCTAAATATTCATTTCATTAAGTCCATAAAAACGACAGGAGCATTAGTTAAGCCAAACGGCATCATAAGAAACTCATAATGACCGTACCTAGTTCAGAATATAGTCTTCGAAACATCTGACTCCTTAACTCGCATCTGATAGTATCCAGATCTCAAATCTATCTTGGAAAACACGGTGGCTCCCTTTAATTAATCAAACAAATCATTAATTCTGGGCAGTGGATATTTGTTCTTGATAGTTACCTTGTTAGGTTGCCAATAATCTATGCACAATCTCACTGAACCATCTTTCTTTTTCACAAATAACACTGGTGCACCCCATGGCGAACTACTAGGTCTTACAAAGCCTTTATCAGTTAATTCTTGCAGCTGAGCTTTCAATTCTTTCAATTCTGACGGGGCCATTCTATAAGGAGTAATAGAAATGGGTGTGGTACCTGGAATCAGCTCAATACCAAACTCAACTTCTCTAACAGGAGGCAAACCTGGTAATTCTTCTGGAAATACATCTGGATACTCGCACACTACGGGCACTGATTCAACATTCAATTCTGAATCTTTAGTATTCAATACAAAAGCAAGATAAGCCTCATACCCCTTTCTCAAATATTTCTAAGCTGTCATAATAGAAATCATAGCAAATGAACCATCTGACTCATCTGAATTAACCTGAAGAATCTCACCATTTTCACATTTTAACTCAATGAATTTCCTTCCACAATTCACTACCACATCATGTGCCGTCAACCAATCCATACCCAGAATAACATCAAACTCATCAAATGGTAATAACATGAGATCGGCTGGAAAACAGTGACCTCTAATCATTAAAGGGCAATTTCTACATACTTTATCTATCAATACACACTTGCCTAATGGATTCAATACTTTAATCACAAATTTTGTAGATTCTATAGGCATACTGATTTTAGGCATCAATTTCATACAAATATAGGAATGGGTCGAACCCGGATCAATTAAAGCAACAACATTAATGTCATGTAAAGAAAATGTACCCGTAATCACATCGGGGGAGGATACCTCTTCGCGAGAACGAATAGCATAAGTCCTTGCAGGGGCTCTAGCATCTGGTCTCACCGTCGAATCTCTAGAGGTGCCTCTGTTACTTGCTTCTACTCCCAGTTGTCTCGGTGATCTGCCTCTGGTAGGAGCATTTCTGTATCTAGCACTCTGTATTACTTCTCGGTTAGCCACCTCCGGGCACTCTCGCACAAAATGATCTGGAGCACCACACTCGTAACAAACATTTTTGCCTGCTCGACAAGGACCATAATGAAGTCTACCACATCATGGACATCCCGATCTACCCGATCTAACATTACCCACACTTACGGTCGAAGTGGTTTGAGCTTTCAGATCTTTAAATCTGCTACCTCTATTCTGACTAGATTGCCCTGCCGAAAAGCTAGATCTGGTAGAAAACTCTTTGGGCCTCTTGGATGTAGCCTGAAATGATCTACTCATCTGTCTTTTCTTCGTATCTCGCGTCTCTGTTTTAGTTTTATCTTTTCTTTTTAACAACTCCTCTGCTTTACAGGCTCTGTCAACTAAAATGACGAACTTTTTTATTTCCAAAACACCCACTGATAGTCGGATATCATCATTTAACCCATCCTCAAACCTTTTACACATAATAGCCTCAGTGGACACACATTCGCGAGCATATTTACTAAGCCTGACAAATTCACGTTCATAATCGGTCACTGTCATATTACCTTGTTTCAGCTCTAAGAACTCTTTTCTCTTCTGACCAATAAACCTCTGGCTGATGTACTTTTTACGAAATTCCTCCTAAAAGAAATCCCAAGTGACCCTCTCTTTCGGTACAACTGATACTAGTGTCTTCCACCAGTGATAGGCCGAATCTTTGAGAAGTGATACTACACATTTCATACATTCCTCAGGTGTACAAGATAATTCATCGAAGACTCTGATGGTATTTTCTAACCAAAATTTTGCTTTTTCTGCGTCATCATCTTTTGTTGCTCGGAACTCTTCTGCCCCATATTTCCTGATTTTATTGACTAGTGGCTTTTCTCTTATTACTGTACCTGTGACTGGGGGAGCATGAGCGACATGGGTAGCCTGAGAATCATGAGGGGGTGGAGGTCTAATTGCCAAATTCGTACGAACGAACTCGGCAAACCAATCATTCAAAGCTTGGAAGAGAGCTTCTCGAGTCACTCCTCCCTGATCAACTGTTACTGGCCTATTCTCAGATGGCACTACCCCTTCCGCAGGAGCAAACGCATCACTTTCCATATCATCATCACCAGCTCGTTCGGGATCCATTACTATAAAACAAAATATTTAAAAATCGTCAGGAGTCGTCACACTATCAAAATATAAGTATGGCATGTATAGCTAGATTCTTACTCGTGCTAACAATTTCGAGAACCGAATAAACCTGCTCTAATACCAATAAATGTAACGCCCCCACACCCGAGACCGTCGCCGGAGTCGAGCTTGAGGTGTTACTACACATAATTTACCATTTTAAACAACTTTACATTATCTATTTTGATTTTCGGATTCAGCAGTTTATCTGCGTCATGGTCACTTGAAAAATCATATCTCGAGTTACGAAACTCAAAATCCAGATCCGTAAATTTTTCCTGAATCTAATCATGTATCTATCTGGTAATTTTTTTATAGAATTTTTGGCTGAGCCGATTAGTACATTTTATTAGTTAAAGTTGCCCCTGTTTCAGAACTCAACTGCACTGACCTCTGCTTATTACGAACCACTTTTCTCCCTGTAAAAAAAATCATATGACTATGCCGTTTGTTTCTATTAAAACTAGACTCAATAAGGATTCTGAAAATATAAAGTAATCCTCCTAATTATTTTTGTACAATTTATGGTGAATTTCCAAAATTGGAACAGGGGATCCAGAAATCGCTCTGGCCCTGTTTCACTAAAACTCAGATATCTCATAAAATACAATACCTTTACCTGTTTTGTTTTTTCCATATGAAAATAGAAAAAATAATATTTAATTTCATATATTATTCACCACTAAACCATGTTTCTACTATTTTTAGTGATTTTTCAAACTCACGTCACTGCTGTTACAATGTTCTGTTTTTAAGCTACTTTCACATTTTCCTTAGTTTCCATGTGATAGTTACCATCCAAGCATACATACTATCATACTTGTATATCATTAGCCATTTCATTAGTTATCCACTATCAAGTATTTACATCCCATTCGTTGAACATATCATAAGAACATCCATGTCAAAAGAAGCCAAGTCCCTATACATGCCATACACGAAAAGAAACGTCTAACTATACCGATAGGATTCCTCGATAGTGTGATCGGATCTCTGACGTTTCCTTTGATCCCCGAGTGGCTTGGCAAAAACTATAAGAAGAAGGAAATAAAGAGAGTAAGCACTAGGCTTAGTAAGTTTACAAGCAAATAAATTACAACATTCATCACACAGGATAATTATGCAAGTATCAACTAGCATTATAAACTTTCTTTACATCTCATTTTCTACCTTCTTCTTTCTTCACTTACCTTCTTTCTTACCTGACCTTTCATTATATATGATTACAATCTACCTTTCCTTTGCTGATAATTCAATGAAAATTAACTTGTATAATGGCCCGTTGAACCACTCGGAATACTAAGGATACTAGGGTCGTTCCTGTCTAACAATATCTTGCCAATGCCATGTCCTTGACATGGACTTACATGAATTATTCCTGTCTCCAATGCCATATATCGAATATGGGCTTACATGGCTCATTCCTGTCTCCAAAGCCGTATATCTAGTACAGACTTACATGGCTCATTTCTATCCTGTCCTGTCCTATCAACCCCTAATGTCATGACATTTCGTATCCTAACATTCCTAAGGTTCAATCGGGACTTTCTACTGCTTTTCTCTGTCATATCACCCTATATTAAACTTGATTATTTTCATAAAATAAATATATAAATGCTGGAAATTGACAATAATAATGCAAAATGAAGGAATATTGCATTTATTTACCGTAAACTTACCTCGATACAAAATGTGACTAAACTTTACAATTTAGTCCTTTACTTTTTCTTTTCCCCGATCTACTCCCGAATTTCGTTCTACTTGATCTATAATAGAAAATTTAGCTTATTTAATATCAACATTTATCAAAACAGCCCTTTACTCAAACTTTGGCAAAATTACATTTTTGCCCCTAAACTTTTGCATATTTACACTTTTTCCCCAAGGCTCAGAAATCAAAACTTATCACAAATTCTTGTATTTTAAGACATGCTGATCATTTATTTACCAACATCATCTTCAAATTCCTACTATAACATACACTTATGTACAATAGGTATTTTTACCAATTTAGCCCTTTTTCTCGTTTTTACCTAAAACCGAGTAGCTCAAGTTGTCTAGCATAATTTAAAACCTCATATTCTATCATAAAACATCAAAATAAACAAATTTCACCTATGGGTATTTTTCCAAATATGAACCCTAACTTAAAATATTGTTAACATAAGCTTTATCGAGCTACCGGGACTACGAAAACGTAAAGAACATTAAAAATGGGGCTTGGAATCACTTACTATGGAGCTTGGAAGCTTGAAACAAACCCTAGCTATGGAGAACCCTTGAAATTTCGTGATAATGAAGAAGATGATGAATTATGTGTTATTTTTCCCTTTTTATTACATTTAATATCCAAATGACCAAAATGCCCTCCCTTACTAAACTTTCAAAAATTCCCTCCATGTCCAATTTTTGTCCATAAACTTAAAATTGGTCAAATTGCTATTTAAGACCTCCTAATTAATATTCCAAAGTAATTTCATACTAAAAACTTCTAGAATGCAAGTTTTGCAACTTATTCAATTTAGTCCTTACTTTCAAATTAAACACTTTATGCATAGAATTTCTTCACGAAATTTTCACACTATCATGCAATCATAATATAGACCTAAAAATAATTATAAAATAATCATTTCTATCTCAAATTTGTGGTTACAAAACCACTATTTCGATTAGGCCCTATTTTGGGATGTTACACTACCTCTTTGACCCTTAATTGATGATATCCAGATCGAAGATTAATCTTGGAAAATACCGAAGCTCCTCTTAGTTGGTCAAATAGGATGTCGATCCTTGGCAGAGGGTACTTGTTCTTAATCGTCAGTTTGTTCAACTGACGAAAATCGATACACATACACATCGTCGCATCCTTCTTCTTCACAAACAGTACCGATGCTCCTCATGGAGACACACTTGGCCTAATAAAACCCCAATCCAAAAGTTCTTGAATTTGAGCTTTCAACTCTACTAACTCCTTCGGTGCCATCCTATAAGGAGCAATGGACATTGGAGCCGTTATAGGCAACAAGTCGATTCTAAATTCGACTTCACGATTCGAAGGCAACCCTAGGAGCTCATCCAAAAAAACATCTTAAAATTCCTTGACTATTCTAACTTCTCCTACAGTTAAACTCTCACATTGAGACTGGCTCACATACACCAAGAATGCTTCGCAACCCTTGCGAATAAGCTTTTTAGCTCTCAAAGCCGAGATAACGTTGGACAAGTATTCTCTTTACTCCCTAATTACGGTTACTTCCTCGTCCTCCGTGGTCTTTAAAACCATCCGCTTGGCCACGTAATCCAAAGTCGCTTGATGCTTAGCCAGCCAATCCATTCTCAATATGAGATCGAACTCTCCAAATGGTAGCTCCATCAAATCCGTAAAGAAAATCCTACATTGTGTCTTTAAAGGTACGTCTCTAAAAAGTTTGTCTACCCTAACTGAGTGACCCAGTGGACTTATCACAGATACCCCACTCACAGTTTTCTCAAATTGCAGACCCAACGTCCCAAACACATCACAAGCAACATACAAATGAGTAGATCCAATGTCAATCAGAGCAGTGTATGGCGTGCTAAAAATTAGAAATGTACCAGCTATGACGTCAGGTGCGTCACCTTTCTCTCGGTGACGAGCAGCATAAACCAATGCTGGCTGACGTGCCTCAGCATTTCTAGAACCCCTGCCCAGGGCCCCACGTCCACATCCATTTCCATTACCGCCCCTAGCTTGACCACGGCCTCTCTGTGGTTGTGGCCCACCTCTCACTGATTGACCCTTGGTTCAGTAGCTTGCATCTGAGCCGGCCTTTGAGGACAATCCTTGACTCTATGATCCTTGGACCCACACCGAAATCATGCTCTAGTACGCTTCCAACATTCACCCAGATGCACTCTTCCACAATCCCCACAAGCTTGCGGTCTAACCACATTCACCGAAACTGCTCGAACCAGCTCGTCCACTCTAGCCCTTTTGACAGTCCTACCCACAGCACTCGAGGGTCCTGAATCCCTCCTGAATCGATTTCGGTCTTTTTCACGATTCTGCCGCTCTGTGCGTTTCACCTCCTCAGCAATCTTAGCCTTTTCCACTAGAGCAGCAAAATCATGCTCCATCGCGGAGCAATCAGCACCCTTAGCTCATCCTTGAGGCAATCCTCGAACTACATGTTATGTTCATACTCGGTAGTGACTATACCACTAGCATACCAGCTTAACCTTAGAAACTCAGCCTCATACTCCGCGACAGTCTTATTTCCTTGAAACAGATTCAGGAATTCCTTCCTTCGAGCGTGCACATAGCTCGCCCCGACGTACTTCGCTTTGAAGGCTGTCTTAAACAGCACCGAAGTCACCCGCTCAGTTGGGGTACCATCCCTCACAGTGATCCACCACTGGTAGGCCTCGTCACGCAGCAAAGATACTACTCCTTCTAGCTTCTGCTGCACTAAGCAGTCCAGATCGTCCATGATCCGCTCTGTGGCCTCCAACTAATATTCGGCCACATTCGGGGCTACACCAAATGTGCCCCTGAAAATCTCCGCTTCGTTAGCTCGGAGTTGCTTAGAAATAGATCTTCGATTTACAGTCCCAGTACTCGCCCCAACAACCCTTTTCAAAACTTGCAACATTGCCTGGGACAAAGCATCGTCCCCTGCAGCCCGATCATAGGGCCCAGTCTCAATTACTGGTGGCGCTCGTGCCTCCTTAGCTAGCATATGTCCCGAAGATGAAGACCCATCTTGCGTACTACTTGGGCCACGTCCACGGCCTCTTCCACGTACTGCCCTTGTACTGATATCATATTATCTGATTATGAATTTTATGAATTAGTTCAATATTCCAGTATTTATTATAGATGTCTTATGTATAGATAATATTTCAAAGTTCTTTGTTCTCGCAGAATCGTAGCCTAGCTACAGTCTCAGTCTTATAAAGTTTTCAATTTTCCTACTATCTCAGTCCTCTACAGTCTTAGTATTGCCCTAACTATAGAATCTCAATAGGGTTTTAGTACTATAGTAAGTTTTTAGTATCAGAGTATCTTAATCAAATACAGTAAAGTAGAGGGTACTTACAGACTAGGTGCTAGAGATTCGGTGTGACACTCTTCAAAAGCCAGATTTAGAAAAACAAGTTTTGTTGATGCTAAATTCTTTGAATAAACTTTGTTTCCAAAACCCTAGACTTTCAATAATGTGAAAACATTTGAGAAGAAAAATCAATTTAAAAAGATTTTCTTAAGGAAATTTCCAAAATCGAATTTTTAAAATACAACTTTGGGCCTTAATTTAAATTCTAAGAAAGCATTTGGACCCAATCCACAGTCGAGTTGTTGCAATCGGGCTCTGATACCACTAAATGTAACACCCCAAACCCGGCCCAGACGTTATGGCCAGATCTGGTGTGTCACATGGACAATTGATTACGCTTCGATCTTTTTAATATTTGTTATGTTAACTTTAGCAAAACTGTATTACCTTTTTTTTAATTAAGAAACTTGTTTAGTTTTAAAAACCCTATCCACTACCAATGAAGTTTTAAAAACCCGAGTGTCAACAATAAGGGAGACGACATTTTGGTTAACGTTGGAACAAAAGTAATAAAGCTTTTTATAAATGTGGATCGTTAGATCATTTTAAGCGAGATTGTCCAGAGTTGGCTGAACAAGAAACTGTACAGAATTCGAAGCCTGTTAATACTGTAGCAAGAGGGAGACCACCCAGAGGTGCTGCGAATGTAAGTGGTAGTCGAGAGGCTATGAAAGATACAGTTGTGAGGTCTGAAGCCAGACATCATTACTGGTACTTTCACCCTTTACGGTACTTCTGTGATTGCATTGATAGATCCTGGATCAACACACTCTTATATATGTATGAATTTAGTGCATAGTAAGACTTTGCATGTAGAGTCTACTGAGTTTATGATTAGAGTATCGAACCCCTTAGGCCGGTGTGTCTTGGTTGATAAAGTGTGCAAGAGATTCATGCTTTTTGGTCGATTTGATGTTGTTACCATTCGACGAGTTTGGTATAATTCTGGGTATGGATTGGTTAACTTTGCACGATGTTGTTCTAAACTGTAAACAAAAGACTATTGATTTGCAATGCCAAAATGATGAGATTACTCGAATTGACTCTAATGATTTGAATGGTTTACCGCCAGTGATATCGTCGATGTTAGCTCAAAAATATGTGAGAAAAGGTTGTGACGCTTACCTCGCTTATGTACTCAACTCTAAAGTAACTAAAAAGAAGATTGAATCAGTACCAGTTGTGTGTAAATATCCAGATGTGTTTCCTAAAGAATTACCGGGTTTTTCGCTTGTCCGAGAGGTAAAGTTTGGTATTGAGTTAGTGCCGGGGATGACTCCAATTTTGATAGCTCCGTATAGAATGGCATCGATCAAATTAAAAGAATTGAAAGCGCAGTTGTAAGAATTGACAGATAGGGGTTTCGCACGATCGAGTTTTTCTCCCAGGGTGCATCAGTTTTATTTATGAAAAAGAAAGATAGAACTATGAGAATGTACACCGACTACCGACAACTCAATAGGGTGACTATAAAGAATACATATCCGTTTCCACGTATTGATGACCTGTTCGATCAGTTGAAAGGGGCTATAGTGTTTTCAAAGATTGATTTGAGATCGGGTTACTATCAGCTACGAGTAAAAGACTTCGATGTACCAAAAACAACTTTCCAAACGAGGTACGGACACTATGAATTTTTAGTTATACCTTTTAGACTAACGAATGCTCCTACTGTGTTTATGGATTTGATGAATAGAATTTTTAGATCGTATTTAGATCGATTTGTTGTCGTTTTTATTGATGACATTTTGATTTATTCCTATAATGAGTCTGAGCACGCCAAACATATGAGAATTGCGTTACAAACTTTGCGAGATAAACAGTTGTATGTGAAGTTTAGTAAATGTGAGTTTTGGTCACGTGAAGTCAGTTTTCTGGGACAGATCGTGTCAGCAACAGGTATACGAGTTGATCTGAGCAAGGTTTCATCAATATTAGTTGAAAGCCTATGAGGAATGTATCCAAAGTCTAAAGTGTTATGGCACTCACTGGTTATTATAGACGGTTCGTAAAAGGTTTCTCTATGATTGCAACCCTGATGACAAGATTACTTCAGAAGGATGTTAAATTTGAGTGGTCAGAAAAGTGCCAGAAAAGTTTTGATCAGTTGAAAGGCCTTTTGATCGAAGCTCTAGTGTTAGTTCAGCCAGAAATTGGGTAAAGAATTTGTTATATATAGTGATGCATCCTTGAATGGTTTTGGTTTCATATTGATGCAGGAAGGTAAAGTCATAGCTTATGCCTCGAGACAATTAAAGCTGTACGAAAAAAATTATCCAACACACGATCTAGAATTGGCAGCTATTGTGTTCGCATTGAAAATATGGCGCCACTATTTGTTCAGTGAAAAATGTCATGTCTATTCTGATCACAAAAGCTTAAAATATTTTATGACTCAGAAAGATCTAAATTTGAGACAACGAAGATGGTTAGAATTTCTAAAAGATTACGAGCTTGTGATTGATTATCATCCAGGAAAGGCTAATGTTGTTGCTAATGCTTTAAGCCAAAAATCACTATTTGCTTTGCATACAATGAATGTGCATGTGGCTATGTCTGAGGATGGTTCGATCATAGCTGAGTTAAAAGCAAGACCATTATTTGTTCAGTAGATTTACGAAGCTCAGAGAGTCGATAATGATTTGTTAGCAAAGCGAGTTCAATGTGAATTGGATATTGATTCAAACTTTCGAGTTGATGCTGAGGGTTGTTAGAGATTTAGAGGCCAAATGTGTGTTTCAAGAAATTCAGAGTTGATTCAGATGATTTTTAATGAAGCTCATAGCAATCGGTTATCTGTTCACCCGGGTAGTATAAAAATGTATAATGATTTGAAACAATTTTATTGGTGGCATGGTATGAAACGAGACATTTCTGACTTTGTATTGAAATGTTTAATCTTTCAACAAGTCAAAGTCGAGCATCAGGCACTATTTGGATTACTTCAGCTGATTATGATACCTGGATGGAAATAGGATGGGGTCACAATGGATTTTGTATTAGGTTTGCCTTTGTCACCGAGCAAGAAAGATGCAATCTGGGTTGTTGTGGATAGATTGACTAAATCGGGTCATTTCATTCCGATTTGCACAGATTACTCACTTGATAAGCTTGTTGAATTGTATATTTCTCAGATTGTACAATTGTACGGGGTACCTATTTCTATTGGTTTGGATAGAGATCCGAGGTTCACATCACGATTTTGGAAGAAACTGCAAGATGCACTAGGTACGAAACTACACTTTAGCACTGCTTTCCATCCACAGGCAGATGGTTAGTTTGAACAAATCATTCAGATACTCGAGGATATGTTAAGATGTTGCATTCTTGAGTTTGAAGGTAGTGGGAACATTACCTGCCATTGATTGAATTTTTCAACAATAATAGCTTTCAATTGAGTAGAAAAATGGCACCTTACGAAGCTTTGTACGGTCGTAAAAGTCGAACACCTTTGTATTGGACTGAGCTCGGTGAGAATAAAATATACGGAGTTAATTTGATTAAAGAGACTGAACAGAAAGTGAAAGTGATTTGAGAAAGTCTGAAAGCAGCGTCAGGTCTTCATAAATCATACACAGACTTGAAATGAAAAGACATTGAGTTTCAGATTGGAGACAAAGTGTTTTTGAAAGTCTCACTATGGAAGAAAAAACTCTGATTCGGTCGTAAAGGCAAATTGAGTCTGAGATTTATTGACCCGTATGAGATTACTAAGCATATCAGGCCGATTGCTTACAGATTGTTGTTGCCATCTAAGCTAGAAAATATTCATAATGTAACACCCCTATCCCGTAACCGTCGCCGGAATAGGTAAGGGGTATTACCTGACTTGTAACACAAACTGAAACAGTAAAACTTTAAACTTTCATCAAACATCAACTTATTTCAGCAATATCAATCATACATAATCTTAATATGCTTAAAACAAACATATAAAGCTTCAATTATACAATAAGGACTAATTTGATAACATATAAAAGATATAAGAAAACTTAAGAAAATTTTCGGAATAGGGTCACATGGTCGTGTGCGCAAGTCATGTGCCTCACACGGTCACCAGACACGCGTATGTGTCCAGGCCATGTGAAAACACGGCATACATACTGACTTGTGCACATGGCTACAAGACACGCTCGTGTGTCTCGGTCGTGTGAAATTTGGGGAGCTACTAACTCGCACCCACAACCAAAAGACAAACTAGTGTGTCTTGGCCATGTGGCATCCTGTCCGAAATAACTAAGGTGAAGGGGTCTAACGGTCGTGACATACGCCCAAAAGCTTTGGTCGTGTGGCACGAAATAGGCTTGATTTAAGCCAATTTCACACCCAAATTGGTCAAGTACCTATAAACATCAATTACACAACATTTATACACCAAATAGGCAATGAGGTTAGCCATTTCAAATCACATAAAGACCAATCATTATCAACCAAAACCATACCATTTATAACATAAATCATATATCATTATCTATGGGTCAAATTCATGTCAATCTTACCAAATATCAAACCTTCATCCATACCAAAACATCATTCATCAAATTTACCATATAATAGGCATATCATATAAAAGTTTCATACCAAATTAACCATTTCCAAACCAAGCCACATCACATAGCTTCGACACATGTTAAAATCCAAACCATAAACTAGAATAAGTAACCCAAATGATTCAACTTTAAACTAGCCTATACATGCCATAATTTACACCATTTACAATAGTTCCAAAAGTACCAAAAGTTTGCTTGGATAGTGCGATAGCAATCTCTGACCTCGTCCGAATAGAGCTAGCTTCCGAAATCTATAAAACACGTGAAAATAAATAGTGTAAGCTTATAAAGCTTAGTAAGCCAGTATAATATAGAATTAAACTTACCAAATCACCATTTAAAAGTGTAAACAACATTATTAAATTAGGTCACATGTCCTCAATGCCTATTCAACAATCATACACAAGTTAGTCATATAACAACCATGTATTCATTCATTCCAAAGATGATACAAACATATAGCTTTCATGTAACCATAATTCATGTATTAATTCATTCATTTAACAAATACTCATATAGCATATAATCATATAACCATGTAACAAGTTATCCATACATATCATATACCTCATATAACATAAAAATCATGTAACATATATCTTGTAAGCATATACTTGTAACATATGATCCATGTAACTTGTACCTCATTTAATATATAATCTCATATGAATCATGTAACATACATCATGTAATCATGTACTTCTTATGCCTCTTATGACATGTATTTTATATGTTACATATTGGTAAATTGCCCGTTGAACCTTTGAGAACATCGAGGGATAGTCGGGTGATACACACATAGTGTATATATGTAAACTTATAAATCCGTCAATTCATCTTATATGCTCTTCCGAGCTATGTATTGTATGCTCCTCTTGAGCCGATAACGGTAAACCTGAAGGCTGAACTATAAGCCCAAAGGCTGAATAGGAAGCCTAAAGGCTGAATGGTAAGCCACAAGGCTGAACATGTGAGTGCATGAGCTATGGTGAGTCCGTAACGAATGCAAGAGCACAACCAAACGGTAGCCCTAGTGACATGTCACTTGTATCCTACAACTTTTTACGATTCAAATGGGACTCGATACTTAATCAGAGCATGTAACTAATAGGTATTCTGATCCATTATTTCATATATACATTCAAACAATATGCAATTCAATTATTTCAATTATAAACATAATTCAATTCTAATTATACGAACTTACCTCGATTTAGCTTGTAAACCCAATATCTACTCGTCTACCTTTTGTTTTCCGTGGTCGAGATCCGGGATTTGTTTGTCTTGATCTATCCGAATTCAAAATCAGCCATTTATTCACCAACACATTCAATTTAATCCATATGCATGTATTTTGACCTTTTTGCAAAATAGCCCTTGTATTTACTCATTTTAACATTTTAGTCCCTAATTCATAATTATACAAAATACACAAAATCTCACTATACATATACATGGCCGAATATTCCTATACTCTATACAAGTCCATATCTTTCATTTATTCATATTTCTAACCACAAAATTTCTACCTTTTTCAATTTAATCCCTATTGCTCACTTTTCTCAAAAATCACTTTATAAAACTTGTATATCTATAAGCAACCATCAATAATCAAGCATAAAACTTCAAATTGCACATATATTCAACAATGGAAACTTTCAAAATCATCAATAATTCCTAAAATTAGGGCATGGGCTTTGTAAATTTCATAGCAACAATCTCAAAAACGTAAAAATTATCAAAAATCGAGTTCAATACATACCTTAATTGGTGCTTGAACTAGCCGAACCCTAAATGATTCTTTTTCTATCTTTTCCTCTGTATTTTCAGCATAAATTTTGAATAATAAACCATTTTGTGCTTTTGTCTTAACAAAATATAAGTTAATTAACAAATTACAATTTTATCCATAATTAAAACCATTTTTAAACTTTCATTTAATGGCCATTCATGTAAACTTTCACTATGTATGGTCTAATATCAACATAAGGGCTTCCACTATTAATTCTAAAGCCAATTAAGTCATTTAACTTATAGAACTCCTATTTATCGCTTTATGGGATTTAGTCCTTCTTACTGAATTAACTATTCAATCAGTAAAATTTTTTTACGAAATTTTCATACTATAATTCTATCATGTAATAAAACTTATTAAAACAATAACATAAATATTTTGACTCTGTTAAGTGGTCCCAAAACTACTCATTCCGATCAGACTCAAAAATGGGCTGTTACAACTCATCCCTATTTAGGGATTTTCGTCCTCGAAAATCTTACCAGTAAACAAGTTAGGGTACTATTTTCGCATAGCTTCCTCAGGTTCCCACGTAGCTTCCTCAATTCCATTTTTACACCAAAGGACTTTTACAAGTGCTATACGTTTATTTCTCAACTCTTAGATTTCTGTGGCCAGAATCTGGATCGGTTCTTCATTGTAAGACAAATCTGACGGTATTTCCACATCAACGGGTGATATCACATGTGATGGATTCGATCTATATCAACGTAACATTGAAACGTGAAAGACATCATGTATCTTTTCAAGTTTAGACGGTAATGATAGTCGATAGGCTATAGGCCCTATTCTTTCAACAATTTCATACGGCCCGATGAATTGTGAACTTAACTTCCGTTTTCGGCCGAAGCGAAGAATTTTTTTCCAGGGTGACACTTTCAAGAATACTCAATCTCCAACCTGAAACTCTATCTCTTTATGTTTCAAATCCGCGTATGATTTCTGTCTATCAGATGCTGCTTTTAAATTGTCGCGAATCACTTTCACTTTTTCCTCGATTTCTCTGATCAATTCAACCCCGTGTATCTTTTTCTCACTCAATTCTATCCATATAACAGTGTTCTACATTTACGACCATATAAAGCTTCGTACGAAGCCATTTTCAAACTCGTCTAAAAGCTGTTCTTATACGGAAATTCAATCAAAGGTAAATGTTTCTCCCAGCTACCTTCAAATTCAACGATGCAACATCGTAACATATCCTCTAAAATCTATATAACTCTTTCAGACTGACCATCAGTCTGGGGATGAAAAGCTGTACTAAAATTCAATTTCGTTCCCAAAGCTTCTTGCAATTTCCTCCAGAATCTCGATGTGAATCTCGGGTCTCTGTCAAAGATAATAGACAATGGTACACCATGTAATCGTACAATCTCAGATAAGTACAATTCAGCTAGTTTATCTAAAGAATAGTCTGTACATACCAGTATGAAATGAGCAGATTTCGTCAATCTATCAACAATAACCCAGATTGCCTCTTTCCTTTTTAGAGTTAAGGGCAGTCCCGATACGAAATCCATCGAACTCTATCCCACTTCCATTTCGAAATCATCACCAGCTGTAATAAACATGATGGTACCTAGTGTTCATTTTTACTTGCTGACAGATTAAACATCTCAATACAAACTCCGATATATCACATTTCATCCCAGATCACAAGTATAATTGCTTCAGATCATTATACATTTTAGTACTACCTGGATGAACAGAAAAGCGACTATTGTGTGCCTCATTTAGAATCTTTCTAATGAGCTCAGTATCTTTCGGTGCACAAATTCTATTTCGAAACATTAAACAATCATCAGTTCCAATACTAAATTCAAAATCAGAATTAGACTTACAGTGAATTCGTTTAGATTACAACTCTAAGTCCTTTTTCTGAGCTTTGCAAATTTGTTGCAGAAATACCGATTTAGCTTTTAACTCAACTAAAATATATTCGTCATCACAAATCATCATCTGAGTATTCATAGCCCGCAAAGCAAATAGAGATTTTTGACTCAAAGCATCAGTTACAACATTAGCTTTTCCCGGATGATAATCAATCACAAACTCATAATCTTTCAGCAGCTTACGCCATCTCCGCTGTCGTAGATTCAAATATCTTTGTGACATCAAGTACTTAAGACTTTTATGATCTATGAATATTCGTCATTTTTCACCGTATAGATAATGATGCCAAATCTTTAATGTAAAGACTATAATGGCTAGTTCAAGATCATGTGTCGGGTAATTCTTCTCGTGTGGCTTCAACTGTCAGGAAGCATAAGCTATAACTTTTCTATCTTACATCAATACACAACCAAGTTCGTTTAACGATGCATCGCTATAAATAACGAATTCTTTACCCGATTTCGGTTGAACCAAAATTGGTTCCTCTATTAATAATGCTTTCAACTTTTTGAAACTCTGTTGACATTTCTCAGTCCACTCGAATTTTACATCTTTCTGAAGTAATTGAGTTAACGATACTGCAATCATCGAGAATCCTTTCACGAATTTTCGGTAATAACCCGCTAAACCCAGAAAACTTCTGATTTCAGATCCATTCTTCGGTGGTTTCCAATCTAATATTGCAGATATTTTGTTTAGATCAACTCTGATGCCTTCCGCTGAAATGATATGACCCAGAAATCCAACTTCCCGAAGCTAGAATTCACATTTGCTGAATTTAGCATATAACTGCCTATCTCTTAAAGTCTGTAACATGATCCTCAAATGTTCGGTATGCTCCGTCTCATCACGAGAATAGATCAAAATGTTGTAAATGAACACGACAACAAATTTGTCTAAATACAGTCTGAAAATACGATTCATCAAATCCATAAACACTGCGGGAGCGTTAGTCAAACCAAAAGGCATAACTAAGAATTCATAGTGACCGTGCCAGGTTCTGAAAGTAGTTTTCGATATATCAGAATCTTTAACCCGTAACTGGTAGTAACCGGATCTTATGTCGATCCTTGAAAATACTGTAGCCCCTTTCAACTAATCAAACAAATCATCTATTCGCGGTAGAGGATACTTATTCTTTACAGTTACTTTATTCAATTGTCAGTAATCAATACACATTCTCATTGACCCGTCTTTCTTTTTCACGAATAACACTAGAGCACCCCAAGGTGAGAAACTCGGTCGTGCAAAACCTTTGTAGGTTAATTCTTGTAACTGTGCTTTTAACTCTGTTAATTCAGTTGGTGCCATTCTATACAGAGCTATTGATATTGTGTAGTACCTGGTAACAACTCAATGCCAAAGTCAACCTCTCTGATCGTCGGTAAACCTAGTAATTCTTCTGGAAATACATCTGGAAATTCATGAACAACCGGTACAAATTCAAGCTTCGATTTCGACACCTTAGTATCCAGTACATAGGCTAAGTACGCATCATATCCAATTTTCACCCATCTTTGAGCTTGCATAGTAGATATCACAATTGGTAATTCATTCAAATCATTAGATTCAATCTGAATAATTTCACCATTCTAACATTTCAACTCTATATTCTTTTGTTTGCATATAACAACTGCCTCATGTATATTCATCCAATCCATACCCGGTATCACATTAAATTCATCAAACGGGAGGAGCATCAAGTCAGCTAGAAAACAGTATCCCTGGGTCATCAATGGACATTTCTTACAGAGTTTATCGACTAATACTGATTTGCCTAACGGATTCAGTACTTTAACAACGAATTCTATAAACTCTACATGTAAATTCTTTTTAAACACTAGTTCCATATAGATATATGAAGGAGTTGATCTAGGATCTACCAACGCAACTATATCAATGTTAAAAAGAGAAAAGGTATCGATAATAACATCAGGTGACGAGGCTTTCTCGCGTGCACGTATGGTGTAGGCTCAAGCAGGAGTGCATGTCTCAGATTTAACATTTGAACTCGGGTAGCACTACGGTTTCCACTTAGATTCTGAGTATTCTGGGGTGGTCTACCTCTAGTAACAGTATTGCTAACTTTTACAGATTACTTTTTAACAGTAGTAGATCTCTCTAGACAGTCTCAGAGGTAATGATCTAGTGACCCATATTTGAAACATGCTACACTTTTCAATCGACATTCACCAAAGTGCTTTCTATTATAATGCTTGTAATCAGGTCTCAAATTTCTCACACTACCCGCACTAGAAACAGATCTGGGGCTTCAGATTAAATGATCTTGCATCTCTATATTTAATTGTTAAACCCGCAGAAGTAGTGAAATGGGGATGATACTCTTTTGATTCCTTTGATCCAAACTGATGCGACTTACTCGCAAATCTTTTTCTGGACTCTCTCAATTCAAAATCAGCTTTTCGTTTCTTTTTAGCAAGTTCCTCGGCTTTACAAGCCCTATGAACCAGAACTACAAACTCTTTCAACTAGAGAATCCCAACTAACACTCAAATATCTTCATTCAATCCATCCTCGAATCTTTTACACATTATGGCTTCAGTAGAGACACATTCACGAGCATATTTACTGAGTCGTACGAACTCTCTTTCATATTCAGTTAAAGCCATTCGACCCTATTTCAGCTCAAGAAATTCTTTTCGTTTCTGGTCAACGAACTATTGACTAATGTACTTCTTTCGAAATTCAGTTTGAAAGAAATCCTAAGTAACTCTTTCACGCAAAACAACTGATATTACGGTATTCCACCACTGATATGCTGCATCTCGTAACAATGAAATAACACATTTTAAATATTCTTCTGGTGTGCATGCTAATTCATCGAAAACCCTAATCATATTTTCAAGCCAGAATTTGGCCCTCTCACCATCATCACTAGCCATAGCTTGAAATTCTTTAGCCCTATATTTATGTATTTTATCAACAGGGGGTCTATTCAATCTCAAAGGATTTGTACCTTATATAAATTCAGGGTTTTGTTGGGGAACCGAGGAGGGTGGAGGTTGTTGAGCAGCCAGGTTTGCTCGTACAAACTCAGAACATCATTCAAACATCATTTGGAAGAAAGCTTGTTTAGCTTCTCCCTGACTGCCTGTAGCGAGACTTAATTCAACAGGTGCAGTCCCTTAAGCGGGAGCTAGCGCATTGCTTTCAACATCGTCGGATATTGCTTTATTTGGATCCATTTACTATATAAAATATAATTCTGAATATGTCAGGAGATATCGCACTATCACAGTCATGCATTTGGCATGTATAGCTAGACTCGTATATATTACGGTAGTCCTAGAATCGACTAAATCGTAGCTATGATACCAATACAATGTAACACCCCTATCCCGTAACCGTCGTCGGAATACGTAAGGGGTATTACCTAACTTGTAACACAAACCAAAATAGTAAAAATTTAAACTTTCATTAAACATCAACTTATTTCAGCAATATCAATCATACATAATCTTAATATGCTTAAAAAAAACATATAAAGTTTTAATTATACAATAGGGACTAATTTGATAACATATAAAAGATATAAGAAAAATTAAGAAAATTTTTGGAATAGGGTCACACAGCCGTGTGCCCAGGCCTTGTGCCTCACACGGTAACCAGACACTCCCATGTGTCCAAGCTATGTGAAAACATGGCATACATACTGACTTGTGCACATGGCTATAAGACACGCCCGTTTGTCTTAGCCGTGGGAAATTTAGGGAGATGCTGACTTGCACCCACAGCCATAAGACACACCCATGTGTCTTGGTCGTGTGGCATCCTATCTAGTATAACTAAGGTGCAGGGGTTACACGGTCGAGACACACGCCCGTGTGCTCTGGTTGTGTGGCACGAAATAGGCTTGATTTAAGCTAATTTCACACCCAAATTGGTCAAGTACCTGTAAGCATCAACTACACAACATTTATACACCAAATAAGAAACCAAGTTAGCCATTTCAAATCACATAAAGACCATTAATTATTAACAAAAACCATACCATTTATAACATAAGTCATATATCATTATCTATGGGTCCAATTCATGTTAATCTTACCAAATATCAAACCTTCAATCATACCAAAACATCATTCATCAAATTTACCATATAATAGGCATATCATATAAAAGTTTCATACCAAATTAACCATTTCCAAACCAAGCCACATCACATAGCTTCGACACTTGCTAAAATCCAAACCATAAACTAGCATAAGTAACCCAAATTATTCAACTTTAAACTAGCCTATACATGCCATATTTTACATAATTTACAATAGTTCCAAAAGTACCAAAAGTTTGCTTGGATAGTGCGATAGTAATCTCCGACCTTGTCTGAATCGAGCTAGCTTCCGAAATCTATAAAACATAAGAAAATAATCAAAGTAAGCTTATAAAGCTTAGTAAGCCCATATAATATAGAATTAAACTTACCAAATCACCATTTAAAAGTGTAAACAACATTATTAAATCAAGTCATATGTCCTCAATGCCTATTCAACCATCAAACACAAGTTAGTCATATAACAACCATGTATTCATTCATTCCAAAGATAATACAACATATAACATCCATGTAACCATAATTCATGTATCATTTCATTCATTTAACAAAAACTCATATAGCATATAATCATATAACCATGTAACAAGTTATTCATACATATCATATACCTCATATAACATAAAAATCATGTAACACATATCTTGTAAGCATATACTTGAAACATATAATCCATGTAACTTGTACCTGATTTAACATATAATCTCATATGAATCATGTAACATAAGCCCGAAGGCTGAACATGTAAGCTCATGAGCTTTGGTGAATTCGCAACGAATACAGGAGCTCATCTAAATGGTAGCCCTAGTGACATGTCACTTGTATCCTATGACTTTCTACGGTTCAAACGGAACTTGATACTTAATCAAAGCATGTAGCCAATAGGCATTCCGATCCATTATTTCATATATACATCCATATAATATGCAATTCAATTATTTCAATTATAAACATAATTCAATTCTAATTATACGAACTTACCTTGTAACACCCCACACCCGGCCCGGACGTTTGGGCCGAATGTAGTGTGTCACATTGAAGTGTTTTATCAAAAACCTTGTTTTCATTGAAAACCCTTCTAAAAGAAATTTCAAGTAAAAATCCCAGTTTGTATTTGTTTCTAGAACGAGGTGTATTCAAAAGCTATTTCTTGGTTACGTGTTAATAGTTACTTTGGAGAAATTCTCTTTAACTACGGAAGCTTAATTAAAAAAAACAATAATTGATTTTAGAAAAAAAAACATGAAAGGTGTTTGAAATAACTAAATCCATGTTTCGTTTCAAATATATATAAAGCTTAGTAACCAATAATGAAATAATAACCACAGGGAAGGCCTTATTACAATCCAGACTAAGATAATCAAAACACTAGAGATTTTTAAAAAGCAAACAAGTCTAAATCATCTTGCTAGTTGGCCACCTCTGAGTCCCTCCATTCGTTGAATCGCCTACTGAGGTTCACCTGAGAAAAATAAAAGACGGGGTGAGTTTTCAAAAACTCAGTGTGTACTACCCTCAGCAACAATATATAGATCATGCAACACAAGTCATCTTGGGCCTGAGCCCAATACAATAATAGCACAAAATTAAAGCAATTAGATATGCAAAAATCCTACCCATCCATCCGATACACAACATTTCCATCCAACCGAAACACACCATGTGGGGATAACTATATCGACCCACCCATCCGATACACTCCAAGGGTAGCATTGGTTGTGGTACTACCTAACGTTGCAGCAAAGCTGCTAATCATATATTGGGCTTAGAAAGCCATCGGTGGATCCACAGTTGTCAAGCAACCATGCGATCCTCAATTCTTCCTCCGTTCCATAATTCCCACCCACATGCAACATAAAATTATATGAATGTAGTAGATATCCATGTGTCATGCGTAAATCTTTCATGTTTCACATAGGGGTAGTTTAGTCATTTTATCCTACAAGGGTGTTTTGGGTAATTCCTACCCTACAGGGATATTTTGGTAATTTCTTAACAGTATGGGTCTTAATTACGAACTTTGGCCCATCAACAAGTCCTCTTTGGCTAAAGTGAACAGATACTATGCACCAGGTAGGATTCCAAAGAAGAGGAGGTAGGTCATTAAGACCGCTTAAGTACCAAGCTTTCCCTAGATCCAATCCTAGACATGCATATGCCCATTGCCACACTCTAACGTCATGACTTGTCCACAGACACACTTGAAAAATTAATTAAGTTTTATGCTTGCTGAAAGATTCATTAGAAACTAGGCCTAAAATTCCATTATAAAACCCTAGCAAGTCAACATGTTTTCATACATTCATATAGCCCATCAGGCCCAATCACATTTATATGGCCCATTAAGCCCAATCACAATTATACGGCCCATCAGGCCCAATCCATTCCAAACAATTCCACAAACTTTATCAGCTCGTCACTTATTATCAACTTAACAATTTTTGCTGATTCAGGCCTACGAGCTTGTCGGCCCATTAGGCCCATTCTGGCCCGGTTGGCCAAAACGTGACCTAAGTCCATGAGATCCCTCATAGGGCCTCTGATAATGTATCAGTTACCCTTATACGAGTGTTCGTGCACTCATACGACTACTGTAGCCAAACTTTCAGCTTTTTGGCATTTCGGCTTTTCAGCATTTTGGGATTTGCTGATCTATCGTATGTGTGTAGTGTGTGTACACACCTGGTAATAAAATGTGTTGTGATCTCCTTAGCCACAAACCTACAAATGATGTCACTCATCGATTAATCACACACTTATCAAATACTATCACCAAAAACCGTAATCCCACCTTTGCCTTACCTTGGATGACAAGCCTTAACAACACTTCCTTGATCACTAATCACTAGTATTTCTTAAATTTGCATCAATCTTAATCATTAAGAACTAAACAACAAGTGACTTGCAATCATTTTAAGTCATCTTTAAACCATTCATGACCATTCGGCCAACCTTAACCAATAAAAGAGGAGTACTTACCCAAAACCCCAAAACGCTTAATGAGCAATTCGACAAAGATCTGAAATCTGAGATTCGATACTAATCCCCTACCAAAACTGATTTAGAAAGAGTGAAGGACAGACGAAATCGGTACTAGAAAGACCAAATAAATAAAGGACCAACGTTGAACAAAAGTGGCGGTACCATAGAATTTTAGCCAAAAGATATTTGGCTTTAGGGAAGGTAAACTAGAAGCAAGAAAGAAAAGAGTTTGATGAGAAGGGAAGGGAAGAAATTAGCACAAAATAAAAGAGAAAGAATAAGGGATTTTGGCTTTTAGATATTTGGAGAGAAAAGTGTTTTCGGCAAAATAGAAAGGAAGAATTTGGCATTAGCCTAGAATCCCCAAAATCAGCACCTATATATACTATAGCCAAATTTACGTATCCCTAAATTCCTAATTCGGCTCCACTTCTCTATTCCTCAATGTCTTCCTAAGTTTTCTCTATTATCACTTCCTTGAATTTCTCTTCTGATCACCCTCTTTAGAGTCCACATCCAACGCCACTACTAGCTTTTTAATGAGCAAAAAAATAAACCCTTCTTTTGAGAAATGAGGGATTCGAACCCCAGTCCTCCTTGCCATGCTTATCACACCATCCCATACTCCTTATGTAACGCCACCTTGCCACTAGACCACAAGGTAATTTTTGTCATATTTCTTCTCCATTTATTTAACAACCTAATTACTCAAGATCAGGTTTCCTTTAATATTAAGCTAAAATTTTCCCACTTTCAAGTTACTCAGAACTTAACCAATGGCCTATTAACACATTAATACTTAACTAAAAATATCAAACACATACTCCACATCAAAACCAAAAAAGGAAAGTTCGGGATTTTTTGGGGGTTAAATACCTCGATTTAGCTCGTAAACCTAATATCTACTCGTTTATGTTCCGTTTTCCTCGATCGAGTTCTGAGATTTGTTTGTCTTTATCTATATGAATTCAAAATTAGCCATTTATTCACCAACACATTCAATTTAATCCATATGCATGTATTTTGACCTTTTTGCAAAATAGCCCTTGTATTTACTCATTTTAACATTTTAGTCCCTAATTCATAATTATACAAAATACACAAAATCTCACTACACATATACATGGCCGAATATTCCTATACTCCATACAAGTCCATATCTTTCATTTATTCACATTTCTAACCACAAAATTTCTACCTTTTTCAATTTAATCCCTATTGCTCACTTTTCTCAAAAATCACTTTATAAAACTTGTATATCTATAAGCAACCACCAATAATCAAGCATAAAACTTCAAATTACAAATATATTCAACAATGGAAACTTTCAAAATCATCAATAATTCCTAAAATTAGGGCATGGGCTGTAACATCCGAAAATAGGGCCTAAACAGAATAGTGGTTGTGAAACCACAAATCTGAGATAGAAAAATTTATTTTGAATAATTTTTATGATTTACCGAGTGAATAGACGCATGTGTTAGAATATTGATAGAAAATTTCATGAGTTGCATGTTTTTAATTGCCTATTAGGGCTTAATTGCAAAAGTTGATAAATATGAGTTCTAGATAGGAAAGATTAAATTGAAGAGCATAATTGAAGTAGAGGTACTTAAATGGTAATTATACCATTAGGTTTTCATGGACAAAAATGGACATACATAGGTAGAAATAACCAAAGTTTTAATGAAGGGCATTTTAGTCATTTGGTAATTAAAAAGATTAAAAAGGGAAAAAGATGGAAAAATGTTATCACCTTATTCATTAGGCCGAATTTCAAGGGTTCTCCATAGTTAGGGTTTGTTTCAAGCTTCCAAGCTCTATAGTAAGTGATTCCAAGCCCCGTTTTTAATGTTCTTTACATTTTTGGAGTCCCAGTAACTCGATTTAGCTTATTCTAGCAATAATTTAACCTAGGATTCATATTTGGAAAAATACCCATAGGTGAAATGTGTTTATTTTGATGTTTTATGATAGAATATAAGATTTTAAATTATGTTAAACAACTTGTGCTACTCGATTTTAAGTAAAAATGAGTAAACCGACATAATCGGTAAAAATACCTAATGTTCATAAGTACATGTTAGAGTGAGAATTTGATGTTGCCATTAAGAGAAAATGATCAGCATGTCCTAAAACATAAGAATTAGGGAAAAATTTTAATTTTCGAGCTTTGGGACAAAAGTGTAAATATGCAAATGTTTAGGGGCAAAATCATAATTTTGCCAAAGTTAGAGTTAAGGACTGTTTTGATAAATATGAGTATTAAATAAGCTAAATTTTCTATTATAGATCAAGAAGAATGAAATTTGGGAGTAGATAAAAGAAAGAAAAAGGTAGAAGATTAAGTTGTCAAGTTGATCGTATTTTGCACCGAGGTAAGTTTATGGTAAATAAATCCAATATTTCGATATTTTATATTAATGTTGCTAATTTCCAACATATATACATTTATTTTATGAGAATATTCCAAGTTGTATCAAAGATGAGGTAACAGAGAAAAAGTATCAGAAAGCCTGTTTGAACCTTAGGAATGTATGAGATGCGGAATGTCATGACATTTTGGGTTCAGATAGTTGAGGAACATCCCATGTAAGTCCATATCAGATATATGGCTCTGGCAGGTGAGGGAACATCCCATGTAAGACCATGCCTAGAGCATGGCATTAGCATGCTATTATTAGGCAGGAAAACCCAAGTATCCTAAGTATTCCAAATGGTTCATTGGGCTAATATACAGGCTATGTTACAAGAAAGTCCAGGTAGAGGAATGATAAAACAAGAAAGTTAAAGAGTTAGTGGAGAAGTAAAATAAAGATTTGGTTAGTTGATGGCATAATATGAGTATATTTATACTTGGTGGATGTTGTCATTTATTTACTTGTAAACTTACTAAGCATTGTAGCTTACTCCTTTTCCTTTCTCTCTTTTATAGTGTATCCAAGCCAATTCAGGGATCGTAAGGACGTCAGAGTTCATCTCACACTATCAAAGGCTATCTCGGTATTTTGTAATTTGAAATGTTTTGAGTTCTGGCATGTATATGGACTTGGCTATTTTGTGTGTATGTCCATATGATTTGATTTAAGAATGGCATGTGAATGCTTGATAATGATTAGCTATTGAAATGGCTAATTAAGAACATGTCTTGATGTTATGTATGCCTAAATGATAGTTTATGCAAAGAAATTATGAAAGAGTAAAAGTTGGCCATGAAACAGTTTTGGAACAGCAGCAGTGACGTGAATTTTAAAAATCACTAAATATTGTATAAATGGAATTAAATGGTGAATGAGATATAGAATTAAATCTTATTGAGTCTATTTTCATAAGAAAGAAACAAGGAAACCAAAGGAAGTCTATATACTGAGATATTTGAATTCTTGTGAGACTGGTTTAGAGGGATTTCGTGATCCCTTGTTCTGAATTTAGGAATTCACTAAAAATTGTACAAAAAGAATTGAGTCATAATTTATATGTATATATTCCTTAGTGAGTATATTTTCATTAAAACAAGTGGAAACACTAAATAAAAACTGTACTATGAGATAATTGATTTTTAGTGAAGAGAGGTCAGGTCCGCTGGACTGCGAAATATGGAAATCTTTAACTGATAAACTGTACTAATTGGCCACACCAAAAATTCTGGAAAAATTATGGTAAGAAGATATATGAGTCTAGTTTTAGGGAAAATTTTCACTTTTAAATTTTGTGACTCGAGTTATAATTAATTTAGTAACTGTTATGCAAGTGGACAGTTTTATTATGAACAGTGAAATAAATTGTTTTAATTTGTGTAAGTAATTGGAAAATTTTTAAATGTTCTCGGTTTGGTCCCGAACCGTTCCAACTGCATGTTTAGGGCCTCGAGGGCCCATTTTATGGATATATTGGATGAATGTGAATGAATTAATTTTTAAAAGCAAATTTTTATGCCCCAAACTAGTGAGGTAAGTCTAGCAATGCCTCGTGCTCGACTCCGGCGACAGTCTCGGGTAAGTGGTGTTACATGGGCTTTGTAAACTTCATAGCAACAATCTCAAAAATGTAAAAATTATCAAAAATTAAGTTCAATAAATACCTTAATTGGTGCTTGAACTAGCCGAACCCCAAATGATTCTTTTTTTATCTTTTTCCTTTGTATTTTCGGCATAGATGGTGAATAATAAACCATTTTGTGCTTTTGTTTTAATTAAAGTATAAGTTAATTAACAAATTACAATTTTATCCATAATTAAAACCATTTTTAAACTTTCATTTAATGGCCATTCATGTAAACTTCCACTATGTATGGTCTAATATCAACATAAGGGCTTCCACTATTAATTCTATAGCCAATTAAGTCATTTAACTTATAAAACTCCTATTTATCGCTTTATGGGATTTAGTCCATTTTACCAAATTAACTATTCAATCAGTAAAAATTCTTTAAGAAATTTTCATATTATAATTCTATCATGTAATAAAACTTATTAAAATAATAAAATAAATATTTTGACTCAGTTAAGTGGTCCCGAAACCACTCATTCCGATCAGACTAAAAAATGGGCTGTTACAACAAATACCAATAGTTAGTGGACAAAAGCAATTGAATAAAAGCTGAAAAGAATGCACCATCTATCTATGGAGGAGACAAACCATTCTTTCATTATATTAACAATCCTACCAAGGATGTGAACTACATTAAAAGTAGGGGTGGAAATCCCTATTCGAATACATACAATCCCAGATGGAAAGATCACCCAAATCTAAGATGGGGACGAAACCAAAGAGGAGGTAATAGCTTTAATCAAGTTAAAAATTCTAATTATCAACCTCCTTATTTACAGAAACTCGAGGAAAGGGCCAACCCAAATGACCATTGTAACACCCCGAACCCGTATCTATTACCGGAATAGGGCTACGAAGCATTACTATACGAACAAAACATTAAAACTTTTATTTCATGCATTATTGCAAATATAATCTAATTACATTCAATCACATACATAACATCCCTTAATCAAGCCCTCGAGGCCTAGAAATACCTTAGGAACAATTCAGGACAATATTGGAAACAATCAAAAAGTATAAGAAAAAGTTTGAGAAATTTGATTGCAGAGGTGACACAGCCATGTGGTCAGGCCGTATGCCTCATACGGCTAAGACGCACGCCTGTGTCTAAGGCCATGTAACAATTGAAATAGGGACACACAGCCATGTCCCAGCCCGTGTCCTTACCCGTGTAACTCTCTGAGTTAGGTCGCACGACCAAGCTACACGCTCGTGTGCCAAGCCATTTGCTAAGCCGTGTAACAGCCTAACTTGCATGATTAAAACCTACAGGGGATACATGGACGTGTCGCCTGGCCATGTGTCAAACACGGCTAAGTCACACACCCGTGTTTCAGGCCGTGTGGACATGAATTTGCCCAAAAACAAGTCATTTCCATCTCCAATTCAAACAATCATCTAAAAACCTTTAGAACACCTAATCAACGAATCAAAACATGACAAAAACACGCATGAAATAACCAATCCAATAGTCTAATTTCATTCAACCAATATGCCATATAAGGCAACTCAAATGCAAACATACAAACTTACATAAACATATGCACTTTACCACATTTCAATCATACACACATAGTTCAATACCATTTCCAAAACTTACCCTATCTTAACCATATTGAATTTAACTCATCACATACCATCTTGGCCATTCAAATATGCATCAAATCATTTCCACATTAACATAAACTAATAAGGCACTAAAAGTACCGAAAGTATTCCAACCAAAATAACTTATACATGCCAAACTTATCAATTAGCTTTCAACTAATTATCATAGCAAGTCCACCTATACATGCCATTATAACCTTAGAAAAAACATTGAAAACTACTGAAATTTTTGTTGGATAGTGTGATAGATCTCCGACGAGCTTCTAAAATGGTCGAGCTTCTAATTATCTATAAAACATAGGAAATAAAACTACTTAAGCACATAATGCTTAGTAAGTTCGTAAAACATGAACATAACTTACCATTTATTTACATAACATTAAGATTAAGCATAATATAATCCAATGACAAGCTTGGCACAAGCCTAAGAACCATCAACAACACATGTTAGTGCATTCAAACATAATTCACATGAATTTAACATAAGGTAAGCCATTATGCGTGAACATACTTCATTTGAATTCATCATTTTCATTAACTTAAGCATACTTCTATTGAAGCTTACCATTTCAACCCTTTTCAAAATTAAATGATATAGTTCATTTGAACACTTACCGTTCGTTTCCAATTCATGCCCGTTGTAACGCCCAGGTTTGTGCAAGTGTACACAGTCGTTATCAAGTAATAAGTAAGTATCGAGTGATCGTCTCCACAGGGATTGTATGTAACACCCCAAACCCGGCCCAAACGTTACGGCCAAGTCTGATGTGTCACATTGAAGGGTAATTCAGTAATTTTATCAACTATTAGGGTTTTCATGCTCATTAACAATTTTCAACAATTTCCAAGCGTTTAAACAGTATTTCCAGCCCATTTTAGCAATTCCGAGTTATTGGGCCCAAAACCCTTAATGGGCCCTACGTAGCCGATTTAGTCATCTAGGCCCATTTAGCCCATGTTCTGTAACGGCTTTAACAGTCTTAACATGCAATTTATCCATATTTCTTTTTTTTATCAAATTTACCCAAATGGGCCTGAAAGCCCATTGGGCCTGATTTCAGCCCCTCGAGGCCCAAACTTACCGACTTGCATGAAATTGTGCCGTTACTTGTCTCATTGACACCGATCACCGATCTCATCGTTTCTAACTAATCTTGGAACAATCACATATTCACAAGTTATTGAAATGCCAAAATTTCAGCATTTCGGCTTTTCGGCACTTGTTAACTAAAGCTACTAAGAGGGTTCGTTACACACCTGATTTATGTCAAAACGTTGACGAGATCTCCTATGCGATTTCTCCTACAATCCATTATTTAAATGATTAACCAAAGAAACTACGAAAACTGATGCTAAGATCGCTTACCATATTCGGCCACACCTTTAATGGCCATGAAACCTTACCTCTATCGATTTGGATCTACTAAATCTAGACCTGGTTGAATAGATTCCTTCAGTTCCTCGCTAGATCACCTTCTTCGCTAAATAGCACATATAAGAACCGAAATATCGTTAAAACACCCTTAGGCCATGTCGACAACCTCCCTACATGTATACAGGGATTTCGGCTACTCTTAATTTCCAAAATAACGAATAAGAAGGAGTTTAGTTACTTACCAAAGATCTATTTGCTAAAAGCGTTCCCAAGTGCCACCTTTCCAGATCTGTTGTAGATCTAATCCGCAAAATATGAGTAGAGAACAGATTTAATAATTTCGGTCTTTCGATAGACGAGGTGAGAAGAAGTGATCTTGTTTACTATGGTAATCGGCTATGGTGAATTGGTTTTAGCCTCTAGAATTTATAAGTAAAGAGGGAGAAGAAATATTCGAATGGATCAAAAAGGGATGCAAATTTTAATTATAAGAAAAGGGACCCCATAATTGGCTCTGAAAATCAAAAAGGAAAAGAGAATAGAAAATAGGGGAGAAGGTTCGGCTTTAATGAAAAAAAAATAGAAGAAAATAAAAGAAGAAGAACACAACCTAAGGAGCAAGTGGTTTCGGCCTTGAAAAAAAACACTAAAGAAATAAAAATATGCATAAGGAAATTGGTGAAGAGAAGATGAGCTAACAGATAGAAAAATTAAATAAAATAAGGAGAAAAGATAAACCGATTGAAAGACCATAAATTCGGCTAATGTTTATCACCTATTTTCAAGCTAATCCCAAAGTTTGAATTTAATTCAAACTCTCCTTGCTCAAACAGCAGCAGTCCACCGCTTGCACCGCACGCTGCTAGGAGCCTCGTTCCCGCACGGCTCGCTGCTACGGTCCTCCAGCCCAGCACGTCTCCTTCCACGCTCGCACAGCAAAAAGGAGCACCTTCTTGCGCGAAACACTGCTCGAACCACGGACCTCCAGGTTGCCCAGCACGCTGCAGGCCACTGGGACGCACGTTCACCTTCAATAATATGGCGTTCCATTTATTCTTAAGCTATACCTGTTGGCGTCCCGCTTATTAAAAAAATAAAACAACCCTGCGCGCACTGTGCCTTGAACCCAGGCACTCCTCCATGCTTCAAGCGCCTCCTACCACTGGATCGAGCTTCACTTTGTGTCATGAGCCAGTTTCATTTGCTTATAAGGCCTTTCTGCACAGCCCAGCTTACTTAAAAATAAAATTTACCCCCTTGCGCATGCTGGGAGTTGAACCTGCTCCTCCCCTCCTACTTCCTAACGTGCTAAGCCACCGAGCCAGGCACGTTCCTTTGTGCCTGAATTTGCCCAATTTATTTTAAAAGCCTCATTCCCAGATTCCTTCTATGATGCAAAAATTACTTATTTTTTTCTAAAGTTTTGGATTGAACCCAAAATTTTCCCACAACATAAATATTTCCAAATTTATTTAAAAATCAAATTTAAACACCAAATTAGTAATAATGTCATAAATATTTTTATAATTAAAAATAAGAATAATAATAATAATTTTATCTAATAATAATTATATAAAAAATAATAATTTTCATAAAAAAATTCAAACATACATACAGTAATATTTTTCTAATAATAATAATTTTATCTCATAATACTAATTAAAATTTCATAAAAATTTAAAATATCCGTAATAATAAATATAGATAAATTCCCTAATAGTAATTTAATTCAAAATTTTTCCTTAAACGATAATATTTAAAACTTCTCACTTATTTAAATTTTCTTCTATCCGAATCCCGACTCAAAGTCCAATTCTTCTAGGCCCAAATTCAGGGTGTTACATTGTATTTGTGTTAAATCACTTAATTGTAAAATTATATTAACAACTTGGTAAATTTAAAAACACAATATGATTGAGAAGTGATGATTAAAATTAAATATATTAAACTAAATGCAATGATCCCCAATGCAAATTATCCTAAATATGCAAACTATATGAATGAAATAGATTTTAGCAAAATTAAACACAATTTGCAACAATTATAGCATCAATAAACTAGGAAAATTACTTTAATTAAACTAAATTCATTATCAACATGCTTAATAACATTCGGAAAAACATTCCATTGGAACTCGATCTTTCCTGAGTTTGGAAACCACATTAGGTCCTTTCGGAATCCTTTACTTAGTAAATATGCATTTTACTAGTCCTTATTTACTAAGGGTTTCTTAGCATTCATGCGAAGTAACAGGGATGTGTTAGATTTGAAACAGTTTAATCACACAAATCTAAAAACTATGCAGATAACAAAGCTTGGTTAGAGTTGTTATGAAACCAGCAATTTAATCGGGTTAGGATCTAAATTGAGCATACACATTTCAATTATGTGTCCACTAGCTATCATATGGTTAGGATCGCTCAACTAATTCAGATGCATTCCAGTTACGCATAAACGAAATACAAACTTGATTTTAATTGAAAACATGATCGATTTAGGCACAAACATCATAAGCATGAACAAATAAATATTATTTAATCAAAGCAATCATCCTAGCTTAAATAAATTAAGCTAAAATTGTTGTAAACAAGAACAAAGAACACATAGCAAACATTTATAGATTAAATCAAGAATAGAAAGATTAAACCCAAATCAAAGTGGTTGTCACCCAAGACTCTGACCGATGAGGGCTTCTTCATTCCTTTGCTGATGGCTCTCTAAGGTAGTTGACCAAAGGCTCTTTAAGAGGCTTAATTGCTAAAATCTCTATGAAGAGATGGTGCCAGGTGTGGGGAATGGAAAATGCTATAAGAATTGAGAGAAAAGAGAGAATGATGAGGGATGATTAGAAATGGTGAAATGGGGTCTTATTTATAGGTGAAGAGAGGAGAGTCATTTGCTAAAAATAGAAAGGTTTAGCCTCTTCAAGCTTCTTCAATGAGTAGCTGGCCATGAGTAGTGTATTTTGAGTTGAATTTTGCTTGGTTTTTAAGCAATTTAAATGACATCACAACTCAGGATTGAGACTCAGTCAAATGTAAATCATTGGGCAAATCTCTAATTTCTTCAACATTGCAAGGACCTTGTGTAATTAAACCAAAAAGTAGTTTATGTGGACAGCCATGTGTAGCCAAAATTGGGTTGACTTGGTCTTCAATTTGGACGGTTTTTGTAATCCAACAAAGCTATCAGACTTGTCCAAAATAAATCAATAAATTAAAGGACCAAAGAATAAAATTTAAATACTTAATTAAAACCCAAATTATTAATGAAATTTTTTAAAATGATTTATTAAATATAATTTTATATTTTATTATTTAATTTAATCATGCATTGTAACGCCCTCTTACCCGAGACCGTCGTCGGAGTCGAGCTTGAGGTGTTACTAAACTTAATTTACCATTTAAACAGCTTTAAACCATTTATTTTAACTTTCAGAATAAGCTATCTTTCTGCATCATGGTCGCTCAAAAAATCATATCTCAAGTTACAAAACTCAAAATTAAGATCAGTAAATTTTCCCTAAAACTAGACTCATATATATATCTACTAATTTTTTTCTAGAATTTTTGGTCAAGCCAATTAGTACAGTTTATTAGTTAAAGTTACCCCTGTTTCAGAACTCGACTGCACTGACCTCTGCCAACTACGAACCACTTTTCTCTTCGTAAAAAATACATATGACTATATCGTTTGTTTGTATTAAAACTAGACTCAATAAGGATTCTGAACATATAAATTAAACCTCCTAATTATTTTTTTAAAATTTTCGGTGAATTTCCAAATTTGGAACAGGGGATCCAGAAATCGCTCTGACCCTGTTTCACTAAAACTCAAATATCTCATAACATATAACTCCTTTACCTGTTTTGCTTCTTCCATATGAAAGTAGACACATTAAGATTCAATTTAATATTTAATTCATCACCTAGTTCAGTTTCTACTATTTTTAGTGATTTTTCAAACTCACATCACTGCTGTTACAACATTCTGTTTTATGACAAATTTTCACTTTTCTATGGAAATTCATGAACTATTAACACTTTGAACATACATGGTCTCATACATGATCTAAATTAACCATTTCAAGGACTAATCATTTTCAGGCATTTTCATAAACCAAACCACAACCATATCGCAAGATCAATTACACAAAACAAGTATATTGCTATACATGCCATATTTGAGTTATACAAGCCATTTTACCAAACTAGTTCTTCGGATAGTGTGAACGAGCCTTCGACCTATCCCGATTCCCAAGCCGGCTTGTCCAAAACTATAATGAATGGAAAGGAGGGAGTAAGCATAAATGCTTAGTAAGTTCACATGCAAATAACAAGTAACATAACAAAGCAATTCTTCCAAATAACACTAGCATGGTATCACCAAAACATATATCACATTTCTAATCATCATTCATCATCTTACCACATTATTGTTGTTGTGTCAAGTTTCAACCCGAGGGTTAAGTACATACCTGTACAAAGTGTCCATTTCACAACACTTATTAAAATGATACTTGCCTCTTGAGTGTTCTTCCATTTCGCTAGAATTTTACCCGTTGAACACCTCGGAATATAACTCGGATACATGGATAATTTACACATAAGTGCCACATATATAATCAAGTAACCATGTAACCCGCCCATAAGTGAACTCGGACTCAACTCAACGAGCTCGGGCGTTCACATCCATAAGTGAACTCGGACTCAACTCAACGAGTTCGAATGCCTAGTTACATCTCACGAACTCGGACTCAACTCAACGAGTTCAGACATTTGCATCCATAAGTGAACTCAGACTCAACTCAACGAGTTCGGATGCCCAACCATCCTAGTGACATGTCACTTGTATCCTAATCTATTCCTAAGGTTCAAACGGGATTTTCCTCAATCCAATATCCTTGCCGTCTTCCATAGAATACCGAAACCAATACTCGGTAGCAATTTATATTTAACAAGTAGCACACATAATTTGCATATTATTCGATAATAACCACAAAGCATATATTTCATGATAAAAACCAGCATATCATATAAATAACATCAATTAACTTAAAAATAACAATTATGTTACATTATTTACACATGAACTTACCTCGGTACAAAATATAGAAATTTTGCAATTTAGTCCACAATCTTTTCTTTTCCTCGATCAAGGTTGATTCCACGTCTTTCTAGATCTAAAATAACACATTTAGCTTATTTAATACTCACATGTATCAAAAAAGTCCTTAACTCTAACTTTGTCAAAATTACGAATTTGCCCCTAAAATTTTACATATTTGTGCTTTTGACCCAAAGCTCGGAAATTAAAATTTATCCCAAATTCTTATGTTTTAGGACATGCTGATCATTTATTTACCATTAGCAAGCTCAAATTCCAACTACAACGTGCACTTATGAACAATAGGTATTTTTATCGATTAAGCTGTTTTACTCGTTTTTACTTAAAGCCGAGTAGCACAAGTTGTCTAACATAATCCGAAACCTCATATTCTATCATAAAACATCAAAATACACAAATTTCACCTATGGGTATTTTTCCAAATATGAACCCTAGGTTGAATTATTGCTAGCATAAGCTAAATCAAGTTACTGGGACTCCGAAAACGTAAAGAACATTAAAAACGAGGCTTGGAATCACTTACTATTGAGCTTGGAAGCTTGAAACAAACCCTAGCTATGGAGAACCCTTGAAATTTCGTGGTAATGAAGAAGATGGACATATTTTGCCATCTTTTTCCCTTTTTTAATCTTTTAATTACCAAATGACCAAAATACCCTTAATGCCTTTCTTTGAAATATTTCATGTACAAGCCCATTTTTGTCCAAAATTTTAGATATTGGTCAAATTGCTATTTAAGACCTCCTAATTAATATTCCAAAGCAATTTCATACTAAAAGTGTAATATCCCGAATTAGGGCCTAATCGGAATAGTGGTTTCGTGACCACAAATCCGAGGTAGAAATAATTATTTTATAATCATTTTGATGTTTATGATATGATTTTATGATGGTGTGAAAATTTCGTGAAGAAATTCTAAGCGTAAAGTGCTTAATTTGAAATTAGGGACTAAATCGAATAAGTTGAAAAACTTGCATTCTAGAAGTTTCTAGTATGAAATTGCTTTGGAATATTAATTAGGAGGTCTTAAATAGCAATTTGACCAATTTTAAGTTCATGGACAAAATTTGGACATGGATGGAATTTTTGAAAGTTTAGTAAGGAGGGGCATTTTGGTCTTTTGGATATTAACATGAAATAAAAAGGGAAAAATAACACAAAATTGGTCATCTTCTTCATTACCACGAAATTTAAAGGGTTCTCCATAGCTAGGGTTTGTTTCAAGCTTCCAAGCTTCATAGTAAGTGATTCCAAGCCCCGTTTTTAATGTTCTTTACGTTTTCGTAGACCCGGTAACTCGATAAAGCTTATGTTAGCAATAATTTAAGTTAGGGTTCATATTTGGAAAAATACCCATAGGTGAAATTTGTGTATTTTGATTTTTTATGATAGAATATGAGGTTTTAAATTATGTTAAACAACTTGTGCTACTCGGTTTTAAGTAAAAACGAGTAAAACGGCTTAATCGGTAAAAGTACATATTGTTCATAAGTATGTGTTTTAGTGGGAATTTGAGCTTGCTAATGGTAAATAAATGATCAGCATGTCCTAAAACATAAGAATTTGTGATAAAATTTAATTTCCGAACTTTGGGGCAAAAGTGTAAATATGCAAAAGTTTAGGGGCAAAATTGTAATTTTGTCAAAATTTGAATTAAGGACTAATTTGAAAATGTGAGTATTAAACAAGCTAAATGTGTTATTTTAGACCAAGAAAGACGTGGAATCGACCTCAATCGAGGAAAAGAAAAGATTGCGGACTAAATTGCAAAATCTTTGTATTTTGGTACCGAGGTAAGTTCATGTGGAAATAATGTAACATAATTGTTATTTTTAAGTTAATTGATGTTATTTATATGATATGCTGATTTTTATCATGAAATATATGCTCTGTGGTTATTTTTGAACAATATGCAAATTATATGTGCTACTTGTTAAATATAAATGGCTACCGAGTATTCGTTTCGGTATTCTGTGGAAGACGGCAAGGATGTGTGATTGAGGAAAATCCCGTTTGAACCTTGGGAATGGATTAGGATACAAGTGACATGTCACTATGATGGTTGGGCATCCGAGCTCGTTGAGTTGAGTCCGAGTTCACTTATGGATGCGAATATCCGAACTCGTTGAGTTGAGTCCGAGTTCGTGAAATGTAACTAGGCATCCGAGCTCGTTGAGTTGAGTCCGAGTTCACTTATGGATGCGAACGACCGAGCTCGTTGAGTTGAGTCTGAGTTCGCTTATGGGCGGGTTACATAATTGATTGATTACATATATAGCACTTATGTGCAAATGATCCGTGTATCCGAGTTGTATTCCAATGTGTTCAACGGGTAAAATTCAAGTGAAATGAAAAAACACTCAAGATGTAAGTGAAAATTCGGTAATGTTGAGAAATGGCCATATTGGACAGGTATGTACTTAACCCTCGGGTTGAAACTCGACACAATAACAAAAATGTGGTAAGATGAAGTATGATGATTAGAATTGTGACATATGTTTTGGTGATGCTATGCTAATGTTGTTTGGCATAATGACTTTGTTATGTTACTTGTTATTTGCATGTGAACTTACTAAGCATTTATGCTTACTCCCTCCTTTTCATTCATTGTAGTTTTGGACAAGCCGGCTCGAGAATCGGGATAGGTCGAAGGCTCGATCACACTATCCGAAGGACTTTTTGGTAAATGGCTTGTAAAACTTAGTATGGCATGTATAGCAATATACCTACTTTGTGTAAATAATCTTGTGATATGGTGGTGGTTTGGTTGAGGAAATGCTTGATAATGATGAGTCATTGAAATGGCTAATATAGATTATGTTTGATGTCATGGAAGGATAATAGGTTATCTAGTACATGAAAGCTTTTATGAAAATGAAATTAGCCATAAAACAGAACATTGCAGCAACACTGATGTGAGTTTGAAAAATCACCAAAAATAGTAGAAAACGAATTAGGTAAAGAATTAACTATGAAATTGAAGCTTATTGTGTCTACTTTCAAATGGAAAAAGTGAAATAGGTAAAGGAGTTATATGTTATAAGATATTTGAGTTTTAGTGAAATAGGGCCAGAGCAATTTCTGGATCCCCTATTCCAACTTTGAAAATTCACTATAAATTGTAAAAAAATAGTTAAGAGATGTACTTTATATGTACAGAATCCTGAGTTAGTCTAGTTTCAAGATAAGGAAACGGCATAATCATATGAATTTTTTACAGAGAGAAAAGTGGTTCGTAGCAAACAGAGGTCAGTGCAGTCAAGTCCTGAAACAATGGTAACTTTAACTAATAAACTGTACAAATGGGACCAACCAAAAATTCTAGAAAAAAATTAGTGAATAGATATATGACTCTAAATTCAGGGAAAATTTACGGATCTTGATTTCAAGTTTTTTTACTCGAGATATGATTTTTTAAACGACCATGACGCAGAGATTCTGCATATTCCGAAAATTAAAATAAATGATGTAAAGTTGGTTTAATGATAAATTAAGTTTAGTAACACCTCAAACTCGACTCCGGCGACGGTCTCGGGCGTGGGGACGTTACATTTGGTGGTATCAGAGCAGGTTTAGTCGATTCTTGGACTAACGTGTTTTATGTACGGATTTTGCTATACATGCCATATGTGTATATTGTGATAGTGTGACGACTTCTGACCTTTTAAATGATTTTTTTTTTATATAGTAAATGGATCCCGATCTAGCTGTGGCTGATGAAGTAGAGAGTAATGCGCCAGCTCCGGCTGAAGGGGCAGCGCCGACTGAAAATTCACCACCTACTGTTGGTCAGGGAGGAGAAAGGGATCGGGAAGCCTTTCTCCAAATGATGAGTGCATGGTACACTGAGTTCGTTCGTACGAACCCGAATGTACGACCTCCCCCACCTCCCCCAATTCCTCAACCTATACCCCCGATGCCTCAAGATGTGGGTATGATAAAATTTCAAAGAACTCCAGTTGATAAAATCCGTAAGCTCGGGGCCAAAGAATTCAGAGCTAATGTAGATGATGATGCGGAAAAAGCAGAGTTCTGGCTTGAGAATTCTATCCGGGTATTTGATGAACTGTCCTGCACACCTGAGGAATGCTTGAAATGTGCTATATCTTTGTTGAGGTATTCAGCCTACAATTGGTGGAAGACATTGATTTCGGTGGTACCGAAAGAGAGAGTAACCTGGGAATTCTTTCAAGAGGAGTTCCGGAAGAAATACATCAGTGAAAGATTTATTGACCAGAAGCGTAAAGAGTTTCTTGAGCTAAAGCAAGGTAGTATGACAGTCACTGAATATGAAAGAGAGTTCGTCAGATTGAGTAAGTATGCTAGAGAATATGTTCCTACCGAGGCCAAAATGTGCAGGCGATTTGAAGATGGGCTCAATGAAGAAATTAAAGTATTTGTTGGGATTCTTGAATTAAAAGAAATGGTGGTACTTGTCGGTCGAGCTTGCAAGGCTGAAGAACTACTTAAAGAGAAGAAAAAGGCAGAATCTGAGACACAAAATTGGAAGAAAAGACCAATGACTAATGCACCCTCACAGCAACCCGGAAAATCAAGAAATATGAATCCTCGTTCCCAAGTTTCAGCTGGACAATCCTATGGGAATTTTAAGAAGCAAAATGTGGGTCCTAAGTCCCAAACTACTTCGGTAGCCAGTGTAGGGAACACGAGATTTGTTAAACCCGAGTGTCAGCGGTGTGGCAGAAATCATTTTGTCCGTGCAGAGCAAACGAATGTTTCTGATGTGGTTCTCCGGATCATTTTATTAGAGACTGCCCAGAGAGAATTGAAAAAGAAAAATTTCAGAGTACAAAAGCTAGTTGTGCAGATTCGCGAGGAAGGTATCCAAGAAAAGCTGGGAGTGAAGCAAGCAGCAAGAATGCAGCCAGAGATTCAGCAGTTAAATCTGAAGGAAGGGCTCCAGCTAGAACTTATGCCATTAAGGCGCGTGAAGATGCTTCCTCACCCGATGTGATTACCGGTATATTTTCTCTCTATGATGTTAATGTTACTGCTTTAATTGATCCCGGTTCTACTCATTCATATGTGTCCATGAAATTGGTGTCTAGCATGAATATACCTATTGAGAATACAGAATTTATGATTAAAGTGTCAAACCCGTTAGGCAAATGTGTTATAGTTGATAAAGTATGCAAGAACTGTCCTTTAATGATTCGGGGTTATTACTTTCCGGCCGACTTGATGTTGTTGCCGTTTGATGAGTTTGATGTTATTTTGGGTATGGATTGGTTGACATTGCATGATGCTATAGTAAATTGTAAACAGAAAGTTATTGAATTAAAGTGTGAAAATGGTGAAACTCTGCGGGTCGAATCAGATAAATCAGAGGCATTGTCTAGTGTGATTTCTTCAATGTCAGCTCAGAGATATTTGAGAAAGGGTTATGAAGCTTATTTAGCGTATGTGTTGAATACAAAGGAAATTGAAAAAAAAAGTAGAATCAGTGCCGATTGAATGTGAGTTTACGGATGTATTTCCAGAAGAATTGCCGGGTTTGCCTCCAGTTAGAGAAGTAGAGTTTGGTATTGATTTGATGCCGGGAACAGCTCCGATCTCGATTGCTCCGTACAGAATGGCACCAACAGAGTTGAAAGAATTAAAGTCGCAGTTGCAAGAGTTGACCGACAAAGGCTTTGTGAGACCGAGTTTTTCACCTTGGGGTGCTCCGGTATTGTTTGTGAAAAAGAAGGATGGTTCGATGAGATTTTGTGTAGACTATCGGCAATTAAACAAAGTGACAATTAAGAACAAGTATCCGTTGCCAAGAATTGATGATTTGTTTGATCAGCTGAAATGAGCAACATGGTTTTCAAAAATTTGACTTGAGATCTGGATACTATCAGCTGCGGGTAAAAGAGTCAGATGTGCCTAAAACTGCTTTTAGAACAAGGTACGGTCATTATGAATTTTTAGTCATGCCATTTAGATTAACAAATGCTCCTGCCGTGTTTATGGATTTGATGAATCGAATATTTCGACCATACTTGGATAAGTTTGTTGTGGTATTTATAGATGATATCTTGATTTATTCGAAAGATGAGACAGAGCATGCTGAGCACTTGAGGATAGTTTTGCAAATTTTGCGAGACAAGCAGTTATATGCCAAGTTTAGTAAAAGTGAATTTTGGCTTCGAGAAGTTGGATTTTTGGGTCATATTGTTTCAGGTGATGGTATACGGGTTGATCCCAGTAAAAATTCAGCTATTGTTGATTGGAAGCCACCGAAGAATGTAACCGAGGTTAGGAGTTTCTTGGGACTAGCTGGATATTATCGACGGTTTGTAAATGGATTTTCTATAATTACTGCTCCTATGACTAGATTACTTCGCAAGGATGTTAAATTTGAGTGGACGGAAGAATGTCAACAAAGTTTTGAAGAATTGAAAAAGTTATTAACAGAGGCACCAGTGGTAGTGTAGGATAGCCGGTGCCTCCAAGGCGCAGCGGAAAATTAGAATAATAAATTTTACCGGCGATCCATACCATGGATCCATGTGTAAGGAACGAATCGGGGTGATAAAGGTTTCGAAATTACCGAAACTTCAATCTGAGTAGACAGCGACGCCAAGGCAACGGGAATCCTGAAGCACTATCGAACCAAGCCGCAACCTTTAACGATGTCGGCCTCTACGTAGTCCACCCAATTGACAATGAACGGAAATCTCTCAGAAAACTATTTTCAGAGAGTATCACTTTTGACGGCTGCTAGGCCTCACTCTTTTGGTTTCGGGATTGCCTATGTATATATCCTTTAGGGTTTTTACCCTTGCCATATTTAAAACTTTGTGTTAATTGATATATATTCATAATGAATATTTATTACCATAAATAATCCGAATCATAATAATCGTTATTAAATAAATATAATAACGTTTAACCGAAAATTATAATTACGTTAATTATAATAAAGATTTCGGTAAACTATATTTATTTAAATTTATATATATATGAACCAAAATCATATATTAGAAAATTATGTTCTTGATTATGTGTACAACATCCTTGTACATATAGTATGTTCAATAATTTGATTGCCGAATTTAATTAATTCTATAATTAATTTAATTCATGCGACAACCAGACACAATACCAACTATGTTTTACTCCGTTCATTTCAATTAAAAGGTGTGACCCTATAGGTTCTTGTAACATTAGCAGTAATATTAGAACTATTCTAATATTACAAACAATGAGTGGCATCTAGCAATGCATCATTGCTACCTAAGTTACAAGAAGTCATGATTCGACATAACCTTTTGTGATTAACTTTTCATGCATTAATCCTTAAGTCCAATATCTTTAGAATAGACACAAGTCATGGAATAGTCACACTTGCATAGTCCATCCTATGTTTCTTGATACCTTGAGTAGACTATGATATACAAATAAGTATGACATCTCATATCAACTTATTTGAGCATGGCCATGCATTTCTAGTCTCACTCAATCAAGTGGCCTGAGATATTACTCCTATTATGTAGGAGGGACTTATCCTATATTGATCAACCATATCCCTCTACATAGATTGTGGTATATCCAACATTAGTCTTAATAGAACAACCAATTACAGTGTTCGTTTGACTATATCAAAATATACAACTCACGATGTTGGAATGATGATGATCTCAAGTATGAGGATCATATACATATTAATCACTATGAGTAATATTGTGACAATTACATAATAATCCAAGAAACATACTCATAGCGGGTCGGTCCAATATGTTGTTCTCTAACACACACATTCATGCATTGATTCTGATACTCGATATCAATGACAACTCTTTATCATCAATCAACTACATGTTAGTCTCAATGCATTATTATTGTCCTAGCCAACAATAATACTTGACTAAGGATCTTTTAAGAATAATCATATTATTCTTAGGACATTATTATAAAACAGTTTATTTATGCACACAGAAATGAAACTGAAATAATAATGGCAAAGCCTTATATTAATAAACATGATAAATCAAGTATGTTGTTACAACCATCTCGTGATTGATCTTTGGGCATACTCTTACAGGTAGTACAGCCCGAGTCAGGTAAAGAATTTATGGTATATAGCGATGCTTCTCTAAATGGTTTGGGATGTGTACTGATGCAAGAAGGAAAGGTTGTGGCTTATGCTTCGATGCAGTTAAAACCTCACGAGAGGAAATATCCAACTCATGATTTGGAATTGGTTGCAGTGGTGTTTGCTTTGAAGATTTGGCGACATTATCTATATGGTGAAAAGTGTCGAGTATATACCGACCACAAGAGTCTTAAATACTTGATGTCACAAAAGGACTTGAATTTGAGACAACGAAGATGGTTGGAGTTATTAAACGATTACGAGCTTGTGATTGACTATCATCCAGGAAAAGCAAATGTAGTTGCTGATGCTTTGAGTAGAAAACTGTTGTTTGCTTTGAGAGTTATGAACACTCAGTTGGAAATGTCAGATGATGGTTCCATTCTGGCTGAGCTAAAAGTAAGACCAATATTTTTACATGAGATTTGTGAAGCTCAGAAAAGCGATGAAGACTTGCAAGCCAAAAGAAAGCAATGTGAGGTTGATACAGAGTCAGATTTCAGAATTGGTCCTGATGGTTGCTTGATGTTTAAAGATCGAATTTGTTTACCGAAGAATGAGGAGTTAATTCAAAAGATTTTGCAGGAAGCACATGGTGGTTATTTGTCGATTCATCCAGGCAGTACGAAAATGTATAATGATTTGAAGAAAATGTACTGGTGGAATGGAATGAAAAGGGATATATCGGAATTTGTATCGAAATGCTTAATTTGTCAACAGGTGAAAGCTGAACACCAAGTGCCTTCAGGATTACTTCAGCCTATTATGGTTCCAGAATGGAAATGGGATTGGATTACTATGGATTTTGTTTCAGGGTTGCCGTTGACTCCAAGAAAGAAAGATGCCATCTGGGTAATAGTTGACAGATTGACTAAATCGGCTCATTTCATTCCAGTACGTACGGATTATTCTCTTAACAAGTTAGCTGAATTGTATGTTAGAGAAATTGTTAGACTACATGGAATACCATTGTCAATCATTTCAGACAGAGATCCGAGATTTACTTCGCGGTTTTGGCAAAAGTTGCAAGAAGCGTTAGGTACAAGGTTAAATTTCAGTACTGCTTTTCATCCACAAACTGACGGGCAATCAGAAAGGGTAATTCAGATTCTTGAAGACATGCTTCGATGTTGTGTATTAGAATTTCAAGGAAGTTGGGAAAGATATTTACCGTTGCTGGAATTTGCTTATAATAACAGTTATCAGACGAGTTTGAAAATGGCACCTTATGAAGCATTGTATGGTCGTAAGTGTCAGACGCCTTTGTATTGGACCGAACTCAAGGAAAATCAGATCTATGGGGTTGATCTAATCAAAGAAACCGAAGAAAAAGTGAAGGTAATTTGAGATTGTTTGAAAGCTGCTTCGGATAGACAGAAATCTTATGCAGATTTGAAACGAAAAGAAATCGAGTTTCAAGTTGGTGATAAGGTATTTTTAAAGGTGTCTCCGTGGAAGAAAGTCCTCAGATTTGGACGGAAAGGTAAGTTAAGTCCGCGTTTTATCGGGCCGTATGAAATAACTGAAAGAGTTGGACCGGTAGCTTATCCTTAGCATTACCATCTGAGTTAGAGAAAATTCATGACGTGTTCCATGTATCTATGTTACGTCGGTATCGCTCGGATCCTTCGCATGTAGTTTCACTGACAGAAATTGAATTACGACCAGATATGACCTATGAAGAAGAACCGATTAAAGTTTTAGCTCGAGAGGTCAAACAACTAAGAAACAAAAGTATTGCTCTTGTGAAAGTGTTGTGGCAAAAGCATGGAATAGAAGAGGCTACATGGGAACCCGAGGAAACTATAAGGAAACAATACCCACACCTGTTTATCGGTAAGATTTTCGAGGACGAAAATCCTTAAAAGGGGGGAGAGTTGTAATATCCCGAATTAAGGCCTAATCGGAATAGTGGTTTTGTGACCACAAATCCGAGGTAGAAATAATTATTTTATAATTATTTTGATGTTTATGATATGATTTTATGATGGTGTGAAAATTTCGGGAAGAAATTCTAAGCGTAAAGTGCTTAATTTGAAATTAGGCACTAAATCGAATAAGTTGCAAAACTTGCATTCTAGAAGTTTCTAGTATGAAATTGCTTTGGAATATTAATTAGGAGGTCTTAAATAGCAATTTGACCAATTTTAAGTTCATGGACAAAATTTGGACATGGATGAAATTTTTGAAAGTTTAGTAAGGAGGGGCATTTTGGTCTTTTGGATATTAACATGAAATAAAAAGGGAAAAATAACACAAAATTGGTCATCTTCTTCATTACCATGAAATTTCAAGGGTTCTCCATAGCTAGGGTTTGTTTCAAGCTTCCAAGCTTCATAGTAAGTGATTCCAAGCCCCGTTTTTAATGTTCTTTACGTTTTCGTAGACCCGGTAACTCGATAAAGCTTATGTTAGCAATAATTTAAGTTAGGGTTCATATTTGGAAAAATACCCATAGGTGAAATTTGTGTATTTTGATTTTTTATGATAGAATATGAGGTTTTAAATTATGTTAAACAACTTGTGCTACTCGGTTTTAAGTAAAAACGAGTAAAACGGCTTAATCGATAAAAGTACATATTGTTCATAAGTATGTGTTTTAGTGGGAATTTGAGCTTGCTAATGGTAAATAAATGATCAGCATGTCCTAAAACATAAGAATTTGTGATAAAATTTAATTTCCGAACTTTGTGGCAAAAGTGTAAATATGCAAAAGTTTAGGGGCAAAATTGTAATTTTATCAAAATTTGAATTAAGGACTAATTTGAAAATGTGAGTATTAAACAAGCTAAATGTGTTATTTTAGACCAAGAAAGACGTGGAATCGACCTCAATCGAGGAAAAGAAAAGATTGCGGACTAAATTGCAAAATCTTTGTATTTTGGTACCGAGGTAAGTTCATGTGGAAATAATGTAACATAATTGTTATTTTTAAGTTAATTGATGTTATTTATATGATATGCTGATTTTTATCATGAAATATATGCTCTGTGGTTATTTTTGAACAATATGCAAATTATATGTGCTACTTGTTAAATATAAATGGCTACCGAGTATTCGTTTCGGTATTCTGTGGAAGACGGCAAGGATGTGTGATTGAGGAAAATCCCGTTTGAACCTTGGGAATGGATTAGGATACAAGTGACATGTCACTATGATGGTTGGGCATCCGAGCTCGTTGAGTTGAGTCCGAGTTCACTTATGGATGCGAATATCCGAACTCGTTGAGTTGAGTCCGAGTTCGTGAAATGTAACTAGGCATCCGAGCTCGTTGAGTTGAGTCTGAGTTCACTTATGGATGCGAACGACCGAGCTCGTTGAGTTGAGTCTGAGTTCGCTTATGGGCGGGTTACATAATTGATTGATTACATATATAGCACTTATGTGCAAATGATCCGTGTATCCGAGTTGTATTCCAATGTGTTCAACGGGTAAAATTCAAGTGAAATGAAAAAACACTCAAGATGTAAGTGACAATTCGGTAATGTTGAGAAATGGCCATATTGGACAGGTATGTACTTAACCCTCGGGTTGAAACTCGACACAATAACAAAAATGTGGTAAGATGAAGTATGATGATTAGAATTGTGACATATGTTTTGGTGATGCTATGCTAATGTTGTTTGGCATAATGACTTTGTTATGTTACTTGTTATTTGCATGTGAACTTACTAAGCATTTATGCTTACTCCCTCCTTTTCATTCATTGTAGTTTTGGACAAGCCGGCTCGAGAATCGGGATAGGTCGAAGGCTCGATCACACTATCCGAAGGACTTTTTGGTAAATGGCTTGTAAAACTTAGTATGGCATGTATAGCAATATACCTACTTTGTGTAAATAATCTTGTGATATGGTGGTGGTTTGGTTGAGGAAATGCTTGATAATGATGAGTCATTGAAATGGCTAATATAGATTATGTTTGATGTCATGGAAGGATAATAGGTTATCTAGTACATGAAAGCTTTTATGAAAATGAAATTAGCCATAAAACAGAACATTGCAGCAACACTGATGTGAGTTTGAAAAATCACCAAAAATAATAGAAAACGAATTAGGTGAAGAATTAACTATGAAATTGAAGCTTATTGTGTCTACTTTCAAATGGAAAAAGCAAAAAAGGTAAAGGAGTTATATGTTATAAGATATTTGAGTTTTAGTGAAACAGGGCCAGAGCGATTTCTGGATCCCCTGTTCCAACTTTGAAAATTCACTATAAATTGTACAAAAATAGTTAAGAGGTGTACTTTATATGTACAGAATACTGAGTTAGTCTAGTTTCAAGATAAGGAAACGGCATAATCATATAAATTTTTTACAGAGAGAAAAGTGGTTCGTAGTAAACAGAGGTCAGTGCAGTCAAGTCCTGAAACAGGGGTAACTTTAACTAATAAACTGTACAAATCGGCCCAACCAAAAATTCTAGAAAAAAATTAGTGAATAGATATATGAGTCTAGATTCAGAGAAAATTTACGGATCTTGATTTCAAGTATCGTAACTCAAGATATGATTTTTTAAACGACTATGACGCAGAGATTCTTCATATTCCGAAAATTAAAATAAATGATGTAAAGTTGGTTTAATGATAAATTAAGTTTAGTAACACCTCAAACTCGACTCCGGCGACGGTCTCGGGCGTGGGGACGTTACAATAAGCTTCTAGAATGCAAGTTTTGCAACTTATTCATTTTAGTCCCTAATTTCAACTTAAGCACTTTATGCGTAGAATTTCTTCACGAAATTTTCACACCCTCATGCAATCACCTCATAAACATCAAAAGAATAATAAAATAATTATTTCTATCTCGAATTTGTGGTCACGAAACCACTATTCCGATTAGGCCCTAACTCGGGATATTACAACTCTCCCCCCTTTAAGGATTTTCGTCCTCGAAAATCTTACCGGTAAATAGATGTGGGTATTGATTTCTCATAGTTTCCTTAGGCTCCCATGTAGCCTCTTCTACTCCATGCTTTTGCCACAACACTTTCACAAGGGCAATACTTTTATTCCTTAGTTGTTTGACCTCTTGAGCTAAAATCTTAATCGGCTCTTTTTCGTAGGTCATGTCTGGTTGTAGTTCAATTTTTGTTGGTGAAATCACATGTGAAGGATCCGAACGATACCGACGTAACATAGATACATGGAACACATCATGAATCTTTTTCAATTCAGATGGCAATGCTAACTGATAGGCTACCGGTCCAACTCTTTCAATTATTTCATACGGCCCGATAAAACGTGGACTCAACTTACCTTTCCGTCCAAATCTAAGAACTTCTTCCAAGGAGACATTTAAAAATACCTTATCACCAACTTGAAACTCAATTTCTTTTCATTTCAAGTCTACATAAGATTTGTGTCTATCTGAAGCAGCTTTTAAACAATCTCGGATCATTTCACTTTTTCTTCAGTTTCTTTTATTAGATCAACTCCATAGATCTGATTTTCCTTGAGTTCAGTCCAATACAACAGCGTCCGACACTTACGACCGTATAATGCTTCATAAGGTGCCATCTTCAAACTCGTCTGATAACTATTATTGTAAGCAAATTCTACCAACGGTAAATATCTTTCCCAGCTTCCTTGAAATTCCAATACACAACATCTGAGCATATCTTCAAGAATCTGAATTACTCTCTCTGATTGTCCATCAGTTTGTGGATGAAAAGCAGTACTGAAATTCAACTTCGTACCTAACGCTTCTTGCAACTTTTGCCAAAACTGCGAGGTAAATCTCGGATCTCTATCCAAAATGATTGATAATGGTATTCCGTGTAATCTAACAATTTCTTTGATATACAATTCAGCCAACTTGTTAAGAGAACAATTTGTACGTACTGGAATAAAATGAGCTGACTTAGTTAATCTGTCAAGTATTACCCAGATGGCATCTTTTTTTCCTGGAGTCAATGGCAACCCTGAAACAAAATCCATAGTAATTCGATCCCATTTCCATTCAGGAACCATAATAGGCTGAAGTAATCCCGAAGGCGCTTGGTGTTCAGCTTTCACTTGTTGACAAATTAAGCATTTGGATACAAACTCTGATATATCTCTTTTCATTCCATTCCACCAATACATTTTCTTCAAATCATTATACATTTTCGTACTGCCTGGATGAATCGACAAACAACTATTATGTGCTTCCTGCAAGATCTTTTGATTCAAGTCCTCATTCTTCGGTACACAAATCCGATCTTTAAACATCAAGCACCCATTAGAACCGATTCTGAAATCTGACTCTATATCAACCTCACATTGCTTTCTTTTGGCTTGCAAGCCATCATCGTTTTTCTGAGCTTCACAAATCTCTTGTAAAAACATCGATCTTGCTTTCAACTCGGCTAGAATCGAACCATTATCTAACATTTCCAACTGAGTGTTCATAACTCTCAAAGCAAACAACAACCTTTCCTTCTTGCATCAGTACACATCCCAAACCATTTAGAGAAGCATCACTATATACCACAAATTCTTTACCTGACTCGGGCTGCACTAACACTGGTGCCTCTGTCAATAACTTTTTCAATTCTTCGAAACTCCGTTGACATTCTTCCATCCACTCAAATTTAACATCCTTTCGGAGTAATCTAGTCATAGGAACAGCAATTATAGAAAATCCATTCACAAACCGTTGATAATATCTAGCTAGCCCCAAGAAACTTCTAACTTCAGTTACATTCTTCGGTGGTTTCCAATCAACAATAGCTGAAATTTTACTGGGATCAACCTGTATACCATCACCTGAAACAATATGACTCAAAAATCCAACTTCCCGAAGCCAAAATTCACTTTTACTAAACTTGGCATATAACTGCTTATCTCTCAAAGTCTGCAAAACTATTTTCAAATGCTCGGCATGCTCGGTCTCATCTTTTGAATAGATTAAAATATCATCTATGAATACCACAACAAGCTTATCCAAGTATGGCCGAAATATACGGTTCATCAAATCCATAAACACAGCAGGAGCATTTGTCAACCCAAACGGCATAACTAAAAATTCATAATGACCATACCTTGTCCTAAAAGCAGTTTTAGGCACATCTAACTCTTTTACCCGCAACTGATAGTACCCAGATCTCAATCTTTGAAAACCATGTTGCTCCTTTTAGCTGATCAAACAAATCGTCAATTCTCGACAACGGATACTTATTCTTAATCGTCACTTTGTTTAACTGCCGATAGTCAACACACAGTCTCATTGAACCATCTTTCTTTTTCACAAACAATACAGGAGCACCCCAAGGCGAAAAACTCGATCTCACAAAGCCTTTGTTGGTCAACTTTTGCAACTGCGACTTTAATTCTTTCAACTCCGCTGGTGCAATTCTATACGGAGCAATCGAGATTGGAGCTGTTCCTGGCATCAACTCTATACCAAATTCTACTTCTCTGACTGGAAGTAAACCCGGCAATTCCTCTGGAAATACATCCGCAAACTCACACACAATCGGCACTAATTCCACTTTCTTTTCAATTTCTTTTGTATTCAACACATACGCTAAATAAGCTTCATAACCCTTTCTCAAATATCTCTGAGCCGACGTTGAAGAAATCACACTAGACAATGCCTCTGATTTATCTGATTCAACCCGTAGAGTTTCGCCGTCTTCACACTTTAATTCAATAACTTTCTGTTTACAATTCACTATAGCATCATGCAATGTCAACCAATCCATACCCAAAAAAACATCAAATTCATCAAACGGCAACAACATCAAGTTGGCCGGAAAGTAATAACTCCGAATCATTAAAGGACATTTCTTGCATACTTTATCAACTATAACACATTTGCCTAACGGATTTGACACTTTAATCATAAATTTTCTGTTCTCGACAGATATATTCATGCTAGACACCAATTTCATGCACACATATGAATGAGTAGAACCGGGATCAATTAAAGCAGTAACATTAACATCATAAAGAGAAAATATACCGGTGATCACGTCAGGTGAGGAAGCATCTTCACGCGCTTTAATGGCATAAGTTCTAGCTGGAGCCCTTCCTTCAGATTTAACTGCTAGATCTCTGACCACATTCTTGCTGCTTGCTTCACTCCCAGCTTTTCTTGAATACCTTCCTCTTGAATCTGTACCACCAGTTTTCGTGCTTTGAAATCTTTCTTTTTCAACTTTCTCTGGGCAGTCTCTAATAAAATGATCCGGAGAACCACATCGAAAACATTCATTTGCTCTGCACGGACCAAAATGATTTCTACCACACCGCTGGCACTCGGGCTTAACAAATCTTGAATTCCCTACACTAGCTGCCGAAGTAGTTCCTAGAATTTCCATATGATTGTCCAGCTGAAACTTGGGAACGAGGATTCATATTTCTTGATTTTCCGGGTTGCTGTGAGGGTACATTGCTCATTAGTCTTTTCTTCCAATTTCATGTCTCAGATTCTACCTTTTTCTTTTCTTTAAGTAGTTCTTCAGCCTTGCAAGCTTGATCAACAAGTACCACCATTTCTTTTAGTTCAAGAATCCCAATAAATACCTTAATGTCTTCATTGAGCCCGTCTTCAAATCGTCTGCACATCTTGGCCTCTGTAGGAACATATTCTCTGGCATACTTACTCAATCTGACAAACTCCCTTTCGTATTCAGTGACTGTCATATTGCCTTGCTTCAGCTCAAGAAACTCTTTACGCTTCTGATCAATAAATCTTTCACTGATGTATTTTTTCCGAAACTTTTCTTGAAAGAATTCCCAGGTTACTCTCTCTTTCGGTACCACAGAAATCAATGTCTTACACCAATTATAGGCTGAATCCGTTAGCAAAGATATTGCACATTTCAAGCATTCTTCCGGTTCATCAAATACCCGGATAGAATTTTCAAGCTAGAACTCTACTTTCTCAACATCATCATCCACATTAGCTCTGAATTCTTCGGCCCCTTAGTTTACGAATTTTATCAACTAGAGTTCTTTAAAATTTCATCATATCCAAACCTTGGGGCATCAGGGGTACAGGTTGAGGAATTGAGGGAGGTGGGGGAGGTTGTACATTCGGGTTCGTACGAACAAACTCAGTGTACCATGCACTCATCATTTGGAGAAAGGCTTCTCAACCCCTTTCTCCTCCTCCCTCAGGTTGTGGATTTTCAGTCGGCACTGCCCCTTCAGCCGGAGCTGGCGCATTACACTCTACTTCATCTACCGTAGCTAGATCGGGATCCATTTACTATAAAAAATCATTTAAAAAGGTCAGAAGTCGTCACACTATCACAATATACACATATGGCATGTATAGCGAAATCCGTACATAAAACACGTTAATTCAAGAACTGACTAAACCTACTCTGATACCACCAAATGTAACGCCCTCTTACCCGAGACCGTCGCTGGAGTCGAACTTGAGGTGTTACTAAACATAATTTACCATTTAAACAGCTTTAAACCATTTATTTTAACTTTCGGAATAAGCTGTCTTTCTGCATCATGGTCACACAAAAAATCATATCTCGAGTTAAAAAACTTGAAATTAAGATCCGTAAATTTTCACTGAAACTATACTCATATATCTATCTACTAATTTTTTTCTAGAATTTTTGGTCTAGCCAATTAGTGCAGTTTATTAGTTAAAGTTAACCCTGTTTCAGAACTCAACTACACTGACCTCTACCTACTACGAACCACTTTTCTCTTTATACAAAATACATATGACTACACCGTTTGTTTCTATTAAAACTAGACTCAATAAGGATTCTGAACATATAAATTAAACCTCCTAATTATTTTTGTAAAATTTTTGGTGAATTTCCAAATTTGGAATAGGGGATCAAGAAATCACTCTAACCCTGTTTCACTAAAACTCAAATATCTCATAACATATAACTCCTTTACCTGTTTTGCTTCTTCCATATGAAAGTAGACACATTAAGCTTCAATTTCATATTTAATTCATCTCTAGTTTCGTTTCTACTATTTTTAGTGATTTTTCAAACTCACATCACTGCTGTTACAACATTCTGTTTTATGACAAATTTTCACTTTTCTATGGAAATTCATGAACTATTAACACTTTGAACATACATGGTCTCATACATGATCTAAATTAACCATTTCAAGGACTAATCATTTTCAGGCATTTTCTCAACCAAACCACAACCATATCGCAAGATTAATTACACAAAACAAGTATATTGCTATACATGCCATATTTGAGTTATACAAGCCATTTTACCAAACTAGTTCTTCGGATAGTGTGAACGAGCCTTCGACCTATCCCGATTCCCAAGCCGGCTTGTCCAAAACTACAATGAATAGAAAGGAGGGAGTAAGCATAAATGCTTAGTAAGTTCACATGCAAATAACAAGTAACATAACAAAGCAATTCTTCCAAATAACACTAGCATGGTATCACCAAAACATATATCACATTTCTAATCATCATTCATCATCTTACCATATTATTGTTGTTGTGTCAAGTTTCAACCCGAGGGTTAAGTACATACCTGTCCAAAGTGTCCATTTCACAACACTTATTAAAATGATACTTGCCTCTTGAGTGTTCTTCCATTTCGCTAGAATTTTACCCGTTGAACACCTCGGAATATAACTCGGATACATGGATAATTTACACATAAGTGCCACATATATAATCAAGTAACCATGTAACCCGCCCATAAGTGAACTCAGACTCAACTCAACGAGCTCGGGCGTTCGTATCCATAAGTGAACTCGGACTCAACTCAATGAGCTCGGATGCCTAGTTACATCTCACGAACTCGGACTCAACTCAACGAGTTCAGACATTTGCATCCATAAGTGAACTCGGACTCAACTCAACGAGTTCGGATGCTCAACCATCCTAGTGACATGTCACTTGTATCCTAATCTATTCCTAAGGTTCAAACGGGATTTTCCTCAATCCAATATCCTTGCCGTCTTCCACAGAATACCGAAACCAATACTCGGTAGCAATTTATATTTAACAAGTAGCACACATAATTTGCATATTATTCGATAATAACCACAAAGCATATATTTCATGATAAAAATCAGCATATCATATAAATAACATCAATTAACTTAAAAATAACAATTATGTTACATTATTTACACATGAACTTACCTCGGTACAAAATATAGAAATTTTGCAATTTAGTCCACAATCTTTTCTTTTCCTCAATCAAGGTTGATTCCACGTCTTTCTTGATCTAAAATAACACATTTAGCTTATTTAATACTCACATTTATCAAAAAAGTCCTTAACTCTAACTTTGTCAAAATTACAAATTTGCCCCTAAACTTTTGCATATTTGCGCTTTTGCCCCAGAGCTCAGAAATTAAAATTTATCCCAAATTCTTATGTTTTAGGACATGCTGATCATTTATTTACCATTAGCAAGCTCAAATTCCAACTACAACGTGCACTTATGAACAATAGGGATTTTTATCGATTAAGCCGTTTTACTCGTTTTTACTTAAAGCCGAGTAGCACAAGTTGTCTAACATAATCCGAAACCTCATATTCTATCATAAAACATCAAAATACACAAATTTCACCTATGGGTATTTTTCCAAATATGAACCCTAGGTTGAATTATTGCTAGCATAAGCTAAATCAAGTTACCGGGACTCTTAAAGAACATTAAAAACGGGGCTTGGAATCACTTACTATTGAGCTTGGAAGCCTGAAACAAACCCTAGCTATGGAGAATCCTTGAAATTTCATGGTAATGAAGAAGATGGACATATTTTGCCATCTTTTTCCCTTTTTTAATCTTTTAATTACCAAATGACCAAAATACCCTTAATGCCTTTCTTTGAAATTTTTCATGTACAAGCCCATTTTTGTCCAAAATTTTAGATATTGGTCAAATTGCTATTTAAGACTCCTAATTAATATTCCAAAGCAATTTCATACTAAAAGCTTCTAGATTGCAAGTTTTGCAACTTATTCAATTTAGTCCCTAATTTCAACTTAAGCACTTTATGCATAGAATTTCTTCACGAAATTTTCACACCATCATGCAATCACATCATAAACATCAAAATAATAATAAAATAATTATTTCTATCTCAAATTTTTGGTCACGAAACCACTGTTCCGATTAGGCCCTAATTCGGGATATTACATGCATGGCCCATTTTATGTCTTGAAAATATAATATGTTCAAATAAATATAAAATAAGCCATTTTATGCATGAAAACTATATAATAAAGCATAAAATCACATTTTAATAATTTCTATGTCCTAATTTCATATTTTCACACGTTTCATTAATTAATTAAACAATTGCTTAGTTTTAATAACGAATTTAAATAAAAAGGTGATAAATTACATAGGAAAAATCCTATATATTTTTCAGTTTACACACCCCCAAACTTAAATCATTGCTCGTCCCGAGTAATGTTCATGTATAGCAAAAGGTCTTGCTAAGGCAAAATTGCTAACTGTGTAAGCAGCACAAGAAAGAGATTTAGAGATTTTTAGGGTTAAGCAAATTGCTTTGAGGGATATGAAAAATAGTGGAATGAATAGGGGTTTATATAGGGAAGAATTAGAGCAACATGTAGTGAAAATTTAGCTACATTAGGGTTACTTGGGTGGCAAGTAACGGGAGTGGCGGCAAAGTATGTATATTCCCCTCCTTTTTGTTGTCTTGGGCCTCAAACTCAAACTGTGTTTACAGACTTACTCAAGAAAAAGAACTGATTAGTACTTAGGCCAAATTTGACCACCTTTATTAACATAAAATTTTAAAATTTAAACAAAACAAATTAAACTTAAAAATTTTAAATCTTAATTAGAAATTTCTTCGTAACAAATTACATTAAATTAGTTCCTAGGAAATGTTAGAGGGGTTACAGCGTTCCTGCTTAAGTTCCAATCTCCTTAGACAAAATTAATTAAATGCACTAAGTTAAGAAAATGAGTTCTAATTATTTTTTTATTTACAAAACGATTTCATGAAAAATCAAGGGTCTGTTAATTTGAATAAGGATTCAACTCGCTCAACTTCACCATCCCAATAGTGTTTGAGATGTTGACCATTAACTTTAAACGTACCTTCGTAATTGTCGTATAATTCAATATCTCCATAAGGATAAACTCGGTAGATGGTATAGGGTCATTTCCATCAGGATTTAAGCTTCCAAGGAAATAACTTCAACCTTGAATTAAACAATAAAACCTTCTGACCTTCTTTAAACTCGCGAGGTTGTATATGGCTATCATGCCATCTCTTTGATCTTTCTTTACACATTTTGGCATTCTCATAGGAAAACAACCTCAGCTCTTCCAACTCATCAAGTTGTAACATCCTTCTCTCACTGACTTGCTGAAGATCAAAGTTCAACTGCTTCAAAGCCCAGTAAGCTCTATTCTCCAACTCTAATGGAAAATGACATGCCTTTCCAAAAACTAACCAATAAGGAGTCATTCATAATGGTGTCCTAAATATTGTTTGATAGGCTCATAATGCATCATCGAGCCTTTGAGACCAATCTTTTCTGCTAGGGCGTACTACCCTTTCAAGGATAACTTTGATTTCACGGTTCACTCTTTCAACTTGCCTATTAGACTGGGGGTGATAAGCAGTAGCAATCTTGTGCTTCACATTATATTTGTCAAGCAACCACTTAAGCCATTTGTTCACAAAGTGAGAACCTTCATCACTAGTAATAGCTCTTGGTGTCCCAAATTGTGTAAACACATGCTTATGTAGGAATCGCATGGCTACCTTAGCATCATTTGTAGGGTAGGCTTCAACTTCAACCCAATTGAATACATAGTCCATAGCAACTAAGATGTATTTGATCCCGTACAAAAAAAGGAAATAGGCCTAAGTGGTCAATGCCCCATACGTCAAATAATTCAATCTCCAAAATGTTTGTCAAGGACATCTCATTCCTCCTTGATATATTTCCGGTCCTTTGGAATTTATCACAGTTCTTCACATAAGTATAAGCATCTTTAAATAGTGTAGGCCAAAAAAAACTTGCTTGCAAAATCTTTGCTGTAGTACGTGAACCACCAAAGTGCCCCCTACTTGGAGACGAATGGCAATGATACAAGATCTCAATAACTTCACTTTTAGCTACACACTTTTGAATTATATTATCTTCACACTATTTAAACAGAAACGGATCCTCCCAAAAATAATACCAACTACCATGAAGGAATTTTTTCCTTTGTTGGTATGTCATTTCTCGAGGAATTATTCCACATGTAAGATAATTGGCAAAATCAGCAAACAAAGGTGTTTCGTGAATTCAGCTTACCTCAAATAAGTGTTCATCTGGGAAATTCTCATTGATAGGCACACATGATCGAGTTACCTCATTTTGCTCCAACCTCGACAGATGATCAGCTACTTGATTTTCGACACCTTTTCTATCTTGGATCTCAAGTTCAAATTCTTGGAGTAAAAGTATCCAATGAATTAGCCTCGGTTTCACATCTTTCTTCGTGAGCAAGTATTTAATGGCCGCATGGTCAATAGATACTGTAACTTTGGTACATATAAGATATGAGCGAAATTTTTCAAAAGCAAAAACCATAGCAAAGAGTTCCTTTTCAGTTACCATATAATTAAGTTGGGCTCCCCGTTAAAGTTCTACTTGCATAGTAAATAGGGTGATCCACTTTGTTTCTTTTTTGACCCATCACAGCTCCAACGGCATAATCACTTGCATCGCACATCAACTCAAAAGGAGAGGTTCAATTAGGTGTAACAATTATTAGGGCTAATATTAACCTTTTTTTTAGATCTTCAAAAGCTTCCAAACATGCTTTGTTGAAATCAAACGCTGTATCTTTCTCTAACAACAAACACAACAGCTTAGAAATTTTTGAGAAATCTTTGATAAACCTTCAGTAAAAACTGGCATGGCCTAAGAAACTTCTAACTCCTTTCACATTAATTGGGGTCGATAATCTTTCAATTACGTCCACTTTTGCTTTATCGACTTCAATTCCTCTCTTTGAGATTTTATGCCCTAAGACAATCCTTTCCTTAACCATAAAATGACATTTTTCCTAGTTAAGGACAAGATTCGTCTCATCACATCTTTTCAGTACCTTAGCCAAATTACTCAAACAAATATCAAAAGTGTTACCAAAAATAGAAAAATAATCCATGAAAACCTCAACAAAATTTTCAACCATATCAGTGAATATTGCCATAATGCATCGTTGAAATGTTGCAGGTGCATTGCATAAACCAAATGGCATTTGCCTAAACCAAAACGTACCGTACGGACAAGTAAATATTGTTTATGTTGGTCTTCTGGAGCTATAACTATTTGGTTATATCCTGAATAGCCGTCTAAAAAACAATAGAATTCATTACTTGCCAGTTGATCTAACATTTTATCCATAAAAGGCAATAAAAAATGGTCCTTCCGGGTGGCTTTATTCAACTTTCTATAATCAATACAAATTCTCCAACCAGTAACAGTTCTCATTGGAATCAACTCATTACGTTCATTTTCAACAATAGTGATTCCACTTTTCTTCGACACACACTACACCGGACTTACCCACGAACTATTTGAAATAGGATATATGATTCCTGCATCTAACCATTTGATTACTTCCTTTCTCACAACTTCTTTCATAATAGGATTGAATCTCTTTTGCCCATCAATTCGAGCTCTTTCACCTTCCTCAAAAATAATTTCATGCGTGCAAAAAGAAGGGCTTATACCTCGAATATCAACTATGGTCCAACCAATTGCTTTCTTAAATTTCTTTAGAATAGCAATTAGTTGCTCCTCTTGATCTTTCGTCAATTCTACTGAAATAATCACAGGTAAAATGGAACAGTCACCTAAATAAGCGTATTTCAAATGGGAAGGAAGTACCTTTAGTTCGAGTTTAGGTGGTTCTTCAATTGACAACTTGGGTTGCACAAATTTTCTGACTTCTAACTCTAATGGTTCAAACCGTGTGGATTGAATAAAATATCTCGGATTGGCTTCCATCAAAGCCATGTTTTCTTCACCTTCTTCATCCTCCAAAGGGTCAAGATCTAGGGCTTTCCCAATGGGTCTGCTTCAAAATTTCTTTGCATAGAAACCAAGGTTTCTATCTCTTCTATAATTGGATACTCTTCTGTCAGATCGGGAAATTTCATCACTTTAAGAATGTTAAAGGTTACTTGATCGTCTTGAACTCACATGGTGAGTTCACCTTTATGCACATCAATTAACATTCTTCTTGTGGCTAAGAAAGGTCTCCCAAGGATGATACACACTTCCTTGTCTACTTCAAAATCTAAGACAATTAAACTAGCAGGAAAAATAAATTTATTGACCCTTTCCAAAAAATCCTCTATCTTTCCCTCAGGATATTCTAAAGATCGATCTACTAGCTGAAGCGTCACAGTTGTAGGTCTTACTCCACCTATCCCGAGCATCTTGAAAATAGACTTAGACATCAAGTTGATACTCACCCCTAAGTCACACGAAGCTTTACCAAAATAAGTTTCACCAATGTTACAGGGTATAGTAAAGCTTTCTAGGTCTTTCAATTTCGGCGGCAGTTTGTTATGCAAGAATGCACTGCACTCCTTTGTCAAGGCAACAGTCTCATACTCACTCAATCGTTTCTTCTTGGACAATATATCTGTAACACCCCTAACCCGTATCCGTTGCCAAAACAAGGTTATAGAGCATTACCAAACTTATCTCAAAATTTTGAAATCAATATACATACAATTCTCAATCAATCATAAACATCATTCATAATTATTCACTTCGTCCCTATTACGAGCCTACAAGGCCCAAATTATGCAATATAAATGGTTTCAGACTAAATCGATAACTTAAGAGAACTTTGGAAAACTTAGAAATTTTTCTCAAAATAGGGGACACACGCTCGTGTGCCAGGCCGGGTGAGACACACGGCCACTAGACACGCCCGTGTCACAAGCCGTATCGACATTCGAATGGGGATCACATGGTTGTGTCCCAACCCGTGTCCTACCCCATGTAACTTTCTGACTTAGGTCACACAGTTGACCACACGCCTGTGTGTCTAGCACATGTGCCTATGAAATGGCAAGACACGCCTGTGTGCCAAGCCATGTGCTGGGACGTGCCAAACCTATAGGGTATACTGACTTATGCCGCACATCCAAGTCACACGCCCGTGTGTGAGGCTGTGTGGAGCTTACTGACTTGCTTTCTCATTAAACATAGGGGACATACTGCTGTGTAACATGACCGTGAACCATACATGTATGAGACACCCACCCATGTCTCTGCTTGTGTGGACAAAAATAGGCTATTTACCAAGCCATTTTGCCACTCAACTTTGCATAAACCTACATTAAATCAAATGGCACAAAACATAGCATGAATAGACATCTGTTTAACCTAAAACAAGTATGAATTATACCATTTCAAAACCAGCAAATACAAATCTCACCAGTACCATTTTATACTATTCAAATTTCATACCAAAACTCTAATCTTAAAACATCAATATGGTCTCTTCCATTTATGCATTACTTGACCTAATACCATAAGCACACTTATCACATATTTCACCCATTTGATGCTCAAATTACCAATTCACATTAAACATGTATATAGCCATTACCAACCATATACCAAATTGGTCATTTGCACAACACATTCATATCATCAAGCTTAGCAAAACAAACCACATCCCATGGACACATACGTGACCAAAATATTTATCATTTACAAGCCAATCCAAATCACCATTTCTCAATCAAAACTTTCATATAACAATTATAGATCAAATATCATAAGTCATATGCTCATATAATTATACATTTCCACATATACCACATTTAAGCCAAATCACATGGCTAATTTCATACCAAAACACATAGGCTTCCTTAGCTAAAATTACTTACACTTATCATATAACCAGAAAGCTTATGCATGCCATATAACCAAAATCATAAAGTTTATATTTACCAAGCGGTAGCTGGATAGTGTGGTAAGATCGCCGACGACTTCTAACCCGAGAGAGCCTCCGAAACACTATAAAACATAGAAAAAGAAAACAAAGTAAGCTATAAAGGTTAGTAAGCTCGTACGGTAATAAACTTATATTACAAAATAAACACATTTTAAGCAATTACACATATCATAATGCAACTCATATGACTTCACAATTCTATTACACATTCATTCACATAGTTTGCCATGAATTTCACAAGTATTTAAGTCAATGCTCGTATAGTTTGAGAACATCTTTTTAATTCATTCACAATTACATATGCATAAGCAAATAAAGATAAACTACACTCAATCCAATAACCATCACATTTCTATAACCAAATGTATCATATAAAATATCATCAATTTCCATTTACTCATCATATGAATTTCACAACCATCACTTACTTGTCAGTTTTTGTCACGAGTATATTGATTGATTCATACCATCACTTATATCCACGTTCCATCATCTTTTCCTGTTGAACCCTTCAGAATACTAAAGGGTACTCGGTAGCACATCGCACCTAAGTGCCACATACAAAGTTGAAGCTATCTCAATCTCATATCACAAATATGCTCATTCACGAGCTATCACATGGTCGGCTCACACAAGCTATCAGTCAAGACGTAGCTACATGGTGTTGCTCACACAAGCTATCATGTACCGCAACACATACCGAAAACCCAGCCACTGGTAGTACGTACGTGACCAATACCCTAATCACATCATCACGGTAATCCCTAATGTCATGACATTCGTATCCTATCTATTCGTAAGGTTCAAACGGGATTTTCAACTACTGAATCTCTATCAATCATATCCATAGCTTCATATTTAATCGTATTCATAACTTATTTTAATAATAAAGCATTTACAATACAAATATAACAATGTTTATTATCATACGAACTTACCTCGAACGTCAAAACGATGGAATGGATCAACTAGTCTAGAACTTTATTTTTCCTTCAATCTAGACTCGTACGAGGCTTAACTTGATCTAAATAATCAAATTCAATCCATTTATTATACATTGTAATCAATTCGGCCCAAAATACACAATTTTTGCAAAATTAAACTTTTACCCCCAATATTTTAACTTCTTTACAATTTAGTCCTTATCACATAAAATTACAAATTCATGCAATTTAGTACTAGCCCATGCTAGCCGAATTTTCTTTATTTCCATAATAACCCATATTTTTCATTTATTTCACATTTTAACCTTAAAATTTTCATATTTTTCAATTTAATCTTTAATTGACTTTTTTATCAAAAAGTCTTTAACAAATGTTGTTATCTAAGACCAACGTTCCAAAACTATCATCAAAAATCAAATTACACCTATATTCATCAATGGCAAAACTCACATACTTTAACAATTTTTTAAATTAGTCCCTGGCTAGCTAACATATAATTATTAAAAAATTATTTAAAAATGGGACAAAAATTATTTAAAATGGGACAAAAATCACTTACTAAGCAAAGAAATAAGACTAGCCAAAACCTAAATCAAAATGGATTCCTTTAGCTTTAACTTTCAGTTGAAAATAAGAAGAAAAAGATGATAACTCAATTTGGTTTTATTTAATTTAACATAAAATTACTTTTTACTTATTTAACCTTTAAAACCATTAGTAATTACACCAAATGACATTCCACTATCATCCACTATCTCATAAATGGGCTATGTATCACATAAGGACATTCACTTTTAAGTTCTATAGCTATTTGAAACTTTAAACTAATAGAACTCAACTTTTACGGTTTACTCGATTTAGTCCTTTTTATCGAATTGAGCACTGAAATAGTAAATTTTCTTAACAAAAATTTTTACACAATCATAATACCATACTATAGACACTAAAATAATAATAAAATAAATTTTTTAGCCTCAGATCTGTGGTTCCAAAACCACTGTTTTGATATAACTAAATTCGGGCAGTTACAATATCCTTCATAAACTACACCTAATTCGACATTTGTTCTAAAGCCTCCACCAATGGAATATTGATGTGTAACTGCTTCAGAACATCCAAGAACTTCTTGAATTGCACCTCCTGTTTCTACTTGTGTTGCTGCAATCTTTGCAGATATGTAGGTGATGGAACTTTTGGTTGATTCGGATAACTCTTCTGAGTAGCAAAATCTGCATCTAAAGAAGATAATAAAGTATTTGAATTCACTAAGTTAGGATTTACCTTGTCAGTCTTTGCAGATTTTGACTCTTTTGGTGTAGGAATTTCAATAGCTGGTTGATTTTTCTCAACGGGCTTATCTTCAACATTAATCAATCAGGGTTCTAGAATTTTACCACTTCACAATGCCACTGCCTTTGTAACGCCCTGATTTACGGGGTTTTCGAAATTTTTGTGATTTTGGTGAAATCTTGAAATTTTGGTAATTAAGTTATTGGAATTGTGTTTAAGTATGTTAGTGGGACTTTAGAAGGCCCAAGCTTTCAATAAAACCCGGCAGAAATATCAAGTTTTGAATTTAAAGTGAGGGTGACTTGGTTAAGTGGGCCTTTAAGGAAAAGTTAGTAAATTAAGACACAAGTAAGCCTTTGGTAAAGTGGCAAGGTGGCGCCACTAAGTTCCTAAAAAAATGGTGTGTGGACTAAGTGTTAGGGTCAAGGTTCTAGTTGCAGGGTAAGCAGATGATACTTTTAATTTTTGCCGATATGGTCATATGGATAGGGGCATTCGGCTAGGGCTTTAGGGGTTGCAATTTCGACAAAAAAAGGGAGGTTGTGCTGTTTGTTTGAATAGCCATTAGGGTAAGTTCTAAATTCTTTTCCTTCTTATCGAATTAGGGTTTTGCCAGTTAGCATTTTCTACTTTTGTTCTACTCTCCTCTTAGTGTACCAAAAAGCCGAAAACGCAAGAAAAGTTCTCCTCTTGTGCCAATTTGCCATAACCGAATCTCTTCTCCTCTCCTCTTTCATTCTTTTTCTTCTTTTTTTCTTCTCAAGTCGAAACATCCTCATCACTCTACTCACCTCTTCTTCCATTCTCTTTTCTTTCAGTCCCATTCTCTTTCAATTCCCCATAGCCGAATACACATAAAAGCCGAAATCTCAAAAGTTTATTTTTGTGCCGATTTGTCTATAGCCGAATCCTCCTACTTTCTTCTTCTCCATGGCCAAATTTCACATCTTCCAAACCCCTAATCTCTGTCGGTATCACCACTTGAAATCACATTCTTCGTCCTCGCAACAAAAGCCAAAATCACCATACTCATAGGGAGTTAAGAGCTGAATCTTTAGATCTCTAGATTCACTCTTTGCTTGTGTTTAGAGGCTAGATCTATGCCAGATCTAAGTTAGAAATGAGATTGGAATCATTCTAGAGTATTAAATCATTAGTAAGCTATCAAAATCTCCTATTCATATTTTATTTCGGGATTTAGAAAAGCTAAAACCCCTATATGCATAGAGAGGTTGTCGATTTGGGACTTAGGGCTCTAAGGGTATTAACAATCAATTTATTTTGTGTTAGTGTGATCTAAAGGCTATTGACTGTGGGCTTGGACAAGTGGAACGACTAGATCTAGATCTAGTCGCTAATTTTGACAAAGGTAAAGTCTCAAGGACCTAGGTGATGATGGCCGATTATGGTAGGTAAGACTATGTTTGTTATTATTGGATTTTTGAATCTGATATGTCAAGTGACCAATTGTCAGATATCGTCAGAGATCACATTAGCAGTCGCCGCAAATCAGGTGTGTATCGAACACCCTCTTGTAGTTCAAATCGGCAAAAGCCGAAAAGCTGAAATGCCGAAATTTTGGCATTTCGTAGACTTGCAAGCGTGCGACCACTCGTGGGTTGGTTGGAAGCAGTAGATTCGTAACTGAAATTGGTAAAGTTAGCGAGTGTACGATTTCATACAGTTCGGTAGGTTTGGGCCTCGATGGACTAAATGTGGGCTCAATGGGCTTACGGGCCCATATGGGCTTACGGGCCCATATGGGTAAAAATAGGTGATAAGCATGTTTTGGTAGACTGTAGGTATAAAGCTGTTAAAACTGGTGAACCGATCATAAAATTGGGACTAAATGGGCTAAAATAGCTATTAGACACTGTAGAGCCCATTAGGGGTTTTAGGGCCCAATAACTAAAAACTGCTAAAATGGGCTAAATTAACTACTGAGATGAAAGTTGGACTGTTAGGGATTAAAATATGCATAAAACGCTAAAAACTGGTATAATTACTGAAATACCCCTTATAGGTGAAAAATTACTATTTTACCCCTAGGTGCAAAATGACCGTTATACCCCTAGGGTTAAATCTGACTGAAATGCATGTTTTACTGTTTCTATTCACTACATGATTATCTGTTGCATGGGACTGGGTTATTGATGGAGGAAGTACTGATAGTGGCTTGACCACGTACTGAAGGGGCATTGCCTCGTTATACTGTTATCTGAGCAGCTATGCTACAACTGTAGAGTGTAGGGCTGGGTGGGTTGAGTTATTCCCCATATGGAGTGTAGGGCTGGTATGGGTGGAGTGTAGCGGTTGGATTTAGGTTGGGTTTGGGCTTGCATTCATAATTGATATATGATCTGTTACTGAAATGGGCCTACGGGCCATACTGTTATCTGTAAAGGGTTAAGGCCTAGTTTACTGTATCTGAATAAGGCTTCAGCCCAGTATATACTGAGATTGGACAGGGCTTAGGCCCAATGGGCTTGAGCTGATTTGGGTTCTGGATGGGCTTTCTTTACACACTGAGTTTCCAAACACACCCCTTTTTCTTCCATCCATGCAGGTGAGCCCTAGATTGGTGGACTTGGAGCTGGAGGGATTCGAAGTTGGCACGTAGACTGCATTTCTGGTTTAAGTAAGTTATTTAATTTAATTTATTGTTTATTTTAATTATTTTTATTCTGGTTTTTGGGTATGTAATAAGGCCGCTCTAATTATTTTAATTTGGGTTTTAAATTATTTCTTTTTACTTTATATTACAAATTGATTTAAATGATTTAAACAAAGCTTGGCGTATTCTTCTAAAAATCAATCAATGTTTTCAAAACAGAGCTCTCGTAACAAATGAACAACAAATCAACGAACATGATAAATTTTAAACGGTTAGTGGATAGGACAATCTCAAACTAAACATGGATTTTCTTCCCAAATTACAAGTACGGTTTTACAAAGCTCGCCCTAATTTTAGTAACTAGGTGACACGGTTAGTTGTAGGTTTTGTGACACACCAGACTTGGCCGTAACATCTGGGCCGGGTTTGAGGTGTTACATTTAGTGGTATCAGAGCCCGGTTGCAACAACTCGGCTGTGGATCGGGTCCAAAAAGTATTCAAAAATTTTAAAATTTAAAGAAGGGTATTTTTGGAAATCAATTTTTGGGAAATTTGGGAAACCCTTTTCAAAATCATTTTCATCAAATATACATGTTTTAAGGTTTGATTTAAAAAGGTTTAAGTTTTTCTGGGTTTTTGAAATCTGATAACTAAAGAGGTGGCACACTGAATCCCGAGCACCAAGTCTATAAGTATTTCTATTTCTTATGCTGTACTATACTAAGACATCACTGTAGATAGAACTGAGACCCTATTATGAAACTGTAGATAGGTTAGTACTGAAAACTATAAGACTGAGACTGTAGGGAAACTAAAAGCCCTAGAAAACTAAGACTGTAGCTAGGTTACGAAATCGCGAAACCCACTCTGAAACTCTATTTGTACATAAAACATTCTGTAATAAATAACTGAAATATTAAACTAATGTCATAAAATTCGTAATCAGATAAGATGTTATGAGTATAAGGGCTACTCATGGACGAGGCCGTGGACGTGGCTGAGGCAGTGTTCAAGATGGGTCTTCATCTTCGGAACACTTGCCAGCTGAGGAGGCATGACAGCCATCGGTAGCCAAAAATGGGCCGTATGATCGGGCCGCATGGGATGATGCCTTACCCCAGGCAATGTTAAGGGTTCTAGAAAGGGTTGCTGGAGCGAATGTTAGGCCGGTGAACAGGGGATCCATTTTTGAGCGACTCTGGGCTAACGGAGCAGAGATTTTTAAGGGCATATCTGGAGTAGCCCCAAATGTAGCTGAGTATTGGCTAGAAGCTACGCAACAGATCATGGATGACCTGGATTGCTCGGTGGAGCAAAAGCTGAAGGGAGCAGTGTCTCTACTGTGAGACGAGGCGTATCATTGGTGGATCACTATGGGGGAGAGTACCCCAGCTAAGCGGGTAACCTGGGAACTGTTTAAGATGTCTTTCAAGGGGAGGTATGTCGGAGCGAGTTATGTGGATGCACGTAGGAAGGAATTTCTGAACCTGACCCAGGGCAATAAGTCCGTTGCTAAGTATGAGGTGGAATTTCTGAGGCTGAGTCGGTATGCCAGCGGTATAGTTGCTACGGAGTATGAACATAGTATTCGCTTTGAGGATGGCCTCAGGGATGAGCTAAGGGTGCTGATAGCTCCACAGAGGGAGCGCGACTTTGCTGCGTTGGTGGAAAAGGCCAAGATAGCCAAGGAAGTGAAGCAAACTGAACGACAGAATCGTGATAAGGATCAGAACTAATTTAGGAGGGATTCTGGACCATCTGGTGCTGCAAACCAAAATGTCAAGAGACCGAGAGTGGAGGAACCAGTTCGAGCAGTTCCAATAAATACGGTTAGACTGTAGCCTTGCGGGGACTGTGGTAGAGTGCATCTAGGAGAATGCTAGAAGCGTACTAGGGCATGTCTCCGATGTGGGTCCAAATAGCATAGGATCAAGGACTATCCATAGAGGTCAGCCTAGACTCAAGTTGCAGAACAGTGGGTTGCTCAACCTGTGCGAGGTGGACCGCTACCACCGAGGGGCCGTGGACAAGGTAGAGGTGGCAGTGGAAATGGATGTGGATGTGGAGCACTTGAAAGGGGTGCTGGTAATGCTAAGGCTCGCCAGCCAGCATTGGTATATGCTGCTCGACGCCGAGAGGAGGGTGATACACCTGACGTCATAACTGGTACGTTTTTTATCTCTAGCATGCCATACACTGTTTTGATAGACGTGGGTTCTACTCATTCGTATGTAGCATGTGACATTTCTGGGTCGTTGGGTGTGCACTTTGAGGAAACTGTGAGTGTGGTAACTGTGATAAGTCCACTAGGCCACTCGGTTAGGCTAGATAAACTCTTTAGGGAGGTGCCTTTAAAGACTCAAGGTAGGATCTTTACTAGAGACTTAATAGAGCTACCATTCGGAGAGTTCGATCTGATCTTGGGTATGGACTGGTTGACTAAGCATAAGACGACTCTGGATTGTGCAGTTAAGAGAATGGTGTTAAGGACTGTCGAGGATGAAGAGGTAATGGTTATTGAGGAGCGAAGGGACTACTTGTCCAATGTGGTTTCGGCCTTGAGAGCTACGAAGCTAATTCGTAAAGGTTGCGGGGCGTACTTAGCTTTTGTAAGTCAGACTGAGACTGAGGACTTAACTGTAGAGACGGTTAGAATTGTTAAGGAGTTCCAAGATGTTTTTCTAGAGGAGCTTCCTAGATTACCTCTGAATCGAGAAGTCGAGTTTGGAATCGACTTGCTGCCTACAACGACTCCAGTGTCCATCGCGCCCTATAGAATGGCACCGAAAGAGTTAGTGGAACTGAAAGCACAAATCCAAGAGTTGTTGGATAGAGGTTTCATAAGACCAAGTGTGTCTCCGTGGGGAGCACCGGTATTGTTCGTAAAGAAGAAGGATGGGACGATGCGTATGTGCATCGATTATCACCAGTTGAACAAATAGACGATAAAGAACAAGTATCCTCTACCAAGAATCGATGATCTATTTGACCAGCTCAGAGGAGCTTCGGTGTTTTCCAAGATCGATCTTTAATCTGGATACCATCAGTTAATGGTAAAGGAAGTGGATATTCATAAGACAACATTTAGAACTCGGTATGGTCATTACGAGTTCCTGGTTATGCCATTTGGACTGATGAATACACCTACAGCTTTCATGGATCTGACGAATTGAGTGTTCCAACCTTACTTAGACCGATTCGTAGTCGTCTTTATCGGTGATATTCTGGTATATTCAGAAACTGATGAGAAGCATGATGAGCATCTTCGTATTGTTCTGCAAGTGCTGAGAGATAAGTACCTTTATGCAATGTTCAGTAAGTGTGAAATTTGGTTGTGAGAAGTGACTTTTTTAGGTCATGTTGTCTCTGCTGAAGGAATTAGGGTAGATCTTCGGAAAATTGAGGCAATTCTAGAATGGAAGCCACCAAGGTCAGTATCAAAAATTTAGAGTTTTTTAGGGCTGGCAGGGTACTACAGAAGATTTGTAGAAGGATTCTCTTTGATTGCGACCCCGTTGACAAAACTGTTGAGGAAAGGAATAGCGTTTGTATAGACTAAGAAGCAGTAAGAAGCCTTTGATAAGTTGAAAAAGGTATTGACTGAGGTGCTAGTGTTGATACAGCCAGAGTCTAGGAAGGATTTCACTATGTACAGTGATGCTTCGCATGTGGGATTAGGCTGTGTACTGATGCAAGAGGGTAAGGTGGTCGCTTATGCTTCGCGACAGCTTAAGCCTCACGAAGTGAATTACCCTATGCATGATCTAGAGTTGGCAGCGGTGATCTTCACGTTGAAAATTAGGAGACGCTATTTGTATGGGGAAAAGTGTATTATATACACAGACCATAAAAGTCTCAAGTATCTGTTGACTCAGAAGGAGTTGAATCTTAGGCAACGTAGATGGATAGAGTTACTTAAGGATTACGATTGTTCGATTGGGTGCCACCCAGGCAAGGCGAATGTGGTAGCTGATGCACTAAGTCGAAGGGTTGTTACTGAGTTGGGAACTATGTTTGCTCGTTTGAGTCTATATGACGAGGGGAGTCTGTTTGCAGAATTGCAAGTAAGACCAACTTAGACTGAGCAGATTAAAGAGAAGCAGTTAAAGGATGAGTCGTTGGTTCCTAGATTTCAGCAAGATGAGAATGATGAGTATTCAGATTTTGGACTGAATACTGATGGGGTTCTGTGCTTTCGTGAAAGAGTTTGCATTCTGAAAGACTCTGACTTGAGACAGTTAATTCTGAAAGAGGCTCATGGTGGACCTTGTGCCATGCATCCTGGAGGGAATAAGTTGTATCGAGAGTTGCAAGAGGGGTACTCGTGGCTTGGACTTAAGCGAGAGGTGACTGAATTTGTGGGGAAATGTCTAACGTGCCAGCAAGTAAAGGCTGAGCATCAACTGCCTTCTGGACTGTTGCAGCCAGTAAAGATTCCACTCTAGAAGTGGGAAAGGGTTACCATGGATTTTGTGAGTGGGCTACCTTTGACACCCTCCAAGAAGGATTCTGTATGGGTAATTGTGGATAGGTTAACGAAATCTGCCCATTTCATACCTGTCTGAACTGATTACTCACTTCAGAAGTTGGCCAAACTGTATGTGGTGGAGATAGTACGACTGCATGGTGTGCCAATTTCGATAATTTCTGATCGGGATCCCAGGTTTACATCTCGATTCTGCCAAAAGTTGCATGAGGCGTTGGGTACGCGATTGGACTTTAGCACTACTTTTCACCCTCAGATGGATAGACAGTTGGAAAGGGTTATTCAGGTTCTGGAAGACATGTTAAGAGGTTGTATTATCAACTTTCGGGGTAGTTGGGAGGACTACTTGCCATTGGCGGAATTTGCATCCAACAACAGTTATCAAGCGAGTATTCAGATGGCTCCTTATGAAGCGCTTTATGGGCGAATGTGTCGTACGCCTACGCGTTGGGCAAAATTGGGAGAACGACAGGTTCTTGGACCAGAGTTAGTGGTAGATACTGAGACTAAGGTTAAGTTGATCAGAGATCGATTAAAGGAGGCATTTGATAGGCAAAAGCCGTATGCTGATCTGAAGCGTAAGGAAATCGAGTTCTCTATAGGGGATATGGTCTTTTTGAAGGTCTCACCTTGGAAGAAGATCTTGAGGTTGGCAAGAAGGGAAAATTGAGTTCACGGTTTATTGGGCCTTATCGGGTTCTTAAATGGGTAAGGCAAGTAGCTTATCAGCTGGAGTTACCGCCAGAGCTGGACCGTACACATGATGTCTTTCATGTGTCCATGCTAAGACAGTATTGATCGGATCCTTCGCATGTCGTACCAGTGGAAGAGATTGAGGTAAAGACCAATTTGCCCTTTGAAGTAGAGTCTGTGCAAATTCTGGATCGAGAGGTCAAAGTGTTGAGAAAGAATTCAGTTCCGTTGGTAAAAGTGCTTTGGCGCAATCATGGCAAAGAAGAGGCTACTTGGGAGCCAGAAGAGGCAATGCGTCGACAATACCCTCAACTATTTGGATCAGGTAAATTTCGAGGCCAAAATTTCTTTAAGGGGGTAGAGTTGTAACGCCCTGATTTACAGGATTTTTGTGATTTTGATGAAATCTTGAAATTTTGGTGATTGAGTTATTGGAATTGTGCTTAAGTATGTTAGTGGGACTTTAGAAGGCCCAAGCCTTCAATAAAACCCGGCAGAAATATCAAGTTTTGAATTTAAAGTGAAGGGGACTTAGTTAAGTGGGCCTTTAAGGAAAAGTTAGTAAATTAAGACACAAGTAAGCTTTTGGTAAAGTGGCAAGGTGGCGCCACTAAGTTCCTAAAAAGATGCCGTATGGACTAAGTGTTAGGGCCAAGGTTCTAGTTGCAGGGTAAGTAGATGATACTTTTAATTTTTTCCGATTTGGTCATATGGATATGGGTATTCGGCTAAGGCTTTAGGGGTTGCAATTTTGGCAAATAAAGGGAGGTTGTGCCGTTTGTTTGAATATCCATTAGGGTAAGTTCTAAATTCTTTTCCTTCTTGCCGAATTAGGGTTTTGCCACTTAGGGTTTTCTACTTTTGTTCTACTCTCCTCTTAGTGTACCCAAAAGCTGAAAACGCAAGAAAAGTTCTCCTCTTGTGCTGATTTGCCATAACCGAATCTCTTCTCCTCTCCTCTTTCATTCTTTTTCTTCTTCTTTTCTTCTCAAGTTGAAACATCCTCATCACTCTACTCACCTCTTCTTCCATTCTCTTTTCTTTCATTCCCATTCTCTTTCAATTCTCCATAGCCGAATACACATAAAAGTCGAAATCCCGAAAGTTTGTTTTTGTACCGATTTGTCTATAGCCGAATCCTCCTACTTTCTTCTTCTCCTTGGCTGAAGTTCACATCCTCCAAACCCCTAATCTCTATCTGCATCACCACTTGAAATCACCTTCTTCTTCATCGCAACAAAAGCCGAAATCACCATACTTATAGGGAGTTAGGAGCCGAATCTTTAGATCTCTAGATTCACTCTCTGCTCGTGTTGAGAGCTAGATCTACGCCAGATCTGATTTAGAAATGAGATTGGAATGATTCTGGAGTATTAAATCATTGGTAAGCTATCGGAATCTCCTGTTCATATTTTATTTCGGGATTTAGAAAATCCAAATCCCCTATATACATAGAGAGGCTGTCGATTTGAGGCTTAGGGCTCTAAGGGTATTAACAATCAATTTATTTTGTATTAGTGTGATCTAGAGGCTACTAACTGAGGGCTTGGACAAGTGGAATGACTAGATCTAGATTTAGTCACTAATTTCGACAAAGGTAAGATCTCAAGGACCTAGGTGATGATGGCCGATTATGGTAGGTAAGACTATGTTTGTTATCATTGGATTTTGGAATCTGATATGTCAAGTGACCGATTGTAGGATATCATAAGAGATCACATTAGCAGTCGTCGCAAATCAGGCGTGTATCGAACACCCTCTTGTAGTTCAAATCGACAAAAGCTAAAAAGCCAAAATGCCAAAATTCTACCATTTCGTGGACTTGCGAGCGTGCGACCGCACGTGGGTTGGTTGGAAGCGGTAGATCTATAACTGAAATCGGTAAAGTTGGCGAGTGCGCGATTTCATGCACTTTGGTAAGTTTGGGCCTCGATGGGCTGAATGTGGGCCAATGGGCTTACAGGTCCATATGGCTAAAAATAGGTGATAAGCATGTTCTGGTAGACTGTAGGTCTAAAACTGTTAAAACTGGTAAACCGATCATAAAATTGGGACTAAATGGGCTAAAGTAGCTATTAGACACTGTAGGGCCCATTAGGGTTTTAGGGCCCAATAACTAAAATCCGCTAAAATGGGCTAAATTAACTACTGAGATGAAAGTTGGAATGTTAGGGATTAAAATATGCATAAAACCCTAAAAACTGGTATAATTACTGAAATACCCCTTATAGGTGAAAAATTACTATTTTACCCCTAGGTGCAAAATGACCGTTATACCCCTAGGGTTAAATTTGACTGAAATGCTTGTTTTACTGTTTCTGTTCACTACATGATTATCTGTTGCATGGGACTGGGTTATTGATGGAGGAAGTACTGATAGTGGCTTGACCACATACTAAAGGGGCCTTGCCTCGTTATACTGTTATCTGAGCAGCTATACTGCAATTGTGGAGTATAGGGCTGGGTAGGTTGAGTTCTTCCCCACATAGAGTGTAGGGCTAGTACGGGTGGAGTGTAGCAGTTGGATTTTGGTTGGGTTTGGGCCTGCATTCGTAATTGATATTTGATCAGTTACTGAAATGGGCCTACGGGCCGTACTGTTATCTGTAAGGGTTAAGGCCTAGTTTACTGTATCTGAATAGGGCTTTGGCCCAGTATATACTGAGACTGGACAGGGCTTAGGCCCAATGGGCTTGAGCTGATTTAGGCTCTGGATAGGCTTTCTTTACACATTGATTTTCCAAACACACCCTTTTTTCTTCTATCCATGCAGGTGAGCCCTAGATTGGTGGACTTGGAGCTGAAGGGATTTGGAGTGGCCACGTAAACTGCATTTCTGGTTTAATTAAGTTATTTAATTTAATTTATTATTTACTTTAATTATTTTTATTCTGGTTTTTGGGTATGTAATAAGGCCGCTCTAATTATTTTAGTTTGGGTTTTAAATTATTTATTTTTACTTTATATTACAAATTGATTTAAATGATTTAAACAAGGTTGCGCGAATTCTTCTAAAAATCAATCAATGTTTTCAAAACAGAGCTCTCGTAACAAATGAACAACAAATCAACGAACAAGATAAATTTTAAACGGTTAGTGGATAGGACAATCTCAAACTAAACATGGATTTTCTTCCCAAATTACAAGTACGGTTTTACAAAGCTTGCCCTAATCTTAGTAACTAGGTGACACGGTTAGTTGTAGGTAATGTGACACACCAGACTTGGCCGTAACGTCTGGGCCGGGTTTAGGGTGTTACAGCCTTGATATGTTCTTTACCCAAATTTCTTGGATTCTCAATATTGCTCGTCAAGGTTCCTTACAGTCTATTACAAAGCTCTGTAGCTAACTGACCCATTTGGTTTTCCAAATTTTTCATTGTTGCTGGTTAGCTTTGGATCAAAGTTTCATTCTTTGCTATGTACGCTTTCAACAAGTTCTCCAAACTATTTTATGACTCAGCTTGAGGTGATTTTAAAGCATGGTAATTAAACCCTTGAGATTAGTTGGGTTTATGCTGCAATAAGTTATTTTTCGGTCCATTTCCTTGGTTGCTCCAGGAAAAGTTAGTATGATTACACCATGAAGGATTGTAGAAGTTGGACTAGGGTCCTTGTCCACTCCTATTTTGATGTTGGTTCCCTACATAGTACACTGACTTGGGATTTGATGGACAATTCTCAAAAGAATGACCTTCCCCACAGTACACACATGATACTACTTCAAACAGACTTGGTGGCTGAGCTACGAAATTATTAGCACAATTAGTAGTAAACTGTTTTAACATAGAGGATATAGATGATACTTGAGCTGATAATAAAGTGAGAGCGTCAATTTCGTGAACTCTGGCTACACGTCTTCCTAAAGCTGTTCGATTTGTTGGCATTGATAGTTATTACTTGTGATCCTCTCGATGATCTCATAAGCCTCATTATAAGACTTAGACAAAATTGCACCATTCGTAAAAAGATCTACCATCAATGTTGTATGTGCATTGAGACCATTATAGAATGTCTTCAATTGGATACAATGAGGAATCCCAGGATGAGGACACTTACAAAGTAACTCCTTGAATCAGTCCCAAGCCTCATACAAAGACTCGCCATCCAATTGTTGGAATGTTGTGATCTCGTTCCTCAACTTAGCGTTTTTGCTAGGCGAGAAATACTTAACCAAAAATCTCTCTGCTAATTCTTGCCATGTAGAAATGGAACTTGGTGGCAATGAATTGAGCCATGCTCGTGCTCGATCTTAAAATGAGTACGGAAACAACTTCAACCTCAGTGCGTCTTCAGTCACACATTCTCTTGAATGAATCACTTATCGCCATAAAAAATTGAAGGTGGAGATGTGGATCTTCCATGGGCATACCACTGAATTGGCCCACCATTTGGGGCATGAAACATCACTGGTTTCAATTCAAATTGGGTTGCCTCAATATCTGGCCTTCCAATTACTGGAATTAACTCACTGACAAGTGGCATGGCATATTGTCTGATGCATTGATCCCTATCATCGGCAATAAGGATGAGATTTCGTACACGATTGGCTTTATTACCTTGGTCTTGATTATGATTTCCAAGGTCCATCTCAACTTGTCTTTGAGTTGTTTGTTCACGTCTTTTTTGTCTAAATGTTCGCTCAATTTTAGGGTCTACAGGGAGTAAATCGATAATCTAATCTATGCTCATAAATACCTCGAAAAGAAAATCACAAAATTAAAAAGAATAAGTTAGTAATGTTAGAAATAAACCACATTGAAAGCAAATAATTTCACAAAAAAATGACTATGGCAACAGTTAACAATCCCCGGTAACGATGCCAAAAATTTGTAACGCGTAGGTTTGTGCAAGTGTACATAGTCATTATCAAGTAATAAGTAAGTATCGAGTTATTATTTCCACATGAATTATATTTGTGTTAAATCACTTAATTGTAAAATTATATTAACAACTTGGTAAATTTAAAAAAAAAACAATATGATTGTGTAATGCCCCAAAATTTAGGGTTTTAAATTTTTGCTTAAATTGGCAATTGCATGGTTATGTGTTCTGAATTGATGTTTTGGGTGTGTTTAGGGGACTTTTGGAAGGCCCAAGTTAAAGCCTAACTACTGGAAAAATTTTAATTTTGGGGCTTAGGGGAGTATGGATTTTAGTTCTTAAGCCTTAAGAAATGTTGTTGGGGTTTTGTGACACAAGGTAGCAAGTGGTGGAGTGGCTTGAGGCGTCATTGTCAAGGGGGAGCAAGGCGTGTGGCATCAGTGGCAAGGGGTCAAGGGTTCGAATCCCCTTGCTGGCATGATGAGTTATTTTGCTGGTTGGAGTCAGCAAGTGGTAGTCTTGAATGTAAACTATTCAGATTGGAGGAATGATAAGGATGGCATGATCTTGAAGGTTAGAATTATTATCCAAGTGAAATTAGAGTAAATCATGGAGGAAATTATGGAGGATTTCAAGGGATTCGAGGAGTTGGCCAAATGTAGGTAAGCTGGAGTAGGCAAAATCAGCTTGGGTCTTTGGGCATTTGGCATTTTCGGTAAATAGAGAGTAGTATGTCGAATACATTCTCTTGTGTTTTGGTTTTAGCACTTTTTGCATTTAAGTGGTATTGTTTTTGACCAGTTAGGCATTTTTATTTTCTCAAGAAACCGAATTGGCCTAGTTCTCTTCTCTATTCTCTTCCGCTTCTCTTATTATTTTTCTTCAAGCTGAAACCCCCTCTTTTCTATTCACTCTGTCGCCACTTCTTCTACTCCAGCCGAATATTGACAGCCTTCTCTTCTTCTTGTTCTCCCAAACTGCTCAAGGCCGAATCTCAGTTTCTTGTTTTTCTCCACTCTTAGCCAACAACATTATCTCTTTACCTTTCCATCTTTATTTTTTCTTCTCAAATCCTTTCATGTGCTGAATCTCATTACTTTTTCCCATATTGCTATTGGTCGAATCTTATCCTCATTTTTATGTTCTCATATGTTCTTCTTCTTTTCAAATCTAAATCATGGGGTTAGAGGCGATCGAAGTCACAAGGGGTGGTGGACTGCTGATATTGTGGAATCAATCTAGGCCTAGTGGGTAGGTTTCAGCCAAGGTAAGTGTTTCATGTCGCTATTTAGGATGTTGGCCGAATATAATAGGGGTTTTGTAGTATGGTTAGCAAGTCAGATTGTTTGTTTAATGTTTTGTCTGGATGGTTGTAGGCAGATTGTTCGCGGGATTGTTCGACTCTATTCGTAATCTAGGTGTGTAACGTCACCCCCTAATAGCATAGATCGGTAAATGTCGAAAAGCCAAAATGCTAAAATGCCGGCATTTCGAGGTCTTACGAGTGTCCAAATGCTTGTGGGCTGATCTGAATCCACAAACTATGGGTATTTAACTATGAAGGCCATTGCATGTGATTTCGTTCACTTGGGCTGTTATGGGCCTCGATGGGACCGAAATGGGCCCAATGGGCCTACGGGCCCATATGGGTAATTTGTGTGGTAAGTGATAACTAGTATGTTAGATGTTAGGATCTGCTATAGAGTATGATTGAATTAGACTGAGCGAGCCATACGAGCATGTGGGCCTACTAGGGCCCAATAGGGGTTTTGGGCCCATAAACACTGTTTGATCATATGGACTTTCTAAGTCGCTTGGGGCGATGTTAGACCTGCTAGAAGGTTGTATTAGGTGCTGAGACACTGTAATTAGTAGAATGACCAAAATACCCCTAAAAGGTAAAATTATCGTTTTACCCCTGACTACCTAAATAACTGTTTTACCCTTAGAAATAGGTTGATGATGTGTGTATAATCGTATCTGTACCTTTTTATCTGTATGCATGTTTTATATAGTTATGTTAGTCTGCATGGGGTTGGGTTTAAGATGCGGAGGAAGTTTTGTAAAGTGGCACTGCCATGTATTCTGTTTAGTGGCTTAGCCACGAAATCTGTTCTAGTGCCTCTGCCATGATTTTTTATTTTAGCAGCATGATTGCGAACTGGTGTATGGGCTGGGTGGGTTGAGTTACTTCTCACATGGTGTGATAGGCTGGTACTGGTGGTGTGATGGACTGGACTGGGTTGGGTTATGCATCTGTTCTGTTCTGCATCTGTAATGGGCCCAAGGACCCACTATGTTTCTGAATAGGGCTACAGTTCAGACTGATCTGTATCTGAATCGGGCTTCGGCCTAGTCTATGCTGTATTGTGATCTTTGTTATTGGTTGGGGATGTTACACACTGAGTTTCACAAACTCACTCTTTTATTTTTACATATGTAGGAAACTCCCAGCCATAGAGGATTTGTAGCTGCGAGGGACTCGGGGTGGCCACATGACATCTGCTTCTGGGATTCTTTTTTACTTTTATTTTTATCATTATTTCAGTCTTGGTATTATTTTTGTAGTAAGGCCATTATGGGTGTTTTATTTTCTTTCACTGATATTTTGCTTTAAACCGTTAGATTAGGATGCTCGGGTTTTCAAAATTCATATCGAATGTTTTCAATTAAGTCTTGCATAATATTTTTAGACAGTATGATAATGGGATATAACAAATGGAGATTTGCTTATACATACCAACCTAGCATAATAACAGTTTTTAATCTGAATTCGCTTAAAACTTCAAACTTTTTAAACAAGGCTTTGAAAAGTAACTTTTTTGTCAAAGTGTCAGATTTTGAATAAATCATCCATGTGACAGACCAGATTTGGTCATAATGTCTGGGCCGGGTTTGGGGTGTTACATTTAGTGGTATCAGAGCCAAGTTACAACAACTCGACTGTGGAATGGGTTTGAAAGTTTTCTTCAAAATTTAATTGAAAGACTTAAATTGTTTCTAAAATTTATTCTTCGAAAATTTCTTTGGAAATATTTTTAAATCAGGTTTCTTCCCCAAAAAATGTTTCTCCAAAATCTAGGGTTTTTGAAAGGTTTTCAACAAAGTTGGTTTAAAATTTCTGCTTCCGACAAAAACTAGAACTACTTTGAATATGGCTACTAAGAAGTGTGGCACACCGAGTCTCCGGTGCCAAATTTGTAAGTACTCTGATTTGTTTTACTTTCAGATGATTAAACTGTGATCCTAAGACACTACTGTAGATAGTGTTAAGACCCTACTAAACCTCTGTAATAGGGTAAACTGAGATTGTAGGAAACTGAGATAGTAGGAAAAACTGGAAACTCTAGAAGACTAAAATTTGTAGCTAGATTACGATTCTGCAGAAACAAAGGTTTAAAACTATTGTCTTTTCATAAAAAATCCTTAATAATTACTGAAATTATGAACTAATGCATAAAATTCATAAATTAGATAATACGTTATGAGTACAAGAGCTGCACGTGGAAAAGGCCGTGGTAGAGGCCGAGGAAGTGCTCAAACTGGATCTTCATCCTCGGGATATATGTCGGCTACGGAGGCACGAGCGCCACCAGCAACTAAGATGGGGTCTCACGATCAGGCTGTAGGGGACGATGCTTTGTCCTAGGAAATTCTCTATGTTCTGGAGAGAGTTGCTTGAGCAAGTACTGGAACGATGAATCGTGGATCGATTTCTGAGCGACTCCGAGCTAATGGAGTAAAGATTTTCTGGGGTGTATCGAGTGTAGCCTTGAATGTGGCCGAGTACTGGTAAGAGGCCATGGAGCAAATAATGGACGATCTGGACTGCTCAGTGGAACAGAAGCTAAAAGGAGCAGTATATTTACTGCATGACGATGCTTATCAGTGGTGGCTTATTGTGAGAGATGGTACACCAGCTGAACGGTTGACTTGGGACTTATTTAAGATAGCCTTCAAAGGGAAGTACGTCCGGGTGAGTTATGTGGATGCCTGAAGGAATGAATTCTTGAATCTGACTCAGGGTAGCAAGTTTGTAGCAGAGTACGAGGCTGAATTCTTAAGATTAAGCCGGTATGCAGCGGGATAGTTGCTACTGAATATGAACGCAGTGTGCGATTCGAGGATAGCCTCAGAGATGAGCTAAGAGTACTTATTGCTCCACAGAGGGAGCGTGATTTTGTTGCTCTGGTGGAAAAAGCCAAAATAGCTGAAGACATGAAGTGCTCAGAGTGCCAGAACCGTGAAAAAGATAGAAACAGATTCAGGAGGGATTCAGGGCCCTCGGGTGCTGCAGGGAGCCCAGTTAAGAAAGCTAGAGTGGATGAGTCGGTTTGAGCAGTTCCGGTGAATATGGTTAGACCGTAGGCTTGTATGGACTGTGGAAAGGCACATCAGGGTGAATGTCGGAGGCGTTCTGGAGCATGCTTTCGGTGTGGGTCTAAAGATCATCGAGTTAGAGATTGACCTCAAAAGCCGGCACAGATGCAAGCTATTGAACAGAGGGTTGTTTAACCAGTGAGAGGTGCTCAACAACCACCGAAAGGCCGTGGTGGGGCCAGGAGCGGTAATGGGAATGGACGTAGACGTTGAGCACTGGACAGAGGTGCTGGAAATGATGAGGCACGACAACCAGCATTGGTTTACGCTGCTCGTCATTGCGAGGATTGTGATGCACCTGATGTCATAACTGGTACGTTTTTAATTCATAGCACTCCATATACTGCTTTGATTGACATTGGGTCTACATATTTGTATGTTGCCTGTGATGTGTCTAGGACGTTATGTGTGTAATATAAGAATTCTGTGAGTAGGGTATTTGTAATTAGTCCGTTGGGTCACTCAGTTAGGGTAGACAAACTTTTTAGAGATGTGCCCTTTGAAGTACAAGGTAGAATTTTCTTTGTAGATTTAATGGAGTTACCATTCGGAGAGTTTAATCTCATCTTGGGTATGGATTGGCTTGTTAAGCATCAGGCGAACTTGGATTGTGTTGCCAAGCTAATGGTATTAAAGACTTTAGAGGATAAGGAGGTAACTATAATTGTGACAGCCCTATTTTGACCCTAGTCGAAAAGTGGTTTCGGGACCACTAAACCGAATTTTATATATATATTATGTCATGTCTAGTAAATGTGTGAATTCACGTGTGAAATTGAATGTTTTGATTTTTGCTAAATTTCATGTGTTTTAATGTTAAGGACCTAGATAGAAAGCTTAAATTTATGTGTGGCCGAATTGAAAAGGGACAAAATTCATAATGTTGTTAAATGTATGGATTTGCATGTCAATTAATCCTATTTGAAGTGAGTGGCCGGCCATGATGTGATATGGAGCACTAAACATGAATTTCTTTAATTATTTTATGTATATTGAATTTTAAAGTAATTAATAATATGAGAAATAAAATAGAGAAAAGAATTTGGTTCACCCTTTTTCTTCTTTTAGCCGAAAATGTGATGAAGGAATAGGGAAGAACATCCCTAAAGCATTCGGCATCTTCTTTGAGTTCTCTTAGGTATGTTTTTAAATGTTATTTTGAGTAAAAGTTTTGATAATAGACTCATTCTTTTGCCCTTATTATTACCCATGTGAAAATTTTTAGTTTGGTAGTAGTATATACATTCGGCCATGTGAAGGAATTTTGGATTTTGGGTTGTCTTCATGCCTTGTGTGTATTGAGTATTGTTGAAGTTTAGATAGATGAATTGTGCTTAGAAGAGTGTTGTTTTGGTATTGGGAAATTTGGTCAAGATGAGTTAGGGTGATGAGTTGAATTCGGAGCTAGACAATGCATTAGCCATTCGGCCATATCCTTTTTGGCATGGATGAAATTACTTTGAGTGATGTTTAATTCAAGGAATGAATTGATGAATGAGCTTGAATCTTTAAATTAGATATATGGGCTGTTTAGATAGCTTTCGGCTCTTGTGCTTATGAATTTAGATTTTGAAGGGGAAACTAAGTTTAGCTCAAATTCTTAAATTGAAACTTGGCTATGTGGCATTGTATTATTTTTGAATGTTGTTCTATTCTGGATTTAAAATGATTAGTAAATAGGTTTTGGCACTTGCATATATGTTTACTGAACCTAATAGTGGTTAAAGACTTGAACTTTGGTTGAATATTATTTTGTTAATAAAGAGATTTAGAAGTATACCTATGAGTATGCCTACTATTGTGTCTTTGAAACCTATGGATGGTTATTCGGTTTCAGAGACTAAATGATGTTTGATTGATAAATGACCGAATGAACTATAGGTTATACATGGATGAGATTTGATTCAAATGAGTACGTGCGGTTAGTAGATAATGGCATTCGGCATTATGGAATTATGATCTTAAAATAAGTGCTTGTTGAGCTTAGCTGCTATATGACCATAAGTGGCTTTACAAGGATTTTTGATGAATTAAATTTTGTTTTCTCTTAGCTCAAAAACACATAGGGACAGCTTCGGACAAAGGAAAGGTGAAGGTGGTAGACTAGTAAATTGAAAACAATTATCGACCATCGAGGTAAGTTTAAGTATTAAATTCTATCATGTGAGTTAATGTAACATGGCATATGCGTTTGGTTACTCATGAAGATGATTAGTTTACTCAAGTGACCTAAGGCATGTGTATTGAGGAAGAGAAGAGTAATATAGCCGGAAGTCCTTTCCGTATGAAGCCTTTAGTAAACGAATTGATTTGTATTTTGCTTAGATGCTCTTAGACCGAATTTATTTCGTGAAAGTGCCATGCTATGTGTAATGTGTGAAGTAAATGAATGAATGATGAATTATGACTAACTTAGTGAAAATTTCATGTGGTGAATTCAAATATATGTGCATCTGTGCTTCAAAGCCAGGTCAAATCCCGAAGAGCCTTAGGGCTAGTGTTTAAAGCCGGGCCAAATCCCGAAGAGCCTTAGGGCTATGTTCAAAGCCGGGCCAAATCCCGAAGAGCCTTAGGGCTAGTGTTCAAAGCTAGGTCAAATCTCGAAGAGCCTTAGGGCTAGTGTTCAAGGCCGGGCATAATCTCGAAGAGCCTCAGGGCTAGAGTTAGAAATTTCGGTCTTTAATGATTTCTATTAATGAGCCTACTTCTATAAGCTGGCCAGGTATGTGAGATACACAATTTGTGAACTATTTTCTATTATATTATGCTTGCAAATGAGTAATATCGGTTCTAACAGTGGTTTCGAGGTGTATAACTGTCTGTAACTTCTTTTCTCTTCAAGAACTTATGATCTATATGGGCATGTAATTAGTGAATGCTTAGCATATTTGAAAAAATGGTGGCAAAAATTTAGTTTAGTCATATTCGGCTAAAGGGTAAACTTGAATAAGCATTTGAAATTTCTTTACTTTAGTTATTTGATTAGGCTTTACTACTTAAGCTTACTAAGCATATGAATGCTTATTCTGTTACTCTATATTCTTCTGTTTTATAGATTTTGTTCGTTAGCTGCGGTCTCGGGAATCTTGTAGTCGAAGTCATCTCTACTATCAAAGTCTTGTTCGGTAGCTAATTAGCTAAACTCTCGTGAATGGCATGTATAGGAAGTACCTTGTAGTTGTTGAATTAAGATCATTTATTTTGAATATGTATATATATATATATTTTAGCCATGCGCAAATGGCTTAGTCATCCTATAATTATGAATGTTTTGCTGAACGAAATGTTATAAGTTTTAAATGATGATAATGCTTAAATGACTTAACACTAGTTACCTTGTCAATAAGGAATTCGGTTATGTGTTTCCTTAGTAAGCGATCTCTTCTGAATTTTGGTTGAATGAATTTAATAGTTGAAAAATTAAATATGTTTTAGTTTGAATGAGACATGTTACTAAGTTGGATTATTCGGACATTTGTATCGATAGCCAAGTTACTTCTTGATATTAGTTACATGTGTATTTTCGGTTGAGCTATGAATGATATAAATTGTGTGAACTATAAATGTTTGAATTGTATGAATGAGTGGTGGTTGATGCTTGTGAGATTGTCAGGTAATGCCTCTTGACCCTCCTGCGATGGGAGCGGGTCTAGGAGTGTTACATTTTATTGGTATCAGAGCTACGGTTTAGTCGATTCTCGGACTGCCGTAGTAAGTATGAGTCTAGCTATACATGCCATTTAGTGTCATGTTGATAGTGAGATGACTTCTAACATCTGAAATGTGATTCTTTGTATAGAATGGATCCCGAACCTGACCGAGCTGTAGCGGACGATGTTGAAAGCGTGGCGCCTGCTCTCGCGCAAGGGACAGCGCCGCCTGACTCTCAACCGAATATCAGTCATCGGGATGATGACACTAGACAAGCCTTTTATGCGATGATGAGTGACTGGTTCACTCAATTTGTTAGATCAAATCCGGCTGTTCCGCAACCTCCGCCCCCGAATACTCCGTTTCTGACTTTTACGACCCCTCCTGTGACCGATCTAGTGAGGTCGAGTAGGCCCCCTGTTGACAAAATTAGAAAATATGAGGCTAAAGAGTTCCGGGCTACCCCTAATGACGATGCCGAGCGGGCTGAGTTTTGGCTCGACAATACCATCCGAGTGTTCGATGAACTGTCCTGCACACCCGAGGAGCGTCTAAAATGTGCGGTGTCTCTGTTACGTGACGCTGCCTACTACTGGTGGAATACTCTGGTTTCTGTTGTTCCGAAGGAACAGGACACCTGGGAGTTCTTCCAAACTGAGCTCCGTAAGAAATATATCAGCCAGAGATTCATCGATCAAAAATGGAAGGAATTCCTAGAACTCAAACAAGGACAGATGTCAGTAACCGAGTACGAGAGAGAATTCGTGCGACTTACCCATTATGCTCGAGAATGTGTATCCTCTGAGGCTATTATGTGTAAGCGTTTTGAGGATGGATTAAATGAAGATATCAAACTACTAGTGGGAATTCTGGAAATTAAGGAGTTTGTCGTGTTAGTCGAGCGAGCTTGTAAAGCTAAAGAGGTCAGTAATGAAAAAAGAAAAGCCGAAGATGGAAATAGAGAGTTCCGTAAGAGATCTGCAGGAAAATCTGTTCAACAATCGTCCAAAAAGACTAGAGATGACTCAGGCCGATCTAAATATACATCGGGTTTTTCTAGACGCGAGCACCATCGACCTTCCGTGAGTTTGCGAGCTACTTCCATTGCCAGTGTGGGTAATGAACGTCGGGATAGATCTGATTGCAATTATTGTGGTAAATGGCACCCGGGGAGTTGTAGGCATCGTGATCGCTCCTGTTTCAGATGTGGATCTGCCGATCATTTTATTAAAGACTATCCGAAAGTTGACGAGCGCACTCCCGACCCGAGTCAGAGAGCTAGTGGCACGACTGCACAGGGTAGACCACCGCGACGGGGTGGAAATATTAGCGGTAGTCAGAGAGGGACTAGAGACACTACAGTTAGATCCGAGGCTCGAGCACCAGCCAGAACATATGCTATTGGTGCCCGCGAGGAAGCTTCTTCTCCGGATGTTATTACTGGTACTTTCACCCTCTTTAACACTGATGTTATTGCCCTAATTGATCCTGGTTCGACCCATTCATATGTGTGTGAAACTTTAGCCTTCAGTACGACTCTTCCTGTTGAGTCTACTGAGTTTGTAGTTCGAGTGTCGAACCCTTTGGGTCGTTGTGTTCTGGTAGATAAAGTATGCAAGAAATGTCCCCTAATGGTTCGAGATTTCTGTTTTCCGGCTGACTTAATGCTTCTACCATTCGACGAGTTTGACATTATCCTTGGAATGGACTGGTTGACCGTTCATGACGCGATAGTCAATTGCAAGCGAAAAACTATCGATTTGCGATGTTCGAATAATGAAATAATCCGAATTGAGTCCATTGATCTAAGTGGGCCACCTGCCGTAATTACGACCATGTCAGCTCAGAAATATGTAAGAAAGGGCTATGAAGCGTATTTGGCCTATGTGTTAGATAACAAAGTTTCCGACCGAGAACTTGAGACGGTGCCTGTAGTCTGCGAGTTTTCAGATGTGTTTCCCTAAGAATTACCAGGATTGCCGCCTGTAAGAGAGGTCGAGTTCGGTATAGAGTTGATTCCAGGTACGACGCCGATTTCGATTGCCCCGTATCGTATGGCACCTACCGAATTAAAAGAATTAAAATCTCAACTGCAAGATTTGACGGATAGAGGCTTTGCGCGACCTAGTTTTTCGCCTTAGGGTGCACCGATTTTATTTGTGAAAAAGAAAGACGGGACTATGAGAATGTGCATCGATTATCGATAGCTGAATAAAGCCACTGTAAAGAATAAGTATCCGTTACCCCGGATTGACGACTTGTTCGATCAGTTGAGAGGAGCCTCAGTGTTTTCAAAGATTGACTTATGATCCGGCTATTATCAGTTGAGAGTTAGAGATTCCGACGTACCGAAGACAGCATTCAGAACGAGATACGGTCACTACGAGTTCTTAGTGATGCCGTTTGGACTCACAAATGCCCCCGCAGTTTCATGGATTTGATGAATCAGGTATTTAGGCCGTTTTTGGACCGATTTGTAGTAGTGTTCATCGATGATATTTTAATTTACTCTCGCGATGAAGCCGAGCATGCTTAGCATTTGAGACTAGTACTTCAGACCTTACGTGAAAATCGATTGTATGCGAAGTTTAGCAAGTGCAAATTCTGGTTGCGTGAGGTCAGCTTCTTGGGTCATTTAGTATCTGTTTCGGGTATTCGAGTTGATCCGAACAAAATTTCAGCTATTCTCGATTGGAAACCCCCTAAAAATGTTTCTGAAGTCCGAAGCTTTTTAGGACTCGCCGGTTATTACCGACGATTCGTCAAAGGTTTTTCGATGATTGTGGCTCCATTGACGAGACTGCTACAAAAAGATATCAAGTTCGAGTGGTCGGATAAGTGTCAGCAAAGCTTCGACCAACTGAAAACCCTTTTGACGAAAGCTCCAGTGTTAGTTCAGCCAGAAACTAGTAAAGAGTTTGTAGTTTATAGTGATGCATCTCTGAACGGTTTAGGCTGCGTTTTGATGCAAGAAGACCGGGTTATTGCTTATGCTTCGAGACAGTTGAAGCCTCACGAGCGAAATTATCCGACTCATGATCTTGAATTAGCCGCTATTGTTTTCGTTTTGAAGATTTGGCGACACTACCTGTTTGGTGAGAAATGTCACATCTTTTCTGACCACAAAAGTCTCAAGTATCTGATGACTCAGAGGGATTTGAATTTGAGACAAAGGCGGTGGCTAGAATTGCTTAAAGACTACGAGCTTAGTATTGATTATCACCTCGGTAAAACGAATGTAGTCGCAGATGCTCTTAGTCGAAAATCTCTAGCTTTGCTACGAGCTATGGATGTGGAATTGACTATAGCAGAGGACGCCGTGTTGGTGGCTGAATTAAAGGCAGAGCCTGTCCTTGTACGACAAATTCGTAAGGCTCAAAGGGTCGACAGTGACTTGTTAGCTAAAAGAGCTCATTGTATGTCAGGTGAGGATTTGGAATTTCGAATTGATGATAAAGATTGCCTAAGATTTAAAGACCGATTGTGTGTCCCTAGAAATTCTGAGCTAATTTCAACGATTTTGAAGGAAGCCCATAGCAGCCGAATGACAGTCCATCCGGGTAGCACGAAAATGTATAACGATTTGAAGCGATAATATTGGTGGCACGGCATGAAACGAGATATCTCTAATTTTGTATCTAAATGCTTAGTATGTCAGCAAGTGAAAGTGGAACATCAAGTGCCGTCGAGATTACTTTAGCCGATTTTGATACCCGAGTGGAAGTAGGATCGCGTTACAATGGACTTTGTGTCGGGTTTATCGTTGACGCCGAGCAAGAAAGACTCCATTTGGGTTGTTGTTGATCGATTAACGAAATCAGCCCATTTCGTCCCGGTTCGTACTGACTTTTCGCTTGATAAGTTAGCGGAATTATATGTTTCTTAGATTGTACGGCTGCATGGTGTGCTGACTTCTATTGTTTCTGATCAAGACCCTCGATTTACTTCGAGATTTTGAAAGAAGCTACACGAAGCATTGGGTACTAAACTCTACTTTAGCACAGCTTTTCATCCCCAGACTGACTGTCAATCTGAACGAGTAATTCAGATACTCGAGGATATGTTGAGGTGTTACATCCTTGAGTTTAGTGGTTCGTGGGAAAAATACTTGCCATTGATTAAATTCGCGTATAACAACAGTTTCCATTCAAGCATCCAAATGGCTCCCTACGAAGCTCTTTACGGTCGTAAGTGCCGTACACCTCTGTTTTGGATCGAACTTAGTGAAGATAAGATTATTGGAGTTGATTTAGTCAGAGAAGCAAAGCAGAAAGTAGAGATAATTCGTGACAGTTTGAGAATGGCATCCGATCGTCAGAAATCATACGCGGACTTAAAACGAAAGGACATCGAGTATCAAGTGGGTGATAAAGTGTTTCTGAAAGTTTCATCGTGGAAAAAGATACTCCGTTTTGGCCGTAAAGGCAAATTGAGCCCAATATTCATTGGACCATATGAGATATCAGAACGGATTGGGCCTGTCGCTTATAGATTGATTTTGCCTCCTGAACTTGAAAAGATCCACAACGTTTTCTATGTATCGATGCTCCATCGGTATAGATCCGATCCTTCGCACACGTTAAGTCCGTCAGTGGTTAAAATTCAACCTAATTTGAGTTACGAAGAAGAACCCGTTCGCATCTTGGCTCGAGAAGTGAAAGAATTGCGATATAAAAAGGTTCCTTTAGTAAAAGTATTGTGGCTTAGGCATGGAATTGAAGAAGCAACTTGGGAACCCGAAAACACTATGAAGGAAAGATACCCAAGTCTATTTACCGGTAAGCTTTTCGAGGACGAAAATTTCCTTTAGGGGGAGAGTTGTGACAGCCCTATTTTGACCCTAGTCGGAAAGTGGTTTCGGGACCACTAAACCGAATTTTATATATATTATGTCATGTCTAGTAAATGTGCGAATTCACGTGTGAAATTGAATGTTTTGATTTTTGCTAAATTTCATGTGTTTTAATGTTAAGGACCTAGATAGAAAGCTTAAATTTATGTGTGGCCGAATTGAAAAGGGACAAAATTCATAGTGTTGTTAAATGTATGGATTTGCATGTCAATTAATCCTATTTGAAGTGAGTGGCCGGCCATGATGTGATATGGAGCACTAAACATGAATTTCTTTAATTATTTTATGTATATTGAATTTTAAAGTAATTAATAATATGAGAAATAAAATAGAGAAAAGAATTTGGTTCACCCCTTTTTCTTCTTTTAGCCGAAAATGTGATGAAGGAATAGGGAAGAACATCCCTAAAGCATTCGGCATCTTCTTTGAGTTCTCTTAGGTATGTTTTTAAATGTTATTTTGAGTAAAAGTTTTGATAATAGACTCATTCTTTTGCCCTTATTATTACCCATGTGAAAATTTTGAGTTTGGTAGTAGTATATACATTCGGCCATGTAAAGGAATTTTGGATTTTGGGTTGTCTTCATGCCTTGTGTGTATTGAGTATTGTTGAAGTTTAGATAGATGAATTGTGCTTAGAAGAGTGTTGTTTTGGTATTGGGAAATTTGGTTAAGATGAGTTAGGGTGATGAGTTGAATTCGGAGCTAGACAATGCATTAGACATTCGGCCATATCCTTTTTGGCATGGATGAAATTGCTTTGAGTGATGTTTAATCCAAGGAATGAATTGATGAATGAGCTTGAATCTTTAAATTAGATATATGTGCTATTTAGATAGCTTTCGGCTCTTGTGCTTATGAATTTAGATTTTGAAGGGGAAACTAAGTTTAGCTCAAATTCTTAAATTGAAACTTGGCTATGTGGCATTGTATTATTTTTGAATGTTGTTCTATTCTAGATTTAAAATGATTAGTAAATAAGTTTTGGCACTTGCATATATGTTTGCCGAACCTAATAGTGGTTAAAGACTTGAACTTTGGTTGAATATTGTGTTGTTAATAAAGAGATTTAGAAGTGTACCTATGAGTATGCCTACTATTGTGTCTTTGAAACCTATGGATGGTTATTTGGTTTCGGAGACTAAATGATGTTTGATTGATAAATGACCGAATGAACTATAGGTTATACATGGATGAGATTTAATTCAAATGAGTACGTGCGGTTAGTAGATAATGGCATTCGGCATTATGGAATTATGATCTTAAAATAAGTGCTTGTTGAGCTTAGTTGCTATATGACCATAAGCGGCTTTACAAGGATTTTTGATGAATTAAATTTTGTTTTCTCTTAGCTCAAGAACACATAGGGACAGCTTCAGACAAAGGAAAGGTGAAGGTGGTAGACTAGTAAATTGAAAACAATTATCGACCATCGAGGTAAGTTTAAGTATTAAATTCTATCATGTGAGTTAATGTAACATGGCATATGCGTTTGGTTACTCATGAAGATGATTAGTTTACTCAAGTGACCTAAGGCATGTGTATTGAGGAAGAGAAGAGTAATATAGCCTAAAGTCCTTTTCATATGAAGCCTTTAGTAAACGAATTGATTTGTATTTTGCTTAGATGCTCTTAGACCGAATTTATTTCGTGAAAGTGCCATGCTATGTGTAATGTGTGAAGTAAATGAATGACTGATAAATTATGACTAACTTAGTGAAAATTTCATGTGGTGAATTCAAATATATGTGCATCTGTGCTTCAAAGCCGGGTCAAATCCCGAAGAGCCTTAGCGCTAGTGTTCAAAGTCGGGCCAAATCCCGAAGAGCCTTAGGGCTAGTGTTCAAAGCCGGGCCAAATCCCAAAGAGCCTTAGGGCTAGTGTTCAAAGCTGGGTCAAATCCCGAAGAGCTTTAGGGCTAGTGTTCAAGGCCAGGCATAATCCCGAAGAGCCTCAGGGCTAGAGTTAGAAATTTCGGTCTTTAATGATTTTTATTAATGAGCCTACTTCTATAAGCTGGCCAGGTATGTGAGATGCACAATTTGTGAACTATTTTCTATTATATTATGCTTGCAAATGAGCAATATCGGTTCTAACAGTGGTTTCGAGGTGTATAACTATTTGTAACTTCTTTTCTCTTCGAGAACTTATGATCTATATGGGCATGTAATTAGTGAATGCTTAGCATATTTGAAAAAGTGGTGGCAAAAATTTAGTTTAGTCATATTCGGCTAAAGGGTAAACTTGAATAAGCATTTGAAAGTTCTTTACTTTAGTTATTTGATTAGACTTTACTACTTAAGCTTACTAAGCATATGAATGCTTACTCTGTTACTCTATATTCTTCTATTTTATAGATTTTGTTCGTTAGCTGCGGTCTCAGGAATCTTACAGTCGAAGTCATCTCTACTATCAAAGTCTTGTTCGGTACCTAATTAGTTAAACTCTCGTGAATGGCATGTATAGGAAGTACCTTGTAGTTGTTGAATTAAGATCATTTATTTTGAATATGTATATATATATTTTAGCCATGCACAAATGGCTTACTCATCCTATAATTATGAATGTTTTGCTGAACGAAGTGTTATAAGTTTTAAATGATGATAATGCTTAAATGACTTAACACTAGTTACCTTGTTAATAAGGAATTCGGTTATGTGTTTCCTTAGTAAGCGATCTCTTCTGAATTTTGGTTGAATGAATTTAATAGTTGAAAAATTAAATATGTTTTAGTTTGAATGAGACATGTTACTAAGTTGGATTATTCAGACATTTGTATCGATAGCCAAGTTACTTCTTGATATTAGTTACATGTGTATTTTCGGTTGAGTTATGAATGCTATGAATTGTGTGAACTATAAATGTTTGAATTGTATGAATGAGTGGTGGTTGATGCTTGTGAGATTGTCAGGTAATGCCTCTTGACCCTCCTGCGATGGGAGCGGGTCTAGGAGTGTTACAGTAATAGGGGAGCGAAGGGACTACTTGTCTAATGTTATCTCGGCACTAACAGTCAAAAGGCTGGTTCGTAAGGGTTGCGAGGCGTTTCTGGCATATATAGGTAAATCTAATTTTATGGGTCTTTCAATGGGTGATGTTAGAACAGTCAAGGAATTTCAGGATGTATTTCCAGATGAGCTTCCGAGGTTCCCTCTAAACCGTGTAGTCAAATTTGGAATCGATCTGTTTCCTGGTACGGCTCCGGTGTCCATCGCCCCTTATAGGATGGCACCGAAGGAGTTTGTAGAGTTGAAGATGCAAATCTAAGAACTTTTGGATCGAGGTTTTATTTGGCCGAGTGTATCTCCGTGAAGAGCATCGATACTGTTTGTCAAGAAGAAAAATGGAACGATGCGCATGTGTATTGACTACCATTAGTTGAACAAACTAACTATTAAAAACAAGTACCCTCTGCCAAGAATCGTTGACCTGTTTGATCAACCTAGAGGAGCTTCTGTATTGTCCAAGATCAATCTTCGATCTAGATATCGTCGTTAAAGAGGCGGACATCTATAAGAAAACATTCAGGACTCGATATGGTCATTACGAGTTCCTGGTATTGCCGTTTGGACTTACGAATGCGCCAGCAGCCTTTATGGATCTTATGAACAGTGTATTCCAACCCTACCTAGATCAGTTCGTGGTTGTCTTTATAGACGATATCTTGGTGTATTTGAAGACTGAGGAGGATCATGTTGAGCATCTCCAGATTGTTCTGCAAACTCTGAGGGAGAAGCAGCTGTATGCAAAATTCAGCAGGTGTGAATTTTAGCCGCAAGAAGTGACATTATTGGGTCACGTTGTTTCTATTGAAGGGATTAGGGTGGATCCTCGAAAAATTAAAGCTGTTTTGGAGTGGAAACCGCCGAGGACTATGTTAAAAATTTGGAGTTTCTTGGGTTTGGCAGGGTACTATAAAAGATTTGTGGAAGGGTATTCTATAATTGCAGCACCATTGACGAAGCTTCTGAGGAAAGGGGTACCGTTTAACTGGACTGATAAGCAATAGGAGAGTTTCAAGAGGTTGAAGAAAGTCTTGACTGAAGCTCCTGTGTTAATTCAGCCAGAGTCTAGGAAGGATTTTACTATGTATAGTGATGTGTCGCACGTTGGATTGGGTTATGTGTTAATACAAGAGGGTAAAGTAGTTGCTTATGCATCACGTCAACTTAAGCCTCACGAGGCGAATTACCCTACTCATGATCTGGAATTAGCGGCAGTGGTATTTGCGCTAAAAATCTGGAGGCATTACTTGTATGGACAGAAGTGTATTATTTACACAGATCATAAGAGCCTTAAGTACCTTCTGACTCAAAAGGAGTTGAACCTTAGGAAACGAAGATGGATAGAGTTGCTTAAGGATTGTAACTGTCCCATTGAGTATCACCCGGGTAAAGCTAACGTGATAACGGATGCTCTGAGCCATAGGGTTGTATCTGATCTAAAGGTGATGTTTGCTCGTCTCAGTCTGTATGATGATGGTAGTTTGTTAGCTGAACTACAAGTAAGACCCACCTGGATGGAGCAGATTAGAGAGAAACAATTGTTGAATAAGTCATTGGTTTCTCGGTTTCGACAAGTGAAAAATGGTGAAACTTCTGATTTTGGAGTCAACAGTGAAGGGATTTTGTGCTTTCGTGGGAGAGTTTGTGTTCCAAAGGACTCTTGTAACACCCTTACCCGAGACCGTTGCTGGAGTCGAGCATGAGGCGTTACTGGACTTACTTACTCAATCGGGCACAAAAATTTACTTTTAAAATTAATTTATTTTTATTCATTCAATATATCCCTAAAAAGGGTGGTCGATACCCTAAATCAAGCTATTAAAATGGTTCGGGGCCAAACCGGGATCAATAAAATATTTTCGATTACTTAAACGAACTAAAATAAAATTATTTCTCTGTTCCTTATAAAGCTGTCCAACTGCATCATAGTCATTAAATAAATCATAACTTGAGTTACGAAACTCAAAATTTAATTCTGTAAATTTTCCCTAAAACTAGACTCATATACCTTCTTACTAATTTTTTTATAGAATTTTTAGTCTAGCCAATTAGTATAGTTTATTAGTTAAAGTAAATGTATATATGCTGGAAATTAACAACATTAATGTAAAATAATGAAATATTGCATTTATTTACCGTAAACTTACCTCGATACAAAATACGGTTAAACTTGACAATTTAGTCTTTTGCTTTTTCCTTTCCCCGATCTACTCCTGAATTTCGTTCTTCTTGATCTATAATAGCAATTTAGCTTATTTAATACTCACATTTATCAAAACAGCCCTTAACTCAAACTTCAGTAAAATTATATTTTTGCCCCTAAACTTTTACATATTTACACTTTTGCCCCAAGGCTCGGAAATTAAACTTTATCCCAAATTCTTATGTTTTAGGACATGCTAATCATTTATTTACCAACAACAACCTCAAATTCCCACTATAACATGTACTTATGAATAATAGGTATTTTTACCGATTAAGCCCTTTTACTCGTTTTTACTTAAAACCGAGTAGCACAAGTTGTCTAGCATAATTTAAAACCTCATATTCTATCATAAAACACCAAAATAAACAAATTTCACCTATGGGTATTTTTCCAAATATGAACCCTAGCTTAAATTATAGCTAGCATAAGCTTTATCGAGCTACCGGGATTCCAAAAACGTAAAGAACATTAAAAACGGGGCTTGGAATCATTACTATGGAGCTTGGAAGCTTGAAACAAACCCTAGCTATGGAGAACCCTTGAAATTTCGTGCTAATGAAGAAGATGGACATATTTTTCCATCTTTTTCCCTTTTTTAATCTTTTAATTACCAAATGACTAAAATACCCTCCATGCCTTTCTTTGAAAATTTTTCATGTACAAGCCCATTTTTGTCCAAAATTTTAGAAATTGATCAAATTCTATTTAAGACTCTCTAATTAAAATTCCAAAGCAATTTCATACTAAAAGCTTCTAGAATGCAAATTTTGTAACTTATTCGATTTAGTCCCTAATTTCAAATTAAGCACTTTATGCATAGAATTTCTTAACGAAATTTTCAAAAAATCATGCAATCATTTCATAAACCTTAAAATAATTGTAAAATAATTATTTCTATCTCAGATTTGTGGTTTTGCAACAACTATTCCGTTCAGGCCGTATTTTGGGATGTTACAACTTTGATCTGAGGCAGTCAATACTGTGAGAGGCGCATGGCGGCCTTTGTGCCATGCATCCTGGTGGAAATAAGTTGTGTCGAGATCTACGGTAGTTATACTGGTGGCCTGGACTTAAGCAAGAGGTAAGAAAATTTGTGGGTAAGTGTCTGACATGCCAGCAACTGAAAGATGAGCATCGACTACCTTTTGGACTTCTGCAGCAAGTCAAAATTCCACTGTGGAAGTGGGAAAGGGTAAGCATGGATTTTGTGAGTGGGCTACCCTTGACGCCTTCTAGGAAGGACTCGGTTTGGGTGATAGTGGACAGGCTGAAGAAATTTGCTTATTTTATACTAGTTCGAACTGAGTTTTCACTTCAGAAGTTGGTGAAGTTGTATGTAGCTGAGATAGTGCGACTTCATAGAGTGCCAGTGTCAATTATTTCTGACAGAGACCCTAGGTTTACATCGCGGTTCTGGAAGAAGCTGCATGAGGCTTTTAGGTACGCGGTTGGATTTCAAAACTGTTTTTTACCCTCAGACGGATGGACAGTCAGAAAGGGTAATTCAAGTTTTGAAAGATATGTTAATAAGGTGTATTATTGATTTCTGAGGTAGCTGTGAAGATTACTTACCATTAGCAGAATTCACATATAACAACAGTTATCAGACGAGTATTCTAATGGAACCATATGAGGCGTTGTATGGTCATAGGTGTCGTACGCTAACTTGTTGGACAGAATTGGGTGAACGTCAGGTTTTGGGACCAGAGTTGGTGGCAGATACTGAGAATAAAGTTAAGCTAATTAGGGATTGATTAAAGGAGGCATCTGATTGGCAGAAATCTTATGCTGATCTGAAGCGTAAAGAGATTGAATACTCCGTGGGGGATCTGGTGTTTCTAAAAGTGTCACCTTGGAAGAAAATCATAAGATTTGGGAAGAAGGGCAAGTTAAGTCCTCGATTTATTAGGCCTTATCGAGTTCTAAAATGGGGTGGGCCTGGTAGCATATTAGCTAGAATTGCCTCTTAAGTTGGATAGATTCACAATGTGTTCCATGTCTTCATGTTGGGGCAGTACCATTCGGATCCTTCACATATCGTGCTGGTTGAGGAGATTGAAGTTAAACCTGACCTAACTTTTGAGGAAGAACCAGTACAAATTCTAGAACGTGATGTCAAGGTGTTAAGAAAGAAATCGATTCCATTGGTTAAAGTGATTTGACGTAATCATAGCAGAGAGGAAGCTACTTGGGAGCCTGAGGAGGCGATGCGTCAACAGTACCCTCACCTGTTTTGACCACGTAAAACTCGAGGTTAAAATTTCTTTAAGGGGGTAGAGTTGTAACGCCCCAATTTTAGGGTTTTAAATTTTTGCTTAAATTGGTAATTGTATGCTTATGTGTGTTGAATTGATGTTTTGGGTGTGTTTAGGGGGCTTTTGGAAGGCCCATGTTAAAGCCTAACTCTTGGCAAACTTTTAATTTTTGGGCTTAGGGGAGTATGGATGTTAGTTCTTAAGGCTTAAGAAATGTTGTTGGGGTTTTGTGACACAAAGTAGCACGTGGTGGAGTGGCTTGAGGTGTCATTGTCAAGAGGGAGTAAGGCATGTGGCGTCAGTGGCGAGGGATCAAGGGTTTGAATCCCCTTGCTGGCGTGATGAGTTATTTTGCTGGTTAGAATCGGCAAGTGGTGGTCTTGAATGTAAACTCTTCAGATTGAAGGAATGATAAGGATGACATGATCTTGAAGGTTTGAGTTATTATCCAAGTGAAGTTAGAGTAGATCATGGAGGAAATTGTGGAGGTTTTCAAGGGATTGGAGGAGTTAGCCGAATATAGGTAAGCTGGAGTAGGCAAAATCGGCTTGGGTCTTTGGGCATTTGGTATTTTTGGCAAATAGAGAGTAGTAGGCCAAATTCATTCTCTTGCGTTTCGGTTTTAGCACTTTTTGCTTTTACGTGGTATTGTTTTTGACCAGTAAGGAATTTTTGTTTTCCCAAGAAGCCGAATTGGCCTAGTTCTCTTCTCTATTCTTTTCCACTTCTCTTATTATTTTTCTTCAAGCCGAAACCCTCTCTTTTCTATTCACTCTGTCGCCACTTATTCCACTCCAGCTAAATATTGACAACCTTCTCTTCTTCTTGTTCTCCCAAACTGCTCAAGGTCGAATCTCTGTTTCTTATTTTTCTCCACTTTAAGCTAACAACATTATCTCTTTACCTTTCCATCTTTATCTTTCTTCTCAAATCCTTGCATATGTCGAATCTCATTACTTTTTTCCCATATTGCTATTGGCTGAATCTTATCCTCACTTTTACGTTCTTATACGCTCTTCTTTTTTACGAATTTGAATCAAGGGATTCAAGGAGATTGAAGTCGCAAGGGGTGGTGGATTGCTGATATTGTGGAATCAATCTAGGCCTAGTGGGTAGGTTTCAACTAAGGTAAGTGTTTCATGTCGCTATTTGGGATGTTGGCCAAATATAATAGGGGTTTTGTAGTTATGGTTAGCAAGCCGGCTTGTTTGTTTAATGTTTTGTCTGGACGGTTGTAGGCATATTGTTCATGGGATTGTTCGACTCTATTCGTAATCCAAGTGTGTAACGACACCCCCTAATAGCATAGATCGACAAATGCTGAAAAGCTGAAATGCTGAAATGCCGATATTTCGAGGCCTTACGAGCATGCGAACGCTTGTGGGATGATTTGAACCCACAAACTGCGGGCATTTGACTGTGAAGGCCATTGCACGTAGTCTCGTTCACTTGGGCTATTATGGGCTCGATGGGACTGAAATAGGCCCAATGGGCCTACGGGCCCATATGGGTAATTTGTGTGGTAAGTGATAACTAGTATGTTAAATGTTAGGATCTACTATAAAGTATGACTGAATTGGACTGAGCGAGCCACACGAGCATGTGGGCCTACATTGGCCCAATAGGGGTTTTGGGCCCATAAACACTGTTTGATCATATGGACTTTCTAAGTCACTCGGAGCAACGTTAGACCTGCTAGAAGGTTGTATTAGGTGCTGAGACACTATAAATTGGTAAAATAACTTGAATACCCTTGAAGGGTAAAATTACCGTTTTACCCCGACTGCCTAAATGACTGTTTTACCCTTAGAAATAGGTTGATGATGCATGTATAATCATATCTGTACCTGTTTATTTGTATGCATGTTTTATATAGTTCTGTTAGCCTACATGGGGTTGGGTTTAAGATGCGGATGAAGTTTTGTAAAGTGGCACTGCCACGTATTCTGTTCAGTGGCTTAGCCACTTAATATGTTCTGGTGGCTCTGCCACGATTTCTTATTTTACCTGCTAACTGCGAACTGGTGTGTGGGCTAGGTGGGTTGAGTTAGTCCCTACATGGTGTGATGGGCTAGTACGGGTGGTGTGATGGACTGGACTAGGTTGGGTTATGCATCTGTTCTGTTCTGTATTTGTAATGGGCCCAAGGCCCACAATATTTCTAAATAGGGCCAAGGCTTAGACTGATCTGTATCTGAATCGGGCTTTGGCCCAGTTTGTACTGTATGTTTGATCTCTGTTATTCGTTGGGGAAGTTACACACTGAGTTTCACAAACTCACCCTTTTATTTTTACATATGCAGGTATCCTGTAATATCCCGAATTAGGGCCTAATCAGAATAGTGGTTTCGTGACCATAAATTCGAGGTAGAAATAATTATTTTATAATTATTTTGATGTTTATGATATGATTTTATGATGGTGTGAAAATTTCGTGAAGAAATTCTAAGCGTAAAGTGCTTAATTTGAAATTAGGGACTAAATCGAATAAGTTGCAAAACTTGCATTCTAGAAGTTTCTAGTATGAAATTGCTTTGGAATATTAATTAGGAGGTCTTAAACAGCAATTTGACCAAATTTAAGTTCATGGACAAAATTTGGACATGGATGGAATTTTTGAAAGTTTAGTAAGGAGGGGCATCTTGGTCATTTGGATATTAACATGAAATAAAAAGGGAAAAATAACACAAAATTGGTCATCTTCTTCATTACCACGGTTCTCCATAGCTAGGGTTTGTTTCAAGCTTCCAAGCTTCATAGTAAGTGATTCCAAGCCCCGTTTTTAATGTTCTTTACGTTTTTGTAGTCCCGGTAACTCGATAAAGCTTATGTTAGCAATAATTTAAGTTAGGGTTCATATTTGGAAAAATACCCATAGGTGAAATTTGTGTATTTTGATGTTTTATGATAGAATATGAGGTTTTAAATTATGTTAGACAACTTGTGCTACTCGGTTTTAAGTAAAAATGAGTAAAACGGCTTAATCGGTAAAAGTACATATTGTTCATAAGTATGTGTTTTAGTGGGAATTTGAGCTTGCTAATGGTAAATAAATGATCAGCATGTCCTAAACCATAAGAATTTGTGAAAAAATTTAATTTCCGAACTTTGGGACAAAAGTGTAAATATGCAAAAGTTTAGGGGCAAAATTGTAATTTTGCCAAAATTTGAATTTAGGACTATTTTGATAATGTGAGTATTAAATAAGCTAAATGTGTTATTTTAGATCAAGAAAGACATGGAATCAACCTTGATCGAGGAAAAGAAAAGATTTTGGACTAAATCGCAAAATTGCTATATTTTGTACCGAGGTAAGTTCATGTGTAAATAATGTAACATGATTGCTATTTTAAGTGATTTAATGCTATTTATACGATATGATACCTGTTATTATGAATATTATGCTTTGTGAAATATTATGTATTGGTATGAAAAGTATGTGATTAAATTGATAAGTATGAGATGCAAGCAACGTATTGGTTCCAATATTCCGAGAAGAACGACTGGGAAATGTGTGACTGAGGAAAATCCCGTTTGAACCTTGGGAATAGATTAGGATACAAGTGACATGTCACCAGGATGGTTGGGCATCCGAACTCGTTGAGTTGAGTCCGAGTTCACTTATGGATGTGAATGTCCGAACTCGTTGAGTTGAGTCTGAGTTCGTGAGATGTAACTAGGCATCTGAGCTCGTTGAGTTGAGTCCGAGTTCACTTATGGATGCGAACGCCCGAGCTCGTTGAGTTGAGTCTGAGTTCGCTTATGGGCGGGTTACATGGTTACTATATATGTGGCACTTATGTGTAAATTATCCATGTATCCGAGTTATATTCCGAGGTGTTCAATGGGTAAAATTCTAGCGAAATGGAAGAACACTCAAGAGGCAAGTATCATTTTAATAAGTGTTGTGAAATGGACACTTTGGACAGGTATGTACTTAACCCTCAGGTTGAAACTTGACACAACAACAATAATGTGGTAAGATGATAAATGATGATTAGAAATGTGATATATGTTTTGGTGATACCATGCTAGTGTTGTTTGGAAGAATTGCTTTGTTATGTTACTTGTTATTTGCATGTGAACTTACTAAGCATTCATGCTTACTCCCTCCTTTCCATTCATTGTCGTTTTGACAAGTCAGCTTGGAAATTGGGAAGGGTCGAAGGAACGATCACACTATTTGGGACAATTAGGTATAATGGCTTGTATTTTGAATATGGCATGTATAGCATTATAATCATTTTGTGTGAATAACCTTATGATATGGTGATGGTTTGATAAGGAAATGCTTGGAAATGATTAGCCATTGGAATGGCCAATCTAGATCATATTTGGTGTCATGTATGTTTAGTGTGCTACTTAGTCCATGAAAATCCATAAAAAGGTGAACTTTGGTATAAAACAGAATTTTTCAACAGCAGTGACGTGAGTTTGAAAAATCACTAAAAATAGTAGAGACAAGTTTAGGTGGTGAATAAAATATGAAATTGAAGCTTATTGTGTCTATTTTCATATGGAAGAAACGAAATAGGTAAAAGAGTTGTATTTTATGAGATATTTGGGTTTTGGTGGAACAGGGTCAGAGCGATTTCTGAATCCCCTGTTCTGACTTTAAAAATTCACTAAAAATTTTACAAAAATAATTAGGAGTCATACTTTATATTCACAGATTCCTTATTTAGTCTAGTTTTAGGAGAAATAAATAGAATAGTCATTATAATTTTTTAGAGGGAGAAAAGTGATTCGTAGTGAACAGAGGTCAAAGCAGTCGAGCACTGAAACAGGGGAAACTTTAACTAATAAACTGTACTAATTGGCCCGACCAAAAATTCTATAAAAAAATTAATAGATAGATATATGAGTCTAGTTTCAGGGAAAATTTATGGATCTTAATTTCGAGTTTTGGAACTCAAGATATGATTTTTTTTTAGCGACTGTGACACAGATGAACAGCTTATTACGAAAGTTAGAATAAATGATTTAAAGTTCTTTAAGTGATAAATTAAGTTTAGTAACATCTCAAGCTCGACTCCGGATACGGTCTCGGGTAAGAAGGCGTTACATATCCCCCAGCCATAGAGGATTTGGAGCTGCGAGGGACTCGGGGTGGCCACACGACATCTGCTTTTGGGATTCGTTTTTACTTTTATTTTTATCATTATTTCAGTCTCGGTATGATTTTTGTAATAAGGCCACTATGGGTGTTTTATTTTCTTGCACTGATATTTTACTTTAAACCGGTAGATTAGGATGCTCGGGTTTTCAAAATTCATAGCTAACATTTTCAATTAAGTCTCGCATAATATTTTTAGACAGTATGATAGTGGGATATAACAAATGGAAATTTGCTTATACATACCAACTTAGCATAATAAAAGTTTTTAATCTAAATTCGCTCAAAACTTCAAACTTTTTAAACAAGGCTTTGAAAAGATAAGAAATTGTTTGTCAAAGTGTTGGATTTCGTATAAATTGTTCATGTGACACACCAGATCTGGTAATAACGTCTGGGCCGGGTTTGGGGTGGTACAGATTGAGAAGTGATGATTAAAACTAAATATATTAAACTAAATACAATGATCCCTAATGCAAATTATGCTAAATATGCAAACTATATGAATGAAATAGATTTTAGCAAAATTAAACACAATTTGCAACAATTATAACATAAATAAACTAGGACAATTACTTTAATTAAAATCAATTCATTATCAACATGCTTAATAACATTCAGAAAAACATTCCATGGTAACTTGATCTTTCCTGAGTTTGGAAACCACCTTAGGTACTTCCGGAATCCTTTACTTAGTAAATATGCATTTTACTAATCCTTAGTTACTAAGGGTTACTTAGCATTCATGCGAAGTAACAGGGACGTGTTAGGTTTGAAACAATTTAATTACACAAATCTAAAAACTATGCAGATAGCAGAGCTTGGTTAGAGTTGTTATGCAACATGCAATTTAATCGGGTTAGGATCTAAATTGAGCATGCACATTTCAATTATGTGTCCACTAGTCATCGTCTGGTTAGGATCGCTCAGCTAATTCAGGTGCATTCCAATCATGTATGAACGAAATGCAACTTGATTTTAATTGAAAACATGATTGATTTAGGCACAAACATCATAAGCATGAATCTAATAAATATTATTTAATCAAAGTAATCATCCTAGCTTAAATAAAATTAAGCTAACATTGTTGTAAACAAGAACAAAGAACACATAGTAAACATTTTTAGATTAAGTCAAAGAAAAGAAAGATTAAACCCAAATCCAAGTGGCTGTCACCCAAGACTCTGACCAAGGAGGGCTCCTTCATTCCTTTGCTGATGGCTCTCCAAGGTGGCCGACCAAGGGCTCTTTAAGTGGCTTAATTGCTAAAATCTCTATGAAGAGATGATGCTAGGCATGGGGAATGGAAAATGCTAAGAGAATTGAGAGAAAAGAGAGAATGATGAGGGATGAGGGATAAGGGATAAGGGATAAGGGATGATTAGAAATGGTGAAATAGGGTATTATTTATAGGTGAAGAAATAAGAGTAGTTTGCTAAAAATTGAAAGGTTTAGTCTATTCAAGCTTCTTCAATGAGAAGTCGACCATGATTTGTGGATTTTGAGTTGAATTTTGCTTGATTTTTAAGCAATTTAAATGCAATAATAACTCATGACTGAGACTCTATCAAATGTAAATCTTCGGGCAAACCTCTAATTTCTTCAACATTGCAAGGACCTTGTGTAATTAAACCAAAAAGTGGTTTGTGTGGACAGCCATGTGTAGTCGAAACTGGGTTGACTTTGTCTTCAATTTGGACAGTTTTTGTAATCCAACAAAGCTATTAGACCTGTTCAAAATAAATCAATAAATTAAAGGATTAAAGAATAAAATTTAAATACTTAATTAAAACCCAAATTATTAATGAAATATTTTAAAATGAATTATTAAATATAATTTTATATTTTATTATTTAATTTAATCATGCATGACCCATTTTATATCTTAAAAATATAATATGTTCAAATAAATATAAAATAAGCCATGTTATGCATGAAAACTATATAATAATGCATAAAATCACATTTTAATAATTTCTATATCCTAATTTCATATTTTCACATATTTCATTAATTAATTAAACAATTACTTAGTTTTAACAATGAATTTAAGTAAAAAGGTGATAAATTACATAAGAAAAATCCTATATATTTTTCAGTTTACACCCGTTGAAACATTTAGAGTATTACCGGATACTCGGTAAAGCTCACACGAAGTGTCCTTAGCATATAACTGTAATATTTCCTTTACATCATTGCTCACAGGAGCTGTGGGTTGGAATGTAAGCTACACGATGCTGCTCATACGAGCTGTGGAGTATCTACAACAAATGCAAGACCTCAGCCATCGGTAGGACATTCAAGACCAACACCCGAAATATGAAATCCCTAATGACATGTCATTTTGTATCCTACGAATTCCTAAGGTTAAACTGGGACTCGATAACCGTCATGACATCATTGGATATTTGTCATTCAATTACATAACAACTAACATTGTAACATATAATTGAAAATACATTAAGAACCATATTTATTAATACGAACTTACCTCAACAAGAAGGGCGTAGAAATGAGATCAACCAATCCGAGGCTTTAGCTTTTCCTTAATCTAGATTTGTACATGGTCTATCTTCTAAATAGATAAATTCAATCCATTTAAAACTTCTATTATTCAATTTAGTTCATATTTCATATTTTTACAAAATTATAATTTTGCCCCTAACATTTTAACTTTTCATAATTTAAGCCATAAACTCATAAATTGAAATCTAAGAATTTTCATCTTTTTCTCAAGCTAGTTAATTTCTCTAGGGACCTATCAAACCATAAAAATCATCTTTTAAAAATTTACCATGAATTTTTACCATTTTACACATAAGTCCCCAAATGCCATTTTCATCAAAAATCACTTCACAAAACTTGTTTATTTAACAATAAGAACTCATAATCTGTAACACCCCAAACCCGGCCTAGACGTTATGGCCAAATCTGGGGGTGTCACATTGCAGTGCTTTTTATAAAACTTGATCTTGTTGATAAAAACCTGTTTGAAGGTTAAAGCCTCTTTGTTTATTCTTAAGTCACCTTTCAAAATCATGTTTTCATTTGAAAATCTGCTGTATACTAAAACCTTATTACGATCTAATAAAAAAAATTCTTAATCAAATTCAAACATTGTTGCATTTAAAAAAAATAGTGTTTGTTGTGGAAGCTTAAAAATCGTGTTGCGGAAATGTGATGTTTAGAAAATAGTCAATGTTTTGGAAAATCGCGTTCTACTTCTAGTAGATATAAAATATGATAAATAGAATCCCAAAATAAACTAGAAAATTAGAGAGGCCTCATTACATCGAAATTCCCAAACTTAAGTTACCAAATATAAAAAGTCATAAGTAAAGCAGATGCGGTTGTGTAGCCACCCTTGAGTCCTTCGCAGCACCAATCCGACTAGCGTTGGGGATTACCTGCACAGTTAAAAGCGGGGTGAGTTTACGAAAACTTAGTGCGTAACCCCGTAATATAGAAACAGTCAGTCAGATAAACAGGATACAAAAAAAGTTTGGGCCTACGCCCAGTACAATATTAGAAACAGAATCAAGTGGGCCTAAGCCCAATGCAGTATCAGTAAACAGAGCAGACATGAAACAGTGCAACCCAACCCAATCCAGCCAACACACCACTCCGTACCACCAAAACACCATGTGGGGGTAAAATCGATCCACTCAGCCAGCACACCAATAACGCAGACGAGCTGCCAATGCAGTAAATATGGCAAAGCCATTAGTAATAGCACAAAGCCTTCGGTAATATGTACGGCGTAAAGCCATCGGTAATATGAATGGCGCAAAGCCTTTGATAATATGCATGGCACAAATCCATCGATAATATACATGGCACAAAGCCACCGGTAATATGCATGGCACGAAGCCTTCAAAACGGCACCAAGCCGGCAGAACGGCAAAAAGCCATTAGAAACGACACCAAGCCTTTAAAACGACACGAAGCCTTCAAAATAGAATATGTGGCAAAGCCACCAGTACAGTACTACCTCCATATCAACATCCCAACCCATGCAGTATGACGTCATGAGTGCAAAACACATAAATATCACAAGGCATGCTCAATCAATCAAACAGCATATAAGGGTATAACAGTCATTCTACCCTACAGGGATATTACGGTCGTTTTACCCTACGGGGGTATTTTGGTCATTTTACCTTATAGGGGTATTACAGTCATTTTAAACTACTGGGGTATTACGATCATTTTACCCTACAGGGGTAATTTAGTCATTTTACCCTATAGGGGTAATTCAGTCATTTTACCCTATAGGGGTATTTCAGTCATTTTACTCTATAGGGGTATTTCGGTCATTTTACCCTACAGGGGTAATTCGATCATTTTACCCTACAGGGGTATTACAGTTAGTTTACCCTACAGGGGTAATTCGGTCATTTTACCCTACAAAGGTAATTCGGTCATTTTACCCTTCGAGGGTAATTCGATTATTTTACCCTTCGAGGGTAATTCGGTCATTTTACAAATTTTAGGGTTTAGGTATACCTTCCGACCCATCAGGAGGTTCACTGTCACCCCAAGCGACTAGTGCAACCTTAACAGTCATAATAGTGTATATGGGCCTAAAGCCCACTATCTGGCCTAAGTGGGCCCACATGCTCGTGTGGCCCATTTAGCCCAGATTAAGCCACGGTTATGCGTACTACATAACCTAGTCCAACCTTTACCACATAACGCAGACATTATCCGCGTGTGGCCTACGAGCCCATTGGACCCACACAGCCCGTTGGGCCCATAACGGCCTAAGCCCATAAGAACGCTCATTGCATCCTCTAAGTCTTACGCTCATGTTTGTGGGCTTGGTTTCACCACACGAGCGTTCGTACGCCTATGTGACCTTAAAGCCCAACCTTCCAGCTTTTCAGCTTTCGCCGAACTACGAACAGATCAGTGTGAAATACACACTCTTTCGGCTTTTCAGTCGATTACTAGGTACAGGGTAAAGCTACACACCTATTTATGAGACTTGCGAATAGCCCACGAGCACCAAACCTACATTCAACGACGATATTCTATTAGTCACTTAATGACAGGGTTAATCACCCTCTTTTAATATTTAAACCGAACAACATCAATACTTGCCTTGTTTGAATGAGCACGGTTTAACCCGCTTAAACTGTTGACGACGATTGATACTAAATTACAGTGTCTCAGCACCTAATACGACCTTCTAGTAGGTCTAACGTCGCTTCAAGTGATGCAGAAGGTTTGTCAGGTCAAACAGTGTATACGGGCCCAAAACCCCTAATGGGCCCTGGCAAGCCCACACCCTCGTGTGGCCCATTCGGTCTAATTTTCCATACATTATTGCAAATCTTAACATCCAGCATACCAATAGCCACCTACCGCACAATTTACCCATATGGGCCCGTAGGCCTATTGGGCCCATTTTGGCCCATCGAGGCCTATAACGACCCAAGTGCACGAAAACGCGCAACACGGCCTTCTCAGTTCACCGCCCACAGTTTGTGGTTCAAATCAGCCCACAAGCGTTTGCACGCTTGTAAGACCTCGAAATGCCGGTATTTTGGCATTTCGGCTTTTCAGCTTTTACCGATCTATGCTATTGGTGGGTGTAGTTACACACCTATCTTTGCGATTCTAATCGTCGACGCGCGTTCAACCTATTAACATAACAACATTAATTAATACCATGATCAATGTATAGAGAGAATCATATCCAAGGGCTTGCTCAATGATTACCTACCACTGCCTTACTCCACTACTCCCACGTGATTAAAGAGTCCCCCCCGAAACGATTGCACGGTGATAGATCTAGGCACTTACGAACCACCATCAATCCAATCAAAGGAAAAGGGTTAGAGGAGTCTCAACCCCAAGTTGAATCCTTATACCTTAACAGGAGAAAAACCTTATTTCTACAAACCAAAAGTCAAACTAACAAGAAGTACTTACCCAAAATCCGCTTGATTGAAACGACGAAATATGAAAGTAATTGACCACTCACTAATGGTTTACCAATGAGATCGATGACCAGCGTGATACCCTAAAGAGAAAGGTGGTTTGGCCAGTAAAAAGAGAAGAGAAAGGCGATCAACAAGCACTCAAAAGTGAGACAGTGATTCGGCTATGAAGCAAATTGGTTTTAACTCACTAAGTGAGAGTGAAAAGATTGGAAAACAGAGGAAATTTGGCAAGATAAAGGCAGAGAGAAGAGAACAAGATTTAGCTTCCAAAAAGAAAAATGAAGAGCAAGATTCGGCTAGGAATAATGTAAGACTGAGAGAAGAGAGAGTATGAAGATATGAGAATAGGTAAGGAGAAGTGCGGTTTGGTTCTTGAAGGATTCAGCTATGGTAAGGCAGTCGGCTAAAAGAGAGTTGAAAGCAAGAAGAGGGGAAAGAGATTTTGAGGAGAGGATGGAAACTTTAGTTATTGATCCTTAAGGTTTTCGGTACAAAGGCTTGTACCCCAAAATCTCGAAACCCAAGTGACTAGAAGTGAAAAACGGCACAAAGGAGGAAAACTTAGAAATAAAACTGATGAAATAGAAACCCAAAACAACAAGGGAGGAATTCGGCACCTAACTCACACTCAAAGCCGAAACCACTTTTGCACTCTAAGCTTCCCTAGAATCGGCCATCTCTTCCCTTATTCCTAATCCCTTAAAAATCTCCTAGATAACTCCTTATTTTGCTCCCCGATTTACTCATTTTCCAATTTGAACTTAATTCAGATAACGTCATTTACTCACTCAACCAACTTGATAGAGTTTGCCCACAATCCAACTCTTGACGCCCACTCATACTAAAAATAATAACCTTTTGTTGGCAAGGGGATTTGAACCCCAGATCCCCTTGCTAATGACGCCAGAAGCTTTGCCCCCTTACCAATGACGGTTCAAGCCACTCCACCACGTGTTAATTTGTGTCACAAAACCCCAACAACAATTCTTAAGCCCTAAGAACTAACATCTATACTCCCCTAAGCCCAAAAATTAAAATTTTCCCAAGAGTTAGGCTTTATCCCAAGCATTCCAAAGGCCCATTAGACACACCCAAAACATCGTTTAGCACACCCAAACATGCAAATATCAATTCAAGCGAAAAAAATTCCAAAACCCTAAAATTTAGGGCGTTACATGATGTGCTTGAATCAAAAGAGGAATAGACCCTATTTAACACTAGATTAGCACAATTGACTAGATTTGCATGTAATCCTAGAAATAAGATGACATAAATCTACCAAATTAGAGTCAAACCTAATAGGGGAATCCATAGATTGAGTTAATACGATAATAGGGGTTTTAATTAGAAAGAAATTTCAATTAATCAACCTAGAGTCAGTTGCTCTTAGTCTTGAAGAGAGATATTAGCATAAATTAGGGATTTCTACGTATGAAGATACTAAATGAAGGAATTACATAATATAGATTAATAATGATAGATAAAGCCTAGGTGGATTCTTTCCTAGGTATTGTTTCACTTCTTGGTTGTTAATTGTTTGTTTTCCTTATTCGTTCTCTTTGGTGCTCTTTAGTGAATTGATTTAGTTAATTTTAATTCTAATTAATCACTCTAATTTTTCGGTTAAATAATAGAAAAAGGATAATTACTAGTACTTTTAGTCATCGTGGGAACGATATATGTGCTTATCTTAGCTATACTATTAATTGATAGGTGCACTTGCCTTTGTTGAATTTTTCATTTGTTTCGTGGACATCAATTTTAAAAGAAATTAGGTTTAGGCGTAAAAAAATTAAGGTAAGTGAACAAGTTAATATAAGTGCTTCCTGTAGTTGTATTATTTCAAGACAGGTTCCCCAAAAATTGAAAGTCTTGGTAAGTTTTACTATTCCCAGAGAGATAAGGAGCATTCATTTTAATAGAGATCTATGTGACCTAGGAGCTAGAATTAATTTAATGCCTTTTTTCTATTTATGAAAAACTCAAGTTAGGGGACCTAAAAAATACCTAAATAACACTACAATTGGCCGACGGATCCTTAAAGTGCATTGTTTATCATCCCAGCAGATTTTGTGGTTCTAGATTTTGAGGAAGATTCAGAAATACCAATCATGCTAGGTAGACATCGTATTGATCCCTATTCTTCTGCCTTAGCCACCTTTACCCACTCACTGCCTTATTTCTCTTTTTCTCACCTTTCTTGTTCCTCCACATAGGAAATCAAAGCACGACATAGTAACTACAGCTAGCCTACGAGTTTCTATGCACATAATGAATGAGTTTTTCTTATTCTTGTGACTTTGTCACTTTCTTTTTAAATTCATCTCACTCACAAATGCCTTTTTCCTTTCGAGAACTTTTTCTACTCGTATTTATTTTCTTTTTAAATTTTTATTTTATTTCTTTCCTGTACTTTAGGATAACCTATAGTTCCTACATCACATCAATCTATCCTATTTCACTCTATTTTTACAAAATTCCTCATGATGTACCTACTTAAGCCTCAGTATGTATGGCCCGACATTTATAGTTGTACATTCAGGACCAAAGAAATAGTCAAATACAAATTAATGTTTCAGGCTCATGTTTTGCAATAAGGTTCCTCAAGAAGTTTTAATAGGCTCAAAAATTGGTATTATAGGTAAATAAATATAGGTACATTTTTTGGCTTTGGATGTGTTCCAAACAATACGTTATGTTATAAGTATCTCAATCTGCACAAATTCAATAAGCTATACAAACTCAAATTTAGCCTTTTATCATTTATACTGGCATGCTCGTTTCCTTGTAATTTCTATCTCATTTGGTATAGTTGACTGTTTAATGCTTATTTATAGTTAACATATAGAACTTAGTAGTCTAATAATAATAAAAAATTAAAACCACCTCTTATCATGCCAAACTTATCTGTAAACACAAGAAACCTATGTACATGCTCGTAACCAATCACTTCAATTTCTATAAGCTCAAACACATAATTGATAAGAAAAATTGAAAGAAAAGCATTGAAATTTTAGACAAATTTTCCATGTTACCCCCATACTTTAGTTAACACATTGTCCATAATGTATATGTAACAACCCGGTTTTAGCTAAATCAAAATAGTGGTTTTGGATCTACAAATTTGAGGTCAAAAAATATTTTAATATTATTTTTAGTGTTTACGTCATGTGAGTAGATATGTGTGAAAGTTTCTAAGCTAATTTTATCATTTAAGTGATTAATTTAACAAAAAGGACTAAATCGCATAAGATGAAAAAGTTGGATGCTAATTGATTAAGTGCCTAATTGATATGGCTTATTAAATGTGAAGTCCTTATTTTGATTTTAGACCGTTGGATTGGTTAATGGACATAAATGGTCATGTATGTTTGAATTTTAATGTTTAATTCATTAAGGGCAAATTGGTAAATGATGAATTAAGTTATAATTTAATAAAACAAAACATAAATTAAGGCATTCATCTTTGTTAATGTCAAAAATTGATAGAAAAAGAAAGAAATAGAGCTTGCTAGGGCTTGGTAATGATATTGGGTGATTAAGGTATGGTTTTTAATATGTTTTCGATTATTTCTATGTTTTTGAGACTGCTGCTTTGTGCTCTAACTAGCCCATGCTTGAATTTCTAAAATTAATGATGATTTTATGTGATGCCATTGATGAATTTATGTGCTTTGTGCTGATTGATGATGAAAAATGGAAGATATGTGTTAGATTAATATGCTTTACAAAGTGATTTTAAGTAAAAATGCATTTTAGGGATTAAATTATGAAATGTAAAAAATGTGAGGTTAAAATGCAAAACAAATGAAAGTTTTCTGTTACTAGGGACTTACATGAAATTCGGTTAACATGAAATTAGAAAGAAATTGTGAAATTTGTGATTTTTGTGAATACAAACTAAATTATGGAAAATGTAAAACTTTAAGGGCTAAAAAAAACCTAAAATATGTGTTTGTGGTTTGAATTGAATGGAATAGAGATTAAAAAAGTTAAATTTGAATATCTTTAGATCAAGAACAAAAGAAATCAGATTTAGATCGGGGGAAGTTGTAACGCCCTGAATTTTGGTCCTAGGAGAAATGGGTTTCGAGTATCGGAGAAATTAGGTTTTTTTAGGGTGAGAAAATTTTCATGATTGCATGTTTAGTTAGCGGCTAAGTGATTTAGGAAGAGTTGGGAGTGTTGGAGAAGTCTTGCGTTTGAACCAGGGCTCTAGCAACCCTTTCCAGAACCCGCAACATTGCCTGGGACAAAGCATCGTCCCCTGCAGCCCGATCATAGGACCCAGTCTCAGTTGCTGGTGGCGCTCGTGCCTCCTCTGCTGGCATATGTCCCGAAGATGAAGACCCAGCTTGCACACTTCCTCGGCCACGTCCACGGCCTCTTCTACGTGCTGCCCTCGTACTCATATCAAATTATCTGATTACAAATTTTATAAATTAGTTCAATATTCAGTATTTATTACATATGTCTTATGTATAAGTAGTATTTCAGAGTTTGTTTTCACAGAATCGTAGCCTAGCTATAGTCTTAGTCTTCTAGAGTTTTCAGTTTTTCCTACTGTCTCAGTCCTCTACAGTCTCAGTATTACCCTAACTACAGAATCACAGTAGGGTCTTAATATTTAGTAAGTTTTCAGTATCTTAATCAAATACAGTAAAGTAGAGGGTACTTACAGACTTGGTGCGGAGATTCAGTGTGCCATTCGTTAAAAACCAGATTCAAAAAAACAAAGTTTATTGATGCTAAACTACTTTAAATAATATTTGTTTCCGGGAAAACCCTAGACTTTTAGAAAAATAAAAACATCTTGAAGAAAATTAATTTAAAAAAGGGTTTTCTTAAGGAGGTTTTCAAAACTGTTTATTTTTCAAAATACCATTTTGGGCCTTAATTCAAATTTTAAGGAAAACATTTGGACCCGTTCCACAGCCGAGTTGTTGCAACCGGGCTTTGATACCACTAAATGTAACACTCCAAACCTGGCTTAGACGTTATGGCTAGATCTGGTGTGTCACATGGACAGTTAATTACACTTCGATATTCTTTTAATAATCTTTTAGTGAAACCATATTATGCTTTATGTAAGTATGAAAGTTATTTAGTTTAAAGAATACAATCCATTATCTGATGATGTTTACTTAAAAGATCATATTATTGAGTCGTTGTTATTAAGTTACCCATTTGTCGCGTAGAGCATGTTTTGAAATCGTTTGTTAATTTGAAATAAAAATCTGCGCAGACTAATCTATCATTTTAAACAAGTAACAAATAAATAAGTGAAAACAAAAATAAGAAAATAAATACCGAGCGGCCTTATTACAGTTTAAAACCTAAAATAGAAAGAAAACTTTAAAGAAATAATTTTGAAAATATAATCCAAACAGAACATCATGTGGCCACTCCGAATCCCTCGTAGCTGCAAGCCCTCTATGGCTAGGGGTTACCTGCATGGATGGAAAAGAAGGGGGTGAGTTTGTGACAACTCAGTGTGTAAGCTAACCCAACCAGCATTAGAGATTAGTTCAAGCATAGACTGGGCTGAAGTTCAAGCACAGACTGGGCTGAAGCTCTATTAAGATACTGTGAAAATTGGGCCTTAGCCATATCTAGAAAACAGTGTGGGCCTTATGCCCATTACAGTAATGGATGTATTATGCATGTATGCAAAGCCCAAGCCAAATCCATCCCTTCACACCACCCGTACCAGCCCTACACACCATGTGAGGAATAACTCAACCCACCCAACCCTACACACCACAGTCGTAGCATAGCTGTTTAATCAGATATTGTGGCCAAGCCACCAAAACAGTAATATGAGGCATAGCCTCTAAGCAGTTTACGTGCATTGCCACTTTTAGCACTTCCTCCATCAAAACAACCCAACCCATGCAATCAGAATATATATGACATGGCATACAGTATGGCAGATATAATAGCATGCAAATCAGTCAACTTAACCCTAGGGGTAAAATGGTCAGTTAGCACCTAGGGGTAAAACAGTAATTTTCACCCTTTAGGGGTATTTTAGTAATTTTGCTAGATTTTAGGATTTCATGCCCATTACAGTCTACTAACAGACCTATCATCGCCCGAGCGACTCCATTAGCCCAATTTATTATTACAAAGTCATCGGGCCCCATAACCCCTAATGGGCCCGACGAGGACCACAAGATATTGTGGTCCACTAAGTCCAAGTTCTACGCATGTTTTAACAGATCCAACATCCAGTTTAACAGAGAGTACTTAACGTTTGATTTCACCCATATGGGCTCGTAAGCCCACTGGGCCCAAATTTAGCCCTTCGAAGCCTAAAACCACCCAAATTCACTAAAATGTGCACTGTAGCCTTACCGTCCATCATTGTCGTTTTCTAAGTTCCATATCAACCCACGAGCGTTCACACGCTCGTAAGCCCTCGAAATGTCAGAATTTCAGTATTTCGACTTTTCTACTTTTGCCGATCTAGTCTACTAGAGGGTGTCGATTATACACCTGTTTGCGATAAATGCAGAAATCCATGGAACGCTTAACCTACAATTGTTTCAACCATACGTCAACTATAATCCATTCGAACAATTAACACTATCTTAGCATACCTATTTGGCCATGATTGAGCATCACTAACTCTTACCTTTGTCGATTCTAACCACTAGATCTAGATGTAGATTACCTTGATATTGCCAACCACTCTAGCCTCCATGAGATCCACCTTACCAAAAGCCATAAGACTCCATTAGCAACAACAGAGCCCAATATCTACCCCTTAGAAAGAATTTAGACCGATTAGCACAAAAAAGTTAGGGGGTTCTGGCTTTCCCCTTAACCAAAAACACATGACGATTGAAGTTCTTACCTAAGAATCCGCTCGATCCTATAGCCACCACCGAAATCGTCTTACACCAAATCAAAACCTGATCTCTAATAAATCTACCCCCAAAACTCAAAGGTGAAAAGATGTCTAAGGTGTTCGGCCAAAAGGTAAATGTTTGCAAATGGATAAGAGGGTTCGGCTATTAGGGAATGCAAGAGAAATCAATAAAGAAATAGAAAAGAGAAGAATAGGTGATTCGGCTAGAAGAGAAGAAAAAGAATGAAGAGATTTAGCCAAGGCAAAATCGGCACAAGGACTAAACTTTTCAGGATTTCGGCTTTTGAGAAGTCAGCTAAGTGGGGTTCCAAGTGAGTCTATTTAGGCTAATAAGCAAAAAGAAAGATGAGAAGAAAAGAGTAACTTCGGCTTGAGAAGAAAAGAGAAGAAAGAATTTGGTTCTTTGAGAAAATCAGCACAAGAGGTTTGAGAGTTGTGTTTTCGGTATTTAGAACAAAAGGGGAATGAGAGAAAAGAAGAAAAGAATGTAATCACCCTAGAGCTTTACCTAATCGGCACTTACCTACCAAAAATGCTGAAAACTACAACACCAAAAGAACCCAAGAAGTATTCGGCACACACCCTTCTTCTCTACTCGCCGATTATGCATACACTAATAGACCCTAGCCGAAATTGCTCCCCAAGAGACCCATATTTGGCCAACTCTTGATCCCCAATCAACTCCTAAATTTTCTCCCCTTATCACTCATCATCCTAATTCCATGATTCATTCAAACACTTCCCCCTAGAGTTCAACTTGAGTTCCATCACTTATCATGCACAAGCGTAAAAATAAAACAACACTTGCTTCTTAAGGGATTTGAACCTTAGCTCTTTCGCAGTCTTCACACGCCACCCCTTGTGTTTTAAGTGGCGCCACCTTGCCACCTTAACACAAGCTTTCTTGTGTCTTAATTTCCCCATATTTCTTAAAAGCCCAACTAGCTTAGGTCCATTCTCCCCTAAGGTCCAAAAATAAAAATTTGCCAGACTTTAATCTTAACTTCGGCCTTTCTAAAGGTTCACTAAAAATACCCAACACAATAATATAACACACCCCACCACGTAAAAATAAATTTTAACAAAAACCTAAAATCCCGAAAAATTGGGGCGTTAGAACTCCACCCCATTAAATAAATTTCGGCCTTGAAATTTACCTGGTCCGAATAGGTGAGGGTATTGTTGACAAATCACCTCTTCTGGCTCTTATGTAGTTTCTTCTCTACCATGATTGCGCCAAAGCACTTTCACCAAAGGAACTGACTTCCTTCTTAATATCTTAACATCATGGTCTATAATTTGCACAGGTTCTTCTTCAAACGTCCAATCAGCTTTAAGCTCAATTTCTTCAACTGGTATGACGTGAGAAGGATTAGACTGATACCGCCTTAAGATGGAGACATGAAAGACATCATGAATCTGATCTAACTTCGGAGGTAATTCTAATTGATAAGCTACCGAACCCACCTATTTAAGAACTTGAGAGGGCTCGATAAACAGCTGACTCAACTTGCCCTTCTTTCAATACCTTAATATTTTCTGCCACGGTGTAACCTTTAAGAAAACCATATCTCCCACCAAGTATTCAATTTCCTTACGCTTCAAGTCAGCATAAGATTTCTACCTATCAGATGCTTCCTTTAATCGATCCCTAATTAGCTTAACCTTATCTTCAGTATCCGCTATCAACTCTGGTCCAAGAACCTGATGTTCTCCCAATTCTATCCAACAAGTAGGCGTACGATGCCTTCGACCATACAGCGCCTCATATGGAGCCATTCGAATACTCGCCTAATAATTATTGTTGTACGTAAACTCTGCTAACGGCAAAAAGTCTTCTCAGCTACCTCAAAAATCAATAGCACATCCTCTAAACATGTCCTCTAGAACTTGAATCACCCTTTTCGACTGTCCATCGGTCTAGGGGTGAAAAGTAGTGCTGAAATCCAACCCTGTACCCAACACCTCATGCAACTTCTGCCCTAATAGAGATCTAAACCTAGGATCCTGATCAGAAATAATCAAAATTGGCACTCCATGAAGTCGCACTACCTCCGACACATGCAACTTGGCCAACTTTTGAAGTGAGTAATTGGTTCGGGCAGGTATAAAATGAGCAAATTTAGTTAGCCTATCCGCAATCACCCAAACCGAGTCATTTTTGGTAGGCGTCAAAGGTAGCCCACTCACGAAATCCATGGTGACTCTTTCCCACCTCCAAAGTGGACTCTTCATCGGTTGCAGAAGTCTAGAAGTCAGTTGATGCTCAGCCTTCACCTGTTGGCATGTCAGACACTTACCGACAAATTCCGTTACTTCACGCTTAAGTCCAGGCCACCAATATAACTCTCGTAGATCTCGATACAACTTATTCCCTCCAGGATGCATAGCATAAAGACTGCCATGAGCCTCTTTCAGAATTGTCTGCCTCAAGTCAGGGTCCCTCAGAATGCAAACTCTTCCTTGAAAACACAAAACTCCTTCACTGTTCAATCCAAAATCAAAAGTCTCACCACTCTTAACTTGTTGAAATTGAGGAACCAGTGACTCGTCATCTAACTGCTTTTCCTTAATCTGCTCTATCCAGGTTGGTCTTACTTGTAATTCTACTAACAAGCTACCATCGTCATATAGACTCAAACGAGCAAACATCGCTCTCAACTCAGTTATAGCTCTTCGACTCAGTGCATCCGCCACAACATTTGCTTTGCCTGGGTGATACTCAATACAACAGTCGTAATCCTTAAGCAACTCTACCCATCTTTGTTGCCTAAGGTTCAACTCCTTCTGAGTCAACAAATACTTGAGACTCTTATGGTCCGTATATATAATACACTTTTCTCCATACAAGTAGTGCCTCCAGAACTTTAACTCAAAAATCACTGCTGCCAACTCTAGATCATGCGTAGGGTAGTTCACTTCATGAGGCTTAAGCTGTCGCGATGCATAAGTAACCATTTTACCTTCTTGCATCAGCACACAGCCCAAACCAACGTGAGATGCATCGCTGTACATAGTGAAATCCTTCTAAGACTCCAATTGAATCAAAACAGGCACCTCAGTCAAAACTTTCTTCAACTTCTCAAAAGCCTCTTGCTATTTTACAGTCTAGAAAAACGGTACTCCTTTCCTCAAAAGTTTCGTCAGCGGTGCCGCAATCAACGAAAACCCTTCTACAAATCTTCTGTAGTACCCTACCAAACCCAAAAAACTCTAAATTTCTAACATAGCTCTCGGTGGCTTTCATTCCAGAACCGCCTCAATTTTTTGAGGATCCACCCTAATCCCCTCAGCAGAAACCACTGACCTAAGAATGTCATTTCTCGAAACAAAAATTCACACTTGCTGAATTTTGCATACAGTTGCTTCTCCCTCAACACTTGCAAAACAATCTGAAGTTGCTCATCATGATCCTCCTTAGTCTTTGAATACACCAGAATATCGTCTATGAAGATGACCATGAATTGGTCCAAGTAGGGTTGGAATACCTAATTCATCAAATCCATGAAGGTCACTGGTGTATTCGTCAATCCAAACGACATTACTAAAAACTCGTAACGACCTTACGGAGTCTTGAACTGTCTTATGAATATCCACCTCTGTGACCCTTAACTGATGATATCCAAATCGAAGATCGATCTTAGAAAATACCGAAGCTACTCTTAGCTGCTCAAACAAGTTGTCGATCCTTGGTAGAGGGTAATGGTTCTTAATTGTCAGTTTTTCAACTGACGATAATCGATGCACATACGCATCGTCCCATCCTTCTTCTTCACGAACAGTACTGATGCTCCCCATAGAGACACACTTGGCCTAATAAAACCCCGATCCAAAAGTTCTTGGATTTGAGCCTTCAACTCTACTAACTCATTTGGTGCCATCTTATAAGGAGCGATGGACACTGGTGCCGTTCTAGGCAACAAGTCGATTCAAAATTTGACTTCACGATTCGGAGGCAACCTTGGGAGCTTATCAGGAAATACATCTTGAAATTCTTTGACAGTTCTAACTTCTCCTCCGGTCAAATTCTCAAAATTAGACTAACTCACATACGCCAAAAACTCCTCGTAACCCTTGCAAATCAGCTTTTCAGCTTTCAAGGCTGAAATAACATTGGACAAGTATCTCTTCGCTCCCCTATAACCATTACCTCCTCATCCTCCGTAGTCTTTAACACCATCTGCTTGGCAGCGTAATCCAAAGTTGCTCGATGCTTAATTAGCTAATCCATACCCAGAATGAGATCGAACTCTCCAAAGGGAAGCTCCATCAAATTTGTAGAGAAAATCCTACCTTCAGTCTCTAAAGGTACCTCTCTAAAGAGTTTGTCTACCCTAACTGAGTGACCTAGTGGACTTATTACAGATACCACACTCATAGTTTCCTTAGTGTGTATGCCCAATGCCCTAGATACATCACAAGCAACATACAAATGGGTAGATCCAATATCAATCAAGGCAGTGTATGGCATGCTAAAAATAAACAACGTATCGATTATGACGTCAGGTGCGTCACCCTCCTCTTAGTGACAAGCAGCATAAACCAATGCTGACTGATGAGCCTCAGCATTTCCAGCACCCCTGCCCGGTGTTGCACGTCTACGTCCATTCCTATTGCTGCCCCTACCTTGACCACGGCCTCTCGGTGGTTGTGGCCCACCTCGCACTAGTTGAGTAACATTCTGTTCAGTAGCTTGCGTCTGAGTCGGCCTCTGAGGATAATCCTTGACTCTATGATCCTTGGACCCACACCAGAAACACGCCCCAGTATGCTTCCAACACTTACCCAGATGCATTCTACCACAATCTCCACAAGCATGCAGTCTAACTACATTCACCGGTACTGCTCGAACCGGCTCGTCTACTCTAGCCCTTTTGACAGTTCTGCCCACAGCACCCAAGGGTCCAGAATCCCTCCTAAATCGGTTCCTGTCTTTCTCATGGTTTTGTCGCTCCGTGCGCTTTACCTCCTCAACAATTTTAGCCTTTTCCACTAGAGCAGCAAAGTCACATTCCCCCTGCGAAGCAACCACCAACCTTAGCTCATCTCTGAGACCATCCTCGAATCGTACCTTACATTCATACTCCGTAGCGACTCTCTCACTAGCATACCGGCTTAACCTTAGGAACTCAGCCTCATACTTTGCGACAGTCTTATTTCCCTGAATCAGATTCAGGAATTCCTTTCTTCGAGCATCCACATAGCTCGCCCGACGTACTTCCCTTTGAAGGCCGTCTTAAACAGCTCCTATATCACTCGCTCAACTGGGGTACTATCCCTCACAGTGATCCACCATTGGTAGGCTTCGTCCCGCAGCAATGATAATGCTCTTTTCAACTTCTACACCACTGAGCAGTCCAAATCATCCATGACCCGCTCCGTGGCCTCCAGCCAATATTCGGCCACATTCGGGGCAACACCAGATATGCCCCTGAAAATCTCTACTCCGTTAGCTCGGAGTTGCTTAGAAATAGATCCTTCAGCCACTCGTTAAAAACCAAATTCAAAAAAATAAAGTTTATTGATGCTAAACTACTTTAAATAATATTTGTTTCTAAGAAAACCCTAGACTTTTAGAAAAATAAAAATATCTTGAATAAAATTAATTTAAAAAAGGGTTTTCTTAAGGAGGTTTTCAAAACTGTTTATTTTTCAAAATAACATTTTGGGCCTTGATTCAAATTATAAGGAAAAGATTTGAACCCGTTCCACAGACGAGTTGTTGCAACTGGGCTTTAATACCACTAAATGTAACACCTCAAACTCGGCCCAAATGTCATGGCTAGATCTGGTGTGTCACATGGACAGTTAATTACGCTTCGATATTCTTTTAATAATCTTTTAGTGAAACCATATTATGCTTCATGTGAGTAAGAAAGTTATTTAGTTTAAAGAACCCAATCCATTATCTGATGATGTTTACTTAAAAGATCATATTATTTAGTCGTTGTTATTAAGTTACCCATTTGTCACGTAGAGCATGTTTTGAAACCGTTTGTTAATTTGAAATAAAAATCCGCGCAAACTAATCCATCATTTTAAAGAAGTAATAAATAAATAAGTGAAAACCAAAATAAGAAAATAAATACCGAGCGGCCTTATTACAGTTTAAAACCCAAATAGAAAGAAAAATTTAAACAAAAAAATTTGAAACTCTAATCTAAACAAAACATCACGTGGCCACTCCGAATTCCGTGCAGCTCCAAGCCCTCTATGCCTGAGGGTTACCCGCATGGATAGAAAAGAAGGGAGGTGAGTTTGTGACAACTTAGTGTATAAGCTAACCCAACCAGCATTAGAGATCAGTTCAAGCATAGACTGGGCCGAAGCTTTATTCAGATATTGTAAAAACTAGGCCTTAGCCCTATCCAGAAAATAGTGTGGGCCTTAGGCCCATTACAGTAACAGATCAGTGTATTATGCATGTATGCAAAGCCCAAGCCAAATCCAGCCCTTCACACCACCCGTACCAACTGTACACACCATGTGGGGAATAACTCAACCCACCCAACCCTACACACCACAGTCACAGCATAACTGCTTAATCAGATATTGTGGCCAAAGCCACTAGAACAGTAATACAAGGCATAGCCTCTAAGTAGTTTACGTGGCATTGCCACCATCAAAACAACCCAACCCATGCAATCAGAATATATATGACATGGCATACAGAATGGCAGATATAATAGCATGCAAATCAGTCAACTTAACCCTGGGGGTAAAATGGTCAGTTAGCACCTAGGGGTAAAATAGTAATTTTTACCCTTTAGGGGTATTTTAGTAATTTTGCCAGATTTTAGGGTTTCATGCTCATCACAGTCTACTAACAGACCTATCGTCACCTGAGTGACTCCATTAGCCCAATTTATTATTACAAAGTCATTGGGCCCCATAACCCCTAATGGGCCCGACGATGCCCACAAGCTATTGTGGTCCACTAAGTCCAAGTTCTACGCATGTTTTAACAGATCCAACTTCCAGTTTAACAGAGAGCACTTACCGCTTGATTTCACCCATATGGGCCCGTAAGCCCACTAGTCCCAAATTTAGCCCTTCGAGGCCTAAAACCACCCAAATGCACGAAAACATGCACTGTAGCCTTACCGTCCATCATTGTCATTTTTTTAGTTCCATATCGATCCACGAGTGTTTGCGATAAATGCAGAAATCCCTGGAACACTTAACCTACAATCATTTTAACCATACGTCAACTATTATCATTCGAACAATTACTACTATCTTAACATACATATTTGTCCATGATAGAGCATCACTAACTCTTACCTTTGCCAATTCTAACCACTAGATCTAGATCTAGATCGCCTTGATATTGCCAACCACTCTAGCCTCCACGAGATCCACCTTACCAAAAGCCATAAGACTCCATTAGCAACAACAGAGCCCAATATCTACCCCTTAGAAAGAATTTGGACAGATTAGCACAAAAGAGTTAGGGGGTTTCGACTTTCCCCTTAACCAAAAACACAAGAAGATTGAAGTTCTTACCCAAGAATCCACTCGATCCAATAGCCACCACTAAAATCATCTTACACCAAATCAAAACCCAATCTCTAATAAATCTACCCCCAAAACTCGAAGGTGAAAAGATGTCTAAGGTATTCGACCAAAAGGTAAATGTTTGAAAATGGATAAGAGGGTTCGAATATTAGAGAATGTGAGAGAAATCAATAAAGAAATAGAAAAGAGGAGAATAGGTGATTCGGCTGGAAGAGAAGAAAAAGAATGGAGAGATTCGACCAAGGTAAAATCAGCACAAAGGCTAAACTTTTTGGGCTTTTGACTTTTGAGAAGTCAGCTAAGTGGGGTTCCAAGTGAGTCGATTTAGGCTAAGAAGCAAAAAGAAAGATGAGAAGAAAAGCGTAACTTCGACTTGAGAGGAAAAGAGAAGAAAGAATTTGGTTCTTTGAGAAAATTGACATAAGAGGTTTGAGAGTTGCGTTTTCGGCTTTTAGAACAAAGGGAGAAGGAGAGAAAAGAAGAAAAGGATGTAATCACCCTAGAGCTTTACCTAATCGGCACTTACCTACCAAAAATACTGAAAACTACAACCCCAAAAGAACCCAAGAAGTATTCGGCACACACCCTTCTTCTCTACTTGTCGATTATGCACACACCAATAGACCCTAGCCGAAATTGCTCCCTAGGAGACACATATTCGGCCAACTCCTGTTCCTCAATCAACTACTAAATTTTCTCTCCTTATCACTCCTCATCCTAATTCCATGAGTCATTCAAACATTTCCCCCTAGAGTTCAACTTGAGTTCCATCACTTATCATGCACAAGTGTAAAAATAAAACAACACTTGCTTCTGAAGGGATTTGAACCTTAGCTCTTTCGTAATCTTCACACGCCACCCCTTGTGTTTTAAGTGGCACCACCTTGCCACTTTAACACAAGCATTCTTGTGTCTTAATTTCCCCACATTTCTTTAAAAGCCCTACTAGCTTAGGTCCATTCTCCCCTAAGGTCCAAAAATAAAAATTTGCCAGACTTTAATTTTAACTTAGGCCTTCTAAAGGTTTACTAAAAATGCTCAACACAATAATATAACACACCCCACCATGCAAAAATAAATTTTAACAAAAACTTAAAATCCTAAAAAGTTGGGGCGTTACACTAGCAAAGTTTTTAGTTTTTCCCTTTAGAAGACCTTGGCATTAGTTGGATGGCCTTATAAATATGTTTGGTTGAAATATGAAACAAAGATAGCTTGTGGCTTAGTGGTAAGGAGGCGTTAAGTATATATAGGTGGTCTGGGTTCATGCTTTGGCATTTGCAAAGTTATTTAATTTTTGCTCTTTAAGGAAGTTGGATGATAGTAGGTAGTCCTGATAATTATTTGTGTGTGTTTTATGTCACAAGGAGTTGGATGGCAAGGTGGCTTGGTGGCAAGTGTCGTGTTGGGCTTATATGAGGGCAAATGTTTGAATCCTAGATAATGCAATTGGGATTATTTATTTTGTTTGTGAGGAGGCAAGAGTTTGTAAAAAGACCGTTTTGGACCTAGTGTGCAAAATGACTATTTTGCCCTTGTGGGCAAGTGACTGACTTGGACTATGAACTTGATTGATTTGATTGTGATTGTAGGACAATATTTCAACTAACGTGACTGTGGTTGCATGATAGATATGTTTTTAATATATTTTTAAAAGACTATATTGAGCATGGCCATTATTCATTCATGGGTGATGATTGAGCATGACATACACGGCATTCTGCATGGGGTTGGGCTTGATTGGGAGGATGTTCTATGCTAGTGGCTTTGCCACATATTTTGGTTTTAGTGGTTCCACCATGATTTCTGTTATTAGCAGCCTTGATGCGTTATTAGTGTGTTGGTTGGTTGGGTCGATTTAATCCCCATAAGTTGTGCTGGTTGGTACGGGGCTGGTTGGATTGGGTTGGGATGCATACCCACACTATTGCATATCTGTTTATGAGATTTGTCACTGTATTAGGCTTAGGCCCAATTGATTCTGTTATGGGCTATGACCCAATTGATATTGTAGTGGGCTTGGGCCCACGTATGCTCTGAGCTGGATTGTACTATTACTGTCAAAAGGGCTCTGGCCTAGACTGTTTCTGTTTCTACTTCTGTATACTGACTGTTACTCTAGCAAGGGGATTACACATTGAGTTTTTGTAAACTCTCCCCGTTTATTAACCTTCAGGTAAACCCCAGCCTTAGACAGATCGGAGCTACGAGGCACTCGGAGAGAGCCACAAACTGCTTGTGTTTTCAGTTTTGAGTATCTACACACAAGTATTTTGATTTGGGTTGTAATAAGGCCTTTAAGATTTCTAGATTTTAAATTTTAAAATTTTATTTATGGTTTTATAATTATTAGAGGTAGGACACAGGTTTTTCCAAAACAACAACTGTTTTTCAAATATCACGTTTTCGTAACTGTTTAAATTAAGATTCTGCAACAAATAAGGTTTTAAAGGTAATAATGACTTTTTTAAAAGGGATTAACTTTTTAATAAACCACGTTTCAAAAAATAAACAAACACAAGTTTTTAGTTGGCAAAAAGTTTTAAATAAGAACGGTTTTCAATGAAAACATGGTTTTCGAAGAAAACACTTCAATGTGACACGCCAGATTTGGGCCTAACTTCTAGGCGGGGTTTTGGGGTGTTACATTTAGTGGTATCAGAGCCAAGTTACAAAACTCGGCTGTGGAATGGGTTTTCAAAATTTAAATTTCAAAAAGTTATTTTCAAATATGTGATATGTTTGAGATATTTTTCTGAAAAGTGTGGCACACCGAGTTTCTAGCATCGAATCCGTAAGTTTTTGAAATTGTTGTTTGTTTCGCATTGAAAAGCAGTAGATAAGAATACTGTGATTTCTTTGATATCAGACTGTATTGCTGCATTTAAGGTTAGAGTTTATATTTATTCTATGTGTTTGCTTGAATGTGATGTTTTGGATTTAGAAATTGTAACGTATCTACTCCGATAGGCAGTTGTTTTGGATGTGTGATTAAGTTCTTTGGATCATGGTGTGCAGTGGTAGCGTAGTGGGGTAGATGTTGCATGGCTACCCTGTTAGTTGGAAATTTCGAGGACAAAATTTCTTTAATGGGGTAGAGTTGTAACACTCTGAACTTTGGGCTTAGGAGAAATGGGTTTCGAGTATCGGGAAAATTGGATTTTTGTTGGGTGAGAAAATTTTCACGATTGCATGTTTTGTTTAGTGGCTAAGGAATTTAGGAAGAGTTGGGAGTGTTGGAGAAGTCCTGGGTTCGAACCAGGGCTCTAGCAAAATTTTTAGTTTTTCCCTTTAGAGGACTTTGGCGTTAGTTGGATGGCCTTATAAATATGTTTGGTTAAAATATGACACCAAGAGAGCCTATGGTCTAGTGGTAAGAAGGCGTTAAGTATATATAGGTGGTCTGGGGTTCAAGCTCTAGCATTTGCAAAGTTATTTAATTTTTGCTCTTTACGGAAGCTAGACGATAGGTGGTAGGCTTTATAATTATTTGTGTATGTTTTATGTCACAAGGAGTTGGATGGCAAGGTGGCTTGGTGGCAAGTGGTGTGTTGGGCTTATATGAGGGCAAAGGTTCGAATCCTAGGTAATGTAATTGGGATTATTTATTTTGTTCATGAAGAGGTAAAAATTGGTGTTAGATTAAAACTCTACAGGGAGGTTTTGGAGTTGGTAAAAGGTGGAGAGAATTATGGATATGATATGGTTGTTGAGTGGTTAAAGGAGTGATTTATAGAGTATTATGTGCATATTTTCAAGGAATTCGAATTGTGAAGGGAGTAGTGCTGAATTTGGGAGTGGAGCTACTCAAAAATTTTGGCAGAGTTCTTTTGGTGTAGTTTCAGTTTCTTTTGGGCATTCTCCTTTTGTTCTTTTTGTTTTGGTTGAAAGATCTTTGTTTTCAGATGGGGAAATTTGCATCTTTTTCTTTTGATAATTTTTGGTAAGTCAAGGGCCTCTCTACACCTTTCGGGTTTTCTTTCTCCCTTCTATTCTTTGTTTGGTCGAAAGGTGATAGTTGCTGAACCCTCTCCTATTTCTTTTCCCCATTTCTATATGTCCCTTTTTATCGAAATTAATCTTCTCCTCTTGAGTTTCTTCATCTTCCCTTCTGGCCGAATGCTATTTCTTTTCCTTTGGTTTTCTTCTAACCGATTGGTTCACTTTCTTGCTCTTAATTTGCTATCAATTGTTCCCTATTTTTTGTGTTGGTAGGTTGCTACTATGCCATCTATAGTGTTGTAGTTACGATCTCGTAAGGTTCTGACAAATCAATAGGTACTCGTTTGTTTACTCTTGCTCTCGATCATTCAATTAGGAGTTCAAATCAATTCTTTTGTATTTTTAGAACGCCGAAAGTTTTTCTTTTATTTTTCGCTGACTGCGTTTTCTCTATTCCTTTGGGAGTTGAATCCCTCTGCATCTGAGTAAGGGGTGTGATTGATTTTTGTGGGACTCAATCCTTAGGTATACCTTACCAGGCCGAATGCTCCTAAGGGGTGGTAAGCCGTTATTCATTTAGTTCTAATCTTGTTCATTCACAGTCTTAGTTAACAAGGTGGTAATGTTATATAGATTTTGTCAAAGGTTGGAAGGCAGTTTCGATCAGTGGTGTAGGAGAGACACCGTTTGATATTCAAGGTAGGAAACCATTACCGTTTGAGAGTTAGGGGCTTGTCGATGTGTTCGTAATCTATTGAGTAGAGGACTAACAAAGGATTATGTTTGAATCTAGGTGCGACGTTGTGGGGATTTGCTCATCGCAAACATGTGTGTATTAGTGTCATATTTGATAATCGGCTGAAAAGCCAAAAATGTTTTCTTCACACCCTGATTTGACTGTTGATAGGCATAATGCTGATAAAGCCGGAATATCGGCGAATGTTGCCACACAAGCGTACAAACGCTAGTGTGGTGAATCGAGCCCACGAACATGGGTGTCGGATGAGTGAGGCCACGTTGGGCCGCATTGGGCCGAAATGGGTTGTGTGTGCCCAATGGGCCTTTAGGCACCACACGGATTCAATTCGCATATTGTGGTGGATTTTAGATCGAGTTATGTAGTCCACGTGGCTAGAATCATTTTGGGCGAAGTAGGACATGTGGGCCCATAGGCTTGCGGTCCCCACACAGTTGAAATGTATGTGATATGGCTATTGTTCGTTTGGAGAGTGTAGTTCGTATAGTTAAGGCTATTTCGGGATTTTTGGGCCACACAAGTGTATGGGCCCACTTGGGCCAGATAGTGGGCATTAGGCCCATCTGTACCGTTATGTCGGTTTAGGTTGCGATAGTCACTCGAGGCGACGATGGACTTTTGGTGAGGTCGTTAAGACCTTGGTTTGTAAAATTTTTGAAATACCCCTAGTTTGTAAAATTATTGAAATACCCTGGTTTGTAAAATTGCTAAAATACCCCTGGTTTGTGAAATTACTAAAATACCCTTGGTTTGTAAAATTACTGAAATACCCCTAGTTTGTAAAATTACTGAAATGCCCTTGATTTGTAAATTTACCAAAATACCATCGATTTGTAAAATTACCTAAATGACCTCGATTTGTAAAATATTCGAAATACCCTAGTCTGTGAAATTACTAAGATACCCTTGATTTGTAAAATTATCGAAATACCCCTGTAGGGTAGATTTATCGAAATACCCCTGTAGGGTAAAATGACGATTTTAGCCCTAGAGTGTAAATTGATTATTTTGCCCTTGTGGACAAGTGACTGACTTAGACTATGAACTTGACTGATTTGACTATGATCGTAGGATAGTGTTTTAACTAACATGATCGTGGTTGGATGATAGATATGTTTTTAATATATGTTGAAATGACTGTTACTGAGCATGGCCATTATGCATACATGGGTGATGATTGAGCATGACGTACACGACATTTTGCATGGGGTTGGGCTTGATTGGGAGGAAGTTCTGTGCTAGTGGATTTGCCACGTATTCTAATTTTAGTGGCTCCGCCACGTTTTCTATTATTATCAGCCTTGCTGCATTATTGGTGTGTTGGCTGGGTGGGTCGTGTAACACCCCAAACCCGGTCTGGACGCTATGACCAGATCTGGTGTATCACATGATCCTAAACTACGTTTGTGACCTTTTATTACGCGTTGAGACTTAGGTGATAAAACTGGCAAGGTGAGAAAAGTTCTTGTCAAAACTACTTTAAGTTGTCATTATTCAAGATTGCTTAAAGCTTATAAACGTTATTTTGAAAACGTTATTAAGGTTTTGAAAACCCGCGCAGCCTATATCTAGCAGTTTCGATAAGTACGAACCAAATCCTTTAGAAAGTTAAAACCCAAAAAGGAAATTTAATAGCGGCCTTATTACACATTAAAACCCAAAAATTAACATAAAAATTTATAAACTAAAACATAAATGAAAACCAGTTCTATTGCAGACGCCGTGGCCACTCCGAATCTCTCGCAGCTCCAAGCCCACTATGGTTGAGGGTTACCTGCAGTGATGAAACAGAAGGGGGGTGAGTTTGAGAACTCAGTGTGCAACATTATCTCAACCATAGGCAAAAACAGATCAAGCCTCAGAAACAGAGTTAATTGGGCCTTGGCCCATTACAGGAATCAGGTTAAGCCCAAAGGCCCATAACAGAAACAGATCAGATATAAATATTATGCAAACAGAAACCCATCCCAAATCCATCCTTAACACCCCCGTACCAGCCTTACACCATGTGGGGAGACTACTCGACCCACCCAACCGCTACACGCCACAGATATTTGCAGCGAGGCTGCCAGATATAATTTGCAGTGAGACTGCCAGAAAACATTTGCAGCGAGGCTGCCAGATATATTTGCAGCGAGGCTGCCAGATATTGTGACGAGGTCACCAGATATAAATATTGTGGCGAGGCCACCAGATTGCAACGAGGTTGCCAGATATAATGTGACAGAGTCACCAGATTGCAGCGAGGCTGCCAGAACGCTTCCTCCATCATAAACCCATACCCCATGCAACAGATAATCATACTATCATGCAATATCTAGCATGAGATATACTCATATAGATAATTAACTCACGCAGATACATAACATCATACATTTCATACAGAATTGACCCTAGGGGTATAATAGTCTTTTTACACCTAGGGGTATTTTGGTAATTTTCCATATTTAATGGTATTTTAGTCTTTTTTCATATTTTCAGAAGTTTTATGCATGTACAGCTGATTATTAGTTCCCAATTAACCACGGAAGTCCATTTGTGCCAAATTTCCAGTTTTGCCCTTTTAAGCCTAAACCCCTAATGGGCCTTACTTAGTCCAATATTGTCTCAAGCCCTTTAAGCCAAATTTTAGGTTTAGTTTACCAACTTAACATGTTACTACTAACTACGTCGCCAGATAATCTTTATTTTCCATTTTACCTATTTGGGCTCGGAAGCCCATTAGGCCCATCTTTGGCCCATTGATACCCAACTTACCGAGAAGCTCGAAATTGCACCTTCTGCAATTTTGCCACTGTCATTTACTAGTTTGATCACCACAGGGTATTCGGTTACCCTCAGATCCTTTCAAGACAAATTTTTCGGTCACTTTAGTCGGACACTTTAGCACAGTTTCGATTATTTCGGCTTTTAGCCATCCTAGTCTATGATGGAAATACGTTACACACCTGTTAACCGTTGAAACAGTTGACGAAATCCACGAACAAAAACCTATCGTTAATCACCTCAATGTTAGTTTAATACTCTTCAACCATTAAATTAAAATCTCACTACTATAATCGGCTAACATGACTGAAGTCCCTAAAAGCCTTTACCTTTTTGTCGAAAGAAAATAGACTAAGTCTATGAGCCCCAACCGTGCCAACCTTCACGTCCTTGCAAAAAGTCCTCTTGCTCACCCTAACACAACACCAAAACAAGAGGCCACAATGCCTTAGTCCAAACGATAGCCTTCCCTAAGGGGTTTCGGCTTTATTCTTAAAACGTGATTATCTAACAAAGACAAGTTCCCGAATACTTACCAACCTAGCCTCGATATACAACGATTCCCCTTGCAACTACGAGAAGAGATAAAAGATGATCTACATTCGGCTTGAGCACCACAGGGTATGGAGGTTTCGGTTTCTCTCTTTGAAGAAATAAATGAGGTTTAACACACGAAGATTCGACTAAAGAGTTATAGGAAATATCGACAAAAGGAGAGAAAGAAGGGAGTTATGTGACTGATGATAAATCGGTAATAGAACCACAAGGTTTCGGTCAAGGGAGTAATCGGCAATGAGATGTTTGCTTTCGGTTCTTTTGTGACTATCAACCAGAGAATAACGTCAGAAGAAGATATATGAATGATAGAAGAAGAAAATGGAAAAGAAGAAAATACGAAAAGAGATTTGAGAGGGAAAGAAATGAGCAATCGGTTTAACAGAAAAAGAATGGCACAAGATGGTGTTTTGGGAGATCTAGGTTCGGCAAATGAAAAGAAAAGAGGATTTGGCAATGGGGTGTATTAGGGTTCGGCTACTAGGACAAAAAGAAGAACAAAATGGCAAAACGAACCTAATATGCTATGTCAATCGAACAAAAGAATAGGATTCACTAACCTAAGATAAAATCGGCATAAGGACACAAGAAGACCTAAGGGAGAAATCGGCACTTCTAGCACCTAATTGCCGAAATGTACCACAAAGAGTCCTCTTGGCCGGCCACCTTACTTCAAATTCAAAAACACCTTAATCCGCTCCTTGATTCACTCCACAATATCCTCTCATGACCGATTCAAACACCCCTCAAGTAGAGTTTTATTCTGCTTCAAATTCCTGCCTGCTCCTTGCATAAAAATAACGCCTTCCTTGCATAACCTGGGACTTGAACCTTGGCCTTCCCATTCATTTAGGCGCCACTTTTGTAGCTCCTAAGTGGCGTCACACAACCATTTTACCAGGAGCTCCCTTGTGCTTCATTTTAGCCAAATTTATTTAAGACCCCTACTTCCAAAAGTCCCCTATCTCCCTAATGAAAAATTTAAAAATTCTCCCGAGTTTAACCAACACTTGGGCCTTCCAAAGGCCCAATAACATTCTCAAAGCACGAATTTCACAACCAAACACCAGAGTTCAAACATTTTACTAGATGAACCATAATTCAAAAAAAGACCAGAATTTTAGGGCGTTACAACTCTACCCTCCTTAAAGAAATTTCGTCCTCGAAATTTACCTTATCCAAACAGATGGGGATATTGCTGACGCATTGCCTCCTCTGGTTCCCAAGTAGCCTCTTCTCTGCCATGATTACGCCATAGTACCTTCACCAATGGGACTGATTTTCTTCTTAAAACCTTCACGTCTCGATCCAGAATCTGCACAGGTTCTTCCTCGAAAGTTAAGTCAGACTGAACTTCCACTTCTGCAACTGGTAGAATATGGGCAGGGTCAGAACGATATCGTCTCAGCATAGATATGTGGAACACATCATGGATTCTATTTAACTCTGGGGGTAATTCTAACTGATACGCCACCGGACCCACTCGCTTAAGAACCTGATAAGGCCCGATAAACCTCGGACTCAGCTTGCCTTTCTTACCAAATCTTAATATCTTTTTCCAAGGCGAAACTTTCAGAAAAACCATATCACCTACTGAATACTCAATCTCTTTACGCTTCAAATCTGCATAAGATTTTTGTCGATCGGATGCCTCTTTCAAACGGTCCCTTATTACCTTGACCTTCTCTTCAGTCTCTGCTACCAATTCAGGTCCAAGAACTTGCCGCTCGCCCAATTCGGTCCAACAACTAGGTGAACGACACTTACGCCCATACAATGCTTCATAAGGTGCCATACGGATACTAGCCTGATAGCTGTTATTATATGCAAACTCTGCTAACGGTAAATAATCCTCCCAACTGCCTCGAAAATCGATAACACAACCCCTCAACATATCCTCTAGAATCTGAATAACCCTCTCAGACTGACCATCAGTCTGAGGATGAAAAGCCGTGCTAAAGTTCAGCCGCGTTCCCAACGCCTCATGCAACTTTTGCCAGAACCGAGATGTGAATCTAGGATCTCGATCAGAAATGATAGACACTGGCACCCCATGCAGTCGCACCATCTCTGCCACATACAACTTGGCTAACTTCTGAAGCGAATAATCAGTACGTACAGGGATGAAATGAGCAGATTTAGTCAACCTGTCTACAATCACCCAAATCGAGTCCTTCTTTGACGGCGTTAAGGGCAATCCACTTACGAAGTCCATGGTCACCCTTTCCCACTTCCAGAGTGGTACCTTCACTGGTTGCAGAAGTCCAGAAGGTAACTGATGCTCAGCTTTCACCTGCTGACAAGTCAGACATTTCCCCACAAATTCTGTTACTTCTCGCTTCAGTCCAGGCCACCAATACAACTCCTTTAAGTCATGATACATCTTATTACCTCCAGGGTGCATAGCACACATCCCTTTATGAGCTTCATTTAGAATTGCTTGCCTCAACTGAAAATCCTTCGGAACACAGATTCTACCGCGAAAACACAGAACTCCTTCACTGTTAAGTCCAAACTCAGAAGTATTCCCATCTTTAACCTGCTGAAATCGAGAATCCAGAGACTCATCCCTCAACTGCTTTTCCTTAATCTCACTCACCCAGGTCGGTCTTACTTGCAATTCTGCTAACAAGCTACCATCGTTATACAGACTCAAACGAGCAAACATAGCTCTCAGGTCAGATACAGTTCTACGACTTAGGGCATCAGCCACCACATTAGCTTTGCCTGGATGATACTCAATCGCACAATCATAATCCTTAAGCAACTCGATCCATCTCCGTTGCCTAAGATTCAGCTCCTTCTGAGTCAACAAGTACTTAAGACTTTTATGGTCTGTGTATACAATACACCTTTCTCCACACAGATAATGTCGCCAGATTTTAAGTGCGAAGATTACTGCTGCCAACTCCAGATCATGGGTAGGATAGTTCACTTCATGAGGTTTAAGCTGTCGCGATGCATAAGCAACCACTTTACCTTCTTGCATCAACACACAGCCCAACCCAACATGCGATGCATCACTGTACACGGTAAAGTCTTTTCCAGATTCTGGTTGAATTAGTACAGGTGCCTCGGTCAGAACCCTCTTAAGCTTCTCAAAAGCTTCTTGCTGCTGCTGGGTCCAAACAAATGGTACGCCTTTCCTTATGAGTTTCGTTAATGGTGCTGCCATCACCAAAAATCCTTCTACAAACCTTCTGTAGTATCCAGCTAAACTCAGAAAACTCCGAATTTCGGCCACAGACCTTGGTGGTTTCCATTCCAGAATCGCTTCAATCTTTCGAGGGTCCACCTTAATACCCTCAGCAGAAACTACATGCCCCAAGAACGTCACTTCCCTCAACCAGAACTCACACTTACTAAATTTCGCATAGAGCTCCTTTTCCCTTAACACTTGCAGCACAACACGGAGATGCTCATCATGTTTCTCTTCAGATTCAGAATAGACCAAAATATCGTCGATAAAGACGACCACGAATCGATCCAAGTATGGCTGGAACACTCGATTCATCAGATCCATGAAAGCTGCAGGTGCATTGGTCAGCCCAAATGGCATAACCAAGAACTCATAGTGACCATAACGAGTTCGGAATGCCGTCTTGTGAATATCCACCTCCTTCACCCTTAATTGATGGTACCCTGATCGAAGATCAATCTTGGAAAATACTGAAGCTCCTCTAAGCTGATCGAACAGATCATCGATTCTAGGCAACGGGTACTTATTCTTAATCGTCAGCTTGTTCAACTGCCGATAATCGATGCACATCCGCATTGACCCATCTTTCTTCTTAACGAAAAGCACTGGTGCTCCCCACGGAGACACACTTGGCCTAATGAAACCTCTATCCAACAGTTCTTGAATCTGCGCCTTTAGCTCCACCAACTCCTTTGGTGCCATTCTGTACGGTGCAATGGACACCGGTGCCGTACCAGGCAACAGATCGATCCCAAACTCAACCTCTCGATTAGGAGGCAAACCTGGAAGCTCTTCTGGAAACACATCTTGGAAGTCCTTAACGGTTCTCACTTGATCCACAGTTAGCTCCTCAGACTCCGCTTGACTTATAAATGCCATAAAAGCCTTACATCCTTTACGAATCCACTTCTCAGCTCTTAATGCTGACACCACATTAGACAGATAATCTCTACGTTCACCAATCACCATAACTTCCTTATCCTCTGCGGTTTTTAAACTCATTCGCTTTGCAGCACAATCCAAAGTAGCCCTATGCTTCACAAGCCAATCCATTCCTAAGATGAGATCGAATTCTCCGAAAGGTAGCTCCATCAAGTCTCCAGAAAAGATTTTTCCTTGAGTCTCTATAGGCACGTCTCTATACAGTTTGTCTACCCTTACCGAGTGACCCAAAGGACTTAGTACAGATACCCCACTCACTGTCTCCTCAGAACGCACTCCCAGCGACCCAGACATGGCACACGCAACATAAGAATGGGTAGATCCAACATCTATCAATGCAGTGTATGGCATACTAGAAATCAAAAACGTACCAGTTATGACGTCAGGAGCATCACCCTCCTCTCGGCGACGAGCTGCATAGACTAATGCCGGCTGACGAGCCTCAGCAAAACCAGCACCCCTGCCAGGTGCTCCTCGTCCTCGTCCATTTCCACCTCTGCCTTGCCCACGACCTATTGGAGCTGGTGGTCCCCCTCTCACTGGCTGAGCAACCCTCTGATCTCTAACTTGATTCTGATCTGGTTCCTGAGGACAATCCTTAATCCTATGCTCCATCGACCCACATCGAAAACAGGCTCCAGTACGTTTCCGACACTCGCCCAAATGGACCTTTCCACAATTCCTGCAACTCTGTGGTCTGACAGCATTCATTGGCACTGCTCGCACTGGTTCTGCCACTCTTGCCCTCTTAGCATTCCTATTATACCCACCTGATGGTCCAGAATCCCTCCGGAAGCGGTTCCGATCCTTCTCACGATTCTGCCTCTCAGTACGCTTTACTTCCTCAGCGATCTTAGCTTTCTCAACTAAAGTAGCAAAACTACGCTCCCTCTGTGGAGCAATCAGCACCCTTAGCTCGTCCCTCAAACCATCCTCGAAGCGCACACTACGCTCATACTCAGTAGCAACTATCCTAGAAGCATATCGACTTAACCTCAAAAACTCAGCCTCGTACTCAGATACTGATCTACCTCCCTGAACCAAATTCAAAAATTCCTTCCGGCGGGCGTCCACATAGCTGGCTCCAACATATTTCCCTTTAAAGGCTGTCTTAAACAGCTCCCATGTTACCTCACCAGCTGCCGCCCCATCTCTTACTGTGAGCCACCACTGATAGGCTTCATCCCTTAGCAACGACACGGCTCCTTTCAGTTTCTGCTCCATAGAGCAATCCAGGTCGTCCATAATCTGCTCTGTGGCCTCCAACCAGTACTCGGCCACATTCGGGGCTACACCAGACACGCCCCTAAAGAATTCTGCCCCATTAGATTGGAGTCGCTCAGAAATAGAACCTCGAAATCCATTACCGGTACTTGCCCCAGCAACCCTTTCCAAAACTCGAAGCATTGCTTGTGATAGGGCATCATCCCCTACGCCCCTATCGTGAGATTCCACCTCTGTCGCCAGTGGTATCGGTGCATCAGCTGCTGGCGCATGACCCGAAGAAGAAGATTCAGCTCGTGCACTACCTCGGCCACGTCCACGGCCCCTACCACGAGCTGCTCGCGTACTCATTTCGTATTTTCTGTTTTAGAAATCTTATGAGTCAGATTAATATTCCAGTGTTTATTACAGATATCATATGAATAAGCATAATTTCAGAGTTTATTTTCTTTCGCGGTAACCTACTACAGTCTCAGTCTACCTATCAGAGTCTCTATAGTTTCAGCAGTACACTAGCTAAAGTATCATAATAGAGTCTGAGTCAGGCATATAATCAGCATTTCAAAAAAATCAATCAGGAAAGTTCAGAAAACTTGCAGGCTTGGGCCGGAGATTCGGTGTGCCACTCTTTACAAAAATTACATAGGAAAACTTGACTCTTTGAACATAAACCATTTAGAAGTTTGTCAAAACAAGTTCCTATTAATTTTTTAAAACAATTGCTACAAACATGTTTTGTCGAAACCTTTATTTTAAAAACTTCCATTTTTAGACCCGATCCACAGCCGAGTTGTTGCAACTTAGCTCTGATACCACTAAATGTAACACCCCAAACCCGGTCTGGACGCTATGACCAGATCTGGTGTATCACATGATCCTAAACTACGTTTGTGACCTTTTATTACGCGTTGAGACTTAGGTGATAAAACTGGCAAGGTGAGAAAAGTTCTTGTCAAAACTACTTTAAGTTGTCATTATTCAAGATTGCTTAAAGCTTATAAACGTTATTTTGAAAACGTTATTAAGGTTTTGAAAACCCGCGCAGCCTATATCTAGCAGTTTCGATAAGTACGAACCAAATCCTTTAGAAAGTTAAAACCCAAAAAGGAAATTTAATAGCGGCCTTATTACACATTAAAACCCAAAAATTAACATAAAAATTTATAAACTAAAACATAAATGAAAACCAGTTCTATTGCAGACGCCGTGGCCACTCCGAATCTCTCGCAGCTCCAAGCCTACTATGGTTGAGGGTTACCTGCAGTGATGAAACAGAAGGGGGGTGAGTTTGAGAACTCAGTGTGCAACATTATCTCAACCATAGGCAAAAACAGATCAAGCCTCAGAAACAGAGTTAATTGGGCCTTGGCCCATTACAGGAATCAGGTTAAGCCTAAAGGCCCATAACAGAAACAGATCAGATATAAATATTATGCAAACAGAAACCCATCCCAAATCCATCCTTAACACCCCCGTACCAGCCTTACACCATGTGGGGAGACTACTCGACCCACCCAACCGCTACACGTCACAGATATTTGCAGCGAGGCTGCCAGATATAATTTGCAGTGAGACTGCCAGAAAACATTTGCAGCGAGGCTGCCAGATATATTTGCAGCGAGGCTGCCAGATATTGTGACGAGGTCACCAAATATAAATATTGTGGCGAGGCCACCAGATTGCAACGAGGTTGCCAGATATAATGTGACAGAGTCACCAGATTGCAGCGAGGCTGCCAGAACGCTTCCTCCATCATAAACCCATACCCCATGCAACAGATAATCATACTATCATGCAATATCTAGCATGAGATATACTCATATAGATAATTAACTCACGCAGATACATAACATCATACATTTCATACAGAATTGACCCTAGGGGTATAATAGTCTTTTTACACCTAGGGGTATTTTGGTAATTTTCCATATTTAATGGTATTTTAGTCTTTTTTCATATTTTCAGAAGTTTTATGCATGTACAGCTGATTATTAGTTCCCAATTAACCACGGAAGTCCATTTGTGCCAAATTTCCAGTTTTGCCCTTTTAAGCCTAAACCCCTAATGGGCCTTACTAAGTCCAATATTGTCTCAAGCCCTTTAAGCCAAATTTTAGGTTTAGTTTACCAACTTAACATGTTACTACTAACTACGTCGCCAGATAATCTTTATTTGCCATTTTACCTATTTGGGCTCGGAAGCCCATTAGGCCCATCTTTGGCCCATTGATACCCAACTTACCGAGAAGCTTGAAATTGCACCTTCTGCAATTTTGCCACTGTCATTTACTAGTTTGATCACCACAGGGTATTCGGTTACCCTCAGATCCTTTCAAGACAAATTTTTCGGTCACTTTAGTCGGACACTTTAGCACAGTTTCGATTATTTCGGCTTTTAGCCATCCTAGTCTATGATGGAAATACGTTACACACCTGTTAACCGTTGAAACAGTTGACGAAATCCACGAACAAAAACCTATCGTTAATCACCTCAATGTTAGTTTAATACTCTTCAACCATTAAATTAAAATCTCACTACTATAATCGGCTAACATGACTGAAGTCCCTAAAAGCCTTTACCTTTTTGTCGAAAGAAAATAGACTAAGTCTATGAGCCCCAACCGTGCCAACCTTCACGTCCTTGCAAAAAGTCCTCTTGCTCACCCTAACACAACACCAAAACAAGAGGCCACAATGCCTTAGTCCAAACGATAGCCTTCTCTAAGGGGTTTCGGCTTTATTCTTAAAACGTGATTATCTAACAAAGACAAGTTCCCGAATACTTACCAACCTAGCCTCGATATACAACGATTCCCCTTGCAACTACGAGAAGAGATAAAAGATGATCTACATTCGGCTTGAGCACCACAGGGTATGGAGGTTTCGGTTTCTCTCTTTGAAGAAATAAATGAGGTTTAACACACGAAGATTCGACTAAAGAGTTATAGGAAATATCGACAAAAGGAGAGAAAGAAGGGAGTTATGTGACTGATGATAAATCGGTAATAGAACCACAAGGTTTCGGTCAAGGGAGTAATCGGCAATGAGATGTTTGCTTTCGGTTCTTTTGTGACTATCAACCAGAGAATAACGTCAGAAGAAGATATATGAATGATAGAAGAAGAAAATGGAAAAGAAGAAAATACGAAAAGAGATTTGAGAGGGAAAGAAATGAGCAATCGGTTTAACAGAAAAAGAATGGCACAAGATGGTGTTTTGGGAGATCTAGGTTCGGCAAATGAAAAGAAAAGAGGATTTGGCAATGGGGTGTATTAGGGTTCGGCTACTAGGACAAAAAGAAGAACAAAATGGCAAAACGAACCTAATATGCTATGTCAATCGAACAAAAGAATAGGATTCACTAACCTAAGATAAAATCGGCATAAGGACACAAGAAGACCTAAGGGAGAAATCGGCACTTCTAGCACCTAATTGCCGAAATGTACCACAAAGAGTCCTCTTGGCCGGCCACCTTACATCAAATTCAAAAACACCTTAATCCGCTCCTTGATTCACTCCACAATATCCTCTCATGACCGATTCAAACACCCCTCAAGTAGAGTTTTATTCTGCTTCAAATTCCTGCCTGCTCCTTGCATAAAAATAACGCCTTCCTTGCATAACCTGGGACTTGAACCTTGGCCTTCCCATTCATTTAGGCGCCACTTTTGTAGCTCCTAAGTGGCGTCACACAACCATTTTACCAGGAGCTCCCTTGTGCTTCATTTTAGCCAAATTTATTTAAGACCCCTACTTCCAAAAGTCCCCTATCTCCCTAATGAAAAATTTAAAAATTCTCCCGAGTTTAACCAACACTTGGGCCTTCCAAAGGCCCAATAACATTCTCAAAACACGAATTTCACAACCAAACACCAGAGTTCAAACATTTTACTAGATGAACCATAATTCAAAAAAAGACCAGAATTTTAGGGCGTTACAGGTCGATTTAATCCCCACAAGGTGTGCTGGTTGGTACTGGTGGTGTGTTGGTTGGATTGGGTTGGGATGCATACCCACATTATTGCATATCTATTTATAAGATCTGTCACTGTATTGGGCTTAGGCTTAATTGATTCTATTATGGGCTGTGACCCAAATGATATTGTAGTGGGCTTGGGCCCACGTATGCTCTGAGTTGGACTATACTTTTACTGTCAAAAGGGCTCTGGCCGAGACTGTTTCTATTTCTACTTCTGTATACTGACTGTTACTCTTGTAAGGGGATTACACATTGAGTTTTTGTACACTCACTCTGTTTATTAACCTTTCAGGTAATCCCCAACCTTAGACGGATCAGAGCTGCGAGGGACTCGGAGAGAGCCACACACTGCTTATGTTTTCGATTTTGAGTATCTATATACAAGTATTTTGATTTGGGTTGTAATAAGGCCTTTAAGATTTCTGGATTTTAAATTTTGGAATTTTATTTATGGTTTTATAGTTGTTAGAGGTAGGACACTGGTTTTTCCAAAAGAACAACTGTTTTTCAAATATCACATTTCTGTAACTGTTTAAATTAAGCTTCCGTAACAAATAAGGTTTTAAAGGTAATAACGACTTTTTTAAAAGGGATTAACTTTTTAATAAAGCACATTTTGGAAAATAAACAAACACAAGTTTTTAGTTGGCAAAAGGTTTTAAATAAGAAGGGTTTTTAGTTAAAACATGGTTTAAAAAAACACTTCAATGTGACATGCCAGATTTAGGCCTAACTTCTAGGTCAGGTTTGGGGGTGTTACAGAAGTCGAAAGTTATCGAGTTGTCGCTCCGATCCATTCATTTCGTTTTTGAAGTAAGTTCATATGCAAATAAATGTTTTTCTTTTTTTTTTTGAGTAAAAGACGACTACAAGGGTCTGAATATATTATCATTAATAACAGCTTTATGGATTTCTTTTGGATAATCCATATAAAAAAACCATATCTTAGCTACACTACCCATTTTAGTACAAATTAAATCAGCCACACTATTACTTGACCGATGAACCCAAACTAAATTGACGAAACTAAATAGACTTCAAGCTTCTTGACACTTTTTAACTCTACTGCCTATTATGGTTATGTCATCATCTCCTATATTCCATTTGCTTACCAACCCAGCATTGTCAGTTTCAAAAATCACATCACCCATAATGTTTAACTTGACCGCAACCTCTATACTTCTCTCCAAAGCTATGCACTTTGCCTCTTGTACTGAACATCTACCTTCATTGAAACCTCCACCACCCCCATCACAAAACCATCTTCATCTCTAATGATGACAACATAACCCATCCTATTATCATTAACTGTAGCATCAAAATTAATCTTGATAAAGCCTTTCGGCGGTCTCTCCCATTTCTTTGTTTCCCCAATCTGGGCTAGTATGGGAGGATTCACTGGGTTGTAGATACGAAATTCATTGCTCAGCTTGCTCGCATTCTCCCATATACTCTGAGCTTTGTCAGCTTGGCCTTTGAAAATAAACTTGTTTCTACTATTCCAACAGTTCCAGAGCGTGGTAATAAGGTCCGCCATCGCTTTTTTATCCAAGATTCTTATCATGTCTTCCATCCAGTCGATGCATCTATCATACAGCTTCATATTACTATTTAAATGCCACCTACCTATTGTAAAAACTTCGCGGGATGTTGTGCAGTCACGGAGGGCATGGAGAAGAGTTTGGGCATTAGCACCACACCTGGGGCAGCTCTCATTAAAACCATTTATGATGGAAGTGATTTTTACATTGGTGGGAAGAATCTCGTGACCAACTCTCTAGGAAAAAAACTCTAATTTTTGGGAGGGTATCAAGTTTCCATATAGTTTTCTAATAGCTCCTATGCGGCCATATCCCAATTCTTCTAACAGCAGCTACGAATAAGTCGATTTCGAAGTGAAAGATCCATGAGGATTGTGAAACCACACCATCTTATCTCTTTGGTCTTCATTAATAATAGGGATATTACATATTCTATCCCCCGAATCTTTGCCATACAACCTATGCACTTTTTCATTATCCCAACACCTACCATGCTCCATCCAAAGATTTTTAACACTTTCATCACCTGAGGAGAGCATATTTGGGATTGGTGTGTCCCCATTAAGACCTTCCAACCCCCAATTGTCATTCCTAATGTTAATGTTCTCGCCATTGCCTATCTGCCAACTGAAGCCATTCTTTAGAAATTCCATAGCAGCCACAATACTCGACCATGTAAAAGACGCTCTATTTAATTTTTTAGCATTGAAAATATTTCCATCCGGAAAATATTTTGAAGACAAAACTTTGAAGCAAAGTGACTCATTGTTGTTAAAGAGTCTTCAAACTTGATGCCCCAAGAGAGCTATATTAAAAAATCTCATATTACGTAAACTAATACCGCCCATTCCCTTAGGTTGGCACAGAGTTTTCCAGGAGAGCATAGACCAATATTTACCACTTTCATTACCAAACAACCAAGTTTTACTTAGCTTTGTTTGAATCTCCTTTAACACCCCTTTTGGGGCAAGGAAAATAGACATTGCATAAGTAGGGATGGACTGAAGCACTGCCTTGATCATGACCTCTTTACCGCCAAAGGATAATAATCTTTTTGTCCAACTATTAATTCTGCAAGAGAGTTTATTAATAATATCAGTAAAGACCTCCCTTCTATTTTTACCAATAGAGAGGGCCAAACCCAGATATTTATCTAATTTCTCCACAACCTTCATACTGATTCACTAGGAGTATTAGGACTAAACAAAACCATAGACTTTTCAAAATTTATTTCTTGACCAGACACTTTTGTAAACTTTCTAAGGATATCCAGGAAGCACTCAATTTCTCTTTTTGTGTTCCTTACAAGTAAAATAGCATCGTTAGCAAAGAATAAGTGATTAATCTTAGGCCCATGCACACTAGCACGAATGCCTCTTAACAGGTTATTATTCTATGCTTGAATAAGCATTCTTGAGAATGCTTCCATGCAGAATAAGAACAAGTACGGGGATAGAGGATCCCCTTGGCGAAGGCCTCTTTTAGGGTAAATAGTTTCTGACAACAAATTATTACACTTTATTAGATACTTAACGAAACGTACACACCCCATGATTTTGTCGGTCCATTGATTTGCAAAACCCATTTGTCCCATTACTGCTTCAATGAAATTCCACGCAAATAAATGTATTTTTATTTGAACTATATATGCATGATTATTATTGAAACATATTGAATTGTATTAAGAAGTTGAATATGTGAATACGTGAAAGTATTGATAATGTTATGACGTTAGAAAGTCCCGTACAACCATAGGAATAGTATAGGACATGAATGTCATGACATTAGGATTCCGAGGTGTGATATCGTGTAAGACCATGTTTGGGACATTAGCATCGATCTGAGATATGTGTAAGACCTTTTCTGGGACATTGGCATCGTATATGATTTCATGTAAGACCCTATCTGGGACTATGGCATTGATATATTATAACATGTAAGACCATATCTTGGATATGGCATTATATGAGCTTTACGAGTTATCTGAGTATCCTTGTTGATTCTGAACGGTTAAACGGGCAATGTCGAGAAGTAAATGAATATGTAAATGAGTAATCGATTCAGGTACATTGATGTTTATGTGATTAATGAAAGAAAAGGTAAGTGATGTACATGGATTATGAATAAGAGAATTTGATGAGATTTATGAAGTTTGCACATGTGATTAGTTATGATTTTCCATGGATGAGTTGGCTTAAGTTTGTTTCATGTATTATATTTATTTGTATATGGCTTACTAAGTATTTAGAAAGCTTACTTTGTGTGTATTTTCATTGTTTTATAGATTATCGAAGCTACCGTGAGCTCGAGGATCGTCAAGGATCATCGTCACACTATCGAATGATATTTTGGTACTTTTTAAATTGTAAATATTATTGTATGGCATGTATAGGCTAAGGACGTTATGCTATGTTTAGTATGGTTAATCTTGCCATGTGATGTGGCTTGACATAATGAACTCGTTTTGGTTTATGCTTGGTGATGAAATTTTATAAATGTGATCTATATATATTGGCCTTATGGATTTTGTCATTTTGGTAAGTTTGATAAGTGTTTGAATGTGAAAATGGAATGAATGTTGTGGTTGAATTGGTACTGAATGGATAAGAAAATGCTTGCTTGGTTATGTGTGGATTGGTATGTCGTTAATATGCATTAAATTCATAAATGAGTCTTGGATTGGTTGATAAACTTATGGAACAAATTGTGCACGTTTTGGCATGGTTTTGGTTGCATTTTGGTCATGGTTTATGCTTGGTTTGATGCTTGTAGGAATGACCCTTAAAGGGTGGCAAATTGGCCTTATAAGTGGCTTATTTTTGCCCACACGGACAGGGACACGAGCATGTGTCTTTACCGTGTTGCTCGAAGGCCAACTCGAATTAAGCCTGGGCACTCCACACGGTCTCACACATGGGCATGTGACTGACAGTGAAACCAAGTCAGTATATCGTATAGGTTTGTCACAGCCTAGACACATGGGCATGTCTATTGGTCGTGGGTGGCACACGGGCTGGCACATGCACGTGTGGTCAGCCGTGTGACCTAAGTCAATAATGTAACACCCCTTACCCGGGTTCAATGTTGAAAATGAGTACGAGGCATTACCAGACAATAACACAACCAATCATACAAAATCGAGCCATAAAATTTCGTTCTAATTTAAAACCTTTGCATAATATATCATACGATCCTTAAAATGGGCCTATGGAGCCCAAAACATAGTTTGGGAGTGGTACGGGACCAAATCGAGAGCTTAGAAAATTTTTGGAAAATTTGGTCATAAACAGGACACACGCCCATGTAAGACAGGGGCACGCCCGTGTGGGCAGGCTATGTGGTCACACATGCCCATATCCTCAACCCGTGTCCAATTATTGAAAAATTAATTTTCATTTCGAACATACAGGGGATTTCACACGGCCTAGCACACGCTCATGTCTTTGGCCCGTGTCCTTTACACGGCCTCAACACGCTCGTGCTCTCACCCGGTGTGAAAATTTTGGGTATTCTGTTTATGACCTGAGCATGCAAATTTGGTTACACGGCCACGAGACACACCCGTATGACTAGGCTGTGTGACGTCTTTATTCTCTGAAAATTTCATGCAAGGTTCACACGCCCTAAACACATGGCCGTGGTGGCTAGCCGTGTGGCCTAAAGTTAGTCTATTTTCTAAGCCATCTTTTGCCTCAAAACACATACCATTTTTAACACCGCACACCATACACATTTTTAGGCATCTAAATGACCACATTCAACCATTAATCATCCATTTCAATTCATCCACACACAAACACAATGAGCATTCCGTGAATTACCTCATAAGGATATATGTAAAAACTAATATCATCATTAGCCATATTACATGGCCTTAATTACAAAATAGTTTATCAAATGACAATTGCCACAATATAGCCAAACCAACATGACACTTACAACACTACTAAGTCCCTATACATGCCATAGTTTCAAAAGAATTCATATTACAATACCAAAAGAACGTTATGGATAGTGTGGTTGATCCTCCGATGCTACCCGATCTCCAAGCTGGCTTGACTACTCTATAAGACAAAGAAAAAGAGAAAGAAGTAAGCTTAAAGAAGCTTAGTAAGTCTATATGCAAATAATTAACATCATACCAACTCTCTTAATAATCAAAAATCATATCATCAAATATCAACTTACCAGTTAACCTTACCAATATCATATACATACCAAGTACATCATTTACATAAACCTAAGTTCACATGCACCCATGCACACATACACACTTGCCCACATTTTCACTGGCTCATAATGTAAGAGTATACCCAAAGATCAATCACGAGATGGTTGTGATAACATACTTGATTTATCGTATTTATTAATATAAGGCTTTGCCATTATTATTTTAGTTTCATTTCTGTGTGCATAAATAAACAGTTTTATAATAATGTCCTGAGAATAATATGATTATTCTTAAAAGATCCTTAGTCAAGTATTATTGTTGGCTAGGGCAATAATAATGCATTAAGACTAACATATAGTTGATTGATGATAAAGAGTTGTCATTGATATGGAGTGTCAGAATCAATGCATGAATGTGTGTGTTAGAGAACAACATATTGGACTGACCCGCTATGAGTATGTTTCTTGGATTATTATGTAATTGTCACAATATTACTCATAGTGATTAATATGTATATGATCCTCATACTTGAAATCATCATCATCCTAACATCGTGAGTTGTGTATTTTGATATAGTCAAATGAACACCGTAATTGGTTGTTCTATAAAGACTGATGTTGGATATACCACAATCTATGTAGAGGGATATGGTTGATCAATATAGGATAAGTCCCTCCTACATAATAGGAGTAATATCTTAGGCCACTTGATTGAGTGAGACTAGAAAAGCATGGCCATGCTCAAATAAGTTGATATGAGATGTCATACTTATTTGTATATCATAGCCTACTCAAGGTATCAAGAAACATGGGATGGACTATGCAAGTGTGACTATTCCATGACTTGTGTCCATTCCAAAGATATAGGACTTAAGGATTAATGCATGAAAGGTTAATCACAAAAGGTTATGTCGAATCATGACTTCTTGTAACTTAGGTAGCAATGATGCATTGCTAGATGCCACTCATTGTTTGTAACATTAGAATCATTCTAATATTACTGCTAACGTTACAAGAACCTATAGGGTCAAACCCTACGATTGAAATGAACGGAGTAAAACATAGTTGGTATTGTGTCTGGTTGTTACATGAATTAAATTAATTATAGAATTAATTTAATTCTGCAATCAAACTGTTGAACATACTATATGTACAAGGATGTTGTACACATAATTAGAACATAATTTTTCTAATAGATGAATTTGGTTCATATATATAAATTTAAATAAATATAGTTTATCGAAATCTTTATTATAATTAATATAATTATAATTTTCGGTTAAACGTTATTATATTTATTTTAATAATGACTATTATCTTTGGATTAATTTTAATGAATTAATATTCGTTATAAAGATATACCAATTAATACGGAATTATATATGGCAAGGGTAAAAACCCTAAAGAGCTAATATATAGGGAATCCTAAAACTATGTTAAGGTGGTCTAGCAACTGTCAAAGCAATAGAATCTCTGAAAAATAGTTTTCTAGGATATTACTGTTCATTGTCAATTGGGTGGACTACGTAGAGGTCGACATCAGTAAAGGTTGCAGCTTGGTTCAATAGTGCTTCAGGATTCCCGTTGCCTAGGCGTCACTGTCTACTCAGATTGAAGTTTTGGTAATTTTGAAACCTTTTATCACCCTGATTCGTTCCTTACACATGGATCCATGGTATGGATCACCGAAAAAATTTTATTATTTTATTTTTCCGCTGTGCCTTGGAGACACCGGCGTTCCTACAATGGTATCAGAGCCACTTGCGTGATACGAATTCAGGTTTAAATACCTGGGTAATGCAATTGTATGAGATGGATGTTTTAATTTTATTATGATTTTCCTCTTTAAATCGTTTAAGCGAAATCTGATAACTGTTCCTTTTGATAAGTGATTAAATGTTAATCATGGTTTATGGCCTATTCGGTTTTACGTTATTACTATAAACATTAAGAAATCTATTATGATGTAGCGGTAATTTTTATAATTTCCAGTAAGAGTATACTGGCCAGTGGTACAAAGGTTGTTCCGATATGAAACCTCAAGGATTAAAATCCTGAAAACACGATTCTGTTGATAAAAGTTATCAAATCATGAGGTTTCATTTGACTGGGGTACGCGGTTCGTACCGCGGGGCTCTGCCCCGCACCCCTGGTCTATATCGCGGGGGCTCCACCCCTGCACCCGCGGGGATGGGGATCAGGTGGTTCCGGTCGCGGGCCTTCGGCCCGCTCCCTTTAACCGCCTCAAATCCCCATCATCTTCTAGTATGTTTTGTAATAAATAAAACTTAATGGGCCATAAACGATTGAAAAGATATTTTAATATTTCCCTTAACAAAACATTGAATGAAATATGTTATTTTTGAAATGCATAGTTATAGCCCGATGACCCATTTGATAAAAGGTTGTAATTTTATAAATATGGCCTGCGTGTCATGCCTTACTACTATTCTTTTGTATTTCTCTTCTCATCTTACTCCCTCGTATATAAAACGAGTTTCTGAATTTTGTAATTTGTAAAAGTTACTGTGGACTAGACGAGAAGGAAGATGGGCCGACTAGTGTGGATCGATGGCTTGTGAAACGGCTTACACCTTTAGGTTCCCTATTGGTTCTCCCATTGGCTTAGGTTGAACCACCATAGTTTATGGGCTATAACTATTGCATTTATTTATTGCTTTACTTATTTATGTATGAGATGCTATGGATGTCTAAAGCATGGAAATTTGGTAATAATAAACCCCATTAATTGATGAGATCAATTAAAAGATTAAATGGACTAAAGTAGACCATAATTGGTGAGATGTAACACTCTAATAAAATCCCTCTATTAAAATATTAAGTCAACATAATTTATGCCCTCGTTAAGGCCTCGATCAATACTATGTAAGTTTTGCCAAAGTGAAGTACTAGTATTTACCTTGGTTAAACGCGAAGAATAAACAAGTGATATTCGCTGGTTAAAAATTGGTTAATGACTTAACTAGGTTACTCTAATAGGATTAGAAACCTAGAGGCAAGTAATTCGGATATATCATAAGATGATTAGACCAAGAGTTATTCACCAATTTGTAGGAGTTACATATGATGTAATTAGCAAGTATTGCTTACCTATATAACCATAATCTTGAGAGTAAAGCCAAAGCTGACTTAAGAGGAGGTGAAATATGGATCCTTGACCCACTAGAAATACTTTCAAGAAAGTCTTTCCGAAGTTAATATATAAGGGTTATTAATTTTGAAATAGTGGGAAACATCATATAATAAAGTCCTTTTAATGATTGATATAAACTTGGTAAATTTATTCATACGCATATTTTATTGTTGTAGATATATTATGGCTGTAAACACTAATACACTCTCATTGCGATCGGTCCTTGAGAAGGACAAATTGAATGGTTTGAACTTTCTTGACTGGTTTCGTAACTTGAGGATTGTCCTCAAACAAGAACGGAAATTATATGTCATTAAAAAATCACTTCCTGATGAACCACCTGCTAATGCCTCGAGGGCTGATAAAGATGCTTACAAGAAGCATCTCGATGATATGGTAGACGTTGGATGTCTTATGCTTGCCACTATGAATCCTGAGCTTCAAAAGCAATATGAGGATATGGTTGCTTATGATATGATCGAGCACTTGAAAGAACTATATCAAGGGCAAGCAAGGCAAGAGAGGTTCGATATCTCTAAGGCCTTAGTCCAATGTAAGCTGGCTGAAGGAAGCCCAGTAGGACCTCATGTCCTTAAGATGATTGGTTATATTGAAAGCCTGTCTAAGCTTGGGTTTCCATTGGGCCAAGAGTTGGCCACTGATGTTATTCTGCAATCATTGCCGGATAGCTATAGCCAGTTTGTCCTCAATTTCAATATGAATAAAATTGATAAGACTCTGCCACAATTGCTTAGTATGTTACGAACTGCTAAGGCAACATGAAAAAGGTTGGACCCAAGCCCATACTGATGGTCTGTAACAATAAGGGCAAGGGAAAGGCCAAAGTCCCGACAAAGCCTAAGGGCAAAGGTAAGCCCAATCTTGGAAAGGGAAAGGCTGCACTGACACCTAAAGGTGGGGTGTCTAAGGAAGGAAACTGTTTTCATTGTGGTGTGACTGGACATTGGAAGCGGAACTGCCCTGTCTATCTTGAGGAAATCAAGAAGGCCAAAGCAAGCGGAACGTCTGCTTCAGGTATTTATGTTATTGATATTAATTTATCAACTACTACTTCTTGTGTATTAGATACTAGTTGTGGTTCTCATATTTGTACTTCTATACAGGGACTACAAAGGAGTAGGACTTCGGCTAGAGGAGATGTGGACCTGCGAGTTGGAAATGGAGCAAGAGTTGCTGCATTAGCTGTGGGAACATATACTTTATCTTTGCCTAGTGGACTTGGTTTAATTTTAGAGGATTGTTATTTTGTGCCCAGTTTGACTAAAAACATTATTTCAGTTTCTTGTTTAGACAAAATTGGTTTTGAGATAATAATAAAGAATAATTGTTGTTCCTTTTATCTCAAGAATGTTTTCTATGGTTCGGCACAATTAATTAATGGCCTCTATATTTTAGATCAAATGAATCCCATTTACAACATAAATACTAAAAGATTGAAAATAAATGACTCAAATCAAACTTATCTTTGGCATTGTCGTTTGGGCCACATAAGTGAGAAGCGCATATCCAAACTCCATAAAGATGGTCTCTTGGATTCATTTGTTTTTGAGCAATTTGAAGTATGTGAATCTTGCTTATTAGGAAAAATGACTAAATCTCCTTGTACTGGTAAAAGTGAGCGAGCTAGTGATTTATTAGGCTTAATACATTCTGATGTATGTGGACCAATAAATACCCAAGCCAGAGGTGGATTTTACTACTTCATTACTTTCACTAATGATTTCAGTAGATATGGATATGTTTATCTCATTCGCCATAAGTCTGAGGCCCTTGAAAAGTTCAAGAAATTCAAAAATGAAGTACAAAATCAACTAGGCAAAACTATCAAGACACTTCGATCTGATCGAGGTGGAGAGTATTTGAGCCTAGAGTTTGATGATCTTTTGAAGGAATGTGGGATTGTCTCACAACTTACTCCTCCTGGTACTCCTCAATGGAATGGAGTTTCTGAGAGAAGAAATCGAACTCTGTTAGACATGGTTTGGTCTATGATGAGTCATGCTGATCTACCGATTTCCTTTTGGGGACATGCACTTGAAATAGCAGCTTTTGCACTAAATCGTGTTCCATCTAAATCGGTTCAAAAGACACCATATGAGATGTGGACTGGGAAACGTCCCAGTATGTCTTTTATGAAAATTTGGGGTTGCGAAGCTTATGTTAAATGACAGATGTCTACTAAGCTTGAACCCAAATATGAAAGGTATAATTTTGTGGGGTATCCGAAAGAAAACAAAGGATATTATTTCTTTAATCCCACTGAGAACAAAGTTTTTGTTGCTCGAACTGGTGTCTTCCTAGAGAGAGAATTTGTTTCTAGAAAAGGAAGTGGGAGAAAGATTGAACATGAAGAAATTCGAGAATCACAAGATACCACCGAACCAGAGTTAGAACAACAGCAAATTCCACAAGAAATTGAGGAACAAGTAACTGCTGTAGAAACACAACCACCACATAGATCTTTAAGTGAACGCCGTGCACCTGAGAGATATGGATTTCTCATTACAATGCATGGTGATAATCTTCTTTTAGATCAAGATGAGCCTAGGACTTATCAAGAAGCGGTGGCGAGCCCAGACTCTAAGAAATGGCTCAAGGCCATGAGATCTGAGATAGATTTCATGTATGAAAACCAAGTATGGACTTTGGTTGACCCACCCGAAGGGGTTAAACCTATAGGGTGCAAGTGGGTTTTCAAAAAGAAAACCGACATGGATGGTAATGTGCAAACATACAAGGGGCGATTAGTCGCTAAAGGTTTTCGTCAAATTCATGGTGTTGACTATGATGAAACTTTTTTTCCTGTAGCTATGTTTAAATCCATCATGATCTTGCTCACCGTAGCTACATTTCCTGATTATGAAATATTGCAGATAGATGTCAAAACAGCTTTCCTTAATGGGAAACTTGAAGAGGATGTGTACATGACACAACCTGAAGGTTTTGTCAATCCAAAGGATGCTAGAAAGATATGTAAGTTACAAAGATCCATTTATGGATTAAAGCAAGCTTCTCGAAGTTGGAATCTTCGTTTTAATGATGCAATCAAAGAGTTTGGCTTTATCAAAAATGAAGATGAGCCATGTGTTTACAAGAAAGTTAGTGGGAGCATAATCACATTCTTGGTACTGTATGTGGATGACATACTTATCATGGGAAATGACATACCTACCTTACAGTCTATTAAGACTTGGTTAGGAAGTTGTTTTTCTATGAAGGACTTGGGTGAAGCCACTTACATCTTAGGAGTCAAGATCTATAGAGATAGATCGAGACGACTACTAGGTCTAAGTCAAAGTACATACATAGAAAAAGTATTGAAAAGGTTCAATATGGAAGAATCTAAGAGAGGATTCCTACCTATGAGACATGGTATTTCACTCTCGAAGGAAATGTGTCCTTCAACTCCACAAGAGAGAGAATGCATGAGTAAAATTCCATATGCTTCTGCTATTGGATCTATCATGTATGCCATGTTATGTACCCGTCCAGATGTCTCATATGCCTTATGTATGATGAGTAGGTACCAAGTAGATCCCGGTGAAAGTCACTGGACCACAGTCAAGAATATCCTTAAGTACTTAAAAAGAACTAAGGATACGTTCCTAATATACGGAGATGAGGAAGAGTTAAGTGTAAAAGGTTACACTGATGCTAGCTTCCAAACTGACAAGGATGATTCTCGATCACAATCAGGTTTTGTGTTTTGCCTTAATGGTGGTGCTGTGAGTTGGAAGAGTTCAAAGCAAAGTATAGTAGCCGATTCTACAACAGAGGCAGAGTATATTGCAGCTAGTGAGGCAGCAAAAGAAGCAGTTTGGATCAATAAGTTCATTACTGAACAAGGGGTTGTACCTAGCATATCGGATGCTATAGAACTCCGATGTGATAACAATAGAGCCATCACACAAGCTAAAGAACCCAAATCTCACCAGTGATCTAAACATATACTTAGGCGCTACCATCTTATTCGAGAGATTATCGATCGAGGGGATGTAGAGATATGCAGAGTACCTACAGATGATAACATTGCTGATCCCCTGACCAAGCCTCTAACACAGCGGAAGCATGATCGTCACACTAAGTCACTTGGTATTAGATATATGAGTGATTGGTCTTAGTGCTAGTGGGAGATTGTAAGAGTATGCCCAAAGATCAATCACGAGATGGTTGTGATAACATACTTGATTTATCATGTTTATTAATATAAGGCTTTGCCATTATTATTTCAGTTTCATTTCTGTGTGCATAAATAAACTGTTTTATAATAATATCCTGAGAATAATATGATTGTTCTTAAAAGATCCTTAGACAAGTATTATTGTTGGCTACTACAATAATAATGCATTAAGACTAACATGTAGTTGATTGATGATAAAGAGTTGTCATTGATATGGAGTGTCAGAATCAATGCATGAATGTGTGTGTTAGAGAACAACATATTGGACTGACCCGCTATGAGTATGTTTCTTGGATTATTATGTCATTGTCACAATATTACTTATAGTGATTAATATGTATATGATCCTCATACTTGAGATCATCATCATCCCAACATCGTGAGTTGTATATTTTGATATAGTCAAACGAACACCGTAATTGGTTGTTCTATAAAGACTGATGTTGGATATACCACAATCTATGTAGAGGGATATGGTTGATCAATATAGGATAAGTCCCTCCTACATAATAGGAGTAATATCTTAGGCCACTTGATTGAGTGAGACTAGAAATGCATGTCCATGCTTAAATAAGTTGATATGAGATGTCATACTTATTTGTATATCATAGTCTACTCAAGGTATCAAGAAACATGGGATGGACTATGCAAGTGTGACTATTCCATGACTTGTGTCCATTCCAAAGATATAGGACTTAAGGATTAATGCATGAAAGGTTAATCACAAAAGGTTATGTCGAATCATGACTTCTTGTAAACTTAGGTAGCAATGATGCATTACTAGATGCCACTCATTGTTTGTAACATTAGAATCGTTCTAATATTACTGCTAACGTTACAAGAACCTATAGGGTCACACCTTACGATTGAAATGAACGGAGTAAAACATAGTTGGTATTGTGTCTGGTTGTCACATGAATTAAATTAATTATAGAATTAATTTAATTGTGCAATCAAACTGTTGAACATACTATATGTACAAGGATGTTGTACACATAATTAGAACATAATTTTTCTAATATATGAATTTGGTTCATATATATAAATTTAAATAAATATAGTTTATCGAAATCTTTATTATAATTAATATAATTATAATTTTCGGTTGAACGTTATTATATTTATTTTAATAATGACTATTATGTTCGGATTAATTTTAATGAATTAATATTCGTTATAAAGATATACCAATTAATACGGAATTATATATGGCAAGGGTAAAAAAACCGTAAAGAGCTAATATATTGGCAATCCCAAAACTATGTTAAGGTGGTCTAGTAGCCGTCAAAGCAATAGAATCTCTGAAAAATAGTTTTCTGGGATATTACTGTTCATTATCAATTGGGTGGACTACGTAGAGGCCGACATCAGTAAAGGTTGCGGCTTGGTTCGATAGTGCTTCAGGATTCCCGTTGCCTAGGCATCGCTGTCTACTCAGATTGAAGTTTCGGTAATTTCGAAACCTTTTATCACCCCGATTCGTTCCTTACACATGGATCCATGGTATGGATCGCCGGAACAATTTTATTATTTTATTTTTCCGCTGCGCCTTGGAGGCACCGGCGTTCCTACACATAAATACACCTGTACTTACACACCACATAACCACACAAATCTCTTTGAGTAAGCTTTCCCAATGAACCCTTCAGAATAACATCCGATGCTTGGTCATTTTAGCACATAGCTCCACCAACACATAATCCGGCTCTTGTGTACACATGGTGAACTCTCGATATCACCCATGTAACGTAGCCATCAAATCCCGTAGCTCTCGTGTCTACATGGTGTCCAACACTCGGAATCACACATGTGACGTAGCTACATATAACATAGTTCTCGTGTCTACATGATGTACCCTCGGTAACATACATGCGACCTATCTATTTTAAACCCGTAGCTCTCGTGTACACATGGTGCACACCCAGTATTACACATGTGACCTAGCTACTTACAAAATCATTGCCTCGTAGCTCTCTTGTACACATGGTATACACACCATATTACACATGTGACCTAGCTACCACATAGTATCTCATAGCTCTCTTGTACACATGGTGTCCTACCCTCGGAACCACACATGTGACCTAGCCACACATTATCTGTATCTTTCATTTTTTGAAGGTTCATTCGGGAACACCAAATTTCCATAATTCACCAAATCATAGAAGTCATCCAATAGTATCTATAGCATGCAATAAATTTTTATTATGAAATTAAAATCGATGTATTACTTACATATAAACTTACCTTGATAACAAAAAGCGGTAATTTGCAATTTGACCCCTAACTTTCTCAATTTTACACTTTAATCCGTAAGCTAAGTTTATGATTTTCATTAAATTTTCATATGTTTCAAGCCTAGCCGAATCACTTTTCCTCTTCTAGTAGCCCCTAATTTCCATCATTTCACAATTTAAGCACATAATATTTCACCCTTTACAATTAGGTCCTTTCTATAATTTTCACCAAAAATCACCTAGTAAAAGTTGTTCATCACACTTTAAACTTTCATACTCTACCACTAGCCATCAAAATACATGCATGTCATTCATGGGTAAAATTTTAAACATCAACCCTAGCTTGAAATAGTGGTAGAAATAGCTAGAGCAAGTTACGAGGATGTCAAAAAGACGAAGAACATTAAAAATGGGGCTAGGAAACACTTACAATCAAGCTTGAAAGATGAAAGAAACCCTAGTTATGGCTTCTTGATAATTTTGGCCAAGGACGAAGAAACATGGACAAAATTTTACCTTATTTTCCATTTTTATTTCTTTTATTAACTAATGGCCCAAATGCCCTCCATTAAAAACCTTTGATATTCCATCCTTCCTTGGGCAGTTTTGTCCAAACTAAGTTAAAATGGCCTATTACCATATAAGGACCTCTAATTTAAAATTCCAATTCAATCAAGTACCTCTATAGATTAAAACCCATATTTTTCACCTATTGTAATTTAGTCCAACATATCAAATTGGACATGCAAACAATAAAATTCATGCACCAAAATTTCACAAAATTATTCAAGCACCTAATAAATCGGAAAAATTTTTTTAGACTTTAGATTCATGGTTTCAAAACCACTGTTTCCTTATAGCTTCCTCCAGCTCCCACGTAGCCTCTTCCACACCATGTTTTTGCCATAATACTTTCACCAAGGCTACACTTTTGTTTTTCAACTGTCTGACCTCTCGAGCCAAAATTTTAATTGGCTCCTCTTCGTATGTCATGTTCAGTCAAATTTCAATCTCTATAGATGGAATCACATGCGAGGGATACGAATGATATCATCGTAACATATGGAACACATTATGGATTTTCTCTAATTCTGGCTGTAAAGCCAACTGATATGCCTCTGGCCCTATTCTTTTCATAACCTCGTACGGCCCAATAAAATGTGGACTTAATTTGCCTTTCCGGCCAAACCTCAATATTTTCTTCCATGGTGACACCTTCAAAAATACTTTATCACCAACCTGAAATTCAATTCCTTTCTTTTCGAATCAGCATAAGACTTTTACTGGTCAAAAGTAGCTTTCAAACAATCTCGAATTATCTTCACTTTTTCCTCGGTCTCCCTAACCAAATCAATAGCATGTATCTATTTCTCACTCAACTCAGTCTAATATAATGGAGTTCGGCACTTTCGGCCATACAATGCCTTATACGATGCCATCTGTATACTTAACTGATAACTATTGTTGTAGGCGAATTCTACCAAAGGTAGATACTTTTCCTAACTACCCTCAAACTCTAAAACATAACACCGAAGCATATCTTCAAGAACTTGTATTACCCTCTCAGATTGGCCATCGGTCTGTGGGTGAAATGCAGTACTAAAATTCAATTTTGTACCTAACGCCTCTTGCAACTTCTTCCAAAATCTTGAGGTGAACCTCAAGTCTCTATCCGATATAATAGACATGGTTACTCCATGTAATCTTACAATTTCAGCGTTATATATTTCAGCCAATTTTTCAAGTGAGAAATCAACACGTAACAAAATAAAGTGAGCCGACTTCGTCAATCTACCATCAATGACCCATATAGCATCTTTCTTTTTTGGTGTCAAAGGCAAACCTGTCACAAAGTCCATCGTAATCTTGTCCTACTTCCACTCGGTGACCATTACGGGTTGAAGTAAACCCGAAGGTACCTGATTCTCAGCCTTCACTTCCTAACAAATTATACACCTTGTTACAAATTCTGAAATGTCCTTTTTCATGCCTGGCCACCAGTACAATTTCTTCAAGTAATTATACATCTTAGTACTACTGAGATGCACTGATAAGCACCCACTGTGTGCCTCATGCAAAATTTTCTGAATCAACTCATCATCTCTCGGTACACAAATCCTATCACGATACATCAAGCAACCATCCAAACTGTAACACCCCTTACCTGAAACCGTCATCAGAATCGAGTAGTGAGCGTTACTGGACTTATCGAAGAACAGACTCACATTTATAACCAAATCGTTATAATTTTACCCTTATCGAGGGTTTTCTATCGCAGTACTACCATTTCGGATGATTAGGATTCGAATCCTTTCTCATCGGAAACCCGAAAAATTTTTCACCTTTGAATCAATGTCACACGCCTGTGTGACACCTAGCACGGCCGTGTAATGAGACCGTGTGGCCTTCACACGCCCATGTCCAGAGACCGTGGTCGAAACTATCAAATTGGCCACGGCCAACCCACACGGTCGTTTGGGGGCCGTGTACCCCACACGGTCGAGACACACTTCCGTGTCTCATGCCCGTGTGGTACAATAAAATTTAAAATCAAGGCGCAGGGGAGGCACAGTCCAGGGGCACACCCGTGGGGTCAAGTCGTGTGTCACCCACGGTCAGGGAACACGCCCGTGTACCCTGCCAAGCAGGCCGTGTTAGGCTATATACCAAGCCTTGGCCACCCCAAAACCCATGCGAACACAAACATAAACCGACTAGCCAGTTCAAGATAAGTTTTACTCAAAAGACTTCATTAAACCATCAATTAACAAAATATCATACGAATAATGTAATTTAGGCATACAAAAATAACCATTTACAACCATAATTGCTCTATACATGCCATAATTTACTCTTAAAATGTATTCTATACCCAAAAGAAGCTTGATAGTGCATTGTATGGCTCCGACTTTACGATTCCAGTTCAACAAGCTCAAAATCTACAGATGAAGGGAAAAGAAAGGGAGTAAGCTACAGCATCTTAGTAAGCCATATGAAATTCATAACAATAAATCGATTCAATATATTATCAAGTTAGCATTACCGATGCTATCATATATCATTATACAAATAGCTTACTCTTTATGCTCATTCCACATGTCTACCATGAATATGCTTAACAATGACATTCTTAGTATATCGTACCATTTTTCAATTCACCTGTACAATCACTTCATCACAATACGGTTAATCCAATTCCCATTGAGTAATTTCGAAATATAAATAGATACATAGAGGTTAGCACATACTGCTATATAGACACGGCAGAGTGATGAGGTAGCCAAAGATACTAATAGTAGGATAGCTGAAGCTACTAAACGTGCGGTAGCCAAAGCTACTAAACAGTAAGGTAGCCGAAGCTACAATCAGTAACAGTACAGAAGTTAACCACGGGCATGCTCACACAAGCTGACAGGTATCTGCAACACATGCAAGACTACCTAGCACCCGGGTAACTATAACAGTTAGAACTGTAAGCCTCCAGTGACATGTCACCAATATCTATGTTTATTCCTACTTGCTCAATTGGGATTTACAGATAATGCATAAATCAGTAGTTTCAGAAGCACATACAATGATCAATCAGAATTTACAGTCAATACTATTTTCCATACATTCAGTCACCTCACAAAGCAATTATCCATATGTCATCATATAAACAATTATTCCACTAGAACTAATCAAATTCGCTAGAATTACATAAAACTTACCTGGATTGTCAAAAAGGACTAATTCTCGAAATTAGTCGAGAGCTTTCTGTTTTCCCTTATCACGGGTTCTTTCAGACCATTCTTGATCTAAATTAATTCATATAACACATATATCAACTATCCATTTCAATACAGACACAGTTCACATTTGGGGTAAATTTCCAAATTTACCCTTCAACTTTTCGATAATTACTAATTAGTCCCTCAGATATCAAATTTTCATTTTCTTTATTCCATGGGCTTATATGACCCATTTTCACAATTATAACACTTAAAATCCCATTATTGCACACATTTAGGAATAATTTGTAATCTCTACAAATTAGTCCCCTTTTATGCACTTTCAATCAATTTCATCCATTAAAACATGTATATAGCACAATAATCATTCATTATCTACCATTAGGGAGCTAAACAAACTTCTATCACAAATAGGTAAATTTCTAGACCTTAATTTTTCTTCAAATAAATGGCAAAACCATGAAATATAAGCTTCAAAGAGTCCAAAATTGTAAAAATAATTGAAAAATGGACCAAATTGCACTTACATGGAAGCTTAAAAAATTTTGAAACCCTTAGCTATAGAGTTAGGGATTTTCGGCTAAACATGGGGGCTTTTCCATGGAGAAGATGATGCTTTATTTCATTAAATTTGTCTTTTACTCACTTTTGACAAAAATGCCCTTAAAGCCCTTAATAAGATATTTTCCTATGTAAGGCTATTTTGGTCCATAACACTCATTAATGGTCCTATTACAACATAAAAGCTCCTTATTTCATGTGGTAATCCAATCAAGTCTAATTATTATCTAATAGGCACATTTTGTACTTTTCTCTATTTAGTTCTTATCGAGCAATCAAACATTAATACAGTAAAATTTTCACATAGTATCTTGACTCTAATATTCAATCAAACAGATATCATAAAAAATTCACACAATTAAAAATTCTCACTTCGGATTTGTGGTTACGAAACCACTATTTCGACTAGCCCTTAGTTTGGGTTGTCACAACTCTCTCCCCCTTAGGGATTTTCGTCCCTGAAAATCTTACCAGTGAACAGTTGAGGGTATTGCTTCCTCATAGCTTCTTCGGTTTCCCACGTTGCTTCTTCCACACCATGCCTTTGCCACAATACATTCACTAATAGTATCTCCTTATTTCTTAACTGTTTTATCTCTTGAGACAGAATCTTAACCGGTTCCTCTTCATAAGTCATATTTGACCTAACTTCTACCTCAGTTGGTGAAATCACATGTGTCGGATCCGATCGGTATCATCGTAACATAGAAACATGAAATACATTATGGATTCTGTTCAATTCGGATGGCAAGGCTAAACGATAGGCTACGGGGCCAATTCTCTCAATTACTTCCTATGGGCCAATAAAACACGAACTCAGTTTACCCTTACGGCCAAATCTCAGAATTTTCTTCCATGGCGACACTTTTAAAAATACTTTATCGCCCATTTGAAATTTAATTATCTTTCTCTTCAAATCAGAATACGATTTCTGTTGGTCCAATGCAACTTTCAGATTATCTCAAATTATCTTTACTTTCTCTTCAGTTTCTTTAATCAAATCAACTCCATGCAATTGGTGCTCATTCAATTCGGTCCAATACAGTGGAGTCTGACATTTCCGTCCATACAATGCTTCATAAGGTGCCATTTTTATACTGGATTGATAGCTGTTGTTATACATAAATTCAGTCAGAGGCAAATATCTGTCCCAACTACTCTCGAACACCAAAACACATACTTGAATTACTCTTTTAGATTGTCCGTCCGTTTGAGGATGGAATGCCGTACAAAAATTCAATTTCATACCTAAGGCATCCTGTAACTTCTTTCAAAACCTTGAAGTAAACCGTGGATCTCGGTCTGAAATTATGGACAGTGGCACACCATGCAATCGCACTATTTCAGCAATATACAGTTCAGCCAGTTCATCAAGTGAAAAGTCAGTATGGATTGGAATAAAATGAGCTAATTTAGATAATCGATCCACTATAACCCAAACTGGGTCTTTCTTCCTTGGTGTTAGAGGCAAACCCGATACAAAATCCATCGTGACACGATCCCATTTCTATTCTGGAATTAAAATCGATTGTAATAATCCAGACGACACTTGGTGTTCAGCTTTCACTTGCTGACAGATCAGACATTTTGACACAAATTCAGAGATATCTCGCTTCATACCCGGCCACCAATACAGTTTCTTCAGATCGTTATACATTTTTACACTACCAGGAGTGTATTGTCATATCACTACTGTGAGCCTCATGCAAAATTTGATCAATTAGTTTAGAATTCCTTGGTACACATAATCGGTCACGGTATATTAAACAGTCATTCGGATTAACTCTAAATTCAGAATCTTCATTTTTTAAACACCGTTCTCTTTTAGATTGTAACTCATTATCTACTTTCTGAGCCTCATAAATTTCTTGTAAAAACACCGGTCTAGCTCGTAACTCCGTAATCAAAATGCCCCTATCAGACACTTCTAACCTCACATTCATAGCTCGTATCGCAAAAAGGGACTTTCTACTTAAAGCATCTGCGACTACGTTAGCCTTTCCTGGATGATAGTCTATTACCAATTCATAGTCCTTCAACAGTTCTAACCACCTTCTCTGTCGTAAATTCAAATCCTTCTGTGTTATAACATATTTCAGACTTTTATGATCAGTGAATACACGACATTTCTCACCATACAAATAATGTCGCCATATTTTCAGTGCAAATACGATGGCGGCTAGTTCTAAGTCATGTGTAGGACAATTCCGTTCATATGGTTTCAACTGTCGAGAAGCGTAGGCTATCACTTTTCCTTCTTGCATTAAAACACATCCAAGTCCGTTTGAAGAGGCATTACTATATACTACAAATTCCTTTCCCGACTCTGGAAGGATCAAAACTGGCGCTTCAGTCAAACATTTCTTCAATCTATCTAAACTCTGTTGACACTCTTCGGTCCATTCAAACTTACTATCTTTTTGCAACAATTTAGTCATCGGAGACGCTATCATCAAAAAGCCTTCAACAAATCGACGGTAATAGCTGGCCAAACCCAAAAAACTTCTAATCTTAGACATAGTCTTTGGAGGCTTCCATTCTAAAATAGCTGAAATTTTACTCAGATCCACTCGTATTCCCTCACCGGATATAACATGTCCCAAAAATCTGACTTCCCAGAGCCAAAATTCACTATTGCTAAACTTAGCAAATAATTTCTTTTTTCATAGTATTTGGAGTACAGTTCGTAGATGTTCACTGTGTTCAGATTCACTCGGAGAGTAAACTAAAATATCATCTATGAAAACCACCACACACTTGTCCAAATAGGGCCAAAAAATTCGGTTCATTAGATCCATAAAGATAGCCGGTGCATTAGTCAGTCCGAAGGGCATTACTAAGAACTCATAATGACCATATCGAGTTCTAAAAGTAGTTTTCGGTACATCTCCTTCTTTAACTTTCAACTGATAGTACCCGGACCTTAGACCAATTTTTGAAAACACGGTAGCATCATTTAATTGATCAAATAACTCATCAATTCTAGGCAACGGATACTTATTCTTCACGATTACTTTATTAAGCTGTCGATAATCAATGCAAAGTCTTAATGATCTATCTTTCTTCTTAACAAATAACACCGGAGCACCCCACAGTGAAATGCTTGGTCTTACAAACCCCCTATCGGTTAACTCTTGCAACTGTACCTCAGTTCTCTTAATTCCGTAGGTGCCATTCTGTAAGGAGCAATCAATATCGGAGTAGTACCAGGATGCAACTCTATACCAAATTCAACCTCTCTATCCGGGGGTAGACCAGGCAGTTCCTCTGGAAATACATCCATAAATTCACACACAACAGGTACAGATTCAATCTTCCTTTCAGATAATTCAGTATTCAAAACATACGCAGATAAGCTTCACATCCTCCTTTCAGACACTTAGAAGTAGACATAGCAGAAATTACCGTTGGCGTCAACTTAAACTTATTGGCTTTGACTTCTCGTACTTTACTATCATCACATTTCAATTCCAGAGTTTTTTGTCTACAATCTATTTTGGCACCATGCAAAGTCAACCAATCCATTCCCAAAATAATATCAAATTCATCAAAAGGCAACAGTATCAAATCAACAGGAAAATAATGACCATGAATCATAAGAGGGCAATTTCTACAAATTTTATCGACTAACACATGCTTTCCTAATGGATTTGAAACTTGTACAACATGTTCAGTAAATTCAATACAAAATTTCTCATTAGACATTTTACTCACATAAGTATACGAATGAGTAGAGCTAGGGTCAATCAAAGCAAGAACAGAAAACACCATAAGGGGAAAATATACCAGTGATTACTTCAGGGAAGGATGCTTCCTCTCTAACTCGAATAGCATAAGCTCTTGCTGAAGCCTTCACTTCGGACCTCACAGTGACATCTCTCGTTCTGCCTTTACCACTATTCCCGGTTCCTACATTTTTTGGTGGTCTCCCTCTGGACACATTACTTGACCTTACATTTTGCAGCTTTTCTGGTTCTTCCGGCTCTGGAAAGTCCTTAACAAAATGGCCTTGAGACCCACAACAAAAACAAGCTCGATTTATCACATAGCATTCACCTGAATGTCTTTTCTTGTAGTGTCAGAATTCTAGTCTATCAGATTTAACACTTCCAGCACTAGCTACCGAAGTAGCCTGGGTCTTAGAACACGAATAACGTCTATCACGGTCTCGACGAAAATAACCAGTAGAAATGTTCGATCGGGAACTCATTTCTTTTGACCTCTTTGATTGAGACTGAACGGATTTGCTCATCGATCTTTTTCGGATCTCTCTATTCTCATTTTCAACTTTCCTCTTCTCTTTACTCACTTCTTCGGCCTTAATGGCTCTCTCCACCATTACCACAAATTCTTTAATTTCCAAAATTCCAATTAGTAGTTGGATATCTTCATTAAGTCTGTCCTTAAATCTTTTACACAAAGTAGCCTCATTAGGCACACATTCTTGAGCATACTTACTCAACTTAACAAATTCTCTTTCGTACTCGGCTACAGTTAACCGGTCTTGCTTCAATTCAAGGAATTCTTTTCTTTTCTGATCTATGAAGAGCTGGCTAATATATTTCTTTCTAAACTCTTCTTGGAAGAAATTCCATGTAACCCTCTCTCGTGGTACCACCGATATCAACGTCTTCCACCAATGATAAGCAGAATCTCTTAAAAGAGATACAGCACATTTCAAATTCTCTTCAGGAGTACATGACAATTTATCCAACACTCTAATAGTGTTCTCCAACCATAACTCAGCCTTTTTTAGGTCATCATTCACATTAGCTTGGAACTTTTCAGCCCCATAATTTCTAATCTTATCCACAGGAGGCTTAGTCAATTAAACTACCTCCGGTTGTTGGGGAGCTATGGGAGCAGGTTAAGGTATAGGGGGCGGAGGGGGCTGAGCATTCGGATTCACCCGAATGAATTTAGCGTACCATTCACTCATCTTGTGGAGGAAGGCTACTCGAGCCTCCTTACCTTAACTTTGACCCGTAGGTCCAGAATCAATAGGCGTTGTCCCTTGAGCGGGAGCAGGCACATTACTTTGGGTATTATCAGCCACATCATGATTAGGATCTATGACTATACAGAAAAACAATTTTAAAATGGTTAAGAGCCAATACACTATCAGGTTCAATTTATGGCATGTATAGATAGACGACCACACTAGCTACGTTAATCCGAGAATCGACTAAACCGTATCTCTGATACCAATAAAATGTAACACCCCTTACTCGAAACTGTTATCGAAATCGAGTAGTGAGTGTTACCGAACTTATCGGAGAACAGACTCACGTTTATAACCAAATCATTATAATTTTACCCTTATCGAGGGTTTTCTATCGCAGTACTACCATTTCGGATGATTAGGATTCAAATCCTTTCGCATCGGAAACCTAGAAAATTTTTCACCTTTAAATCAACATCACACGCCTGTGTGACATCTAGCACGGCCATGTGATGAGACCGTGTGGCCTTCACACGCCCATGTCCAGAGACCGTGGTTGCAACTATCAAATTGGCCACGACCACCCCACACGGTCGTTTAGGGGCCGTGTACCCCACACGGTCGAGACACACGGCCGTATCTTATACCCGTGTGGTACAATAAAATTTAAAATCAAGGTGCAGGGGAGGACGGTCTAGGGGCACAGCCGTGGGGTCAAGCCGTGTGTCACCCACGGTCAGGGAACACGCCCGTGTACCCTACCAAGCAGGCCGTGTTAGGCTATATACCAAGCCTTGGCCACCCCAAAACCCATGCGAACACAAACATAAACTGACTAGCTAGTTCAAGATAAGTTTTACTCAAAAGATTTCATTAAACCATCAATCAACAAAATATCATACAAATAATGTAATTTAGGCATACAAAAATAACCATTTACAGCCATAATTGCTCTATACACGCCATAATTTACTTTCAAAATGTATTCTATACCTAAAAGAAGCTTGATAGTGCGTTGTATGGCTCCAACTTTACGATTCCAGTTCAACAAGCTCAAAATCTACAGAGGAAGGGGAAAGAAAGGGATTAAGCTACAACAGCTTAGTAAGCCATATGAAATTCATAGTAATAAATTGATTCAATATATTATCAAGTTAGCATTACCGATGCTATCATATATCATTATACAAATAGCTTACTCTTTATGCTTATTCCACATGTCTACCATAAACATGCTTAACAATGACATTCTTAGTATATCGTACCATTTTTTAATTCACCTGTGCAATCACTTCATCACAATACAGTTAATCCAATTCCTATTGAGCAATTTCAGAATATAAACAGATATACAGAGGTTAGCACAAAGTGTTATATAGACACGGCAGAGCAATGAGGTAGCCAAAACTACTAATAGTAGGATAGCCAGAGCTATAATCAGTGCGGTAGCTGAAGCTACGAAACGCTAAGGTAGCCGAAGCTACAATCAGTAACAGTATAGAAGTTAACTATGGGCCTGCTCACACAAGCTGACAGGTGTCTGCAACACATGCAAGACTACCTAGCACCCGGGTAACTATAACGGTCAGAACAGTAAGCCTCCAGTGACATGTCACCGATATCTATGTTTATTCCTACTTTCTTAATCGAGATTTACAGATAATGCATAAATCAGTAGTTTCAGAAGCACATACAATGATCAATCAGAATTTACAGTCAATACTATTTTCGATACATTCAGTCACTTCACAAAGCAATTATCCATATGTCATCATATAAACAATTATTCTACTAGAACTAATCGAATTCGCTAGAATTACATATAACTTACCTGGATTGTCAAAAAGGACTAATTCTCGAAATTAGTCGAGAGCTTTCTGTTTTCCCTTATCACGGGTTCTTTCAGACCGTTCTTGATCTAAATTAACACATATATCAACTATCCATTTCAATACAGACATAGTTCACATTTGGGGTAAATTTCCAAATTTACCCTTCAACTTTTTGATAATTACTAATTAGTCCCTCAGATATCAAAATTTCATTTTCTTTATTCCATGGGCTTATATAACCCATTTTCACAATTATAACACTTAAAATCCCATTATTGCACACATTTAGGAACAATTTTTAATCTCTACAAATTAGTCCCCTTTTATGCACTTTCAATCAATTTCATCCATTAAAACATATATATAGCACAATAATCATTCATTATCTACCATTAGGGAGCTAAACAAACTTCTATCACAAATGGGTAAATTTCTAGACCTCAATTTTTCTTCAAATAAATGGCAAAATCATGAAATATAAGCTTCAAGGAGTCTAAAATTGCAAAAATAATTTAAAAAGGGACCAAATTATACTTAGATGGAAGCTTAAAAATTTTTGAAACCCTTGCCTATGGAGTTAGCGATTTTCGGCTAAACATGGGGGCTTTTCCATGGAGAAGATGATGTCTTATTTCATAAAATTTGTCTTTTACTCACTTTTGACAAAAATACCCTTAAAGCCCTTAATAAGATATTTTTCCATGTAAGGCTATTTTGGTCCATAACACTCATTAATGGTCCTATTACAACATAAAAGCTCCCTATTTCATGTGGTAATTCAATCAAGTCCAATTATTATCTAATAGGCACATTTTGCACTTTCCTCGATTTAGTCCTTATCGAGCAATCAAACATTAATACAGTAAAATATTCACATAGTATCTTGACTCTAATATTCAATCAAACATATATCATAAAAAATTCACACAATTAAAAATTCTCACTTCGAATTTGTGGTTACAAAAGCACTATTCTGACTAGCCCCTGGTTCGAGTTGTGATACAGACTTACTCGAAAATCAGAGTCACCACTTGTTTTGCATTGAACCCTTTCAGCTTGCAGTTCACTATCAGCCTTTTGAGCTTCACAAATCTATTGAAGAAACAGTGGTCTAGCCCTCAACTCGGCTAGCATAGAACCATCATCAGATAATTGTCAAATTCATGTTCAAAGCTCGCAAAGCATACAATGATTTTCTGCTCAAAGCATCCACAACCACATTTCCTTTCCCGAGATGATACTCAATTACTAACTCGCAATCCTTTAATAACTCAAGCCACCTCTGTTGTCTCCAATTCAACTCCTTTTGATTCATCAAAGTATTTTCAAATGTTTATGATCAGTAAAAATCTGACATTTCTCACCATACAAATAATAGCGACAAATCTTCAAAGCAAAAACAATGGCGGCCAACTCTAAATCATGTGTCGGGTAGTTCTTCTCATGTAGTTTTAGTTGTCTCGAAGCATAAGCCACCACCTTACCTTCTTGCATCAATACGCATCCAAGGCCGTTCAGTGACGCATCACTATAGATCACAAATTCTTTCCCCGACTAAGGTTGCACTAACATTGGTGCCTCAGTCAACTTAGCTATTAACTAATCAAAACTTTGTTCACATTTTCCAGTCCACTCAAATTTAACATTCTTTTGAAGTAGCTTAGCAATAGGAGAAGTAATTATAGAAAAGGCCTCGACAAAACATCGATAATATCCAGCTAGACCCAGAAAGCTTTTAAACTCAGTCACATTCTTTGGCAGCTTCGAATCAACAATCACTGAAATCTTGCTCGGGTTAACCCGAATACCATCACCCAAAATTATATGTCCCAAGAATACAACTTCATGGAGCCAAAACTCACTCTTGCTAAACTTAGCAAACAACTTCTTTTTCCTCATAATTTGTAGCACCGTTCTCAAATGCTCGGCATGTTCTAACTCATCTCGAGAATAGATCAACGTATCATCTATGAATACCACCACAAACTTATCCAAAACTGTCAGAAAATCAAGTTCATTAAATCCATAAACATAACTGGTGCATTAGTCAAACCAAAAGGCATGACAAGAAATTCGTAGTGTCTATACCTCATTCTAAAGGCGGTCTTCGGCACATCAGATTCCTTAACCCTTAGTTGGTAATAACCGGATCTCAAATCAATCTTAGAGAACACCGTGGCTCCCTTTAATTAGTCAAACAAATCATTAATTCTAGGCAATGGATACTTGTTCTTAATAGTCACCTTATTAAGTTACCTATAATCGAGACAAAGCCTCATCGATCCGTCCTTCTTCTTTACAAATAATACCGAAGCACCCTATGGAGAAAAACTCAGTCTCACAAATCCTTTCTCCGTCAACTCTTGCAACTGAGCCTTTAACTCTCTCAATTCAGTCGGAGCCATCCTGTATGGAGCAATGGAAATAGGTGCAGTCCCAGGTAACAAGTCAATGGCAAACTCAACCTCTCTGATAGGAGGTAACCAAGGTAACTCCTTTAGAAACACATCTGGAAATTAACGGACTACTGGCACAGGTTCAAGTTCAATCCTGACGCCACAGTATTTAGCATACATGCTAAATAAGCTTCACACCCTTTTCTCATACATTTCTAAGCAGTTATACAAGAAATCACCATTGGCATCTTACTCAACTCATCTATTCTAACCCAAAGAATTTCACCACTTTCACATTCTAGCTCAAGAGTTTTCCGCCTACAATTCACCTTGACATCATGTAATGTTAACCAATCTATGCCCAAAATAACATCAAACTCATCAAATGGCAACAACATCAGATTAGCCCGAAACCAGCATCCTTGAATCATCAAAGGACAATTCCTGCAAACCTTATCTACCAGCACAAATTCGCCTAATGGGTTTGACACTTTAATCACAAATTCAGTTAACTCTACGGGAAATTTCTTACTATGCACCAGTTTCATACAATTATAAGAATGAGTGGAACCTGGATCTATTAAGGCAATAACATCAATATCAAAAAGTGAGGATGTACTAGTAATCACATCAAGAGATGATGCTTCCTCACGAGCTCGCATAACATAAGCTCTACTAGGTGTTCTCGTCTTGGATCTCATAGCTTATCCTTCGCTGTGCTTTTACTACTGGCTCCACCTCTTATGTTCCTCGGTGGTCTACCCTTACTAGTAGTGTTACTCGGTCTAGCACTTTGAAATTTCTCATCTCTAAATTTCTCAGGGCAATCTCTAACAAAATGATCTAGAGAACCACACTTGAAACAAGCCCGATTAGTTCCCCAACATTCACCAGTATGTCATCTACCATAATTTCGACACTCAGGTCTATCAGATCTTACGTGACCCACACTGGCTATCGAAGTAGCCTGGATTTTAGAACCTGAATATGTTTTACCCCAATCTCGATGTGAATACCTGGCTGAAGCTATCATTCAAGAATTTATTTCTTTGGACCTCTTTGATTGAGATTGAAATGACTTTTTCACCGGCCTCTTCCTAGCATCTCGAGCCTCAATAGCAGCTTTCCTCATTTCTTTATTTAACTCCTCCACTTTACACACTCTATCAACCAACACCACGAATTCTTTTAATTCTAGAATTTCCACTAGCACCTTGATATCCTCATTAAGTCTGTCTTCAAATCTTCTACACATCATTCCCTCGGTAGAAACACACTTTGGTGCATATTTGCTAAGCCTAATGAACTCACATTCATACTCAGCTACCGTCATCTTACCTTACTTCAACTCAAGGAACTCATTCCATTTTTTATCAACAAATCTCTGACTTATATATTTCTTTCAAAACTCTTCCAAAAAGAAATCTCATGTCACTCTTTCCCCCAAGACCACAAATATCAATGTTTTCCACCAATGATAGGTTGAATCCTTTAGCAAAGACACTGTACATTTTAAACTCTCCTCAGGTATGCAAGATAATTCATCAAACACCCGTATGGAATTCTCAAGCCAGAATTCTACCCCCTCTAAATCATCATCAAATTTAGCTTTAAACTCTTTGACCCCTTGTTCACAGATTTTATCCATCTAAGGTTTAGTCACCTTTACCATATCAACACCCTGTGGAACTAACGGGACCGGTTGTGATATAGGCGAGGGAGGAGGGGGTTGAACATTAAGATTTGCTCTAACAAAATCTGTATACCAGTCATTCATAATTTGGAGAAAAGTATCCTAAGCCTCATCTCCTTGACTCAGAGTTTCATGTCTACTTTCTATAGGCACGGTCCCTTACGCGGGGGTCGGTGCATTACTGGTAGCATCATCAACTGTAGCTCGTTCGGGATCCATTACTATATAAAATCCAAAACACAATTTAGAAAGGTCAGGAGTCACCACACTATCACAATATATCTATGGCATGTATAGCTAGACTCACACACAACGCTATGTTAGTTTGAGAACCGACTAAACCGTAGCTCTGATACAACTAAATGTAATACCCCATACCCGGGTTCGATGTTAAAACCGAGTATGAGGCATTACCAGACAATAACACAACCAATCATACAAAATCGAGCCATAAAATTTCATTCCAATTTAAAAGCATTGCATAATATATCATAGGATCCTTACAATGGGCCTATGGGGCCCAAAACATAGTTTGGGAGTGGTCCGAGATCAAATCAAAAACTTAGAAATTTTTTGGAGAATTTGGTTATAAACAGGGCACATGCCCGTGTGAGACAGGGGCACGCCCGTATGGGCAGGCCGTGTGGTCACACACGCCCGTGTCCCCAACTCGTGTCGAATTATTGGAAAATTATTTTCATTTCAAACCTATAGGGGTTTTCACACAGCTGAGCACACGCCCGTGTCCTTTACACGGCCTCAACATGGTTGACACAAATAGCATGTTGGCTTTAAGGGTTTACTAAATCTAGAGTCTCTAGGGTGTTAATGAAGTCTTGGGATCAAGTTGAGGTATGATAAACGATAAATTATACATGTTTTTACCTCATGCTTAGCCTAATTTCTGGATAAATTATCATTGAATTTGTGGAAATTGGTGCTCTTAATCCTTCTATTTCATGTTTTATGCCCAGGTGAGCTTAAGGAAGAGAAAAGAGCAAGGAATGGCCAAAAACGGGCAAATTAGGCCCAATTCAATAAACAACACGGCCCGAAGATTCACCACACAGCCGTGCCACACGACCGTGCCACATTGAGCTTGAACATGGCCCAACCCGACGAGCACGGCCAGACCACAAGGCTGTGCCACCATTAACACGCCCGACCACGGCTGGGCCGCAATCAACATGGGCGTGGCACACGGGCGTGTCTGTGATAGCCCTATTTAGCCCTAATCAGAAAAGTGGTTTTGGGGCCATGAAACCGAGTCAGAAAAAAATTTAAATATTATTTTCTGTGATTATTATATGCGAATTATCGTGTGTGGAAGTTTTGTGTAAAAATTTGATTGTTTGTGTGTATAAGTTAATAAAAGGACTCATTTGTAACAAGTAAAGAATTAGTGATTATTCATAAAAGGATTAAATAATGTTGATCTTCTAATATGGAGGATTTATGTGGCAAATTAACCTTAGAAAAGGCAAGTGTCGAATGTGTCCTTGTTAAATGAGTTTATTTCATTTGTTTTAAAAGGTTAAATTTGTAAATCAATAATAAATTATATGTATTCATAAAACATAAAAGAAAAACAAACATTTCATTCTTGCAAAAGTGACCGAAAATAAAGAAAAGAAAAAGAAAGAAAAGCTAAGAGCATTCGGCCATTGTGTAGCTTAAATTAAGGTATGATTTTAACTTATTTTCTTTAAATTTTGTGTTTTTGAGTTAGTTGTTAAGTCTTTTACATAGCCCCAGTGTTAATTTTTAAGTTTATGGCTAAATACTCATTCAGCCATGGAAATAATGCATGAAGTTTGGTGTTTTGATATTTTAAAATGAGATATGGTTGTAAGATGAGTTTGAGCTTGTTAAATTTTGGTAAATGTGATTTTAAGGACTAAATGGTATTCGGCCATTGTGGTTAATTTGTGAAACCTTATGCTAGATGTTAGAAGATAATGTTTAAATGTTAAATTTGGTTGTTGTAATTGTCGAATGTGATTAATAATAATGAATGGTTTAATTTGATGCATATAGAAGTGGCCGAAAATGAGATTTACCATGTGTATCATTATGTATGAAATTATTTGTGTCTTGAATGAAAAATGTCATTGCCAAATGTGATGCTTGAATAGTTGATTTGTGAGGAGCTAAGTTTTGTTAATTTAAGCAATAGGAGAACCTATTAGTGAATGGAGCAAATTCGGCCTAAGTACCTCTTATATAAGTTGTTGTTGTTAAATTTCGCATATGTGATATATATTTGACTGAAAATAAATTGGTTAAGTGATTAAACAAGTCGATTTGTTTAATTTAGCTTAAGAACAAAAAGAGTCGATTTTGGATAGGGGAAAACGAAAGTAGTCAAATAGCCGAATCGTAATCGTTCGATGACATCCAAGGTAAGTTTTTAAGTAATTGAATATGTGTTATATCTTGAGAATTAGATGTTCTATATATATATATATATATATATATATATAGCCGAATGTAAGGGTGAAATGGAAGAAAAATAAATGACATGTTTTATGGTTGAAAGGTAAGTATGAAATGAAGGTATGAGTTCAATATGTTTTATGACCGAATGGCGAATTTTGTAATGAAAATAATATGTTGATAGGTGTTGAGGCTGAATGGCAATTTATGAATTGCAATAAGATGTTTGGATGTGCTATGTTCGAATGGTGCTAAGTTCTTACTATGTGTTTGTGCTATGTGGAAGTTTAAAAGTATATGTTTAAATGTGAGCGAAATCTTGAGATTTGATTTACATATTGTGCTCGGGCCTGTGGCCTAGCAAGCTTAAAGCTGATGATTATTTTCAGGCTTCGAGCCTAGCAGGCGTAATGCTGGTGAATGAGTGTCGGACTTAAAGTCTAGCAGGCCTTGTGCTGGTGATGAATTCAGGCTCATGCCTAGCAGGTTATATACCGGTGATTTGTTTCCAAGTCTATGAATCTAAGATTTCAAGTTGTTACAAATAGAGAACAATGGAAATTGAACTATTTGATAATGTATAGATTCGGCTATAAAAGGTAAGTATATATTATCATATATTGAAATATTTAACTTAGCTATAAGTGATTTATATCATTTTTGGCATATGGTTTAAGAGAAATTTATGTGAATGAATGTATGTAGCGGTTATAAGATTATCTTAAAGTTGAGCTATGTGTGGCTAGTAAGGCCTATTTAGTTTTCTTGTTATGTTCGATCATGTGTATGAACATTCGAGTGGAGTTATAAATGATATTATGTAATGAGGATGTTATGTGAAACATTTAAATGATGCTAAATAAGGGTATTATATATTCGGCTATCATAGCCCTTGTGTAATTGTAATAGGTTATTGAATAAATGTGATAGTTTGAATATTATATGTTTTGGATTGAGTTGTTTAATTACTTAATACTTACTAAGCTAACTAGCTTACCTTGAGTACCTTTGTTATTCTATTTTATAGATTTTGGCTGAAAGTTACGAGCTCGGGGATCAATATCGAAGTCATTCACATTATCGTCAATCATTCGATATTTTTAAAAGACTATATTTCAAACTATGGCATGTATAGGCTAAACCCTTTTGAAAACAAGTTTATTTTTGGATATGTATATTCTCAAGCCATGCGAAAATGGCTTACTCATTAGCTAAGTTTGGATTCATGGTCTGATGGAAATACGTAGTTGACATTTGGTTGTGGTTGATTAAAAAGTGAATGGCTTTTGAATTTAACTTTGATATATGGTTTGAACATTAGTTGTCTTTGAAGATGTATGTATATTTGGATATGTATGGAAAGATAAAAGTCTTAACATGGTAAATTTTTGCATATGGATTGAGGTTTAATTTGATTATTGAAATGGTATAAGTTTTGAATTGTATATTTGGTTACTTATGGTAATGACTTTGATGTTTATAATTGAATACTGGTTTAGTAATGTTATGTACATGAAAATAAGTTTTGATCAAATATGAAATTTATATTCGGTAAGTGATCTTATATAGACATTTTATTATGATGTTTGATATGTGACCATTAATACATACCTGAACGCATAAAGATAGACAACTTGGTTTTTGACCTTATGAATTATTGAATGAATCATATGCTTTAGGATTGTCTTATTTTCGGTTATAGCTTTATAAAAGAACCAAATGAATAGTGTCTTCGGTTTCAAAGGATCATGATGAATGAATGCATGAGAAGTAGTTTTGGTTGGTTATTTGTACCTTGAAGATTAGGTATTTTGGCATTCGAATAAAACATGGCAAAATGATATGGTCCATTAGTTGCACACATGATTTCACAGATGACTTATTAAGTGTGTTTGTTCATGATTTAACTATTTAAAACTGTGTACGGAATTATCCTTATACCATGAATGATTTGATTATGCTTTATATGCATATATTGTAGTGCCAAATAGATAAAGCTAGTAATGGTATGTACTTTAATATGTTTACTTTATGTAGTTAATGTGGTAATGCCTTGTAACCCATTCCGGTGACGGATAAGGGTTAAGGGTGTTACAGTGTCCCTGTCGTGAGGAAGTTAAATTTCACTCGGAAAAGGCTACTTAGGGGCTAAGAAAGACACTCCAAAGCTCTATATAAAGACCCTAGGAGGCAACTACTAAAGAAGACTTTTCTCTCCGTAAAAGAGTACTTTTCTCCCTCAAAAAGGAGAATAGAAGCAAGGAATTACTCCAAGGGAAGCTGATTGATCCATCTCAGAAGCCGAATTCTGCCTCAAGATTAAAGATCTCCCTTCAAATTCCTACAGGGGTTTTTGGGTTCTTTATGTTTTGTTATTTTATTTCTTCTGAGATGTTTTCTTTTATAATTATGAACTAAATTCCCCAAATACTTGAGGGGGATGAAACCTAAGACATATCTTGTTATTATTTTCAATTGAATTATATGATAAATATTTGATTTGTTCTTAATTGTGTTTTTAACTCTTAAATTGATATTTCTGGGATATTGATTTAAGTCGAATGTGCTTATGTAGAGGAGCAAAATTCCTTGCATAGGAGTAGATCCAACACAATTAAGCGGAGTTGATCGTAATCCTAGAGATAGGATGACGAAAATCTGCCGGATTAAAGTCAAACCTAATAAGGGAATCCATAGACTGAGTTAATGCAACACTAGTGGTTTTAATTAGAAAGAGATTTCAATTAATCAACCTAGGGTTAGTTGTTTTTAGTCTCAAGAGAGATATTAACATATACGGATCAAGTCAAGTGAATAAATTGTCTAGTTCAAGAGTTGATAACAAATGAAGTCTAGGTGGATTCTCCCTTGAGTATTGTCCAAATTAATCAGTTTTGCTTAAGAGTTTTCCCCAATTCACTTTTTGTGTATTCTTAGTTTAGTTTTAGAATTAATTTAGTTTCATAAAAATCCCCCTTTTATTTCTAGATTAAATAATAGAAAAAAAGTTAGTACTAGTACTTTTGGTTCCCTTGGGTACGATATCTCGGTCTTGCCACTAAGCTATACTACTATTTGATAGGCGCGGTTGCCTTAAAATCGTGATAATTGTTAGTTTTTGGTGTGATCATTATTATAAATTTTATTACTTCATATCACGTATATCAAGTTTTTGGCGCCGCTGCCGGGGAACTAAGATATTAAGAGCACTCGATTTCTATTACTTTAGCCATTACTATTTTTATTTATTTTCAAACTTTATTTTTACTTATTGTAATTTTCTTTGATTTTCCCTTTCTAGGTATCTCTAGTTTATGACTAGAAGAAACCCAGTAGGACCACTACTTTAGAAGCTACAGTTCGTAGAACTCGTAAAGAAATAAGAAGAAGCCTACATTATCCAGAACAATGATGTAACTCCCTGAATTTGGGCCTAGAAGTATTGGGCTTGAGTCTGAGTTCAGATAAAAGAAAACCTGAATAATTGAGAAGTTTTAAATATTATTATTAATAAAATATTACTGTTATTATTACTGATGTTTTAAATTTTTTATGAAAATTATAATTATTAGATAAAATATATATATATACTATTATTTTTATTAATTTGGTGTTTAAATTTAATGTTTAAATAAATTACGAATGATTTATAGTGCGGGAAAAGTCTTGGGTTCGATCCAAGACTCTAGCAAAAATTCTTAATTTTTGCATTCTTAGGGAAATCTGGGCTTAAGGCCTTATAAGTTAATTGGGCAAAAATTGGGCATAAGGAAACGTTTGGCCCAGTGGTAAGGAGCGCTATGCAGCTGGAAGAGGGTTGGGGTTCGAGGCACGACCCACGCAAGAGGCTTTGTGTTTTTTTTTAAAATAAGTAGGTTGTGATGAAATAAGGTTTAAGAGAAGCTACGTCAGGATTATGCCACAAGAGCGCCTGCGGCGTAGTGGCAGCAACGTGCTAGGGATTTCGAGTGGCGTGAGTTCGAGCCTAGGTAAGCAAAATTTTAGAATTTATTTTTAAGGAACCCAGAACTTTAGCAGGTAAGGTTTAAAGTTAAACACGACGCTATTGTATTAAAGAAGAAGCCGCGGTGCAGTGGCCAGCAACGTGCTGGGTTACCTAGAGGTCTCGTGTTTGAGTTGAGGTGCGCACAGAAGGATGGCCTTTTTTCTGTACGCACATGGAAGGAGCCGTGCGGGACTGGAGGACTCGTAGTAGCGTGCTGTGCTGTGCAAGCGGTGGATAAGGGGGCTGCTGTTCGGTGAAGGGATTTGGATGAAATCCAAATCCATTTGATGCTAAAATTAAGGAGCAAAACAAGGAAATTAAATTGGAAAAGAACATTTTGTGCCGAATAGGACTCATTCGGCTATGAGTAATTAAATGCCGAAATACACCATTCGGTTACGACAATTAAATGCCAAATTGCCTTTGTTATTTTGCTTTATTTTTTTTTCTTTTTTGGTTAGTTTTAAGTGTTAGCCGATTTTGCTTTTGTTCTTTTTCTTCTTCAATCGGTTCTTGTTTTTCCTTTCTATTTTGTTTTACTCATCTTTTCTTTGCCAAGTCCTCTACTTCTATTCTTAATTTTTTTCCTTTTTGATTTTTTTGTCATTAGAGCCGATGATAGGGTCCCTTCTCCTTACTAAGAACAAGCCACAACTTACATCCCTTTCACCCATTTGTGAACTTATTCTATTTTATTTTTCATGCAAAAGCTGAAATCTAAAACTTGTATTGCCGATTTCTTCTTGGTCAAATATCTTGCTCTTCTCTTTTTGAGGTTCGATTGGATCAACATCAAACCTAAGTTAGAAAGGTGATTTGGGATTGGTTCACTGAGTTATCGAAATCATTTCCATTCTTTATTTCAGGATTTAAGAAAAGCCGAATAATCCCTAAACACTTAGGGAGGTTATCGTTTTGGGACTAAGGGCTTTACTAGCCTTGTTCTTTGATTTTATGTGTTTAGTAAGGACAAAAGGCTAGCGATCAAGGAGTATTGAAGGCTAACACCATTGGAGCATCTAGATCTAGTAGTTAAAGGTCGACGAAGGTAAGTGGGTGATAGTGCCTAAGTATGGCCGAATATGATAAGTAAGTGTTACGTTGGTTAATATGGCTTTGTAATCTGATTATTATAGTGACCGAATGTAGGATTATCTGTGGGAGATCTCATCAGGGAATATCACAAAACAGGTGTGTGTATCGAACACCCTTTTATAGTTCAAATAGGCAAAAGCCGAAAAGCCGAAATGCTGAAGTTCTGGTATTTTGTGGGCTTGTGAGCATGCGAATGCTCACAAGTCAGTTGGAATTCGATGGATCTGTAATCGCAAGTAGTAAGTTGGTTGGGTGCGTAATTTCGTGCATCTCGGTAAGTTGGGCCTCGATTGGGCAAAATGTGGGCCCAATGGGCTTTCGTGCCCATATGGGTAAAAATAGGCATTAAAGGTATTCTGATAGACTATAGGGTCGAACCTGCTAACTGGTTACTGAATATGAGACTTGGACTAAATGGGCTTAAGACGCTAATATACACTGTAGGGCCCATTAGGGGTTTTAGGGCCTGGTAACTAAAAACTATTAAATAAACTGTTGAGATGAAAATAGTGAATATTGGTGATTGTAATATGCATAAGACCCATAAAATGGAATAATTACTAAAATACCCCTTAAGGGTGAGAAATTACCGTTTTACCCCTAGGTGCGAAATGACCGTTATACCCCTAGGGCTAAATTGGACTGAAATGCTTACTTTACTGTTTCTGTTTATTGTATGCCATGTCATAATTATCTGTTGCATGGGTTGTAGGAATATTGATGGAGGAAGTGCAAGTGGCATTGCCACGATTACTGAAAGAGGCTTTGCCTCGTACTGTTTACTAAAAGGGGCTTTGCCTCGTTTTACTGTTCTGGTGGCCTGGCCACGAATACTGTTACTGGCAGCAATGCTGCGACTGTGGTGTGTTGGCTGGGTGGGTCTAGTTATTCCCCACGTAGTGTGTTGGCTGGTACGGGTGGTGTGTAGCGGTTGGATGGGTTGAGTAGTCTCCCCATATGTATTGGGCCTACATTCATGCTTATTAACTATTCTGTTTCTATATTGGGCCTATAGGCCGTTCTGTTTTCTGAATAGGGCTTCGGCCCAGTTACTGTGACTGAATAGGGCTTCAACCTAGTAATTGAGCATTGAATAGGGCTTCAGCCCAGTTGATACTGAGACTGGATAGGGCTTAAGCCCAGTGGGCTTGAGCTGACTTGGGCTTTGGATGGGCTTTCTGCACATGCTGAGTTTTCCAAACTCACCCCTTTTTCTTCCATCCTTGTAGGTGAGCCCTGGTTTGTGGACTTGGAGCTAAGAGGGATTCAGAGTGGCCACGAAGACTGCATTTCCTAGTTTAAATAAATTATTTATTTTATTACTCATTTCAATCGCTTTAATTTCAATTTGGGTTTGTAATAAGGTCGCTCTTATTATTTTTATTTTGGGTTTTTAATTATTTAAATAGTTTTAGCTTAAGTAGAATATTGTTTAATCGTTTTGAAATTGGTTAGCTCTAAGGCGCGTTTTTATAAAAGTTACTTGTTTTCAAAATATCACGATAATAGAGCAAAGCTTCCGCAGCGTAAACATTTTCATAAATAAGTATCTTAAATAGACTTAAACTTAATTTGTTCGTAGACAAGTCATAAGGTTAAAGTGTGGCAATGGATGTGTGCATGTCTAGGATTGGATCTAGGGAGAGCTTGGTACTTAAGCAGTCTAATTGACTCACCTCCTCTTCTCTTGAATCCTACCTGATGCGTAGTATCCATTCACTTTAAGCCATAACAAAGAAGGTCTGATTTTTCGAAACTTAAACAGTTTTTAAAATAACATGTTTTTGCAACTACAAAGGTTTACAAGCTTTCATAATTTTCCATAAGATTTTACAAAGTTGTTAACAATGTTTTGATTATTACAATGAATCATGTTTTGAATACACAAACACCAGCTGACGTTTTATACAAGTTTAACGGTAGAAGTTTCTAAACACTAAGAAGGTTTTCAATGAAAACATGATTTTCAAAAAACACTTTAATGTGACACACTAGACTTGCCCGTAACGTCTGGGCCGGGTTTGGGGTGTTACAAAGGACAAGAAGAAGAACTTAAACCTACGAAAGAGATAGAAGCAAATCAAATCAATCTACCACCTCCCGCGATAGCCGTAGATCCGGTGAACCAAAATGATGCTCCTCGTACTATGTATGATTATGCTAAACCTAATTTGGCCAGTACTCAATCTAGTATTATTAGACCTGCTATTGCTGCAAATAATTTTGAATTAAAACCTAACACTATTTAGATGATTCAGCAATTTTTGCAGTTTGATGCTTTACAGGATGAGGATCCCAACTCACACTTAGCCAATTTCTTGGAATTTTGTGATACTCTTAAAATCAATGGTGTTTCTGATAATGCCATTTGCCTCCGACTATTTCCTTTTTCCTTAAGGAATAAAGCTAAACAATGGTTAAATTCTTTACCACGAGGCTCAATCACTACATGGGAACAGATGACCGAGAAATTTCTACTTAAGTATTTTCCTCCAACTAAAATAGCTAAATTGCGGAATGATATCTCTTCTTTTGTGCAGATGGATTTAGAGACACTTTATGATGCCTGGGAGAGATACAAAGATCTTTTGAGAAGGTGCCCTCACCATGGGTTACCTTTATGGTTACAAGTTAAAACCTTTCACAACGGTTTAAACCCTTCAACATGGCAAATGATCGATGCAGTCGCCAGAGGAACAATCAATAATAAAACACCCGAAGCAGCTTATGAGTTTATAGAAGAGATGTCACTAAAAACTATCAGTGGCAAGTCATGAGGACAAAGCCGACAAAAGTAGTAGGAGTTTTTAAAATTGATGCCTTCACCATGCTTTCTAATCAGGTAGAACTTTTAAGTAAAAAGATTGATAATTTTGTTGGTTCTACGCAGGCACACCCAGTGATGCAATGTGATGCAATTCAGGGTAATATGTACAATCCAGATTACTCCTCCTATGGACATAGCATGGAAACTGAGCAAGCCAACTATATGGGTAACAATTCTAGATCTCAAAATAATCCTTATAGTAACACTTATAATGCAAGTTAGCGAAACCACCCCAATTTTTCATGGGGAGGATAAGAAAATCAAAGACAACCACTTCCTACAGGATTTCAATAGCCACCTCCACAACAGGAGAAAAAGCTGAACCTTGAAGAGATGTTCGCCAAATTTATGGCTGTATTAGAAACTTGTTTTCAAAACACCGAAACGGCACTGAAAAACCAGCAAGCATCCATTCAAGGGCTCGAGAATCAAATTGGTCAACTCGCAAAGATGATATCTGATGGACCACAAGGTAGTTTGCCGAGTAATACTGAGCCAAATCTTAGAGAACATGTAAAAGCAATTACCCTAAGGGATGGGAAAGTGCTAGCTGAACTGGAAAAGAACCTTGTTCAAGAATCTAAAAAGGACAAGGTAGAGGAAGAGGAACCTAAGGAAAGCACTCCACCAGCACTCAAAGAATATAAACCACCCATACCATATCCGGCAAAATTAAAGAAAGACTGCACAGATGCTCAATTCGGTAAATTTCTTGAGCTTTTTAAATGGCTACATACTAACTTACCTTTTGTTGAAGCAATTTCGCAGATGCCGAAGTATGCAAAGCTTTTAAAGGAACTTCTCACAAATAAAAGGAAATTGGAAGAACTAGCCACAGTAGAACTCAAAGAGGAATGCTTAGCTATTCTCCAAAATAAACTGCCAACCAAACTGAAAGATCCAGGGAGTTTTACTATTCCTTGCTTAATTGGTAGTTTAATCATTGAAAAAGCCTTAGCTGATCTAGGCGCTAGTATTAACCTAATTCCCTACAAAATGTTCAAGCAACTAGGTCTAGGGGAACCAACACCCACTAGGATGAGTATTCAATTAGCTGATAGATCTGTTAAATATCCTAGGGGAATCATTGAAGATGTGTTAGTAAAAGTAGATAAATTCATATTCCTATTGATTTTGTTGTGCTTGACATAGATGAAGATATTGAGGTGCCTTTAATTTTGGGATGCCCATCTTAGCTACTGCTAGAGCTATTATCGACGTAGGGATGGTAAATTAGTGCTTAGGGTTGGTGAAGAAGAAGTTGTCTTTAAAATTTATGATGCTATGCAATTTTCTAGAGAACAAGATGATTCCTGTTATTTCATTGATGTTACTGATTATTTTGTTCAATACAATTTACAGGAAATCACTCTTGAAGATTGGTTGGAACTGTGTCTTGTTCAAGGTGGGGAGGAAGATGAAGCCACCACTGAAGTAAAAGAAGTAATGAAGGAGTTGAACTCTCATAAACTTGTCACAAGGCACATATGTTATGAGGGTATTAAGTTAAAAGACGAACTGAGACAAAAACCCTCGATTGATGAACCTCTTAAATTAGAGCTAAAATAATTGCCTGACAACTTAAAATATGCATTTTTGGGAGATGACTCTACATTACCAGTGATTATCGCATCAGATTTGAGCACTGAAGAGAAAGAGGAATTACTTCAAGTATTAAGGGAACATAAAAAGGCTATAGCTTGGAAGATTTCTGATATTAAAGGAATTAGCCCTTCTTTTTGCACCCACAAAATTTTAATGGAAGATGAATATAAGCCATCGATGCTAACTCAGAGACGATTGAATCCCAACATGAAGGAAGTCATAAAAGCCGAGGTAACTAAACTTCTAGATGCAGGTTGTCCCTAAAAAAGTATGCATGACTATGGTGTCTAATGACAAAAAGGAGTGAATACCTACAAGAATAGTCACTGGATGGAGAGTTTGCATTGATTATAGAAAGCGGAATGATGCAACTCGAAAAGACCATTTTCCCTTACTCTTTATTGATTAGATGTTGGAAAGATTGTCAGGACATATGTATTACTATTTCTTGGATGGCCTCTCTGGTTACTTCCAAATGCCGATAGCTCCAGAAGATCAGGAAAAGAAAACATTCACATGTCCATACGGTGCAATTTTGGGACAACGAAGAGACAAGCACTTCCAATCGATTTTTTATGCTAGCAAAACTTTGAGGACTGCGCAAGCAAACTATACTACCACGGAAAAAGAATTGCTAGTTGTTATTTCTGCATTTGATAAATTTAGATCATATTTAATATTGTCGAAAGTCATCGTTTACACTAATCATTCCGCTCTTCGTTATCTTAACTAAAACTGATGCAAAACCTCGATTAATAAGATGGATTCTATTGTTACAGGAATTCGACTTAGAAATAAAATACAAGAAAGGAGCTAAAAATTTGGCAGCAGATCACCTTTCAAGGTTGGAAAATCCACACCCCGAGGACCTCGTTAAAATAAATGACTCGTTTCCTGAAGAGCAATTCCTAGCCATAACAGAGGCTGCAGTTCCTTGGTTTGTTGATTTTGCAAATTATTCAGCAGCTAACATAACCCCAAAAGGGTTGACCCATCAGCAAAAGAAGCGATTCTTCGCTGATGTGAAAAACTACTTTTGGGAAGATCTTTTCCTTTTTATTATTTGTGCAGATCAAGTCATTCGAAGATGCATGACTGAGATAGAAGCATATAAAATTTTACATCACTGCCATTCGGGACCAACAAGAGGACACCACAGTGGAGCTAGAACTGCTCACAAAGTACTCGAATCAGGTTTTTACTGGCCCACCCTTTTCAAAGATGCCAACAGGTATGTGACCTCTTATGATAAATGCCAGAAAATAGGTAATATCTCTCAGCATTTCATAATGAAATGCCTCAAAACTATATACTCTCATGTGAAATATTTGATGTATAGGATATTGATTTCATGGGTCCTTTCCCTACTTCATTTGGGAATAAGTACATACTAGTAGCAGTAGATTACATGTCAAAATGGGTGGAAGCCCAAGCCTTACCTACTAATGATGCTAGAATGGTAGTACGTTTTCTTAAAAAACTTTTCTCTCGATTCGGAACACCTAGGATAATTATCAGTGATAGGGGTACTCATTTTTGCAATACCCAATTTGACAAAGTTTTGAAAAGATATGGAGTACACCATAGAACAACCACCCCTTCTCATCCATAAACCAGTGGACAAGTTGAAGTAACAAATAGAGAATTAAAATGCATTCTAGAAAAAACTGTAGAAACAAATAGGAAAGATTGGTCAAGAAAAGTAGATGATGTTTTATGGGCTTATAGAACTGCATTCAAAACTCCCATAGGAACATCTCCTTATAGACTTGTCTACGGAAAAAGTTGTCATCTGCCATTTGAACTCGAGCATAAAGCATTTTGGGCTATTAAATTCCTAAATCTTGATTTTAAGCTTGCATGTGAGAAACGTCTAATGTAACTAAATGAGCTGGATGAATGGCGCTGCAATGCCTACGAAAACTCACAATTATATAAGGAAGCCATAAAGCGACACCATGATAATCATTTGAGACAACCTAAGCAGCTCAAAACCGGTGATCTTGTCTTGCTATACAACTCAAGGCTTAAATTATTCCCTGGAAAACTTAAATCAAGATGGTCAGGCCCATTCACTATTTGAACTGTCTTCCCCTACGGCACAGTCGAGGTAACTCATCCAAACCATGGCACTTTCTGTAATAGCCCGATTTTGGGTCTAGTCGGAACAGTGGTTTCGGAACCACTATTCTGAGGCCGGAGAAAATTATTTTGATATTATTCTATGTGATATAGCATATTTTTAAAGGTGCATGAAAATTTTGGTAAGTTAATTTTAGAGATTTCTAGCTTAATTTCGAAAAAGGGCTAAATCGCATAAAGTGTAAAAGTTGTGTATTAATGCATAAAGGTGTTAAATTGATTTAGAATTTAAAATTGGGGGTCTTTAAAAGGCAATTAGGCCCTTTAAAAATGAATGGCCGGCCAAGAGAATAGAAGAGTAGAAAAGTCAAAAATGTTGGGTAAGATATTTTGTAATAAAATAAGAAAAAGAAATAAAATGTTATTTCTCTTTCATTTCTTCTTCTTCTCCACGAAATGGGCAGCAAGAATAAGGGTTTAGAAGCTGGAAAATTTCAGCAACTCATCTCCCTTGATAGTAAGTGATTTTAATGTCTTTTCTTGATGATTTTTACATTTTTGGAACCCCTAAAGCATGAGCTTTCAAAAGAGTGGACTATTTTGCAAATTGATAAAGAGTTTAGGCTTTTGCCATGAACATATATGTGTTGTTTGCTGAGTTTTTATGGAAGAATTTGAGTTGTATTTGTCTAATAAACACCTTTGTGAAAGAAATTTGCATGAAAATGCCTTAAAAGGGGGTTATTATACAAAGTTGTAAAATAAGTGCTAATGTGTGTGAAAATGATATTTATGAGTTTCTATGGTCTTGTAATGGTTTATTTAGGCTTAAGAAGTGAAGAAATTGAATAAAAATCAATTTTCGAGCATAGGGGCAAAATGGTCATTTTGCAAAAGTCTAGGGGCAAAATAGTCATTTTGCTAAAATTGTGAAATTTGGATTGTTTTAATTAATTTAGTGATTAAATGAGTGAATTTTTAATCATGTTAGATCAAGAAAAGCGAGATTTGGGCCTAAATCAGAAAGTATGAGATTATGGACTAAAATGGAGTAATTAACCGGAATTGCCTTCGAGGTAAGTTTGTATGATTAAATAAGCATGATATTCATGTTATTACTAATATTTTTGGAAATTATCTTGTTATGTTGGTATTGAATTTTCTTTATTGGAAATATTGTATATGGAAAGTGATGCCAAATGTTGAAAACAATTATGTGATGATGGAATGCATTGGGAATTTGATGGAATATGATATTCCATTGGAACAAGTAAGTTTTGAGTAATTGAATTTGGTATTTAATTTTAAATGCCATGATATACTTGTATGATAAATGAATGATGTCCCATTGTTCTTATCATAATAAGGTTATTGAGAAAGAAACCTATTACATGTTTGTTATGTAGCCGAATGGCTATTAGAGAATTAAACAAAGAAAGAGATTGGGGACATATGCTTATGTATGTGTTTGCTTATTGAGCTAAAAGTTTAGTAAAAGAAGAATATATGTATTAGACTTGAATGATGTTTACGACACAAAGTCATTGAGCATGTTATATGTCTATATGCGAATGAGTGGACTTGAATTACAAATGTGATTTTGCTATGTGAAATGTGGTAACATGTGAATACATAAGACTCTGTGATGTGAATCCGGGATTAAAAACCCGAAGGCTATACGCGGAGATTCTGTCCGGGTTAAGGCCCGAAGGCTATATGCAGAGATGATGTCCGGGTTAAGACCCGAAGGCTATATGCGGAGATTATGTCCGGGCTAGAGACCCGATAGCTATGTATAGAGTTTACCCGAGCTAAATGTCTCGATGATGATGCGAGTAAAGTCTCAGACTAAAAGACTTCATGGTAACGATTGCTAATGGATATGAATTATATGTTAAATTCTTATATAGGATCATACATGGAGTCATATGGACTAACATGTGTGAGCTTATAAAATTGGATACAAGAGCATATGAATAGAATTGGCTTTATTGTACATGTATGGATTATCTTAATGAATTGGAATGAGTCTTTTATTCTTGATGATATTGAGATTTTGTTGTAAACATTGATAAAGCTTGTTAATAAGTTGCTTATTGTTTTCATATGAACTTACTAAGCGTAAAGCTTACTCCCCTTTTCTTTCCCATATTCCCTAGGGTTGCCAGGTTTGCTCGGGTTAGGGGCCGTCAGAGATATTATCACACTGTCAAGTTAATGCTATTTTCGTAAGTAAATCCTAGTGTACCGAGTCTATGGCATGTATAGGGTTATAATGTTGAGTACGTAATATTATGATTTAGCCAAAGGCATTGGCTTGTGATTAAGGTAGTATGTATTCTTGTAAATTGGCCTATGTTGGCTGAGCATGTTATGGATCTATATGATTATTCTTATGCTTGTGTGTTAGTATCTATTGTGATGTGGCTCATAGTATGTATGCTTGAGTGATAATTATGACATGGAATTAAGGAAAAATGTGAAAGTAGCTTAAAAACAGAACTTCATAACAGCAGTGACGTGAGTTTAAAAATTTACTAAAAATCATAGAAATCGAATTTGATGATGGATTAGTTATGAAATTGAAGCTTATTATGTCTACTTTCAAATGGAAGAAGCGAAATAGGTGAAGGGATTATATGTTATGAGATATCTGAGTTTGAGTTTCAATGAGATAGGGCCAGAACGATTTCTGGATCCCCTGTTCCAACTTTGAGAATTCGCCATAAATTGTACAAAAATTATTAGGAGGATTAATTTATATGGGTAGATTCTTTATTGAGTCTAGTTTTAAGAGAAATAAACTTCATAGTCATATGAAATTTGTACAGGGAGAAAAGTGGTTCGTAATGAGTAGAGGTCAGTGCAGTCGAGTTCTGTAACAGGGGAAATTTTAACTAATAAACTGTACTAAATGGCCCAGCCAAAAATTCTAGAAAAAAATTAGTAGATAGATATATGAGTCTAGATTCGGAAAAAATTTACGGATCTTGATTTCGAGTTTCGTAACTTGAGATATGATTTTTTGAGCGACTATGACGCAGAAAACAGTTTATTCCAAAAAATGAAAATGAATTTTGTAAAGTTGTTTAAATTGGTAAATTATGTTTAGTAACACCTCAAGCTCGACTCCGGTGACGGTTTCGGGCGTGGGGGCGTTACACTTTCAAGGTAAATGGCCATCGGCTTAAACATTATAGAGGTGAGAATTTCAAGAATAATAAGAAGAAGCTTTAGCTCCACGGATTCTTGTTGTTATACATACAAGTAGAGTCGAGCCTAGACTCTAAATAAACGCTTCTCAAGAGGCAACCCGAGCACTAACTTAGTAAATTCTTTTATTTAAGTTTTCTAATACATCGACTAACCCATTGAATGCACGATTTTTGAAGTCACATGACCATGCCCACGGGCGTGCCTAAGGCCGTGTGGACAATACGGCTGGAGACACGGCCGTGCAATCTAGCCATGTACAAGCAGGGTAAATTTTTTCCTAAGACACGAGCTTCGACAAATTGCCACGGCCGTACGATGTGGCCGTGGCTGAACCTGTTGAATCACACACGGGTGTCCAACACGCCCGTGCCCCTAAGCCGTGGTCGAACCTGCCAATTTAGACACGGGAGTGTAACCCTCTACACGGTCATGGGAGAAGCAAACATCGAAGGGCACGGTCGTGCGACATGGCCGTGTGCCTCAACACGCCCTAGGTAAACGGGCGTGTGTCTCGAACCAGGCGTACCAAAATTCCTAATTTTTGAACCACACGGGCAAAACCCGAGTCACACGGGCGTGTGACGTGCCCGTGTGACCCAAAAACCTATATAAACTGGCCACTATTCACTTTCTTCTCCATTTCAAACCCTAAAAAGTTCGACCCAAAACCCACAGCAAGCCTCCCCTAGCGCTTCTGCTGGCCTCAAAAGCTTCTCCACAACCGTGCCGCCTGTACCAGGACCATGCTCCACCCCATTAGTCATCTATTTGGTTGCTTTTTCTTAATTTCCTCTTTAATTTCTAATATTTTTATCTATTTTATGTTAAAAAATGTTTTATTTAGTTTTTGCATTAGTTTTGGGGCATGAAATTCATTGATTTTAGCATTAACAATCTAGAAATACCATAGAGAATTTCATGATGCCATTTAGACTCTCCTTAGGTTGCCACTTTTACTTATCTAGAGGAGTTAACACTTAGTATAAAATGATACCTAGGCTATGATTAGAATAAGTAGATTATATTAGTCAAGTTAGTAAAACCTCCACACAATATGTTCATGTTTTTTTTAATTTGTCATTTAATCTTAAAAGCTTATTTAGTTTCAATCTTTATTAGGACTAATGTATATCATTTTGTTTTTTATGAACTATATCATCATCACGTGGTAAGAAAGTTGCCATCCCTACCTCAAAGAAGCAAAAGGGGCCCGGTGGCTCCTCATCGAGATCCACTGCTGAAGTCCGACACCCATTCATTCAGTTCCTACAAAACTCCCAAGAAGAGTTATTTTAGATTCTGCGAGCACCACCTCTGGGAGCCGGAAGATGCATAGATTGGGCCACCTTAGAGCAGCTCCACCTAGCCAATGAGGTCTGGGCCTTATTGACAATGGACCTTTGGGACCAGTTTTTTGGGATTGTGGAGCCTACCTACCTTGAACACACCCTCGAGTTCTACTCTACATTCTACCTCCAGACCGTCATGAGCTAATACGATGATCCAGGGATGATCCAGTTCCATTTAGGAGGCCTCGATCGCCATCTTAGTGTCCCAGAATTCGGTATAGCCCTGGGCCTCTACACTGAGCAGTTCATGGAGGAAGAAGACCTTTCTACGCTCCACCGCCATATCCACGTCTCTCCAGTTAATTGCTGGCACGCCGTAGTCCCTAGCCAGCCCATATACGACCCATTTGCTCCAAAGCGACCAATCTCGGCCCATCGCTGAGGTACCTGCATGCCATCCTTGCACACACATTGACAGGCAGACGCGAGAGCACAGGAGGATCCTGAGGACATTACAGATGATGTCCCACTACCACCTGAGGAGACAGCAGCTGAGCCACCATCCCCTTGCCGCCCAGTTCATGCGGTAGCTTCATACGCTGAAATATCTGAGCGCCTCACACGATTTGAGCAGCAGTGCTTTCAATGCTTCGATCCTATCGACGCTACTCCTCAGCAGATATGCCAGGACCTTCACATTTCATCACCGCCCCCACCTCGCGACCTATCTGAGGATTATAACTTCCTAATCCTCTTTTCTTCTCTTTTATTTTCCTTTTCATTTTTCTTTTTATTTTATTTCATCTTATCTTTTTCATTATTTGAATTTTAATATTTTTAGAACTTAATTTATTTTTTTCCTTTATTTTCATTATTTCATATCGGCTATCCCCTAACAAACATATTCTATTAATCCAAATTTCCTAAAACTGATAAATGCTTTCGCAGTTTCAAAGGAGCTTTACAGCTCAAATCAAAAAACTAAAGGGAACTGATAACGGCTCGTGATATTAAGTAATAAAATTTATAAAACTGATCACACCTAAACTAACTAATATCATGATCTTAAAGGCAAGCGCACCTGTCGAACAATAGTATAGTTTAGTGGCAAAACCGAGTTATCGTACCCAAGGGAACCAAAAGTACTAGTACTTACTTCCTTTCTATTATCTAGCCTAAAAATAAAGAGAGTTGATTTAAACTAATTCTAAAACTAACTAAAGTGCACAAAAAGTAAATTTAGGAAAAACTTTTGGGAAAACTAATTGATATGAGCAATAATCAAGGGAGAATCCACCTAAACTTCACTTGTTATTGATTTCTTGAACTATATAATTGATTACTTGCCTTGATCCGTAGAGATCCCTAACTCATGCTAAACCCCCTATCGAGGCATAGAGCAACTAGGCCTAAGTTGTTAATTAAAGTTCCTTTATTAATTAACTCCCTAGGTTGCATTAATTAGATCTATGGATCCCCTTATTAGGTTTGACCCTAATCCGGCAGATTTATGTCGCCCTATGTCTAGGGTTGCATGCAACTCCGCTTAATTATGGTAGATCTACTCTTATCATAATGTAACACCCCCTAACCCTAAACCATCGCCTAAACAGGGTTACGAGGCATTACCGGATACAAACAACCCTTATTATTATTTATCTGGCATAACCGCAAAAATTATAGTTAGATTAATGTTAACTACCCTTATCGGGTTTACGGACCTATTATGATCCTTAAAAGTGGATAGGATTCGAATCGCAACTTAATAGACTCTTGAAAAATTTTCTACTTTTAATCAACATCACACGCCCGTGTAACCTTGTAGCACGGCCGTGTTGGTCCATACACGCCCGTTTCTAGATCCCGTGGTGCATTCTGACGAATTTGACACGGCCACGCCACACGCCCATGTAGTTGGGTCGTGTCTCGCCCACGGCTTAGGCACGCCCGTGCCCTTACCCCATGGCCGAATCTGTTAAAATTTACACGGTCTGGACACACGCCCGTGTGTCCTGCCGACCAGGCTATGTGAGGCTATTTACCAAGCCTTGGCCTCCCTAAAACACAAATACACAAAAATACAACCTAACTCTTTTGCATATAACACTTAATCAAATGCCATTCCTTACATTTCAAAAATTCTTAAGGTCTATAAACCATATTTACATTCAAAACATAATACATTTACAAGTGACTAATACTAAACCTAGTACATGTCGCCTTTCCAAAAGTTATATATACATCACCAAAATTTGAAATGAAGCCAGGATTGATTCGGATGCTTGACTGTAGTTCAACTTTACCTATCCTGCGCATGGAAAACAACCGTACTCTGAGCATTGAAAATACTCAGTGGTATTATCATAATTCAAATATATATAACTACAATCGAATATCATAACATACTTGGATAAAAGAACATCAAACATATAATTTCATGCTAAAACACCATATTATCAATGTGTCAATTCAACATTTGAATCAATATTCCAACAATAGAGTTCCAATCATTCATGAATCATAAGTTCATCTCTCGATTTTATATATATATATAAAATTCATATTTCAATAGGAACCATACATGAACTTTTAATCTAATAACATAATATCATTTCTCATTTCAATTCTCAATATAGCTTTCATTGTTCATTCAATGGTTCAACTAATCATATTCAATAGATTTTCTCATTTCACATTATTACCCCTATTAACATGACTCGGACTTTGGCGGATACACGGATCCAACCAAACACACCATATTGGCACCCAATGCCTCATCAGATAGTTCGAAGCAAAGTTGACACCCAGTGTCTCATCGGCCTAGCCGAAGTAAAGTGGTACCCAGTACCTCATTGGATATATCCGAAGCAATATGACACTCCAAGTGTCTCATCGACTCGAGGTCGAAGTAACCCTAAACTCTTCCAATCCTATGGCATGCCAACTATATCCACTAAGCCCGACTAGTTAATAGGGTATCGGAAACACATATCAACTTCAATCACTTTCTTATGTTTTCAATCAAATGCACATCATTTGCTCTTTGGCCACATTTTCTCACATATTTTCACTTCAATTTTCATTTCCAATTGGTCAAAATCATTCTAATTCAATTCAATCACATTAGTAACTCAAATTCATTTACATACTAACATTGCCCAATTCAATCATATAATTCAATCTCACACACATATATATATATGTATTCATCAACCATATCCAATCACATTCAAATTATATAGCACTACTAATTTCAATTTCATTCCCATGCACATATATTAAATAATTTAAACAAATAATAAGAAATAATTCAAATTATGATAATACAATCCGATAATTTCCCGAGCTACTCCTCGACCACTTTTTCTTTTCCCTTCGTATTCGATGTCTCGATTTCCTTGTTTGCTACGAAAATTAGCATAATTACAATTAATTAATAATACACATATTTTATATAAATTTCTAACTTTCCATACAACTTTTTCCTTAATACCAACTTTATCCTAACCACATTCATCTTCTTCCTTTTTGCAATTCACATCATTTTCTTATTCCATTTGTATAAAAAATTCAATATAACTATCAAAATTTTACCATTTTTCCATAATTTAGAATTTCTTTCAATTTAACCCCTAAAACTTAAAACTTATAACCTATTCTACAAATTAGTCCCTAAATCAATTCAAATTAATAATTTTATCAAATTAATCCCTAATTCCATCATTTTCTCAACATGAACCCTACTCACACTTCCATCAACTTTCAATATTTCCACACAAATTCAAGAGTATTCAATTCTAAAGCTTCAAAAACATTAAAATCACAAAGCAATGGACTTAATTGAACTTACCAATTTAACTTGAAGCTTCAAAACCCTAAATTTTCCTTTTTCTTTCTTCTTTCCCTGCTTTACATTTTCTTTCTTTGTTCTATTCTTTCTTTTCTTTATTTCTTTTATTCTTTATTTATTTGTTTTATTTACTTTAATCAATTAATTATCATAAATATCTAATATAATAACTAATATATTAACTACATTTGTACACATACAAACTATGACACATGTAATAATCCACACCATACACTTGTTTTTATCACAACAATTTAATAAAATATAATATTACATAATTATTAATAATAATTATTTTACTTAATTAATAAGTAAATAAATAATATGCATTTGTACCAATAGTATAATTACACATGTATTTATTCTATAATACACACATGTCACTTTTATGGTTTAATTACTAATTTAATCCTTTAATATTTTTCTATTCTATAATTAAACTTTTATTCTCTATTCAATTTAGTCCTTTCTACTAATTATTTCTAATTAAACTAAATTCACTTATTCAAAGCTTAATTAAACACACAACTAAATACTCAAATATTTGTAATAATTATTTACTTACTCAATTTACTAAGACAAAGGCCCTACAACTTGTTTTTCTAAGACGGAGGCCCTAAACTCACTTTTCCGGTGCCCGTGGAATTTGGGTCATTACATTTCTTCCCCCTAAAAAAAATTTCGTCCTCAAAATTTACCTAAAAATAGATAGGGGTACTGAGCTCTCATAGTTTCTTCCGGTTCCCATGTTGCTTCTTCCACTTTATGACTTCTCCATAACACTTTCTCTAGAGAAACTTGTTTATTTCTTAATTCTTTTACCTCTCGTGCTAGAATCTCAACTGGTTCTTCTTCATAAGTCAACTCCGGTCGGATTTCAATGTCTTCAGTAGAAATAACATGATAAGGATCCGATTTATAGCGTCGAAGCATAAAAACATGAAAAACATCGTGTATCTTTTGTAATTCCGGAGGTAAAGCCAACAGATAAGCTACCGGTCCAATTCTCTCCAATATTTCATATGGTCCAATATAACGAGGACTTAATTTACCTTTCCGGCCAAATCTCAATACTTTCTTCCATGGAGAAACTTTAAGAAATACTTTGTCCCCAACCGAATACTCAATATCCCGTCGTTTCAAATCAGCATAAGACTTCTGTCTATCAAAGGCTGCTTTCAATCTCTCTTGTATCTTCTTAACTATTTCCTCAGTCTCTTAAATCAGTTCCGGTCCAATTACCTTTCTTTCATTCAATTCTGTCCAACACACAGGTGATCGACATCTTCGACCATAAAATGTTTCATAAGGAGCCATCTGAATACTAGATTGGAAACTATTATTGTAAACAAATTCAGCTAAAGGCAAATAACGTTCCCAACCTGATTCAAATTCGATGATGCAAGCCCGAAGCATGTCTTCCAATATCTGAATTACTCGTTCGGACTGTCCATCTATTTGTAGATGAAATGCAGTGCTGAAATTAAGCCGTGTACCCAACGACTCATGTAACTGCTTCTAGAATCTAGATGTGAATCGAGGATCTCGATCTAAAATTATAGATGACGGAATACCATGTAATCTAATAATTTCCCGGATGTATATCTCAGCAAGTTTTTGCAACGACCAATCTGTTCTGACTGCTATAAAGTGAGCTGACTTAGTAAGTCTATCAACTATCACCCAAATAGCATTCTTTTTACTTGCTGACAATGGTAATCCTGAAACAAAATCCATTGTAATACGATCCCATTTCCATTCAGGAATATTAATAGGTTGAAGTAAACCTGTCGGTACCTGATGTTCTGCCTTTACTCACTGACATGTAAGACATTTACCCACATATTCAACTATGTCTCTTTTCATTCCGGGCCACCAATACAAATCTCGCAGATTATGGTACATTTTTGTACCTCCCGGGTGTAAAGCAAATGAACCATCATGTGCTTCTCAGAGTATTAAATCTTTCAATTCAGATTTAGCTGGAACACAAACTCGATCTCGATACCTCAAGCATCCATGTGTATCAATGCTAAAGTTTTCTACCATATCAGTCTGTATCATCTCTATTTTCTTCATCAACTTATCATCTTCTAACTGAGCTGCCTTAATCTGATCAAACATTACTGGCTTTATTCTAAATTCGGCCAACAAACTCCCATCATCAGTGATACTGAGCCGTGCAAACATTGCTCTCAACTCAATTGCATCTTTTCTACTTAATGCATCGGCTACCACATTAGCTTTTCCCGGATAATAGTCTATAACACAATCATAATCTTTCAGAAGCTCGATCCATCGTCTCTGTCTCAAATTCAATTCTTTCTGAGAGAGAAGTACTTCAGACTTTTATGATCAGTAAATATGTAGCATTTTTCACAATAAAGGTAATGTCTCCAAATCTTCAAAGCAAAAATCACAGCTGCAAGCTCCAAATCATGAGTCAGATAGTTACGCTCATGGGGTTTCAATTGACAAGATACATATGCAATAACCTTTCCATCTTGCATCAATACACAACATAAACTACTCAATGAGGCATCACTGTACACAATAAAATCTTTTCCCGACTCTAGTAAGGTCAAAACTGGTGCCTCTGTTAACATTTGCTTCAACATCTCAAAACTTCTCTGACATTGATCATCCCAATTAAAAGAAACATTCTTCTGTAGTAACTTAGTTATAGGCAAGGCTATTTTTGAAAACCCATTCACAAATCTTCTATAATACCCAGCCAAACCAAGGAAACTACGTACCTCTGATATATTCTTCGGAGCTTTCCACTGAACTATGGCTTCTATCTTTTTTGGATCAACTCTGATTCCATCCGCCAATACCACATGTCCCAAAAATACAACCTCTAACAACCAGAATTCACACTTACTCAATTTTCCATACAATTGTTTTTCTCGTAAAATCTGTAGCACTATCCTAAGATGCTGATCATGTTCTGCCTCTGTCTTTGAATAGACCAGTATGTCATCAATGAAAACCACAACAAATTGATCTAAATATGGCTGAAATATATGATTCATCAGATCCATGAAAGCAGCTGGGGCATTAGTCAACCCAAATGGCATTACTAAAAATTCATAATGACCATACCTCGCACGGAAAGTTGTCTTCGACACATCACTCTCTTTCACCTTCAATTGATAGTAGCCGGATCTTAAATCAATCTTTGAAAATACTGAAGCCCCTTTCAATTGATCAAATAAATCATCAATGCGAGGGAGTGGATACTTGTTCTTGATTGTCACTTTATTCAACTGTCTATAATCAATACAAAGTCGCATCGAGCCATCTTTCTTTTTAATAAATAACACTGGAGCTCCCCACGGTGAAATACTCGGCCGAATAAAACCACGGTCTAACAAATCTTGCAATTGTACCTTTAACTCCTTCAGTTCGGTAGGCGACATATGATATGAAGGTATAGAAATTGGAGCAGTACCCGGATAAACCTCTATAGCAAATTCAACTTCTCTGTCTAGTGGCAAACCCGGTAATTCCTCAGGAAAAACATCAGGAAATTTGCAAACTGTTTGGATTTTACTACATTGACAACCAACTGTATCTGAATTGATAACATAAGCCAAGTATGCTATGCAACCCTGTTGTAACAATTTATTAGCCTTAATTACTGAAATAACACGTGTTGGCCCATTGTTCTGAATACCTCTCATCTCAATACTGCTTCCATTTTCAACCTGAATACTAAATTTCTTTTTGTAACAATCCAAAATCACACCATGTTCAAACAACCAGTCTATACCCAATATTACATCAAAATCTCTAAATGGCATGATTAACAAATCAACCAGAAAAGTCTTATTCTGAATTTTCAATGGGCATCTCGGACAAACTTGATTCACTAACACCGTCTGTCCTAACGGACTTGACATCTCTATTGACATTCTAAACATTTCATGTTTCAATTTTCCCAGCTCAACTAATTTTGAATTAACATATGAATGCGAAGATCCAAGATCAATTAAAGCATAAAAAGGTTCAGAATATAATAAGAATATACCTGTTACAACATCATGCGCATCACCTTCTTCTCGAGTTCGGACTACATATGCTCTAGCTGGAACTCGAGCTTTAGATTGCTGAGTAACAATGTCACTACTTCTTCTAGCACCACCTCCTCGAGATACGGAACCACCTCTACCCGATCCTCTACCTCTCGTAGTAGAGCCCGATCTCTGTGATGTCACGGGTGTAGTACTGTCAACTTTCAAACAATCTCTAATAAAATGGTCTTCAGATCCACATCGGAAACAGCCTCCAACTAATTTCCAGCATTCACTCCTATGTTTCTTCCCGCAATGTTCACAATCTGGAATAGCAATATCTCGGGATGGACCTCTTACACTACCGGTGGACACTGTAGTTTGTTTTCCCTGACTCTTTCCTCCTCTATCTGATCTGAAATTTAATCTTCATCCACCTCTAGATTCTCTAGATCTTTCAGTAAAGGATTCGAACTTGTAGTCCCCATACGTTTCCCAATTGATTTAGGAGGTTCAGACTTTTTATCAAGCCCCAAAACTTGTTCTATCATCTTAGCCCGTTCAATCAAGTCAACAAATTCAGTGATTCGATGAGATACTAATAACACCCTTATTTCATCTCTTAATCCCCGTAATAATCTTTTACAACTGTCAGCTTCAGTTGGTATGAACTCTGATGCATATCTACCCAGTCGTGAAAACTCCCATTCATAATCCACTACTGTCATTTCACCTTGTTTCAGAGTAAAAAAATTCTTGTTTCTTATCTTCAATGTATAATTCCCCAATGTACTTCTTTTGGAATTCTTTCTGGAACAAATCCCATGTTACTTGATCAGTAGGCAAGTGTCGAATCACATATTCCCACCATAGGTATGCTTCACCCTGTAATAAAGATACAGCACACAACAAGCTTTCATGTGGAGTACACTCCAACTGTTGTAGAATTCTTTTTGTTGCCTCCACCAATTTTTAGCTATGGATGGATCAACTCCTTTCAGACCCGTAAATTCCGTGGCACCGTATTTCCTTAATTCTTTAATAGGGGACCGTCTAGGAATAGGTACAGATGTGGTAGCAGGTACAGTCTCTGCTACTCACTGGAGAGCATAGCTAAAACTCTTAATATATCAGAATCATTTCTACCTTTTTCCTCTCTCTCCCTAATGTTTTCTCTTTCTATATTGGGAGGTTGGTTTCTAATCAGATTTACACTAGGTGTAGCTGATTCACTTTTGTCTAAATCATATGATCCTTCATTCATTTCTTCATCTATATCATCAATGTGTTCTTCAGACATCTTTAATCTATAAAACAAAAACAATTAAATAAGTCAGCATCCAAAAATCTCGACTCAACTTTGACTTGACTATGGCATGTTCTTCTAGACTCACTTACGAGCTCGATTTAGTCAGAGAATCGGCTAAACCTATAGCTCTGATACCAACAAATGTAACACTACCTAACCCTAAACCGTCGTCGGAACAAGGTTACGAGGCATTACTAGATACAAACAACCCTTATTATTATTTATCTGAAATAACCGCAAAAATTATAGTCAGATTAATGTTAACTACCCTTATCGGGTTTACGGACCTATTATGATCCTAAAAAGTGGATAGGATTCGAATCCCAACTTAATAGACTCTCGAAAAATTTTCTACTTTTAATCAACGTCACACGCCCGTGTAACCTCGTAGCACGGCCATGTTGGTCCATACACACCCGTTTCTAGATCTCGTGGTGCATTCTGACTAATTTGACACAGCCACGCCACACGCCCATGTGGTTGGGTAGTGTCTCGCCCACAGCTTAGGCACGCCCGTGCCTTTACCCCGTGGCTGAATCTATTAAAATTTACATGGTCTGGACACACGCTCGTGTGCCTTGCCGACCAGGCCGTGTGAGGCTATCTACCAAGCCTTGGCCTCCCTAAAACACAAATACACAAAAATACAACCTAACTCTTTTGCATATAACACTTAATCAAATGCCATTTCTTACATTTCAAAACTTCTTAAGGTTTATAAACCATATTTACATTCAAAACATAATACATTTACAAGTAACTAATACTAAACCTAGTACATGCCACCTTTCCAAAAGTTATATATACATAACCAAAATTTGAACTGAAGTCGGGATTGATTCGGATGCTTGATTGTACTTCAACTTTACCTACCCTGCGCACAGAAAACAACCGTACGCTGAGTACTGAAAATACTCAGTGGTATTATCATAATTCAAATATATATAACTATAATCGAATATCATAACATACTTGGATAAAAGAACATCAAACATATAATTTCATGCTAAAACACCATATTATCAATGTGTCAATTCAACATTTGAATCAATATTCCAACAATAGAGTTCCAATCATTCATGAATCATAAGTTCATCTCTCGATTATATATATATATATATAATTCATATTTCAATAAGAACCATACATGAACTTTTAATCTAATAACATAATATCATTTCTCATTTCAATTCTCAATATAGCTTTCATTGTTCATTCATTGTCAACTAATCATATTCAATAGATTTTCTCATTTCACATTATTACCCCTATTAACATGACTCGGACTTTGGCAGATACACGGATCCAACCAAACACACCATATTGGCACCCAGTGCCTCATCAGATAGTTTGAAGCAAAGTTGACACCCAGTGTCTCATCGGCCTAGCCGAAGTAAAGTGGTACCCAGTACCTCATCGAATCTATCCGAAGCAATATGACACTCTAAGTGTCTCATCGACTCGAGGTCGAAGTAACCCTGAACTCTTCCAATCCTATGGCATGCCAACTATATCTACTAAGCCCGACTAGTAAATAGGGTATCGGAAACACATATCAACTTCAATCACTTTCTTATGTTTTCAATCAAATGCACATCATTTGCTCTTTGGCCACATTTTCTCACATATTTTCACTTCAATTTTCATTTCCAATTGGTCAAAATCATTCTAATTCAATTCAATCACATTAGTAACTCAAATTCATTTGCATACTAACATTGCCCAATTCAATCATATAATTCAATCTCACATACATATATATATATATATATGTATTCATCAACCATATCCAATCACATTCAAATTATATAGCACTACTAATTTCAATTTCATTCCCATGCACATATATTAAATAATTTAAACAAATAATAAGAAATAATTCAAATTATGATAATACAATCTGAGAATTTCCCGAGCTACTTCTCGACCACTTTTTTTCCCTTCGTATTCGATGTCTTGGTTTCCTTGTTTTCTATGAAAATTAGCATAATTACAATTAATTAATAATACACATATTTTATATAAATTTCTAACTTTCCATACAACTTTTTCCTTAATACCAACTTTATCCTAACCACATTCATCTTCTTCCTTTTTGCAATTCACATCATTTCCTTATTCCATTTGTATAAAAAATTCAATATAACTATAAAAATTTTACCATTTTTCCATAATTTAGAATTTCTTTCAATTTAACCCCTAAAACTTAAAACTTATAACCTATTCTACAAATTAGTCCCTAAATCAATTCAAATCAATAATTTTATCAAATTAATCCCTAATTCCATCGTTTTCTCAACATGAACCATACTCACACTTCCATCAACTTTCAATATTTCCACACAAATTTAAGAGTATTCAATTCTAAAGCTTCAAAAACATTAAAATCACAAAGCAATGGACTTAATTAAACTTACCAATTTAACTTGAAGCTTCAAAACCCTAAACTTTCCTTTTTCTTTCTTTCTTTCTTTTTCTTTCTTCTTTCCCTGCTTTACATTTTCTTTCTCTATTCTATTCTTTCTTTTCTTTATTTCTTTTATTCTTTATTTATTTGTTTTATTTACTTTAATCAATTAATTATCATAAATATCTAATATAATAACTAATATATTAACTACATTTGTACACATACATACTATGACACATGCAATAATCCACACCATACACTTGTTTTTATCACAACAATTTAATAAAATATAATATTACATAATTATTAATAATAATTATTTTACGTAATTAATAAGTAAATAAATAATATGCATTTGTACCAATAGTATAATTACACATGTATTTATTCTATAATACACACATGTCACTTTTATGGTTTAATTACTAATTTAATCCTTTAATATTTTTCTATTCTATAATTAAACTTTTATTCTCTATTCAATTTAGTCCTTTCTACTAATTATTTCTAATTAAACAAAATTCACTTATTCAAAGCTTAATTAAACACACAACTAAATACTCAAATATTTGTAATAATTATTTACTAACTCAATTTACTAAGACAAAGGCCCTACAACTCGTTTTTCTAAGACGGAGGCCCTAAACTCACTTTTTCGGTGCCTGTGGAACTCTGGTCATTACACACAGGGACTTTTGCTCCTCTTCTCTAAGCACATCAATTTCTTAAAGTAATACCTAGGATTATTAAATCAAGAATGAAGAACACATAACTAAGAATAAATCAAGCAATTATCATATAACTCAATAAATAATAACAAGATCTGTCTTAGGTTTCATCCCCCTCAAGTATTTGAGAGGTTTAGTTCATAATAAAGAAAAGAAACATCTCAGAAGATAATAAATATCAAAACATAAAGAAACCAAAAACCCCTGAAGGAATTTAGGGAGATCCTCAGTCTTGATGTAGAACTCTAGCTTCTTGGATGAATCAATCAACTTCCCTTGGAGTAATTCCTTGCTTTCACTCCTCATGTTGGCAGAAAGATGGCGCTCCCATTGGGAGAAAAAGAGTACCCCCTAGAGTTACCTTCTAGGATCCTTATATAGAGCTTTGGGAAGCCTTTCTTAGCCTCTAAGCATGCAAATCCGAGTGAAATTTCTCTTTCTCACGACTAGAACACGCCCATGTGCCACGCCCGTGTGACTTCGACAAAGGCCATGTGAGATTCTGTCGTTTGGTGCATGATTGTGTGGCCTGGTCGTGCTTGTCGAGGCTAGATTGTGTGATCTTCGTGTGGCACAGCCGTGTGCCACGACCGTGTGGTGGCTTCTTGGGCCGTGCATTTGCACATTTTGGCCCGTTTTCTATAGTTTTTGGTCCATTTTTCGTTCTTTTCTCTTCCCTATACTCTCCTGAGTATAAGATGTGAAAAAGAAATATTAAGAGCACCAATTCTCACTTAATTGATAATAATTCATCCAAAATAGATGCTAAATATGGGGTAAAAATATGTATATTTTAGCGTTTATCAAATACCCCCACACTTAAGCCTTTGCTTGTCCTCAAGTAAAATCTCAATTCCTAAATAAGAATCATTCTTTTCAACTCACAATCTTTATCAATAATGTTTCAAATTAATCCACAGGTAAGCATACGATGAAAATTCAATCAAAAGAACATTAAAGATTCAATTATTTTAAGTTGAGAATTTTATCATAGAAACATAAATTTTCTTCTTTCTTCTAAGTAGTTCTCTCTCCATCTTAATTGACAGGAGTTGACATCCTCACTAAAGGTTCACTCTATCCACTCAAAGTGTTTAGGGTTCAAAAATTAAGCACTCTCTAGTCAACCTGAAAGGTTATTACCATAAGCTTGCAATAAAATCACATCTCCACCACTATAGATTGATATGACATATCGATCAAAAGGTCTTGTGAGGGTTGAAACAGGGCTTGGTTAGGGTGTTGTCACTGGCTACAAAAAGAAGGGTTAGAATCGAGATTGAACTGAAAAGTTATCTAGCTAGAAAAATCTCTATCTCTGGGAACATATTTCTCGAACTAATTCTCATGATAATATCAATTTTGCCTTGGTAGAAATATGCAAAAACTAATTGAACTACTATAAATTACAACTGAATACATGTTTTTTTTATAAGAACAATTCATCTATGATACAATACTTTGAACAAAACTTTACAATCTGAAATGAGAATAAAGCTAGATAAAAATTTCAACTCAAATCTCGACAAAAATAGGGGTCAAAAGAATTGAATGAAATTCAACAAAAATTGGGTTATAGGTTAATTATTAGGGGTAAGTCAAAGAAAAGGTTGTTAGGCTCAATGGGGTTCACTAGGGGTTAATTTATGGAGGTAGGCTTTTTATGGAGTAAGTGGGTTAAATCCTAGGTGCCTTTATCATTTCGGTATATCAAAGCAATGATGTGGTCTCGACATGTATAATCAAAGCAAGTTCTAGAATAACAAATCAGTGTTGACTCACTCAAAGCAATAATAAAAGTGAGCACGAAAGGATGTATGCTCAAAAGGCTCAAGAATCTGACCAAAATTAAGGCTTTTGATGTCAATCCTGTGAATTTCAAATCTCAAGATAATACTTAGAATTAGGGAAAAGAACCTATGCAAAAATTGGAGTTCTCAAAAATTTCAACTTATCATGCTTGATTCCCTAATGTTTTAGAGTTTGAATATTCAAAGTACAATTTCCTATTTCTTAATTCTCACATATCACTAGAGATCATAAATCAATCAAAATTAATTCATAATAGGAGACTGAAGATGATGCTATTGAGAATAGTGCAATTAGTTAGAACAATTTTAGGGATTTTAAAGAGAATGAAATAAAATTTAAAGTATATTCCCCCCACACTTAAGATGTACATTGCCCTCAATGTACAAAGATAAAATTAGTAGCAATATAAGCACAAGATCAAAAGATAGGGAGAGAATTGAAACTCCTTGAATGTAGGATGAATTGGTGAGACAGAGGTTAATCTTTGGAAGAGTTGGCCTTTGTGGCAGGGTGTTCCCATTTCGTAGAGATTTGAGCTGTAGAGCTCCTTTGAAACTGCGAATGGATGTATTAGTCGTGCGGAATTTGGGGCAATAGAATTTACTTGTTAGGAGTGAGGCCGTTATAAAAAGAAATAAAATGAAAGAAACTAATCAAAATACGAAAAATGCAAATATTTAAATAATTAAGACAAAAAAGAAAATAAAACTAAACTGAAAAAGAAAAACAAAGTGAGTAGAAAAGATAAAAATAAAGATTAGTGTTTAAAAGTTAGAAAAAAAAGAAAAATAGTTAAAATAAAAGTTAAGAGGACTAGAGAAGTCTAATCCTCTGATGGATCGCGCGGTGGCGGGGTGATACTCAAGTGCTGGCATATCTGCGCTAATGTGGCGTCGATATAATCGAGGCACTGGAAGCACTGCTGCTCAAACTGGTCCAAGTGCTCGGATATGTCAACATGTGGGGTGACCGCCTGGGTGGGTCGTCTGGGGCGTGGTGGCTCGGTGGGCTCATCCTCCTCTAGTGGTGGTAGTGGGACATCATCAGTAATGTCCTCTAGATCCTCGCCTTCCCGAACAAGGCGAAAGTGGAAGTGGCTGCCACCTGGCCGTCGCTCTACCATCCTCATGTGAAGCATGCTCTGGATGCCCTGGGAGGACATCTGGCCGATCAGGGTATTGGAGGATGTCTGGGCCACAGTGTTGAGGAGCCCGAAGTGACGAGCGAGACGTGTGATGTAGGGCCCCATCGATAAGACGCCTGTGCGGTGCCTTTCTGTCTGATGTTGCATGGCAAGTGCGATGAAGTATGCTAAGTTGATGGCGTGCCCATTTGCCATGCACCACAGAAAGTAGACGTCATGAGTGTTGACGACGCTGGTGCTCTCTCGTCGACCTGTAAGGGTGTGAGTAAGTAAAGCATGAATGTACCTCAGAGATGGCACGAGAGCGGTCGCCTTGCTGACACTGGGGTTATAAATTTATCGTCCAGGGGCGATCTCGTGCCAGCAATCGACTAGCCGAATGTGGATACGACGAGAGAGGTTAGGGAAGTCCTCGTCTGCCATGAACTACTCGGTGTAGAGCCCGAGTGCAATGTCAAACTCTGGCACACTGAGTAGTCGTGCGAGGCCTCCTAGATGGAACTAGACCGTCCTAGGATCGTCGAATTAGTTCATCACGATTTGAAGGTGAAAGGTGGAGCAGGACTCTAGGGTGAGTTCTAGATATGTTAGCTCTACGATCTGGAAGAATTGCTCCCATAGTTCTGTCATCAATAAGGCCCGGACATCATCCACTAACTGTATTTGCGCGAGGGCGTCCCAGTCTATGCAGCGACCCGTGGAGATAGTGCAGGCCCGTAGTAGTTGATATCGTTCCTCCTAGGAGGCTTGCGAGAAGGTGATAAACGAGTGGCATTCCTCGGATATGGGCCTGGATGAGGAACTTCCCGGTTCTTTTCGTTTCTTAGAGACGGGGACAGTAGTCTTTTTACCGCGCGAAGATGACATGGTATCTAACATAAAATAACAAAAGTATTAGTCCTAAATATTGAAATTAAACTAAATAGATAAAAAATATAGATGAAAAATATAAAAAATTTAAAATGAGAATGAACCTAAATAGTAGAATCTAATCATATTGGGTTGTAATAAAATGAAAGGCTTATGGGTATGTATATATGCTAAAATTGGACAAAATGGCATGCAAATATGGGTCTAAATGGCAAAATGAAATAAAATCTAAATGGCAAAATGAAATGAGCTCCAAGTGGCAAACAAATATGAAAGGCAATCTTGATATATTCTATACTATTCTAGACTATGCATCCTAATTCTTCTAATTCCATACTCAAATTATCATCTAGAATAAAGAAAAATTAAATATATAGATAATAAAATTGAAACAGAAATAAATAAATGAGAAAAATTGAGAGAATAAAACAAAAATTGAGTGTGCACGGTCGTGGGTTAAGTGGGCACGGGCGTGGGTAGGTTGGATTTGGGTATGGTGGTGTTTGGAGGGCTGTGGCAGTGTTTATGGTGGTTTTGGGAGGAGTTTGGGTAAGGGATTTTAGGGTTTGAGTGAAAGGGAAAGTGATTGACATGGTCGTGTGGTATGAGCCACGGGCGTGCCAAATTTGACAGTGTCTTCCACGGGCTAGGGACATGGGTGTGGGACGATATGTGAGCCCGTGTTGATGCTTCAGGGTTACCACGGCCACATCGCACAGCCATGGAAAATTGTTTGTAGCCCGTGTGGATTTCGTAAGGGTGCCACGGCCTTGTCGCATGGCCGTGGGGTTTTGTCGATAGTCCGTGTTTTGGGAAAATTCTGTTTGTACACGGTTTGGGTGCACGACCGTGTCCCTGTTTTAAAATTTCGCATGGCCTTAGGCACGCCCTTGTGCCTAGCCTTGTGGTCCTAATCTTCTGCATTAAAAAGTTAGTTTTTGCATAAAAAATACTAAAACAAAATTAATGAAGGAATGGTTACTAGGTTAGTGCTCGGGTTGCCTCCCGAGAAGCACTTATTTAGAGTCTAAGCTCGACTTTGCCTGGATGTGTCATGACAAAATTTCGTGGAGTCGAAGCCCCTCCCTGTTTTCTGTAAAATACTCACCTCTATAATGTTTAAGCCTATGGCCGTTTACCTTGAATGTACCATGGTTAGGGTGAGTTACCTCAATGGTGCCGTATGGAAAGACATTTTGGATAGTGAATGGACCTGACCACCTTGACTTGAGTTTTCTTGGGAATAGTCTCAGCCTTGAGTTGTAGAGTAAGACAAGATCACCTGATTTAAACTGCTTAGGTTGTTTCAGTTGTTTATCATGACGTTGCTTCATGGCTTTCTTGTATAGTCGTGAGCTTTCGTAGGCATTGCAACGCCATTCCTCTAGTTCATTTAATTGCATTAGTCTTTTCTCACCTGCAAGCTTGAAATCAAGGTTTAAAAATTTTATAGCCCAGAATGCCTTGTGTTCAAGTTCAAATGGTAGATGACAACTTTTTCCATAGACGAGTTTATAGGGAGATGTACCTATGGGTGTTTTGAAAGCAGTTCTATAGGCCAATAATGCATCATCTATTTTTCTTGACCAATCTTTTCTATTTGTTTCTATTGTTTTCTCTAGGATATGTTTTAATTCCCTATTTGTTACTTCGACTTGACCACTAGTTTATGGGTGATAGGGGGTAGCTGTCCTATGGTGTACTCCATACCTTTTTAAAACTTTTTCAAACTGGGCATTGCAAAAATGAGTACCCCTATCACTAATAATTATCCTAGGTGTTCCAAATCGAGAGAAAAGTTTCTTTAAAAATCATACTACCATTCTAGCATCATTAGTAGGCAAGGCTTGGGCTTCCACCCATTTCGACATGTAATCTACTGCTACTAAGATATACTTATTCCCAAATGAAGTAGGGAATGGTCCCATGAAATCAATACCCCATACATCAAATATTTCGCATGAAAGTATATAGTTCTGAGGCATTTCATTATGTCGAGAGATGTTACCTGTTTGTTGACATTTATCACAAGAGATCACATACCTGTTGGCATCTCTAAAAAGTGTAGGCCAGTAAAAGCCTGATTCGAGTACCTTATGAGCAGTTCTAGCTTCACTGTGATGTCCTCCTGTGGGTCCTGAATGGCAATGATTTAGAATCTGGTATGCTTCTATTTCAGTAACGCATCTCTGAATAACCTGGTCTGCACAAATTCGAAAAAGAAAAGGATCCTCCCAAAAGTAGTTTTTCACATTAGCGAAGAATCGCTTCTTCTGTTGATGTGTCAACCCTTTTGGAGTTATGTTAGCTACTAAATAATTTGCGAAATTGGCAAACGCAGGCACTGTTGTATCTGCTAAGGATAGGAGTTGTTCTTCAGGGAACAAGTCGTTTATCTTATCGAGATACATTGGCTGCATGTTTTCCAATCTTGAAAGGTGATCTGCTGCTAAATTTTCAGCTCCCTTCTTGTCCTTTATCTCTAAATCGAATTCCTGTAGCAATAGAATCCATCTTATTAGTCGAGGTTTTGCATCGGCTTTGGCTAAAAGATAGCGAAGAGCAGAATGGTCAGTATACACAATGACTTTTGACAAAATCAGATAAGATCTAAATTTATCAAATGCAAAAATAACAGCTAGCAACTCTTTTTTTGTGGTAGTATAATTTGCTTGGGTAGCTGTTAGAGTTCTGCTAGCATAGTAGATCGGTTGAAAGTGCTTGTCTCTTCGCTGTTCCAGAACTGCACCTACTGCAAAATCACTTGCATCGCACATTAGCTCAAAAGGTAAGTTCCAATTGGGTGAAATCATGATTGGTGTATTGATTAATTTTTCCTTAAGAGTATTGAATGATTCTAAGCATTCTTGGTCAAAATTGAAAGGCACGTCTTTTTCTAGCAACTTGGTTAAAGGCTTAGCTATTTTAGAAAAGTCTTTAATGAATCGGCGATAAAAAACCGGCATGTCCTAAAAAATTCGTATAGCCTTAACTGAGTTAGGGGGAGGTAATTTTTCAATAGTTTCAATTTTTGCTTTATCTACCTCTATCCCTTTACTAGAAATTTTATATCCTAAACAATACCCTCTTGAACCATAAAGTGGTATTTTTCCTAGTTTAGCACTAAATTTGTCTCTTCACATCTTATCAAAACACGTTCTAGATTCTTAAGACAAAGTTGGAAAGAATTACCTAAAATTGAGAAATCATCCATAAATACCTCCATGATGTCTTCCACGAATTCATTGAAGATAGCTAACATGCATCGCTGAAAAGTAGCAGGAGCGTTACATAAACCAAAAGGCATTTTGCAATAAGCAAACGTACCGTATGGACATGTGAATGTCATTTTTTCCTGATCTTCTGGAGCTATCAGGATCTAGAAGTAACCAGAGAGGCCATCTAGGAAACAATAATACATATGACCTGACAATCTTTCCAACATCTGATCAATAAAAGGCAATGGAAAATGATCTTTCCGAGTGGCGTCATTCAGCTTCCTGTAATCAATGCAAACTCTCCATCCTGTGACTGCTCTTGTAGGTATTAACTCTTCCTTGTCATTAGACATCACGGTCAATCCACCTTTCTTAGGAACAACCTGCACAGGGCTTACCCAAGAACTGTCAGAAATAGGATAAATAATACCTGCATCTAGAAGTTTAATTACCTCAGATTTTACAACTTCCTTCATGTTGGGATTCAATCATCTCTGGGCTTGCACTGATGGTTTGAATTCATCTTCCATTAAAATTTTGTGGGTGCAGAAAGAAGGATTAATTCCCTTGATATCTGAAATTTTCCAAGCTATAGCACGTCTGTGTTGTCTTAACACATGGAGTAGTTCCTCTTTCTCTACAATGCTTAAATCAGATACGATAATGACTAGTAAAGTTGATTCTTCCCCTAAAAAGACATACTCTAAATGATCTGGCAGTTGTTTTAGTTCTAATTTAGGGGGTTCAATAATGGAAGGTTTCTGTCTCAATTCATCACTCATCTTTATATTTACATAACTTATGTGCCTAGTGATGATTTCATTAAAATCCAACTCTTTCCTTACTTCATCAATTTCGGTGGTGGTTTTATCTCCCCCTCATCTTGAACAAGACACAGTTTCAACGTGTCTGTGAGAGAAAGTTCCTGGAAATTATCTTGAACAAAATAGTCAATAAAATCAACAAAATAACAAGAATCATCTTGTTCTTTAGAGAATCTCATGGCATCATAGATTTTAAAGACAACTTCTTCGTCACCAACTCTAAGTACTAATTTACCATCTCCTACATCAATAACAGCTCTAGAAGTGGCTAAAAATGGACGTCCCAAAATTAAAGGTACTTCAATATCCTCATCGATGTCGAGTACAACAAAATCAACAGGGAATATAAATTTATCTACCTTTACTAGCACATCTTCAATGATTCCCCTAGGATATTTAACAGATCTATCGACTAATTGAATACTCATCCTAGTGGGCTTGGGTTCCCCTAGACCTAGTTATTTGAACATTTTGTAAGGCATGAGATTAATGCTAGCACTTAAATCAGCAAATGCTTTATTAATAAGTAAACTACCAATCAAACAAGGAATAGTAAAACTCCCTGGCTCTTTCAGTTTTGCTGGCAGTTTATTTTGGAGAATAGTTGAGCATTCCTCGTTGAGTTCTACTGTGGCCAATTCTTCCAACTTCCTTTTATTTGTCAGAAGTTCTTTAAGGAACTTCGCATACTTCGGCATCTGTGAAATCGCTTCAACAAAAGGTAAGTTAATGTGCAATTGTTTAAAAAGTTCAAGGAACTTACCGAATTGAGTGTCTGTATGGTCTTTTTTCAATTTTGCCGGATATGGGATGTAAGGTTTGTATTCCTTGAGTGGTGGTGGAGTGTTGTCTTTGGGTTCCTCTACCTTGTCTTCTGAAGGTTCTGGAATAGTCTTCTTTTCTGGCTCGGCTAGGACCTTTCATCTCTTAAAGTAATTGCTTTGACATGTTCTCTAGGATTTGGCTCAGTGTTACTTGGTAATCCACCTTGTGGTCTTTCTGAAATCAACTTCGCAAGTTGATCGATTTTGTTTTCAAGCCCTTGAATTGATGTTTGTTGATTTTTTAGTGCCATTTCAGCGCTTTGAAAACGGGTTTCTGATGCGGCCATAAATTTGGTAAACATCTCTTCAAGATTCGGCTTCTTCTCTTGTTGCGGTGGTGGCTACTGAAATCCTAGAGGAGGCTATTGTCTTTGATTTTCTTGTCCTCCCCATGAAAAATTTGAGTGATTTCTCCAACCGGCATTGTAAGTTTTACTATAAGGGTTATTTTGAGATCTAGAATTGTTACCCATATAGTTGGCTTGTTCAGTTTTCGTGCTGTGTCCATAGGATGCGAAATCTAGATTGAACGTGTTTCCTTGAGTTGCGTCGCATTGCATCATTGGTTGTGCCTGCGTAGAACTAACAAAATTATCAAACTTTTTATTTAAAAGTTCTACTTGGTTAGTAAGCATAGTAATAGCATCAATATTATAGACTCCTGTAGCTTTCGTCGGCTTTGTCCTCATGACTTGCCATTGATAATTATTCAATGACATCTCTTCAATAAATTCATAAGCTGCTTCAGGTGTTTTATTATTGATCGTCCCTCCTGCGGCTGCATCGATCATTTGTCTGGTTGACAGATTTAAACCGTTGTGGAAGGTTTGAACTTGTAGCCACAAAGGTAGACCATGATGATGACACCTTCTCACAAGATCTTTGTATCTCTCCCATGCATCGTAAAGTGTTTCTAAATCCATCTGCACAAAGGAAGAAATATCATTTCGTAATTTGGCTGTTTTAACTGGAGGAAAATATTTGAGTAAAAATTTTTCAGTCATTTGTTCCCACGTAGTGAATGAGCCTCGTGGTAAGGAATTTAACCACTGTTTGGCTTTATTTCTCAAAGAGAATGGAAATAGCCTCAAGTGAATGGCATCATCAGAAACGCCATTTATGTTAAAGGTATCACAAAATTCCAAGAAATTTGCTAAATGTGAATTTGGATCTTCGTCCTGCAAACCATCAAACTGCACAAACTGCTGAATCATCTGAATAGTGTTAGGTTTTAATTCAAAATTATTAGCAGCAATAGTAGGTCGAATAATGCTAGTTTGGGTACCAATCAAACTAGGTTTAGCATAATCATACATAGTACGAGGAGTTGCATCCTGGTTTATTAGTTCTGCTGGTAGTGCTAGAGGTGGTGGAACGTTTTGATTGGCGTCCATATCTTCTGTAGATTCTGGCTCTTGCTCAGGTTCTTGTTCTGGATAATGTAAACTAGGTCTAATTTCTCTGCGATTTCTGTGAACTGTCGCTTCTAGATCTTCGTCAAAAAGTAGTAGTCCTGTTGGGTTGTTTCTAGTCATAAACTAAAAATACCTAAAAAGAAAAAGCAAAGAAAATTCAAAAATTTAAAATAAAATAAAAATAAATAAATAAAAACTAGAAATAAAAATAAAAGAAAAATAAATAAATATATATAAATATAGTGATGGCTAAAGTAATAGAAATCGAGTTTTCGTAATATTTTAATTCCCCGACAACAGCGCCAAAAACTTGATAACGGCTCGCGATATTAATTAATAAAATTTATAAAACTGATCACACCTAAACTAACTAATATCACGATCTTAAAGGCAAGCGCACCTGTCGAACAATAGTATAGTTTAGTGGCAAGACCGAGTTATCGTACCCAAGGGAACCAAAAGTACTAGTACTTACTTCCTTTCTATTATCTAGCCTAAAAATAAAGAGAGTTGATTTAAACTAATTCTAAAACTAACTAAACCTGCACAAAAAGTAAATTGAGGAAAAACTTTCGAGAAAACTAATTGATATGAGCAATACTCAAGGGAGAATCCACCTAGACTTCACTTGTTATTAATTTCTTGAACTATATAATTGATTACTTGCCTTGATCTGTAGAGATCCCTAACTTATGCTAAACCCTCCATCGAGGCATAGAGCAACTAGGCCTAAGTTGTTAATTAAAGTTCCTTTACTAATTAACTCCCTAGGTTGCATTAATTCGATCTATGGATCCCCATATTAGGTTTGACCCTAATCCGGCAGATTTATGTTGCCCTATGTCTAGGGTTGCATGTAACTCCGCTTAATTAGGGTAGATCTACTCTTATCACAGGGACTTTTACATCAATTTCTTGAAGTAATACCTAGGTTTATTAAATCAAGAATGAAGAGCACATAACTAAAAACAATTCAAGCAATTATCATATAACTCAATAAATAATAACAAGATCTGTCTTAGGTTTCATCTCCCTCAAGTATTTGAGAGGTTTAGTTCATAATAAAGAAAAGAAACATCTCAGAAGATAATAAATAGCAAAACATAAAGAAACCAAAAACCCCTGAAGGAATTTAGGGAGATCCTCAGTCTTGATGTAGAACTCTAGCTTCTGGGATGAATCAATCAGCTTCACTTTGAGTAATTCCTTGCTTTCACTCCTCGTGTTGGCAGAAAGATGGCGCTCCTATTGGGAGAAACAGAGTACCCCTCTAGAGTTGCCTCCTAGGGTCCTTATATAGAGCTTTGGAGAGCCTTTCTTAGCCTCTAAGTATCCAAATTCGAGTGAAATTCCTCTTTCTCACTACTAGAACACGCCCGTGTGCCACGCCCATGTGACTTCGACAAAGGCCGTGTGAGATTCTGTCATTTGGGGCACGGCCATGTGGCCTGGCCGTGCTTGTCGAGGCTGGACCATGTGATCTTCATGTGGCACGGCCGTGTGATGGCTTCTTGGGCCGTGTGTTTGCACATTTTGGCCCGTTTTCTATAGTTTTTGGTCCATTTTTCGTTCTTTTCTCTTCCCTATGCTCTCCTGAGTATAAGATGTGAAAAAGAAAGATTAAGAGCATCAATTCTCACTTAATTGATAATAATTCATCCAAAATATATGCTAAATATGGGGTAAAAATATGTATAATTTAGCGTTTATCAGGAACCTTACTACAACCTCACCTAGTTGACACTGCCAAAGCCTACACTCCCAACATGAAAGCTGTCGACAAACATACACTACCACTACCGGAGTATCCACCTCTACACGTTCCTTTGTCCCAGACACTCTCTAGGCACCACCACCTCACGAATTTATCCAATTCAGGGAGTTTCATTTCGTTCCCTATCTTATGATATTATGCTTCTATTGCTACTAATGTATCCTTGTACATTCAAGGAGCTTCATTTCTTTCCCTATCTCATGATATTATGCTTCTATTGCTACTAATGTATCCAATTTAGGGAGCTTCTATTTCTTTCCTTAACGTTTTGCATTGTTCTCAAAATTTTGAATTCTCAATTTCACTCTCTGCATTATCTTCAATCTCCTATTAGGAATTAATTTTGATTGATTTATGATGTTTATTGATGTGTTAAGAATTAAGATATAGGTGCTTATGCTTTGATTGTTCAAACTTTAATACTTTAGGGAATCAAGCATGATAAGTTAAAATTTTTGAGAATTTAAATTTTTTCTAGGCTGTTTTCTCCAATCTTAAGTGTTATCTTGAGACTTGAAATTCGCAGTATTGACATCAAAAGCCATAATTTTGGCGAGATTTTTTAGCCTTGTGAGCATACATTCTTTCGTGCTCACTTTTATTATTGCTTTGAGTGAGTCAATACTGATTTGTTATTCTAGAACTTGCTTCGATTATACATGTCAAGACCACATCACTGATTTGATATACTGAAATGATAAAGGCACCTAGGATTTAACCTACTTACTCCACAAAAGCCTACCTCCATAAATTAAACCCTAGTAAACCCCATTGAGCCTAACAACCCATTCTTTGATTCACCTCTAATATTAACCTATAACCCATTTTGTTTAATCCCATTCAATTATTTTGATCCCTATTTTTATCGAGATTCGAGCTGAATTATTATCTAGCTTTGTTCTCTTCCCCAGTTTGTAAAGTTTGTAATATTCAAAGTATCTTATTTGATTTGTTCTTAAAAAAATTGCGCCTATACAGTTAATTCAGTTGTAATTTGTAATATTTCTATAGTTTTTGCATATTTCTACAATCTTCCAAACTCAGAACAATGTCATCATAAGGCTTAGCTCTAGGAATATGTTCCAGTGATAGAGATTTTTCTAGCTAGATGATTTTCCAATTCAATCTCGATTCTAACCCTCTTTTTTACCGTGTGACAACATCCCTAACTAAAGCCCCATTACAACCATTGAAAGACCTTTTGATCGATGTGTCATACCAATCTATAGTGGTGGAGATTTGATTTTCTTGCAAGCCTATGGTAATAACTTTTCAAGTTGACTAAAGAGTGCCTAATTCTTGAACCCTAAACACTTTGAGTGGATAGAGTGAATCTTTAGTGAGGATGTCAAATCTTGTTAATTTTGATTGAGAGGTAATTACTTAAGAGAAGGGAGAAAACCTGTGTTTCTGTGATAAAGTTTTCAACTTAGAGTGTTTGAAACTTTGATGTTCTTATGGTTGAATTTTCATTGTATGATTACTTGTGGATTAATTTGAATCATTATTGATAAGGATTGTAAGTTGAGAAGAATGATTCTTAATTGTGAGTTGAGATTTTGCTTGAGGACAAGCAAAGGCTTAAGTGTGGGGGTATTTGATAAACGATAAATTATACATGTTTTTACCTCATACTTAGCCTAATTTCTAGATGAATTATCATTGAATTTGTGGAAATTGGTGCTCTTAATCCTTCTATTTCATGTTTTATGCCCAGGTGAGCTTAAGGAAGAGAAAAGAGCAAGGAACGGGCCAAAAATGGGCAAATTAAGCCCAATTCAATAAACAACACGGCCCAAAGATTCACCACACGGCCGTGCCACACGGTCGTGCCACCTTGAACTCAAACACGGCCTAACCCAACGAGCACGGCTAGACCACATGATCGTGCCACATCAATGGGCCCGACCACGGCCTGGGCCTCGATCCACACAGGCGTGTCCCTATCGTGAGGAAGTTAAATTTCAGTCAAAAAAGGCTACTTAGGGGCTAAGAAAGACACTGCAAAGCTCTATATAAAGACCCTAGGATGCAACTACTAAAAAAGACTTTTCTCTCCTCAAAAGAGTACTTTTCTCCCTCGAAAAGGAGAATAGAAACAAGGAATTACTCCAAGGGAAGCCGATTGATCTATCTCAGAAGCCGAATTCTGCCTCAAGATTAAAGATCTCCCTTCAAATTCCTATAGGGTTTAATACTTGAGGGGGATGAAACCTAAGACAGATCTTGCTATTATTTTCACTTAAATTATATGATAAATATTTGATTTGTTCTTAATTGTGTTTTTAACTCTTAAATTGATATTTCCGGGATATTGATTTAAGTCGAATATGCTTATGTAGAGGAGCAAAAGTCCCTGCATAGGAGTAGATCCAACACAATTAAGCGGAGTTGATCGCAATCCTAAAGATAGGACGATGAAAATCTGCTGGATTAGGGTCAAACCAAATAAGGGAATCCATAGACAGAGTTAATGCAACACTAGGGGTTTTAATTAGAAAGAGATTTCAATTAATCAACCTAGGGTTAGTTGTTTTTAGTCTCGAGAGAGATATTAACATAAGTTAGGGATTTCTACAAATCAAGTCAAGTAATAAATCGTCTAGTTCAAGAGTTGATAACAAGTGAAGTCTAGGTGGATTCTCCCTTGAGTATTGTCCAAATCAATCAGTTTTTCCTAAGAGTTTTTCCCCAATTCACTTTTTGTGTATTCTTAGTTTAGTTTTAGAAATAGTTTAGTTTCATAAAAATCCCCTTTTTATTTCTAGGTTAGATAATAGAAAGAAAGTTAGTACTAGTACTTTTGGTTCCCTTGGGTACGATATCTCGATCTTGCCACTAAGCTATACTACTGTTCGATAGGTGCGCTTGCCTTAAAATCGTGATAATAGTTAGTTTCTCGTGTGATCATTATTATAAATTTTATTACTTCTTATCACGCATATCAAGGTACAGGAAAAATTTTGGTTTTAGCCTTAAGGGAACCTTGACTTTAGGTAGGAAGTCTTTTAAATAAATCGGGGTAAGATACGACACAATGAGGTATGTGGTCTAGTGGTGTTACATAAGGGGGTAGGGAGGTGGCGTCATAGGGGTGGCAAGGAGATCTAGAGTTCGACTATTGGCATGGTACACTAAGGAGTATTTATTTTACACCTTTGGGCAGCTAATGGTTGAGTTGGAATCGAACTTTGGAAGAGAGAGTTTGAATTGGTCAAGTGAGAAAATTTAGGAGGGGATCATGCAGCAAATCATGGAAAAAAGCAAGGGGATTTGGTTGTGGACAGTTGGAGCCAAAATGGGACCTTAGAGGGGCACAGAATCGGCTTGGAAGGGGGATTAGGGGAGGTGTCGATTTCACTTTGGTTATTTTGACATTTGTGGAGTTTTATTTTTATTTTGGTATAGCCGAATACAACTTCTTGCCTCCCCTCTCAATCTTTCTTTTTTTTCTCTATTGCTGAAATTGCACTAAAAGTGACCTCTCATGCATTTGGTTCTTTTTTTTGCATTCTCTTCTTTTTGTCTTTCTTTCCTTCCTCCTTGTTATTTTTTCTAGCCGACTATTCCTCCCATCTTCTCAATCCTTTCTTCTTTTCTTGTTTCTCTATCGAGCTATAGTCGAATCTTCGGTTGTTCAACACTATTCTTGTAAGCCGAATATCTCTCTCTTGTCTATTGTTGAAGCTGTTCACATTTCTTCGTCCTATCACAAGGTTACGATTTCATCTTTCCTTTATTGCATAAATCAAGTGTAAGTAATGGTGATTCTTTTATTTGGTTATCATGGCTGGTGTTATTCCTTTCCTACCCACTGAATCTTCCCTCTTTCCCCGTAGCCTGACGTGGGTTGGTACTTAGGTTCACACGAGGTTTGATAAAGGGGCAAGTGACGTGAAGCCATCAACATCCTAATCTTACTCTTGATCTAGGTAAGTGTTCTTGCCTTGCTATGTTGGAAGGCCAAATATTCTTAATGGCCTATGTCTTGCCAAGTGTGGTTTTAACCACATGTTTTAACAACCCTTTTTTAACAAGGCTTTTGTAATCGCAGATCTATTAAGGGGGTAATTACTTTGATACCGATTAGGGAGATTAGCAAGGTTTTATCTTTTAAGGTATGTATTAAGTGGTTTCGATTTATGTTATAGGAAAAAGGACAACGATATGAATTGAGTGGCTAACTGTCAGTCTCAAAAATTGTAGGTTCATTGCTAAGGGATTCATAATAGGTTTTCGTAAATCAGGTGTGTACACACACTACTTTAACCATAAATCGGCAAAAGCCAAAATCTCGAAAAGCTGAAATACTGAAATGCCGAAAGTTTGGCAACGGTAATCACATAAGTGTGCGAACAATTGTGTGGAGGGATCAATATGGCGACAGAGGCCCCATGAGCGATCTCGTGAACTTGGGCCGCTTTTTGGCCAACTGGACCGAAATGGGCCATATGGGCCCGATGGGCCCATGGGCCCTACATGAGTAGAAATTACGAGTGGATAGGAAATAACGAGTTGGTCATGTTGTCCACATGGCCAAAGGCAAATTTGGGCTCAGTGGGCTACATGAGAGTGTAGGCCCCACTTGGGCCACATATTGGGCTTTTAGGCCCTAGTGTAACATTGATTGCTAAAAGTGATATAAGCTGCATTGAATGTTTGTGGGCTTGGTAATGGGCCAATTTGTGTGTACTTAGGGCCATAGTGATAAATAACCGATATGCCCTTAAAGTGCAAAATGACTAAATGCCCCTATATGCTATATGACTAACGTTGTATGCCATGTTATGATATGTTTGCATCCATGTGATATTATGCTGCATGGGATGGGACATTGTTGGAGGAGGTGATTAAATTGTTATGGTCGTACGGGTCGCCCGAGACAATTGTAGATCTATTTGTGTGAGGTTGCAAGGGACGCCCGAGACGACTGTGGATCTATTCAGGTGAGGTCGCACGGGTCGCCCAAGACGGCTGTGGACCCACCGAGGGTTTTAAGTCGATTATGTGATTGGCAGCTCTGATACGATATTGTTAGTGTCGCAACCGGTGCTACATTGGGAGTGTAGGGATGGGTGGGCTGATTAAATCCCCACAGGAGTGTAAGGTTGAAAGGGATATGGAGTGCAGGGTTGGACGAGATATACGTGTATCACATACGTTGAATTGATTGTGATATGAGCTCTGGCCCAATTGAGGCTATTATGGGCTAAGGCCCAGATGCCACTGTTATTGTAATGGGCTTAGGCCCAAATTGATTAATCATATTATATGATTGATAAGGGTTGTACACACTGAGTTTTCATAAACTCGGCCCTTCTTTTTAATTTTTCAAGTGATCCTGAGTAGGCGGTTTGACGTATGGGAGGACTCAGGGGTGGCCACATTATGCATAGTTGAATTCAATACTTTATATTACTTTGCTTTAGCTACGCTTTTTGTTATTTGGTTTTGATGTAATAAGGCCTCTCCTTAATTTTTTTTAGTTTTTAATTTGGGGTTTTCAATTATTATGGTTTATACTTGTTAGAGTAGAGCGCGATTTTCCAAAATGATAACTGTTTTCAAAGCATTACGCTTCCACAACATTTTCGAAATGGTTTCACATCTCTATTCTTATTTTAACTTCGCGTTTTCGTAATTCAACTATCTTAAATTAAGCTTTAACAACAAACCAATAATGATTTAAGGAAATGACGTTTTGAGTGGTTAGCAAAGTTAAACAAAGAGGTTTTTTCTCTACAATCAAATTTTTGTCAACAAAGTAGGTTTTCGTTTGGGCCGGGTTTTTGGTGTTACATTTAGTGGTATCAGAGCCTGGTTGCAAAACTCGGGCTGTGAATGGGCCTTGGTATTTGGGTTTTTAAATTTATTTGCAAAAGAATTAAAATATTTTGAAGGATTTTATTATGTGGCGAACTGAGTCTCTGATGTCGAGCCAAGTAAGTACTCTTGATACTAAAAGTGTTCTAAACTATTATACTACTAGGATTACTCTAGATAGGAAGACTACTGAGACCCCGTAGTTAGAGTAGAATTGAGACCTTAGGAAACTGAAACTTTAGTGGACTTACAACTGCGAAAACAACTCTAAATTACTACTTTCATAAGACATTTGTTTAAATATTGAACTATGAGTTTAATTTCATAAACTTTATAAATCAGATAACACACGAAGTTATAATGACCACTAGAAGGGGTGCAAGAGGCCGCGGTAGAGCCCGCGAGAGTGTTAGAGCTGAGTCTTCATCATTGGTCCCTTTGCTTAACATCGAGGCTAGGGAGGCACCAGCTTCACCGATAACCGAGGCAGGGTCGTATGATCAAGCAGCTGCGGATGGTGCATTATCGCAAGCAATGGTGAGGATTTTAGAAAGGGTTGTTGGGCCCAATAATGGTGCTATAGGCCGTAGGTCGGTTACGGAACGACTCTGGTCGAATGGAATGGAAGCCACGTGTAGGGAGATCTTACCTTGCTCATACACGGCCATATCGCATGGCCATGTCTCTTCTTGTGGTGTCCACACGGCCTTAGGCAAGCCTGTCAGCATGGCCGTGTGGCTCGAAAAACCTGTATTCAAAGGGTTAGTTGATGTATTAAGAGCCTAAATAAAAGAATTTACTAAGTCAGTACTCGGGTTGCCTCTCGAGAAGTGCTTGTTTATAGTCTAAGCTCAACTTTTCTCAAGCTTGTTCGGTTATGGTGGCCTGAAGAGTTGACACTCTTCCATTCTACTTTCAATTTCATTATCAACGTAAGACTTGAGTCGAGAGTGATTTACCTTGAAAGTGCCGAGTGATACATATTTTATCTCGATAGTACCATAGGGAAAGATTTGTATTACCATGAAGTAAGGTGTATCACTTGTATGTTCTTTTGAATTCAAGATTCGGGGATCATCTTCCCCTAAGAATACCTTATCCCCTACCTTTATTTTATTCATTTTTACCTGAGGATCGTCCTGGTGATGCTTTGGGTTGGTGTGGCATATTTTGGGTTTTTCTTGATAATTTAGCCACTCATCTAGTTCCTCAATCTGATGCATTCGTTTTTCATGTGCGTCTCCCTTGGATGGACTTGTCTGTGGTTAGGTTGCCTTTATGTGAAGTGTATCCTGTACAGAAGGTTGGGTGGTGAGATCATTCTTTTTACAAGAATTCGAAACAGTATTTTTATCATCAACAATTTTAATCGGATTTTGGACTTGTAAAGTAACTTTGTCATCACCTACACGTAGTGTAAGCTTGCCTGTTCCTACATCAATTATTGTTGATACTCGCGATATTAAGTAATAAAATTTATAAAAATTGATCACACCAAAAACTAACTAATATCACGATTTTAAAGGCAAACGCACCTATCGAACAGTAATATAGTTTAATGGCAAGACCAAGTTATTGTACCCAAGGGAACCAAAAGTACTGATACTTACTTCCTTTCTATTATCTAGCCTGAAAATAAAAGAGGATTGGTTGAAACTAATTCTAAAACTAACTAAAAGTGCACAAAAAGTAAATTGGGGAAAACTTTAGGGAAAAGCTGATTGATATGAGCAATACTTAAGGGAGAATCCACCTAGACTTCACTTGTTATTAACTTCTTGAACTAGATGATTTCTTCACTTGACTTGATCCGTAGAGATCCCTAACCTATGTTAACACCTCCGTCGAGGATAAGAACAACTAATCCTAGGTGGTTAATTAAAGTTTCTTTATTAATTAACACCCCTAGGTTGCATTAATTCGATCTATGGATCCCCCTATTAGGTTTGACCCTAATCCGGTAGATTTATGTCACCCTCTATCTAGGGTTGCATGCAACTCCGCTTAATTATGGTAGATCTACTCTTAAAACAGGGACTTTTGCTCCTCTGCCTAAGCATATTAGTTTCTTGAAGTAATACGTAGGATTATTAAATCAAGAATGAAGAACACATAATTAAGAAAAATTCAAGTATTTATCAAATAATTCAAGAATAAATAATAACAAGATCTGTCTTAGGTTTCATCCCCCTAAAGTATTTGAAAGGTTTAGTTTATAATTAATAAAGAAAACATCTCAGAAGAAATAAGATAACAAAACCTAAAGAACCCAAAAACCCCTAAAGGAATTTTAGGGAGATCCTCTATCTTGATGTAGAATTCTGGCTTCTGGGATGAATCAATCGACTTCTCTTGGAGTAATTCTTTGCTTTCACTCCTTGTGTTGGAAGAAATATGGCTCTCCTTTTGGGAGAAAAGAAGTATATCCTTAGAGTTGCCTTCTGGGGCCTTTATATAGAGTTTAGAATGGCTTTCTTAGCCCCTAAGTATCCAAATCCGAGTGAAATTGCACTTCCTCATGACAGGGACACGCCCATGTGCTACGCCCGTGTGGTTTCGATAAGACCCGTGTGCAGGCCTGTTGATGGTGGCATGGTTGTGTGGCCTGGTCGTGCTTGTCGGGGCTGGGCCATGTGACTTCATGTGGCACGGCCATGTGGCACGGCCGTGTGGTGACTTCTTGGGCCATGTTGTTTTCACACTTTGGCCCATTTTCCTCTTTTTTGGCCCGTTTTTCATTCTTTTCTCTTCCCTATGCTCTCCTGAGTATACAACATGAAATAGAAGGATTAAGAGCACCAATTCTCACAAAATTAATAATAATTCATCCAGAAATTAGGCTAAACATGAGGTAAAAATATGTATAATTTATCGTTTATCAAATACCCCCACACTTAAGCCTTTGCTTGTCCTCAAGCAAAATCTCAATCCCTAATTAAGAATCATTCCTCTTAATTTACAATCGTTATTAATAATGTTTCAAACTAATCCACAAGTAATCATACAATGATAATTTAATCAAAAGAACATTAAAGACTCAATCACTCTAAGTTGAGATATGTATCATTGAAACATAAGTTTTCTTCCTTTTCCTGAGAATTATCTCTCCATTTTAATTAACAAGAGTTGACATCCTCACTAAAGATTCAATCTATCCACTCAAGGTGTTTAGGGTTCAAGAATCAAGCACTCTCTAGTCAACCTGAAAAGTTATTACAATAGGCTTGCAAGAGAATCACATCTCCACCACTATAGATTGAAATGACACATAGATCAAAAGGTCTTGTAATGGTTGTAACGAGGCTTGGTTAGGGGTGTTGTCACAGGCTGCAAAAGAGGGTTAGAATCGAGATTGAATTGAAAAATTACCTAGCTAGAAATATCTCTATCACTGGAACATATTTCTCGAGCTAATTCTTATAATAACATCATTTCCGCCTTGGTAGCCTTAAAATAGAATATGCAAAAAACCATTTGAACTATTACAGATTACAACTGAACTTCTTTGACATACATATTATTTTTTTAAGAACAATTCAAGTATAATACATTAAATTGAATAAAATTTTACAATCTAGAAAAGAGAATAAAGCTACATGAAAATTTCAACTCAAATCTCGACAAAAATAGGGGTCAAAATAATTGAATGGGATTCAACAAAAAAGTGGGTGAAAGGTTAATATTAGAGGTAAGTCAAAGAAAAGGTTGTTAGGCTTAATGAGGTTCACTAGGGGTTAATTTATGGAGGTAGGCTTTTATGGAGTAAGTAGGTTAAATCCTAAGTGCCTTTATCATTTTAGTGTATCAAATCAATGATGTGGTCTTAACATGTATAATCAAAGCAAGTTCTAGAATAACAAATCAGTATTGACTCACTCAAAGCAATAATAAAAGCAAGCACAAAAGAATGTATGCTCAAAAGGCTAAAAAATCTCACCAGAATTATGGCTTTTGATGTCAATCCTGCGAATTTCAAATCTCAAGATAATACTTAGAATTAAGGAAAATAACTTATGAAAAAAAAAAGGGTTCTCAAAAATTTCAACTTATCATGCTTAACTCCCTAATGTTTTAAAGTTTGAATAATCAAAGTACAATACCTATGTCTTAATTCTCACATATCAATAAAAATCATAAATCAATCAGAATATATTACTAATAGGAGATTGAAGATAATGCAATTGAGAACAATGCATCAGATTTCAGGGTTTTCATAAAGAGTGTAATGCTTGAAAGTAGATTCCCCCCCACACACTTAAGATGTACATTGCCCTCAATGTACAAAGATAACATTAGTAGCAATAAAAGCACAAGATCGTAAGATAGGGGAAAGGATGAAACTCCCTAAATTTTGGATGAATTTGTGAGACGAATATTGGAATTGGAAGAGCCAGTAGTTGTGGTAGGGTGTTCCCATTTTCGTAGAGATTTGAGCTTTAAAGCTCCTTTGAAACAGCGAAAGTATTTATTAGTCGTGGGAAATTTGGATTAAGAGAGATTACTTGTTAGGGGTTGGCTGATATGAAAGATAGAAAAATAAATAAAAGAAAAATAATAGAGTAAGTTCTAAAAATACCAATATTCAAATACTGAAAAAGATAAAATGAATTAAAAATAAAAAGAAAAAGGAAAAGAAAGTTAGAAGAAAGGAAAAGGTAAAAATAGGGATCAGTGCTAAAATAAAAGTTAAGATAAAAATAAAGTTAGGAGGAATAGAAATCTCTAATCCTCAGGTGGATCACGCGGTGGCAGTGGGGAAGTGATGTGAAGGTGCTGGCATATCTGCTGTAGTGTGGCGTCGATGTGATCGAGGCGCTGGAAACATTGCTGCACGAATCTAGATAAGCACTTAGATATGTCAGCATCGGTGGCTGCTGCACAAGATGGGCTGTGAGGGGGTGGTGGCTCGGCTAGTTCATCCTCCTCCGATGGTGGGACATCGTTAGGAATGTCCTCTGGCTCCTCGGCCTCCTGTATGAGGCAGAACTGAAGAGAAGTGCCTCCAAGTCTTTGCTCGATCATCCTCATGTGGTGCATGATCTCGAAGCCCTGAGGGGACATCTGGCCTATCAGTGTATATGAGGATGTCTGGGCCGCGGTGTTGAGGAGCCCAAAGTGACGGGCCATCCGTGTGATGTAAGGGCCCATGGATATGATGCCTTCGCGATGACGCTCGGTCTGGTGCTGCATAGCATGCGCGAGGAAGTATGCGAGGTCGATGGGGTGCGCGTTCGCCATGCTTCATAGGAAATAGGCGTCATGAGTGTTGACGACGCTGGTGCTCTCCCGTCTACCTGTCAATGTGTCTGCAAGAATAGCATGAATGTACCTCAATGACGGGGGGAGAGCGGTTGCCTTGCTGCTTCTGGGATTGTATGTAGCTCTTCCCAGAACTAAAGTTTGCCAACATTTGACTAGTGAGATGTGAATACGAAGGGGGAGATCGGGGAAGTCTTCGTCAGCTATGAATTCGTCTGTATAGAGTCCCAGCGCGATACCGAGTCCTGGTATGCTTAATCGTCGTGCCAAACCATCGAGGTGAAATTGGATGGTACCTGGATCATTGTGATTCATCGGGATCTGTAAATGAAATGTCGAGTAACTCTCTAATGCTAGCTCCAGGTAGGTGGGCTCGACAATATAGAAAAATTGCTCCCAGGGCTCGGTAGTTAAGAGGGCCCGAACAGTATCTACGAGTTGGACTCGTTTTAGAGCATCCCAATCAATACTCGCCCAGTTCCTAGAGAACGGGCTCGTAGGAGTTGGAATAACTCCTCTTGGGTTTCTTGGTGAAATGTAAGGAACGGATGGCGAGCCTCGGAGGTGGGCCTCGATGATGAACTACCGGGTCCCTTGCGTTTCTTTGAGGCAGGAACGGCAGCTTTCTTACCGCGCGATGACATGTTACCTAAAATAAAGTTAGAATTATTAGTTCTAAAAATTGAAGTTAAATTGTAAACTATAATAAAATTAATTATGTGGATTAAAATGATAATGTGCCTAAAAAAATAAAATAGGGACTAACCAAAATCCATTCTAAGTGGTAGCAAAAACAAGTAATATGGGTATGTATTTATACTACATTTATAAGATAAATGGCAAGCAATTGTGCACTTAAATGCAATCCTAATATGTTCTCTAATTTTCTAGATTATTCATCCTAGTATAACTAATTCTATGCTTGAATTAATATCTAGAATAAAGTATAATTTAAATAATATATAATAAAAATGAAATACAAATAAATAAAATGAGAAAAATGAGAAAATAGAACCAAATATAGGGTTGCACGGGCGTGGGGTAGTCCTTTACGAGCGTAGTGGTGTTTTGAGGGTCAGCGGCGGTGTTTATGGCGTTTATGGTCGGGGTTTGCCCGTGTGATTCGAAATTCGGTGGTTTTAGCGCGCCTGGTTCAAAGTACACGCCCATGTTGATATCTTGCACGGTTGTTTGCGATCGTGTTTGCTTTTTACACAGTCGTGTGATAGGTTCCACGGCCGTTTGCGATCGATTCTTTGTTACTCACATGGTCGTGTAGGTAGTCACACGGCTGTGTCTAAATTGATAGTGTTGGCCACAATTTGAGGACATGGGCGTCAGGTTTTGTGCAAGCCCGTGTTTAACTTGAAGGGTTGCCACGGCCATGTCGTACGGCCGTGGGGATTTATCGACAGCCCATGTTTTAGGAAAAATTTTCACTCTGTTTGTACACGGCCTAAGTGCACGACCGTGTCTCTACTTTAAATATTCACATAGCCTGAGGCATGCCCGTGCACCCGGCCGTGTGGTCCTAAATTTCTGCATTTATAAATGGTTAGTTGATGCATGAAAAATACTAAAATTTTAAAGAAAGAAAAGTTACTGAGTTAGTGCTCGGGTTGCCTCCCGAGAAGCACTTATTTAGAGTCTAAGCTCGACTCTACCTGGATGTATCACGAAGGGATTTTGTGGAGTTGAAGCTCCTCCCTAATATCTTTAAAATTCTCACCTCTATAGTGTTTAGGCCTATGTCTGTTTACCTTGAACGTACCGTGGTTAGGGTGAGTTACCTCAATTGTGCAGTATGGAAAGACAGTTTGAACAGTGAATGGACTTGACCACCTTGACTTGAGTTTTCCAGGAAATAGTCTCAGCCTTGAGTTGTAGAGTAAGACAAGATCACCTATTTTAAACTGCTGAGGTTGTTTCAGTCATTTGCCATGACGTCACTTCATGGCTTCCTTATATAGTCGTGAGCTCTCGTAGGCATTGCAACGTCATTCATCTAGTTCATTTAACTGCATTAATCTTTTCTCGCCTGCACGCTTGAAATCAGGGTTTAAAAATTTGATAGCCCAAAATGCTTTATGTTCGAGTTCAAATGGCAGATGATAACTTTTTTCGTAGACAAGTTTATAGGGAGATGTACCTATAGGTGTTTTAAAAGTAGTTCTATAAGCCAATAAAGCATCGTTTATCTTTCTTGACCAGTCTTTTCTATTTGTTTCTATTGTTTTCTCTAAGATGCGTTTTAGTTCCCTATTTGTTACTTCGACTTGGCCACTGGTTTGTGGATGATAAGGGGTAACTGTTTTATGGTGTACTCCATACCTTTTTAAAATTTTTTCAAATTGGGCATTGCAAAAATGGGTACCCCTATCACTGATAATTATCCTGGGTGTTCCAAATCGAGAGAAAAGTTTTTTCAAAAATCGTACTACCATTCTAGCATCATTAGTAGGTAAGGCTTGGGCTTCCACCCATTTTGACATATAATCTACCGCTACTAGGATGTACTTATTCCCAAATGAAGTAGGGAATGGACCCATGAAATCAATACCCCATACATCAAATATTTCGCATGAAAGTATATAGCTCTGAGGCATTTCATTATGTTGAGAAATATTACCTGTTCGCTGACATTTATCACAAGTGGTCACATACCTATTGGCATCCCTGAAAAGTGTAGGCCAGTAAAAGCCTGATTCGAGTATCTTATGAGCAGTTCTAGCTCCACTGTGATGTCCTCCTGTGGGTCCTGAATGGCAGTGATTTAAAATCTGGTATGCTTCTGTTTCAGTAACGCATCTTCGAATAACCTGATCTGCACAAATTCGAAAAAGAAAAAGATCCTCCCAAAAGTAGTTTTTCACATCAGCGAAGAATCGCTTCTTTTGCTTATGGGTCAGCCTTTTTGGGGTTATGTTAGCTACTAAATAATTTGCAAAATCAGCAAACCAAGGAACTATTGCATCTGCTAAGGATAGGAGTTGTTCTTCAGGAAACAAATCGTTTATTTTATCGAGGTACTTGGGTTGCGTGTTTTCTAATCTTGAAAGGTGATCTGCTGCCAAGTTTTCAGCTCCTTTCTTGTCATTTATCTCTAAATCGAACTCCTATAATAGTAGAATCCATCTTATTAATCGAGGTTTTGCATCAGTTTTAGTTAAAAGGTAGCGAAGAGCAGAATGGTCAGTATAAACAATGACTTTTGACAAAATCAAATAAGATCTGAATTTATCAAATGCAAAAACAACAACTAGCAATTCTTTTTCTGTGGTAGTATAATTTGCTTGAGCAGCTGTCAGAGTTCTGCTAGCATAATAGATCGGTTGACAGTGCTTGTCTCTTCGTTGTCCCAAAACTGCACCTACTGCAAAATCACTTGCATCGCACATTAGTTCAAAAGGTAGATTCCAATAAGGTGAAATCATAATCGGGGCATTGACTAACTTTTTCTTAAGAGTGTTAAAAGATTCTAAACATTCTTGGTCAAAGTTGAAAAGCACGTCTTTTTCTAGCAGCTTTGTTAAAGGCTTAGCTATTTTAGAAAAATCTTTAATAAACCTGCGATAAAAACTGACATGTCCTAAAAAGCTTCTTATAGCCTTAACTGAATTAAGGGGAGGTAACTTTTCAATGGTTTCAATTTTTGCTTTATCTACCTCTATCCCTTTACTAGAAATTTTATGTCCTAATACAATACCCTCTTGAACCATAAAGTGGCATTTTTCCCAGTTTAGCCCTCAATTTGTCTCTTCCCATCTTATCAAAACATGTTTTATATTATTAAGAAAAAGTTGGAAAGAATTACTGAAAACTGAAAAATCATCCATAAATACCTCCATTATGTCTTCCACAAATTTATTGAAGATAGCTAGCATGCATCGCTGAAAAGTAGCAGGAGCGTTACATAAACCAAAAGGCATTCTACGAGAAGCAAACGTACTGTATGGACTTGTGAATGTCGTTTTATCCTGATCTTCTGGAGCTATAGGGTTTTTGAAGTAACCAGAGAGGCCATCTAGGAAACAATAATACATGTGACCTGATAATCTTTCCAACATCTGATCAATAAAAGGTAAGGGAAAATGATCTTTTCAAGTTGTGTCATTCAGCTTTCTATAATCAATGCAAACTCTCCATCCAGTGACTGCTCTTGTAGGTATTGACTCTTTTTTTTTCATTAGACACCACGGTCAAACATTCTTTTTTAGGAACAACCTGCACATGACTTACCCAAGAACTGTCAGAAATAGGATAAATAATGCCTGCATCTAGAAGTTTAATTATCTTGAACAAAGTAATCAATAATATCAACTAAATAACAAGAATCATCTTGTTCTTTAAAAAATTTCATAGCATCATAGATTTTAAAAATGACTTCTTCCTCACCAGCTCTAAGTACTAATTTACCATCTCTTACATCAATAACAATTTTAGCAGTGGCTAAGAATGGACGTCCCAAAATTAAAGGTACCTCAATATCCTCATCCATATCAAGCACAACAAAATCAATAGGGAATATAAATTTATCTACCTTTACTAGCATATCTTCAATGAATCCCCTAGGATATTTAACAGATCTATCAGCTAGTTGAATACTCATACTAGTGGGCTTTGGTTCCCCTAGACCTAGTTGCTTGAACATTTTGTAAGGCATGAGATTAATGCTAGCACCTAAATCAGCTAAGGCTTTATCAATAAGTAAATTACCAATTAAACAAGGAATAGTAAAACTCCCTGGATCTTTTAGTTTTGCCAGCGGTTTATTTTGGAGAATAGCTGAGCATTCTTCGTTGAGTTCCACTGTGGCTAATTCTTCCAACTTTCTTTTATTTTTCAGAAGTTCTTTAAGGAACTTTGCGTACTTCGGCATCCGTAAAATTGCTTCGCAAAAGGTAAGTTAATGTGTAATTGTTTAAAAAGTTCAAGAAATTTACCAAATTGAGCGTCTGTACGGTCTTTCTTCAACTTTGCCAGATATGGAATGGGCGGTTTGTATTCCTTAAGTGTTGGTAGAGTGTTTTCCTTAGGTTCCTCTACCTTGTCTCCTGAAGATTCTGGAGTAGATTTCTTTTCTGGTTCAGCTAGTACTTTCCCATCTCTTAGAGTAATTTCTTTGACATGTTCTTTGGGATTTGGCTCAGTATTACTTGGTAGTCCACCTTGTGGTCTTTCTGAAATTAATTTTGCAAGCTGATCGATTTGATTCTCAAGCCCTTGAATTGATGCTTGCTAGTTTTTTAGTGCCATTTCAGTGTTTTGGAAACGGGTTTCTGATGCGGCCATAAATTTGGTGAACATCTCTTCAAGATTCAGTTTTTTCTCTGTTGTAGTGGTGGCTGCTGAAATCTCGGAGGAGGCTGTTGTCTTTGATTTCCTTGTCCGCCCCATGAAAAATTGGGGTGATTTCGCCAACCTGCATCGTAAGTATTACTATAAGGGTTATTTTGAGGTCTAGAATTGTTACTCATATAGTTGGCTTGTTCAATTTTTATGCTGTGTCCATAGGATGAGTAGTCTGGATTGAACATATTTACTAGAGTTGTGTCACACTGCATCACTGGCTGTGCCTGCGTAGAACCAACAAAATTATCAAACTTTTTATTTAAAAGTTCTATTTGGTTAGTAAGCATAGTGATAGCATCAATATTATAAACTCCTGCAGCTTTTGTTGGCTTTGTCCTCATGACTTGCCACTGATAGTTATTCAGTGACATCTCTTCAATAAATTCATAAGCTACTTCGGGTGTTTTATTGTTGATCGTTCCTCCTGCGGTGGAATTAATCATTTGCCTTGTTGAAGGATTCAAACCGTTGTGAAAGGTTTGAACTTGTAACCATAAAGGTAAACCATGATGAGGGCATCTTCTCAAAAGATCTTTGTATCTCTCCCAGGCATCGTAAAGTGTTTCTAAATCTATCTGCACAAAAGAAGAGATATCGTTTCGTAATTAGCTGTTTTAGCTGGAGGAAAATATTTAAGTAAAAATTTTTCGGTCATCTGTTTCCATGTGGTGATTGAGCCTCGTGGTAAAGAGTTTAACCACTGTTTGGCTTTATTTCTCAAAGAGAATGGAAATAGCCTTAGACGAATGGCATCATCAGAAATGCCATTAATTTTAAAAGTATCACATAGTTCTAAAAAATTGGCTATGTCTGAATTTGGATCTTCATCCTGTAAACCATCAAACTGCACCAATTTTTGTATCATTTGAATAGTGTTAGGTTTTAATTCAAAATTATTAGCAGCAATAGTAGGTCTAATAATGCTAGTTTGGGTACCAGCCAAACTAGGTTTAGCATAATCATACATAGTGCGAGGAGCTTCTTCTTGACTTGCTGGTGGCGCGACTATTGCGGGAGGTGGTGGAAGATTTGCTTCCATCTCTTCTGTACGTTCTGGCCTTTGTTCTTGTCCTTGTTCTGGATAATGTAGGCTTCGTTTGATCTCTCTGCAAGTTCTGCGAACTGTCGCTTCTAAATCTTCGTCAAAAAGCAATGGTCCTACTGGGTTGTTTCTAGTCATAAACTAGAAATACCTAGAAGGAAAAAAACAAAGAAAAATAGAATAAAATAAATAATAAATAATAAAATAAATAAAATAAAAATAAAAATAAAAAACTGAAAATAAATAAATATAGTAATGGCTAAAGTAATAGAAATCGAGTTTTCTTAATATTTCAGTTCCCCGGCAACGGCGCCACAAGCTTAATACTCATGATATTAAGTAATAAAATTTATAAAAACTGATCACATCAAAAACTAACTAATATCACGATTTTAAAGGCAAGCGCACCTATCGAACAGTAGTATAGTTTACTGGCAAGACCAAGTTATCGTACCCAAGGGAACTAAAAGTACTGATACTTACTTACTTTTTATTATCTAGCCTGAAAATAAAAGAGGATTGGTTGAAACTAATTCTAAAACTAACTAAAAGTGCACAAAAAGTAAATTGGGGAAAACTTTAGGGAAAAACTGATTGATATGAGCAATACTTAAGGAAGAATCCACCTAGATTTCACTTGTTATTAACTTCTTGAACTAGATGATTTCTTCTCTTGACTTGATCCGTAGAGATCCCTAACCTATGTTAATACCTCCGTCGAGGATAAGAACAACTAATCCTAGGTGGTTAATTAAAGTTTCTTTATTAATTAACACCCCTAGGTTGCATTAATTCAATCCATGGATTCCCCTATTAGGTTTGACCCTAATCCGGCAGATTTATGTCGCCCTATGTCTAGAGTTGCATGCAACTTCGCTTAATTATGGTAGATCTACTCTTAAAACAGGGACTTTTGCTCCTCTGCCTAAGCACATCAGTTTCTTGAAGTAATAACTAGGATTATTAAATCAAGAATGAAGAACACATAATTAAGAACAATTCAAGTATTTATCAAATAATTCAAGAACAAATAATAACAAGATCTGTCTTAGGTTTCATCCCCTTCAAGTATTTGAGAGGTTTAGTTCATAATTAATAAAGAAAACATCTCAGAAGAAATAAGATAACAAAACATAAAGAACCCAAAAACCCCTGAAGGAATTTTAGGGAGATCCTCTGTTTTGATGTAGAATTCTGGCTTCTGGGATGAATCAATCGACTTCCCTTGGAGAATTCCTTGCTTTCACTCCTTGTGTTGGCAGAAATATGGCTCTCCTTTTGGGAGAAAAGAAGTATATCCTTGGAGTTGGCTCCTAGGGTCTTTATATAGAGTTTAGAATGGCTTTTTTAGGCCCTAAGTATCCAAATCCGAGTGAAATTGCACTTCCTCACGACAGGGACACGCCCGTATGCCACGCCTGTGTGGTTTCGATAAGACCCGTGTGTGGGCCTGTTGATGGTGGCACGGTCGTGTGGCCTGGCCGTGCTTGTCGGGGCTGGGCCGTGTGGACTTCATGTGGCACGACCGTGTGGCGACTTCTTGGGCCGTGTCGTTTTCACACTTTGGCCCATTTTTCGTTCTTTTCTCTTCCCTATGCTCTCTTGAGTATACAACATGAAATAGAAGGATTAAGAGCACCAATTCTCACAAAAGTAATAATAATTCATCCAGAAATTAGGCTAAACATGAGGTAAAAATATGTATAATTTATCGTTTATCAATTGTTCTAGCAGTTGCTAAAAAGGGACGCCCTAGGATTAAGAGTACATTGCTATCCTCATCAATGTCTAGCACAACAAAGTCAACTGGGAATATAAATTTATCAATTTTGACCAGCACATCTTCAATTATTCCCTTTGGAAATCTAATGGTCTTATCAGCCAATTGGATACTCATCTTAGTTTGTTTAGGTTTTCCAATACCTAGTTGTTTAAACAATTTATAAGGCATTACATTAATACTAGCCCCTAAGTAAGCTAAAGCATTTTTAACGTCTAAGCTACCAAGTAAACAAGGAATTGTAAAACTCCCTCGATCTTTTAGTTTGTTGGGCAGCTTATTCTGTAGAATAGTTGAGCACACTGCATTCAGTTCCACATGAGATGTCTCATCAAGCTTCCGTTTATTCGTAGTAGCTCTCTTAAAAACTTAACGACGTTTGGCATCTACGATAGCGCTTCAATAAACAGTAAGTTAGTATGTAGCTTCTTTGAAAGCTTAAGAAACTTACCGAATTGCTCATCTGTGTGGTCTTTCCTTAACGCATTTAGGTATGGGATACAAGGTTTATACTCTTTGACAATTGCATCTTTGGAATTTACCTCATCCTTACCTTTACTTACCACAGTCTCCTTACATGGCTCTGGGTTGGTTTTGGTTATCCCTTCCTCATCTATTGTATCCACGGCATTAAGTTGCTCCTTAGCATTAGTTTCAGTATTGCTCGGTAACCCACCTTGTGGTCTTTCAGAAATTAGCTTGGCAAGCTAGCCTATTTGAGTTTCGAGTCTTTGAATGGATGATCGCTGGTTCTTTAGTACCATTTTAGTGTTCTGAAAACAAGTTTCTAACACAGCAATAAATTTCGTGAGCATCTCTTCAAGGTCCAGCTTTTTCTTTTGTTGGAATGGTGGCTGTTGAAATCCCGAAAGAGGTGGTTGTCTTTGATTTCCTTGTCCTCCACATGAAAAATTGGGATGTTTTCGCCAACCTGCATTGTAAGTGTTACTATAAGGGTTATTTTGAGGTCTAGAATTATTACCCATATAGTTGGCTTGCTCAGTTTCCATGCCATGTCCATAGGAGGAGTAATCGAGATTATACACGTTTCCCTAAATTGAGTCACAACACATCACTGGGCGTACCTATGTAGAACCAACAAAGTTATCAATCTTTTTATTAAGAAGTTCTACTTGATTAGAAACCATAGTGACTGCATCAATATTAAAAACTCGAGCAGCTTTTTGTGGCTTTGTTCTCATGACTTGCCACTGATAGTTATTCAGTGACATCTCTTTTATAAACTCATAAGCTACTTCTGGTGTTTTGTTATTAATTATTCCACCGGTGGCTGTGTCGATCATTTGCCTTGTCGAAGGATTCAAGCCACTGTGGAAAGTTTGAACTTGTAGCCACAGTGGTAACCTATGGTGAGGGCACCTTCTCAAGAGATCTTTATATCTCTCCCATGCGTCGTAAAGTGTTTCTAAATCCATCTGCACAAAAGAAGAAATGTCATTCCTTAATTTAGCCATTTTATCTGGCGGGAAATATTTGAGCAAAAACTTTTCTGTCATTTGTTCCCATGTAGTGATAGACCCTCGTGGTAGAGAATTTAACCACTGTTTAACTTTGTTTCTCAAGGAGAATGAGAATAGCCTAAGACGAATGGCATCATCAAAAACACCATTTATTTTGAATGTATCGCATAATTCCAAAAAGTTGGCTAGATGCGAGTTAGGATCCTCATCCTGCAAACCCTCAAATTGAACAAATTGCTGTATCATTTGAATAGTGTTAGGTTTTAGTTCAAAATTATTTGCAGCAATAGTAGGCCTAACAATGCTAGATTTAGTGCCTGCTAAATTAGGTCTAGCATAATCATACATAGTACACGGAGCAGGATTTGGATCAATAGGATTTGCGGCTACTACAGGAGGTAACTGATTATCCTGATTGGCTTCCATCTCTTCGGTAGGTTTTGGCTCTTCTTCTTGTCCTTGTTCTGGATATTGTAAGCTTCTTCTTATCTCTCGGTGATTTCTGTGAATTGTAGCTTCTAAATCGTCCTAAAAAAGTAATGGTCCTCCTGGGTTTCTTCTAGTCATAAACTAGAGATACCTGGAAGGAAAGAGAATTTTAGTAAATAAAAATAAAAGCAAAAATAAAAATTGAAAATAAATAAAAGTAATAATGGCTAAAGTAATACAAATCGACTGCTCCTAATATCTTAGTTCCCCGACAACGGCGCCAAAAACTTGATGTGATCTCGAGTGATGATGATAAAGTAATAAAATTTGATCTTACCTAGAAACTAATTAATATCACGATAAAGGCAAGAGCACCTATCAAATAGTAGTATAGTCAGTGGCAAGACCAGAATATCGAATCCAAGGAACTATGAGTATTAGTAATGACTTCCTTCCTATTATCTAGCCTAAAAATAAAGAGGGGTTTTGGTTGTAAACTAATCTAAACTAACTAAAGAAACGACAAAGAGTAAATTGGGAAATTGCTTTTGGGAAAACTGATTGATTAAGGCAATACCTAAGGAAGAATCCACCTAGACTTCACTTGTTATCTAACTCTAGACCAGATGATTTCTTCATTTGATGTGATATGTAGAGATCCCTAAATTATGTTAATACCTCCATCGACGATAAGAACAACTAATCCTAGGTTGATTAACTGAAATCTCTTTCTAGTTAAAACCCCTAGTCTTGCATTCACTTGATCTATGGCTCCCCATATTAGATTTGACTCTAATCTGGCAGATTTTCATCGTTCTATGTCTAGGATTATGATCAGCTACGCTTAATTATGTTGGATCTACTCCTATGCAGGGACTTTTGCTCCTCCACATAGGCACATTCAACTTAAATCAATATCTCGAAAATATCAATTTAAGAGTTAAAACCAAAATTAAGAACAAATCAAATATTTATCACACAGCTCAGATAACAATAATAAGATCCGTCTTAGGTTTCATCCCCTTATATATTTGGGGTTTTAGTTCATAATTATAAAAGAAAACATCTCAGAAGAAATAAAATAACAAAACATAAGAAAACCCAAAACTCTTGAAAGGATTGAAGGAAGATCCTCTATCTTGATGTAGATCCTGGCTTTTGAGATGGATCAATCAGCTTCCCTTCAAGTAATTCCCTGTCTTTCACTTCCTGTCTTGGCGGGAAAATAATGTCTCCTTGGTGAGAGAAAAGCACACCCTTGTAGTTGCCTCCTAGGGTCTTTATATAGAGTTTTGGAATGCCATTCTTAGCCCCTAAGTACCCTTTTCCGAGTGAAATTGAACTTCCTCATGACAGGGACACGCCTGTGTGCCATGCCCTTGTGGATCGACTACCAAGCCATGCTCGAGCCTGTTAAAGTGGCACGGGCGTGTGGCAAACCTCCAGGCCGTGTTGATTGCTGAATTGGGCCTAATTTGCCTGTTTTGGCCCATTCCTTGCTCTTTTCTCTTTCGTATGCTCACCTAAGTATAAAACATGAAATAAAAGGATTAGGAGCACCAATTTCAACAAATTCAATGATAATTCATCTAGAATTTAAGCTAACTATGAGGTAAAAATATGTATAATTTATGGCTTATCACCAACGCATTAATATTCAAAGCCTATGCTTATAACATGGTAACTAAGGAAGAATTGACGAAAAATTCCATGTTTATAACATGAAAATTAAGGAAGAATTGACAGAAAAAGACCATGGTTGACCCATGGCAACATAAGATAAGGATACCAAGTAAGACCATGCCAAGGCATGGCATTGGTAAGTTTTACAAGGCAAGGAAATCATGTCAGACCATGTCAAGACATGGCATTGATAAGTTAACTATAAGGCAAAGATTCTATGTAAGACCATGCCAAGACATGGCATTGACAAGTTACTATAATGCAAAGATTCCATGTAAGACCATGTCAAGACATGGCATTGACAAGTTACTATAAGGCAAAGATCCCATGTAAGACCATGCCAAGGCATGGCATTGGTGAATTCACAAGGTAAGGATACCACGTAAGACCTTGTCAAGACATGGCAATGGTAAATTTCAAAAGGAAAGGTACTTGAGTAATCCAAAGAGTAAGTCAAAGAGATGACAAGGAAAGATCATAAGGAAAGAGCACATGTATGTACATAAGACTTATTAATATTAAGGTCATAAGTTGATGATATTAAAAGTATTTTAATGAGTATATTCAAGTATTAAGTAAGTGATAAGTTTTTAATTATACATATGACACTTTGTGACATGGTTGGAAATATGCCTATTTATTATGAAAGAGTATTAATTTGTTAAGTGAGATGTTGCAGGTACATAAGCAATCTATTAAGTAAGGTATTTTTTTATTATTCCAAACCTTTCATAAGGTTACCAATGAGTAAGATGGGAAAGTAAGAACTTAACACTATTTATGCAAATTATGACAGCTTAATAATAAGCTAAATTTATTACTAATGCCTATTATTTTAAATGTGAACTTAATAAGCTTTATAAGCTTACCTCTTTCCTTTCCCCTGTTCCAGAATTTTATCAAACAAGCTTGGGTTAGAGGTTGTTGAAGATCACTTCACACTTTTGACTATTAAGTTACCAATTGGGTATTTTCATTGAAAAGTTTTCAGTTATGGCATGTATAGGGACTTGGCCATTTTGTGTGTATATCCTTTTGATATGGCTAAATAAGAACATGTTTTGATGTTATGTATGCCTAAACGAGTTTTAATGCAAAAAAATTATGAAAGAGTAAAAGTTGGTTATGAAACAGTTTTAGGACAGCAGTAGTGACGTGATTTTGAAAAATCACTAAAAATTGTAGAAATGGGATTAAATGGTGAATGAGATATATAATTAAATATTATTGAGTATGTTTCATACGAAAGAAACAGAGCAAGCAAAGGAAGTCTATATTCTGAGATATTTAAACTCTTTCGAGACTGGTTTAGGGTGACTTTGTGATCCCCTATTCTGATTTTAAAATTTCACTAAAAATTGTACAAAAAGAATTATGAATGATAATTTATATGTCTAGATTCCTTAGTGAGTTTATTTTCATTAAAAAGAAACAAAAACATTATCTGAAAATTGTACTATAAGATAATTGATATTTAGTGAAGAGAGATTAGGTCCACTGGGCTACGAAATAGGAGAGATTTTAACTAATAAAATGTACTAATTGGTCACACCAAAAATTCTGGAAAAATTATGGTAAGAAGATATATGAGCCTAGTTTTGGGAAAAATTTATGGATTTAAATTTCTATCCTTGTAATTTTATTTATAATTAATTTAGTGACTATGACGCAGGTAGACAGTTTTATCATGAATAGTGAAATAAATTGTTTTAATTTGTACAAGTCATTGAAAAATTTTTAATGTTCCCGGTTTGGTCCCGAACAATTTCAATTGCATATTTTAGGGCCTCGAGGGCCCTTTTTAGGCATATTTTGGATGAATGTAAGCGGATTAATTTTAAAAGTAAATTTTTATGTCCCGAACTAGTAAGATAAGTCTGGTAACGCCTCATGCTCGACTCTGGCGACGGTCATGGGTAAGGGGTGTTACAAGATATTGAGGCAACCCAATTTGAGTTGAAATCAGTGATGTTTCATATGCTCCAAATGGTGGGCTAATTCACTGGTATGCCTACGGAAGATCCACATCTCCATCTTCGATTGTTTAAGGAAGTAAGTGATTCATTCAAGGTAGCTGGTGTGACTGAAGACATACTGAGGTTGAGGTTGTTTCCATTCTCGTTGTGAGATCGAGCATGAGCATGGCTCAATTCATTACCACCGATTTTCGTATCTACATGGCAAGAATTAGCAGACAGATTTTCGGTTAAGAATTTCCCGTCTAGGTTTAAACTGATCTTTGATTCTGATCTTTGATTCTGGTTGGGTTAGCTTACCCACTGAGTTTAAATTAGGCCTTGGCCCTATTCAGAAAATAGTGTGGCCTTGGTCCCATTACAGTAACAGATCAGATTATAGTATTATATGCATGTATGCAAAGCCCAAGCCTAATCTAGCCCTACACACCACCCGTACCAACCCTACACACCATGTGGGGAATAACTCAACCCACCCAGCCCTACACACCACAGTCGCAGTAGAGCTACTTAAACAGATATTGTGGCCAAGCCACCAGAACAGTAATACGAGGCAGAGCCTCTAAGCAAAATACGTGGCATTGCCACTGTAATAGCCTAGCTTTCGGGATTTTTGGGATTTTGCGTGAATTTAATTTTTGCTTGTCTGGATGTGTTAATTTATGTTTTGAGTGTGTTAGTGGGCCTTTAGAAGGCCCAAGTTTAAGTTAAAACCTGGTAGAATTTTAACATTTTGGACCTAAGGGAGAAGGGGCTCTGACTAAGTGGGCTTTTAAAAAAAATATTGGTAAGTTCAGACACAAGTAAGCTTGTGTTGAAGTGGCAAGGTGGCACCACTTAAGACACAAGGGGTGGCATGTGGAAGCTATACAAGAGCTAAGGTTCAAGTCTCTTGGTAAGCAATGTGAGGTTTTATTTTTAAGGCATGTGCTAGGCATGTAGTGGACTCCAAGTGAAACTCTGTTGGGAAGAGTTTGAGGTGCTCATGGGATTGAATCAGGGAGGGATAAGGGGAGAAATTTTTGGAATTTTGAATGGGAGGCTGTGATGGCCGAATAGGGGTTTCTTGGGAAGCAAATCGGCTAGGGTCCCTAGAGGTATCATTTTTCGGCATTTTGGGTAGGAGTGTGCCGATTTCTCATTTTGCTTCTTTCGGGTTTTGCCTTGTAGTGAACCATGGGTGCTATCTAGCTAAGGGTGAGGGGTGCCGACCATACCTTTCTTTTCACCAAGTTCTTCTCCTATCTTTTCTAAAAGCCAAAATCCCAAAAGTGTTAAGCTCTCTTTTGCTGATTTACCTAAAGCCGAATCTCTCATCACCATTCTTTCAAAAGCCGAATCAAGTAATCTCTTCCCCTCTCTTTAATCTCTTCTCTTCTCTTTTCTTCTACTTTTCTCCACCAACTAAGATAACCTCTTTTCTCAAAGTCTCTTAGCCAATACCATAAAAGCTGAAACCCGAAGCCATTATTGTCGATTTCTTCATTGGCCGAATCTCTATTCTTCTTAGACCTTAATCTTCCAAAAGCCGAAACTCATAACTCTCCTAACCTCTGTCAACATCTCCTCTCCATTCCCTAAACTTCTAATCTTCTTCTTCTTCCTACAAAAGTTGAACCTCCATACTCTATAATGATTCGTGGGTTAAATCTTTAGATCACTCGGATCTACCTTCCTTTCAAGTTTTAATTAAATCTATACTAGATCTTGATTAGACTAGATCGCGGACGTTTCTTTGGCAAATAGATCTTTGGTAAGTACTGGAAACCTCTTTCCATTTATTAACTTGTGATTCAAGAAAAGCTGAAAACCCCTAACTACTTAGGGTGGCTGTTGATTGTGGTTAAGTGTTTTATTAGTTTTTATTTCGGTTCTTTTGTGATCTAGTGTGGAAAGAAGGCTGTCTATCGAAGAACGTTGGAGACTAAGACCGTTGGAGCAAACTAGATCTAGATCTAGTTAAGGAATCGGTAGAGGTAAGTGATTAAGGTTGAAATGGAGTTGGCCGAATAGGGTAAATGTTGATTTCATTGCTTCCGTTGAATTTTTAGTTAACAGAGTGTTTACAAATGATTGTAGGTTAATCGCTGGAGAATCTCGTCGTAGTATATCGCAAAACAGGTGTGTAATTGACACCCACTAGTAGACTAAATCGACAAAAGCCGAAGGGCTAAAATGTCGAAATTCTAGCTTTTCAAGGGCTTGCGAGTGTACGATCACTTATGGGTCGATTTGAATCCATAAAATCTGTAATCGCAAATGGTAAGAATGATAGGTGCACGATTTCGTGCACGTTGGTGGTTTTGGGTCTCGAAGGGCTAATTTTGGGCCCAATGGGCCAACAGGCCCATATGGGTCAAAATGGGAGGTAATTATGTTCTGGTGGTCTAATTACGAAAACTGTTGAAATCGGTGTAAAAATCGGATCTAGTGGGCCGAAGTAGCTAGTAGACACTGTTGGGCCCATTAGGGGTTTTAGGGCCAATAACTCTGTATTAATAAAATGGGCTAAATAAGTTATTTAGATGACATTAAGATTGTTAACAACTATAATGAACATGGAATCCTAAAAACTGGAAAATTTACTGAAATACCCCTTTAAGGGTGGAAAATTATTATTTTACCCCTAGGTGCAAAAAGACCACTTTAGCCCTAGGGTTAAGTTGACTGATTTACATGCTAAAATGTATCTATTCTATGTATGCCATGTCATAATATACTGTTGCATGGGATTGGGTTTTGATGGAGGAAGTGCTAAGTGGCATTGCCACGTTTACTATTAGAGGCTTTGCCTCGTTTTACTGTTTAGTGGCTTGGCCACGTTATCTGATTAAGCAGCTAAGTTGCGACTCTGGTGTGTAGGGTTGGGTGGGTTGAGTTATTCCCCACATGGTGTGTAGGGCTGGTACGGCTGGTGTGTAGGGCTGGATTGGGTTAGGCTTTGCATTCATGCATAAATACTATTCTGTTACTGTAATGGGCCTAAGGGCCATACTGATTTCTGAATAGGGCTAAGACCCAATTAATACTGTATCTGGATAGGGCTTAGCCCCAGTTAAGCTTGAACTGATTTGGACTCTGGTTGGGTTTAGCTTACACATTGAGGTTCACAAACTCACCCCTTACTTTTCATTTATGCAGGGGAGCCCCAACCTTAGAGGACTTGGAGCTAGAAGGATTTGGAGTGGCCACGTGAACTGCATTGGGTTACATTTTCTTAAAATTATTTATTTCAGTATTTTCTTAATTTATTCCCTTTTGGATTTTAATATGTAATAAGGCCGCTCATTAATTACTCTATTTCTGGGTTTATTTATTTAATTATTACTCGTTTAAAATTGATAGAATTAGGCTGCACGGGTTTTTATTCAAAAATTAATCAACGTTTTCAAAATATATCATACACAACAAATGGATAACTTAATGACAAGATAAGATCTTTTAAAGAAATAAACTCCAACTAGTAGTGGATAGGACTTTCATAAATTAAATAACCTATTTTTTTTTTTTTCTCTCACGACTCTTAATAATGATTTTTGGCAAAGCCACCCTAAAAATATTAATTAAAGAATCAGGTGTAAATCATCGTCCATGTGACACACCAGATTTGGCCATAATCTCTGGGCCGGGTTTGGGGTGTTATAGCCACTTTCAACACTTCCTCCGTAATAATATCCCAACCCATGCAAATTAGAATATACATGTCATGGCATACAGAATATCAGATATGGTAGCATGCAAATCAGTCAACTTTACTCTAGGGGTAAAATGGTCTTTTAGTGACTAGGGGTAAAATAGTAATTTTCACCCTTTAGGGGTATTTCATTAATTTTGCTAGGTTTTAAGGTTTTATGCTTACTACAGTCTACTATCAGATCTATCATCATCCGAGCGACTTAATTAGCACATTTCATTAATACAGAGTCATCGGGCCCTAAAACCCCTAATGGGCCCAACGGAGCCCACGAGCTACTTGGCCCACTGAGTCCAAAATTTACACATATTTTAACAGATCTAATATCTAGTTCACTAGTATATACTTACCTCACGATTTCACCCATACGGGCCCGTAAGCCCATTGGGCCTAAAAGTTGGCCCTTCGAGGCCCAAACCACCCAAATGCACGAACACGTGCACAACAGTCTTATCATTCGTGATTACCAATTTTACCATTTCAAACCGACCCACAAGCGCTCGCATGCTCACAAGCCCTCGAAATGTTGGCATTTCGGCATTTTGGCTTTTCGGCTTTTGCCGATCTAGTCTACTAGAGGGTGTCGATTACACACCTGATTTTTGAAGTATGTCTAGATCCCGAGAGTGATCACCCTACAATGATTTACCCACTATGTTAATCCATAGACCAATTGAAACCATCATCAACTTACCCCATACACAATCGGCACCGACCAAGTAATTACCTCTTTCTTACCTTGCCGAAATCTAGCCCCAACTACTAGTTTGCTTCCCTCCGTTCTGTCACCAACCTTCTTCTACCAGATCCGTAACAACGAGCCACTAAAAACACCATTAACTATAAGAGTAAGGGGTTAAAATCGACCTTACCAAACATAGACCCAAGATCAAATTAATACCTAGGGAAATGAGACCTTCGACTTTTCTTTAACAACTAGAACGAAAAGGAAAAAAAACCTTACCCCAAGTATTCGCTTGATTCCACTGCTATCCCTGAAGTCGCCTTACACTAAACCAAGTCCCGATCTCCTTTGGATCTACTCAAACCTAAAGATGAAGAAGAGATCTAAAGTTTTTGGCCAAAGGGTGAATGTTTGTAAATAGACAACAAGATTCGGCTACTAGGGAGAAAATGATAAAGGAGAAGAGTTTTAGGTTTGGTAATTTTGGTAAATTCAGGATTTTGGCTTTTAAAAGAATAGAGTTGAGGAGAATAGAAGATTTGGCTTATGGAATAATCGGCCAAGGGAGAAATGGGCAAGTGACTTATTTGTTTTGGGTTTCGGCTTTTGGGAGCAATCGGCTAGCAACGCTTAGAAAGAGGTTAATTCACTCGGTGGAGAAAAGGAGAAGAAGAAGAAAGAAGAAAGGAGAAAAGTGAAAAGAGAAGAGAAAGAAGATAGTAGGTTCGGCTTTGGAAGAAAAGAGATAAAAGGGTTCGGCTTTGGGTAAAAAGACAAAGGAGAGGCTAACTACTTTCGGGATTTTGACTTTCAGAATACTAAGAAGAGGAGAAAAGAAAGAACAAAGAATGAGATCACTCTTGAAACCTACCTAATCGGCACTAAGGCTTGACCAAACCAAATCTCAAAAAGAACCAAAAAGAAGGGTATTCAGCACACTCCTACCCCTAATTGGCGAAAATGCATCCTCCTAAGGCCCTAGCCGAAATAGCTCACCCAAGTCTCCCACAATCGGCCAACTTCTCCTCCGTTTCAAAATTCCTCAATTTTCTCCCCTTATTCCTCCTTAACCCAATCTCATGAGTAGTTCAAACACCTCCCTTCAGAGTTCAACTTGAGTTCCATCACTTACCATGCACAAGCATTAAAAATAAAACAACACCTTGCTCACCAAGGGATTTGAACCTTAGCTCATTCACAGCTTTCACACGGCACCCCCTGTATTTTAAGTGACACCACCTTGCCACTTTAACACAAGCTTTCTTGTGCTATAAAACCCCAACTTCTAATTAAAAGCCCACCTAGCTTAAGTCCATTCTCACCTAAGACCCAAAATTTAAAATTTTGCCAGACTTCAGACTTAAACCTAGGCCTTCTAAAGGTCCACTAAATACGCCCAACACAACAATATAACACATCTAATCACGCAAAAATAAATTCAAGAAAAAATTCAAGAACCTAAAAAATTAGGGCGTTACACTCATCATAGGATTCCTCATTGTATCAAGTTGGAGACATTCTTTAATGGTCTCAATGCACATGCAAGATTGATGGTACATGCTTCTACGAATGGTGTAATTTTGTCTAAGTCTTATAATGAGGCTTATTAGATCATCGAGAGGATCACAAGTAATAACTATCAATGGCCAACAAACTGAGCAGCTTTAGGAAGATGTGTAGCCGAAGTTCATGAAGTTGACGCCCTCACTTCATTATCAGCTCATGTATCATTTATTTCCTCTATGTTAAAATAATTTGCCGCTAATAGTGCTAGTAATTTCACAGCTTAGCCACCAAGTTCGTTTGAAGTAGTTTCCTGTGTGTACTGTGGGGAAGGTCATTTTTTTGAGAATTATCCATCAAATCCTAAGTCATTGTACTATGTGGGGAACCAACATCAAAATAGGAGTAGACAAGGACCCCAGTCCAACTTCTACAATCCTTCATGGCATAATCATCCTAACTTTTCTTGGAGCAACCAAGGAAATGGATCGAACAATAACTTATTGCAGCATAGACCCAACCAATCTGAATTGTTTAATCAGGAAGCTTCAAAACCACCTCAAGATGAGTCATCAAATAGTTTGGAGAACTTGCTAAAAGTGTACATGGAAAATAATGACGCTTTGATCCAAAGCCAAGCAGCAATATTGAAAAATTTGGAAAACCAAATGGGTTAGTTAGCTATGGAGCTTTGCAATAAACCGCAAAGAACCTTATTGAGCAATACTGAGAATCTAAGAAATTTGGGTCAAGAATATATCAAGGTAGTGGCATTGTGAAGTGGTCAAATTCTAGAACCTCGATTGATTGATGTCAAAGATAAGACCATTAAGAAGAATCAACCAGTTGTTGAAATTCCTACACTAAAAAAGTTAGAATCTATAAAGACTGACAAGGTAAAGCCTAACTTAGTGAATTCAAATACTTTAACATATTCTTTGGATGCAAATTTACCTACTCAAAAGAGTTATCTGATTCAACCGAAAGTTCCATCACCTCCACATCCGCAAAGGTTGTAGCAACACAAGCAAAAACAGAAGTTGCAATTAAAGAAGTTCTTGGATGTTCTAAAGCAGTTACACATCAATATTCCAAAGGTGGAGGCTTTAGAACAAATGCCAAATTATGTGAAGTTTATGAAGGATATACTATCCAATAAGAAATGACTGAGTGAGTATGAGATTGTTGCCTTGACAAAGGAATGCAGTGTGTTCTTGCAGAACAAACTACCGCCGAAATTGAAAGACCCAGGAAGCTTTACTATACCCTGTAACATTAGTGAAACCTACTATGGCCAAGCTTTGTGTGACTTAGGAGCGAGAATAAACTTGATGCCTAACTCTATTTTCAAGATGTTAGGGATAGGTGAAGTAAGACCTACAACTATGACGCTTCAGCTAGCGGATAAATCTTTAGCATATCCCAGGGGAAAGACTGACAATGTTTTTGTAAGAGTCGAGAAATTTATTTTTCCTGCTGATTTCATTGTCTTAGATTTTAAAGTAAACAAGGAAGTGTCGATCATCCTTGGGGGACCTTTCCTAGCCACGGAAAGAACATTAATTGATGTGTAGAAAGGTGAACTCACCATACGAGTTCAAGATGATCAGGTAACCTTTGACATTCTTAAAGTGATGAAATTTCCCGATCCGATAGAAGAGTGTTTAGTTATGGAAGAGATAGAAACCTTGGTTTCTATGGAAAGCAATTTTGAAGAAGATCCATTGGAGAAAGCCTTCGATCTTGACCCTTTGGAGGATGAAAAAGGTGAAGAAAACATGGCTTTGGTGGAAGCCAATCGAAGAAATTTTATTCAAACCACATGATTTTAATCGTTAGAGTTTAAAGTTAGAGAATTTGTGCAACCCAAGTTGTCAATTGAAGAACCACCTAAACTTGAACTAAAGGTACTCCCTTCCTATTTGAAATATGTTTATTTAGGTGACTGTTCCACTTTGCCTATGATTATTTCAACAGAACTGATGAAAGATCAAGAGGAGCAACTAATTGCTGTTTTAAAGTAATTTAAGAAAGTAATTGGTTAGACCATAGCTGATATTCGAGATATAAGCCATTCTTTTTACATGCATAAAATTATTTTAGAGGAAGGTGAAAGAGCTCAAATTGATGGGCAAAGGAGACTCAATCCTATTATGAAAGAAGTTGTGAGAAAGGAAGTGATCAAATGGTTAGATGCTAGAATCATCTATCCTATTTCAGATAGTTCATGGATAAGTCTGGTGCAGTGTGCGGTGGAATCAAGATTGTTGAAAATGAGCCTAACGAGTTGATTCCAACGAGAACTGTTACTGGTTGGAAAATTTGTATTGATTACAGAAAGTTGAATAAAGCCACTCGGAAGGACCATTTTCGATTGCCTTTTATGGATTAGATGTTAGATCGACTAGCAGGTAATGAATTCTATTGTTTTTTTATATGTCTATTCGGCATATAACCAAATAGTTGTAGCTCTAGAGGACCAACATAAAACAGCTTTTACTTGTCTGTACAGTACGTTTGCATTTAGGCGAATGCTTTTTGGTTTATGCAATGCACATACAACATTTCAACGATGCATGATGGCAATATTCACTGATACAGTTGAAAATTTTGTTGAGGTTTTCATGGATGATTTTTCTGTTTATGGTATCACTTATGATATTTGTTTAAGTAATTTGGCTAAGGTACTGAAAAGATGGGAAGAGACGAATCTTGTTCTTAACTGGGAAAAATGTCATTTTATAGTTAAGAAAGGAATTGACTTAGGGCATAAAATCTCAAAGAGACGAATTGAAATTGATAAAGCATAGGTGGACGTAATTGAAAGATTACTGGCCCCAATTAATGTGAAAGGAGCTAGAAGTTTCTTAGGCCATGCTGGTTTTTAAAGAAGGTTTATCAAAGATTTCTCGAAAATTTCTAAACCGTTGTGTTTGTTGTTAGAGAAAGATACAGTGTTTGATTTCAACAAAGCATGTTTGGAAGCTTTTGAAGATCTAAAAAATGGTTAATCCCAACCCCAATAATTATTACACCTGATTGGAGCTCACCTTTTGAGTTGATGTGCGATGCAAGTGATTATGCCGTTAGAGCTGTGATAGGTCAAAGAAGAAACAAAGTGTTTCCCCCTATTTACTATACAAGTAGAACTTTGATGAGAGCCCAACTCAATTATATGGTAACTGAAAAGGAACTCTTTGCTATAGTTTTTGCTTTTGACAAATTCCACTCATATTTTATAGGTACCAAAGTTACAGTTTTTACTGACCATGCGGCCATTAAATACTTGCTCACAAAGAAAGATGCAAAATTGAGGCTTATTTGTTGGATACTTTTTCTCCAAGAATTTGACCTTGAGATCCAAGACAGAAAAGGTGTCGTGTAACACCCCTTACCCGAGTTTGACACCAGAACCGAGTACGAGGCATTACCAGACGATAACACAACCAACCACACAAGGTCAGGCCATAAAATTTTATTCGTAATTAAAATATTTCCACAGTATATCATACAATCCTTAAAATTGACCTATGAGCCGCAAAACATAGTTTGGGAGTTGTCTGGGACCAAACTGAAAACTTAGAAAAATTTTGGAATTTTAGGTCAAAAACATGGCATGCACCCGTGTGAGACAGGGACATGCCCATGTGGGCAGGTCGTGTGGTCACACATGCCCGTGTCCCTAACCCATGTTGAATTAGTGGCATATTATTTATCATTTTGAACCTACAGGGGTTTTCACACGGCCGAGCACACGCTAGTGTCCTTGGCTCATGTCCTTCACACGGCCTCAACACGCCCGTGCTCTCACCCCATGTGAAAAACTGGGGTATTCTATTTATGACGTAGCATGCAATTTTGGCGACACGGCCATCAGACACGCCCATGTAACCAGGCCGTATGAAGTCTTTAATATCTAAAAATTTCGTGCAAAGTTCACACGCCCTACACACATGACCGTGGTGGCCAGCCGTGTGGCTCTAAGTTAGGCTATTTTCCAAGCCATCCTTCTCCCCCAAAACACATACAACCTTTACCAATTTTAAAACCACATACCATACACATATTTAGGCATCTAAATGACCTCATTTAACCATCCATCATCCACTACAAATTTAACCACACACAAACACACCAAGCATTCCATGAATTGTAACGCCTCAGATTTTGGGCCTAGAAGTACTGGGCCTTGGTGGCGGCTTATACTATTTTGTTGTGTATAGAAATATCACAATTGTGTGTTTCGTGTGTCGGTTAAGTAATTAGGAGTGTTTGGGAGTGTTGGAGAAGTCTTGGGTTCAAACCAGAGCTCTAACAAAAATTTTAATTTTTCCCTTAGGTGGACCTTGGCATTAGCTTGAAGACCTTATAAATATTGTTGGTTAAAATATGTCACAAGGAATCTTGTAGTCTAGTGGCAAGGTGGCATTAGGAGTATGCTTGTGGTCTGAGGTTCAAGTCTTGGCTCTTGCAAATCATTTTGGTTTTCTTTTAAATGAACCTAGACTTTGGCCCATAGGCTTATATTTAGTTGTGCTTATTTTGTGGCACAAGAGAGCTTGTGGCTTGATGGAAAAGTGGCGTGTGGAGAATGTGAGAGGGCAAGGGTTTGAATCCCACTGCAAGCAATGGACAATTCTTTTGCTACTTGGTGGCGACAAGAGGTGGAGTGGTTACAAACTCTATCAAGGTTGTTGTGGATTTGGAAAAAGGTGAAATTTTGACTTGGTCTTGAGAATTTGAATCTAATTCAAATAAGAAGTTGGAGTGAATCAAGGGGTTTGTACTGGTTGTTAGGGGAGTGGATTGTACCATGATTCAAGGAAGAAAAAAAAGGGGGAATTTGAATAGAGGAGGGTGAGCCGAATTTTGAATGGGGTGCTAGTAAGGAATCAGTTTTGGGGAAGAAGAGGGGGTTTTCTTTTGTTTTGTATTGCTCTTTTTGGGATTTGGGGGTTTTCAGGTGTCGAATGTTCCTAGTGATATTTGGGGTTCTTTTTGGTTTCTTTTATGTTTCTTGGATTTCTTCTTTTAGTAGTGTCGAAATTGCGAAGGTCATTATTTGTTTTTCTTTTGTTAATATCGGGTAATGCCTTTCTAAAACCTTTTGGGTCCTATCTCTTCTATACATTTCCACTTTTCTCTTCCATTCTTACTTTGTTAAAAGGTGCCAAATGCCGAACCTTCATTTCCTTTTCTCATCACCATATTCCCTCTCCTTTCAAAAATAATCTCTTTTTCTTAACCCTTATTCACTTTTCCCTTGTAGCCTGCTAAAGCTTTCTTCTTCTCTAGTTGTTCCAATCTTCTTCTTTTTTGGTTTTCTCTGAGCCAACCATTCCTTTTCCTCGGGATTCTTTTTCATAGTCGAACTTTCTCCCTTTCTTTTGCGTATCATCTTCCCTTCTCATCAGTTGGTATTAGTGTTCGGTTCTAGAAGGGGGTCTTTTAAAGGTTAAGTGAAGGAGTTCAGGAGATTCGGAAGCAATCTAAGTTTTCTCTCACTGATAGTTAAGGTATAGGCCGAATTTACCATGTGTCCTTTTAAGGTGTTATTTGTGGTTTTAATCACATCTTTGACCATTTCTTTCTAACAAGATCTACTGTTATACAGTCTTTAGCAACGGGTATCAGTTATTTCTAGCCAACAATAGGGTGTTAAGCTGTATTTCTATCAATCAAGGTTAGTAGAACCGATCAATTGGATGTGTGGTTTGTGAACCTTAATAATGAGGGCATCGTGATGCCTTTGAAATGTAGGCTTTGGATTTGCAAGTGGTGCTCCTGTTTCGCAGCAATGTGTGTATCCGTATACACTATTCTGATTGATTGATCGACTGAAAAGTCAAAAATGTGTATGTCTTACTGTTTTGACTGTTGATCGATATTTTGCTAGAAAGCTGAAATACCGGTGAATAATGCCACACAAGCGTGCGATCGCATAGGTGGTGAAACGAGCCCACAAGCATGGGCGTAGGATGGTTGAGGCCACCATGAGCAATCTCATAGGTTTACGTCGATTTGGGCCGTGTTGGGCCGAAATGGGCCTGTGGGTGCCACACAGAATAAATTTGTATATTGTGGTGAATGTTAAACTGAGCCGTGCAGTTCACGTGATTAGGGTTGTTTTTGGCTAAATGGGCCTTGTGGGCCCAATAGGCTTGTGGGCCCACATGGACAAAACGTATGTTATGTGATAAGAGATTGATTTGGGCTGTGTTGTTCGCATAGCTGTGATTGTTTCTAGGCTAAATGGGCCACGCGAGAGTGTGGACCCACTTGGGCCGATTAATGGGCCTTAGGCCTAATTACCCCGTTTTGTCTATTTAGGTTACAAAAGTCGCTTGAGGGGACAATGGACCTTCAGTTGGGTCGTTAAGACCAAGGTTTACAAAATTATAGAAATACCCTCGATTTACAAAATTACAAAAATACCCTAGTTTGTAAAATTAAAGAAATACCCTCGATTTACAAAATTATAGAAATACCCTTGATTTACAAAATTACAGAACTACCCTCAGTTTGTAAAATTATAGAAATACCCTCAGTTTACAAAATTATAGAAATACCCTCAGTTTACAAAATTACAAAAATACCCCCAATTTGCAAAATTACAAAAGTACCCTCAATTTACAAAATTACAAAAATACCCTCAGTTTATAAAATTACAAAAATACCCCTGGTTTGTAAAATTACTAAAATAACCTCGATTTGTAAAATTATCAAAATAACCTTGATTTGTAAAATTACCGAAATAACCTCGATTTGTAAAATTACTGAAATAACCTTGATTTGTGAAATTACCAAAATACTCTCGGAGTGTAAAATTATCGAAACATCCCTGTAAGGTAGAATTACCGAAATACCCCTATAGGATAGAATTACTGAAATACCCTGTAGGATAGAATTACCGAATACCCCTGTGGGGTAAATTGACTGTTTTGCCCTTCTGGGTAAATGATTGAATTAAACTGTGTATTTGACTATGATTGTATGACTATGTATTAACTTACTTGACTGTGGTTGTGTCACTGGTCGGCTTTGAATATATGTTTAAATGACTGATATTGGGCATGGCCATTCCACATACACGTATGATGATTGAGCATAACATACACGACATATTGCATGGGTTGGGACATTAATTTGGAGGAAGCTCTGTGCTAGTGGCTTTGCCACGTAATCTGATTCTGGTGGCTCTACCACGTTTACTATTTTTAGTAGCATGGTTTTGTATTGGTATGCGGGCTAGGTGGGTCGAGTTATTCCTCACATGGTGAGATGGTTGGTACGTGTGGTGTGATGGTTGGACTGGGTTGGGATTGCATTCACATTCTGTTATTGATTCTGTTTTGGGCTTAGGCCCACCTGATTTTAATTCTAATTTTGATTCTGAATCTGTTACTAAATTGGGCTAAAAGCCTAATAGATTCTAGAACTGTAATGGGCTAGGCCCATCTGTCACTGTCTGCTTTAAGGGCTAGGACCAGTTGATTCTATTGTGGGTTGAAACCTAGATGATATTGTAATGGGCTGTGGCCCACTTGTACTCTGAACTATTACTGTTTCCTGTCTTCTAACTGACTGTTTTTATTTAGTAAGGGATTGCACATTGAGTTTTCATAAACTCACCCTGTTTGTTAGCTATGCAGGTGATCCCTAGCTTTACGAGGATCAGTGCTGTGAAGGACTCAGGGGTGGCCACACGACTGTTTCTATATTACGTTTTGGACTCTACTTTAGGTTTAGACTTCGTTTTGGCTTTAAAATTTTGTAATAAGGCCATTGGGATTTTCATTTGCTTTTATTTGGGTTTTATTTATTTTGATTTATATCTGTAGAAGTATATCACGGTTTTTCAAATATGTTAACTGGTTTTAAAACAACACAATGTTTCCGTAGCATTTTTCAAAATGATTTCATGACTTAATCTTTAAACATCACGTTTTCATAAATCAATTTCTTTTTAAATTAGCTTCCGCAACTAAAAAGGGTTTTACAAAGTAATTAATTGTTTAATGTACCACATTTTAAAGATAAGCAAACGTAACTGGGGTCTTACTCAAGTTTTTACATAAAGAAGGGTTTCAATGAAAACATGGGTTTCGAAAAACACTTTCATGTGACACGCCAGATTCGAGCCTAACTTTTAGGCCAGGTGTGGGGTGTTACATAAATTACCTCATAAGGATCCATAAATAAACCAATTTCATTATTGGCCAAGTCACATGGCCTTAATTACAAAATGACTTATCCAAAAGACAATTCCCACAATATAGCCAAACCAACATGACACTTATGACACCACTAAGTCCCTATACATGCCATAGCCTAAAAGAGTACATATTACAATACCAAAAGAACATTGTGGATAGTGTGGGTGATCCTTCGACGCTTCCCGATCTCCTAGCTGGCTTGACTAATCTATAAAATAAGGAAAAAGAGAAAGGGGTAAGTTTGAAGAGCTTAGTAAGTCTATGTACAAATAATTAACATCATACCAACTCTCTTAATCACCAAAAATCATATCATCACATATCAACTTACCACATAACCTTACCAATATCATATACATGCCAAACACATCATTTACATAATCCTAAGTTCACATGCACCCATGCACACATACACACTCGCCCACATTTTCACTGGCTCATAAATACACCTGCACTTTCACATCACATAACCATACAAATCTCTTTTAGTAAGCTTTCCCGTTGAACCCTTTGAAATAACATTTGATACCCGATGGTTTTAGCACATAGCTCCACCAACACATAATCTGGCTCTCGTGTAACAGCCCAAATTTTGGGCCTAGTTAGAATACTGATTTTGAAATCACTTCTCGAGGTTTAAGAAATTTATTTTAGTTTTAATTTTTGTGTTTTAGTATTTTTATAAGAATGCACGAAAAATTTTGGTGAATTAATTTACGCGATTAAGGGCTTAATCGTGAAAAAGGACTAAATCGCGTAAAGGCCAAAAGTTGTATTAGTTAAAGGTGTTAAATAGATTTAGAATCAAAGTTTGGGGGTTTTAAAGGGCAAATAGACCTTCTCTCTTCAAGTGGCCGACCATAATGGAATTATAGGGAAAAAGAAAGTTCTTAAAAGTCAAATTTTATTGGGGTTAGGTGACCTATTTGACTAGTTTTGGATTAAAAATATTAAGGGTTCATTTTTCTTTTCATCTCCTTCATCTCTCCACTAAAATATTTAGCAAGAAAGGGGTTTTAGAAGCTTGAGAATTTGCAACAACCTTTAGCCCTCAAAGATAAGTGATTTTAAAGTCTTTTCTAAAAAAATTTTGTATTTTTGAGACCCTTATAGCATGAGCTACAAAATGAGGGGACTATTTTGTATTTTAGATGAAAGTTTAAAACTTCGCCATGAATGTATGAATGATATTTCCTGGAATTCTGAGGAGGAAAATAAATGTAGGTTGCTTGATAAATAAATTTTGTAAAGGGGTGTTCAAGGAAAACACCTAATTTGGACTAGGTTGTAAAGTTGATAAATTGTTGGTAATTGTGTGTAATAATAAGATTTTTTGTTGCCATAAGAGTGAAAAGAGTTTGGCTAGGCTTGGTTAATAAGGAAACTCGATAAAAATTAATTTTCGAGCCTAAAATGGTTATATTGCCAAAGTCTAGGGGAAAAATGGTCATTTTGTAAAATTGTGAATTTTGGATTGCTTAGATTTATTTGTTCATTAAATTAGAAAATCTTTATTTATTATAGATCAAGAATAATGAAATCCAGACTTAGATCGGGAACAGATTAAATCTAATTGAATTACCATATTTTGTATACCGAGGTAAGTGGGGTGTAAATATTACAATCTACCTATTGCATATTCATTTATGTATTTATACTACATGAGATATCGATTGTTCTATGAAACGAGAATGAAATGTCATGATGGTAATTTCCCGGTGGAACCGTTGGGATAGATTGTATAATTGGGTTGAGACTGGATGAGATGAGTTTAATGCCATTGTAAGCCCATGTCAAGGACATGGCATTGGCGATGAGTTTAATGCCATTGTAAGCCCATGTCGAGGACATGGCATTGGTAATAAGTTTAATGCCACTGTAAGCGCATGTCGAGGACATGACATTGGTGATGAGTTTAATGCCATTGTAAGCTCATGTCAAGGACATGGCATTTACGATGAGTTTAGTGCCATTGTAAGCCCATGTCGAGGACATGGCAATAAGGATGAGTTTAATGCCATTGTAAGACCATGTTGAGGACATGACATTGGCGATGAGATGAGAGCCAGTGTAAGACCATGTCGAGGACATGACATCATTGCTTAGCCCACATTTAAGGCCTTCGAGTATCCACTTCTATTCCACTGAGTTCCACGGGAAAATATTTTATGGCTGAATACTTATGTAAAAGAAGTAATAACTTTGTTGTAAATGGTACAGGTACCTATGTATATATATCATGTATAAGATACAAGCTTGATCATATATTGTATGATTAGTAAGGAAAGTATGATGAGTAAGTTATATTCATAGTCATTCATGTTGTGTAAGGATTTTAAGAATGTTAATTTATGACATTCAGTTGTTAATATTTGCATTCTACTTACTAAGCTTTATGCTTATCCCCTCTCATTTCCATTTTTCCTTGTAGTGCTGCCTCAATAATTCAAGGATCCAAGGGACGTCGGAGGCATCGTTCACACTATCAATTGAAGCACTTGGTATAGTTTTATGTTTGTGTTTTGGATAATGGCATGTATAGATCTTTTTGGTCGTTTTAGCATAGGCTACACTAGTCAGCCAATTGTATTGGCCATTTATTTCATAAAGCCCATTTTGTAAATGGCCATTGGAATTGGCCAAAACAATTGTTGTAGTTACTTTTAATGAAATGAGAATGATTTCATGAAATTACAAATAGTTGTTTGGATTTTGTGCATGCACATTATATGAGATGTAGATAGATTAGTATATGTGACTAAGTTGGAATGCCAATTTATGGCTATTGGTTAAGTGTGAAAGTCTTGATATGTTGGCTTTGTATTTAGTCTTGTTCTAGGGTGGCAAAGAGGCTAGGCAAATAGCCTATTTTTGTCCACATGGGTAGGTACACGGGCGTGTGCCTATGTCGTATGTGACACACAGCCAGCCCACGATCATGTGTCCCCTGCACCTTACATGGATAGAATTAAATGCCCATTAGTGTTCCACATGGACATGAGACACAGCCATGTGTCTCAACCGTGTGAGAGACACGACTGACACACGGGCGTGTTCCCCAGTCGTGTGTTCACTGACGTCAGAAAAAAATTCCCAGGTTTTAGCACACGGGCTAAGACAAGGCGTGTGATGGCCCTGTGAGGGACACAGGTTGGGCACACAAGTGTCTGCCAGGCCGTGTGAAAATTCCTGTAGGTTAAATATTAGAAATTAAATCTACACGGACGAGGGGCACGAGCGTGTCCCTAGATTGCTTAGGCTGTGTGTGGTACACGAGCCATTAGCACGGCCATGTCTTGAGGCCACACAGGCATGTTGCCCTTCCACAAGGGCGTGTGTCCTGTTTTTGGTTGTATTTTTCAAAAGTTTTTTTAAGTGCCCAAAACGATTCTTGGTTGCTTCTAAAGAGTGTTTTAGGCCTCGTAGGCCCATATAAAGGACCGAAGAGCCATGTTTGATAAAGTTTTAAATTGGGATTTATTTTGATGGTTTAAGATTGAGTAAATTGCATGTGTTTTAGTAAAGTAATGCCTTGTACCCTATTCTGGCATCGGATACAAGTAAGATGTGTTACATTTAGTGGTATCAGAGCATGGTTTAGTTGATTCTAGGACTAACATACCGTGAGTACGAGTCTAGCTATACATGCCGTTATCGTTTATTGATAATGTGACAAATATTGACAATTGTAATCTATGTTTTCTTATAGTAATGAATCCCAATCAATCTATGGCGGATGATATAGAAAATAATGCACCGACTCTTACCGAAGGGACCGCACATATAGAAAGTGGACTCGTGACATGAAGTCAGGGGGTGAGGCCAGAGAGGCCTACCTTAAAATGATGGACGCTTGGTATACGGAGTATGTTCGTGTGAATCCGAACACTCCACCTCCCACGCCTCCTCTAATTTATCAGCAACCCCCGTAGCTCCTCAAGGGGTAGATTTGGCTAGGAGAGAGAAGCCTCTGGTAAATAGAATAAGAAAACATAGAGCTGAAGAGTTTAGAGCAAACAAGGATAATAACCCTGAGAGGGCGAAATTCTGGTTAGAGAATACTGTAAGGGTGTTTGATGAGCTTTCGTGCACACCCGATGAGTGCATAAAGTGTATGGTGTCACTCCTACAGGGCTCAGCCTACGAATGATGGAATACTCTCATGTCCGTAATACCGAGAGAAAGAGTAACTTGGGAGTTCTTTCAAGAAGAGTTCCGCAAAAAGTATATTAGTCAAAGGTTCGTTGACCAAAGGAGGAAAGAATTTCTTGGATTGAAGCAAAGCCAAATGACAGTCATAGAGTACGAGCATGAGGTCGTAAGGCTTAGCAAATATGCCTGCGAGAGTGTATCTTCTGAGGCTCTCATGTGTAAGTGGTTCGAAGATGGGTTGAATGAGGATATTCATTTGTTAGTGGGCATTTTAGAGATCCGAGAATTTGTAGTGCTTGTCGAGAGGGCGTGCAAGGCTGAAGAGTTAGCTAAAGAGAAGAGAAAGGTCGATATAGAGTCTCGTGACTTGAGGAAGAGATAGATGGGAAAGTCAAACCAATCCTCATTCAAGAGATCGAAAGAGTTTACTACCCGATCAACTGCTTTGGTAGGATTTTCAAGTAAAGGCAAGAGTAAGCAATAGATGGCGTCCAAAGCTCAGACCACTTCAGTTGCGAGTGTCGGTAGTGCCAGACCTAATAGACCGAAGTGTTTACAGTGCGGTAGATGACACTTCGGTGAATGTCGGGGAGATGAATAGGGATGTTATAAGTGTGGTCATTGGACCATTTTATTTGAAATTTTCCTAAGTAGGATGGAAAAGACAAGTAAGAGATGCGAGCGAGTAATGCACCAACGAGGGGTAGACCACAAAAGAACCCGAATAGGGGAGCGGGTAGTAGAGGTGCTCCCAGAGATTCAGTCGTGAGGTCTGAGGGCTGAGTGCTGGTAAGAACTTACGCCATTCGTGCTCGTGAGGAAGCCTCATCTCCAGATGTGATTACATGTACCTTTTCTATCCACGATATGTCTGTTCTTGCTTTAATCGATCCGGGATCTACATATTTTTATATTTGCATGAAATTCGTACCAAGTATTAATGTGTTAGTTGAGTCTACTGAATTCGTAGTAAAGGTGTCCAATCCGTTAGGCAAATATGTCTTAGTGGACAAGATATGCAGAGATTGTCCCTTGATGATTAGAGGCCATTGCTTTCCGGCTAATCTCATGATCTTGCCATTTGATGAGATCGATGTAATCCTCAGTATGGATTGGTTCTCTACTCATAGTGTAATAGTGAATTGTGGGAGGAAATTTATTGAATTGAACTATGAGAATGGTGATAACCTTCAGGTCGAGTCAGGCGAACCGAATAGCTTACGAGTAGTGGTTTCGTCTTTAAATATAAAAAAAGTATTTGAGGAACGGATTCGAAGCTTATCTCACTTTTGTGTTGAAAACTCAAGCATCTGAAATAAAAATTGAGTTGGTACCTGTGGTTTGTGAGTGTCCGGATGTGTTTCCGGAAGAGTTACCCGTATTGCCTTCATTAAGGAAAGTAGAGTTTGGCATCGAGTTGGTCCCTAAGACAATGCCTATCTCGATTGCTCCATATGGGATGGCACCAATGGAGTTGAAGGAGTTGAAGGTGCAGCTGTGAGAATTAACGGATAAGGGGTTCTCAAGACCGAGTTATCCCCCATGGGGTGCTCCAGTACTCTTTGTGAAGAAGAAGGATGGATCGTTAAGGTTGTGTATTGATTACAGACAACTTAACAAAGTAACTGTGAAGAACAAGTACCCTTTGCCTAGGATTGAGGATCTATTCGATCAACTCAAGGGAGCCACAGCATTTTCTAAGATATATCTAAGGTCAGGGTACTATCAGTTGAGGGTGAAGGAGCAAACGTACCAAAGACGGTGTTTCTGACAAGGTATGGCCATTACGAGTTTTATGACAAGGTATGAAATGTACATGTAAATGAGATGGATATGAGTTATATTGACCATATAGATGAAATGATACATGATTTATATGAATTATATAAGTAAAATGTGAAATGATTCATATGAATTGAATAGATGAAATAATAAATGAATTGGATGCCAAATGACCATTTCATGATTTATTTCATCCTTGTGAATGGATGATTATATTGTAGCTATGTGACTAACTTATGAATGGATGTTTGTGAATAGGCATTTGGCAAATGAATTCGATATAAATTGTTTTATTGCTTAATGTCTCTGTTTGCTTTACAAGCATTGAATACACAATTGACATTGTCTTATGATAGTTCGATCTTAGCAGAGTTGAAAGCTAAACTAATGTTTTTGCAAAACATTGTTCATCAAATGTCAAATGCTTGAGCATGCTTAGCATGCTAAACTTACACGAGATGAGACAGAGTATGCTGAGCATTGAATAAGTGATTGACATTGTCTTTCAACAAAGTTTAGCATATGCAGAGCATCAAATCTCAAATTATTCGCTAAGGTTTGCAAAAAAAATTCTCAAATGCTTAGCATGCTCTGTCTCATCTCGTGAATAAATCAAAATATCATTATTGAATACTACGACGAATCTGTCTAAATACGGTTTAAAAATTTTGTTCATCAAATCCATAAATACTGCAAGTGCAATAGTCAAACCAAACAGCATCAAAAGGATTTCATAATGTCTGTACCTAGTCCTGAACACGATTTTTGGCACATCTAAATCTTTAACTTGCAACTGATAGTAACCAAAACAAAGATCAATCTTCAAAAATATTGCTGCACCTTTCAATTGATAAAATAGATCATCAATACGCGATAACAGACACTTGTTCTTGATCGTCACCTTGTTGAGTTGTTTGTAATAGATACATAACCGTATAGATCCATCTTTCTTCTTAACAAATAACACAGGAGCACCCCAAGGAGAACAGCTAGGCCGAGCAAAGCCCCTATTTGTCAACTCTTGCAACTGTGCTTTCAACTCTTTCAATTCTATAGGTGCCATTTTGTATAGGCCTATCGATATCGGAGATGCTGCTGACACCAACTCAATTCTAAACTCAATTTCCCAGGTCAAAGGTATCCCTAGTAACTCCTCTAGAAACACAACTGAGAACTCACACACCACTGGAACTGATTCTAGTTTCAATTTTGAAACCCTAGAATCAACTATATAAGAGAGATATGTTTCACAACTCTTTTCAACATATCTTTGTGTCGTCATACTGGAGATTATACTAGATATGCCATCCAATCTATTTGACTCAACTCGGACCCATTTGCCATCATTACATTTTAGCACAATATGTTTTCTTCTACAATTCACAATAGCATCATATAGTGTCAAGAAGTCCATACCCACAATCATATCAAACTCATTAAAAGGTAACAACATCAAACTAGCTGGGAAATCGTAACCCCTAATTTTTAGTGGGCATCATCTACATATCTAATTAACTAAAACACACTGACACAAGGGATTCGTAACTTTAACAGTACATTCAGTGAATTCAGTAAGTATTTTTTTTTTTTTTGCCTACTGTATATATAAGAATGAGTTGATCTAGGATCAATCAATACATAAATATTAATATCAAAGAGAGAAAAACATACCCAAAATAACATCTGGAGCAGTAGCTTCCTCTCGAGCCCAAATTGCATATGCTCTAGTCAGTGTTCTTGTTTTTAACTGTTCATTCATCTCGCTATTCTTTCCTCGTTCGGGGGTAGTAGTTCTTGAATTTCCAAATCATCTACCCCTCTGAGCAGTTGCTTTGTAACGCCCCACACCCAAGTTTGATGCTAGGACCAGGTACAAGGCATTACCGGACTTACGAACACTTGATCACTCGATCTCGACTCACAAATTTTCACAAAAATTTAAAATATTTTCAATCATAGTCAAAACACTCTTATTACAGGCTTACGAGGCCCAATAGGCTTATTGGGTACGATCCAGAACCAAACTGAAACTTTTCGAACACTTAGAGAAATTTTACTTAAAACTTAGCACACACCCGTGTGGGCAGGCCGTGTGGTCGCACACGCCCATGTCCCTAGCCCGTACGGAATCAATTTTCATTTTGAACCTATAGGGGTTTTCACACGAACGAGCACACGCTTGTGTCTCTGGCCCGTGTCCTTCACACGACCTCAACACGCTCGTGTCCTCTCTCCGTGTGAAAAATTGGGACATTCTATTTATGACGTCATCGTAAAAACTTCGTCATACAGCCAAGCCGAACGACCGTTGGCTAGGCCGTGTCTATCACAAAGTTGGGACACACAATCGTGTCTCCAACCTGTTTGTTCACTACAAAAATTTAATTTCCAAAATTTTAGGTGCAAGGGACACACGGCCTCTCAACACGCCCGTGGGCTGGCCGTGTGTCACCACGGCCTAGACACACACCCGTGTGTCTACCTGTGTGGACAATTATAGGCTATTTTCCAAGCCAAATGCCACCCTAAAATGCAAACCAACACATACCAATATTGCCAATATACTAAATAACTCTAAAACACATCCAATCTACCATATTTCGGCACCCACACACTACATTTTACCAATCATACACAAATATACACATTCATCCACATTTTACCCAAACTATGCAAGCTTGCTCATTAGTAAATTACAACATTTTGACAAAATAGGACATAACCATTCATGGCTCATTTCTCATGGCCAAGTATCAAAATTCCACTACCAACAAATGGACCCAAAAAAGTTATGACACCTAACCAAAACAATAGATCAACAATACATGCCATAACATCGAAATTTGTAATCAAAGTACCAAAAGAGATCGTTAATAGTGTTGATAGATTCCTGATGATCACCAAGCCTTGGATTAGCTTGACGAACCTCGGTACAAAATGTAAACCTTTTCGATTTAATCCGAGACCTTGCTTTTTCCCCAGTCAAGATCATTTTCTCATCGTTCTTGATCTATAACATCAAATTTCACTCTTTCAATACACACATTACTCAATTGGGCACAAAATCATCCTATGGAAAATTTTACCATTTTACCCCTAACTTTGTCAATTTTTACAATTTATTCCCTAGGCTTGTAAAGTGAAATGTATCAATTCTTCTACCTTCCCAAGCCTAGCCGAACATATTTCTCTTCTATAGCAGCCCACAATTTTCAATGTTTGACAAATTATGCACATCTTTTACAATTTTTGATTTTTAGTCGCTAAATACATTTTCATGAAAAATCACTTAGGAAAAATTGTTTACTACAGTTCAAGCTTTCATTTTCTACCAACAAACATCAAAATGCTTCCATGTCATATATGGGTAAATTTTTAAACATGAACCCTAGCTTAAAATAGTGGTATAGAAAGATAGGTCAAGGTACGAGGATCTCAAAAATACGAAGAACACAAAAAACAAGGCTATGAGTCACTTACTTTGAGCTTGAAAAGTTGAAAGAAACCCTATCTATGGTGCTTGTGAAATTCGGCCAAGGTAGGAGAAAGATGGACACTTTTTGGCCTTATTTTCCCTTTTTATTTCTTTTAATAACCAAATGACCAAAATGCCCCTAATGGCCTTCTTTGCAAATTTTTCCTTCCAAGGGTATTTTTGTTCATAATGCCCAAAAATGGTCTAATTGCTAAATAAGGACCTATAATTTGTAATTTCATTTCCATTTTACACTAAAAGCTTCTAGAACACATATTTTGAATTTCTTGCAATTTAGTCCTATCGCTCAATCGGGTACTCTATCGGTAAAATTTATTTACTAAATTTTCACTCATGCATTCAATCACACAATAAACCTTAAAACTTAATCAGAATAACTTTTTCTCTATCAGATTCATGGTCTTGAAACCACCATTCCGTTTAGGCCCTAATTCGGGTTGTTACAACTCTCCCCCTTAAGGATTTTCGTCCCCAAAAATCTTATCAGTGAAAAGATGTGGGTATAGTTTCCTCATGGTCTCCTCTGATTTCGATGTAGCTTCTTCTATGCCATGCTTTTGCGAAAGTGCTTTTACCAAAGCCACACTTTTGTTCCTTAACTATTTCACTTCCTGTGCTAAAATTTTGATTGGCTCCTCGCTATAAGTCATATCCGATTAAATTTCCACTTCGGATGGCGAGATCACATGTGACAAATCAGAACGATATCATCAAAGCATCAATACATGGAAGACATCATGAATCTTATCTAACTTTGTCGGTAAAGCTAATGGATAAGCCGCTGGTCCAACTCTTTCTACAACCTTATATGGTCCGATGAAACGTGGACTCAATTTACCTTTCCGGCCAACTCTCAGAGCCTTCTTCCACGAAGATACTTTTAGGAACACTTTATCACCCGCTTGGAATTCGATTTATTTTCTCTTCAAATTTGCATAAGATTTCTATCGATCCGAAGAAGCTTTCAAGCAATCACGGATAAACTTTACCTTCTCTTCGGTCTCTCTAATCAAATCAATCCCATGGATTTGCTTTTCACTAAGTTTCATCCAATACAAGGGAGTTTGACATTTGCGATCGTACAATGCCTCATATGGTGCCATTTTGATACACGATTGAAAACTATTCTTGTAAGTGAATTCCATCAATGTTAGATACTTCTCCCAACTACCTTCGAACTCGAGAACACAATAATGGAGCATATCTTCAAGTATCTGAATCACTCGCTCAGATTAACTGTCTGTCTGTGGGTGAAAAGCAGTACTAAAATTCAACTTGGTACCCAAGGCTTCTTGTAAATTTCTCCAAAATGTCAAAGTAAATCACGGGTCTCTATCTGATATAATAGAAATCGGCGCCTCATGCAATCTTACAATCTCGACAATATACAATTCGGCTAGCTTATCCAATGAAACATACGTATTGGGATGAAATGAACTGATTTTGCTAACAGATCAACAATGACCCAAATGGCATCTTTTTTTCGGGGTTGATGGCAAACTCGTTAAAAAATTCATAGTAATATGATCCCATTTCCATTCGGGAATCGTTATTGATTGTAATAGACCGAAAGGTACATGATATTCAGCTTTTACTTGTTGACAAACCAAGCACTTTGAAACAAACTCGAAGATGTCTCTTTTCATTACAGGCACCAATACAACTTCTTCAAATCACTACATCTTTTCACTACCCGGATGAATAGATAGGCAACCATTATGAGCTTCGTATAGAATTTCCCAAATCAACTCAGCATCTTTCCGCACATATATTCTATCTTGAAACATCAAACAATCATCCTCACCAATTCAAAAATATGTCTCATTATTCCTTTGGCACTAAACTCTTTTTGCTTGCAACTCACTATCACCCTTTTAAGCTTCATAAATTTGTTGAAAAAACAATGGCCTAGCTCGCAACTTGGTCAAAATGGAACCATCAACAGATAAGGTCATTCTTGTGTTCAAGGCTCTCAAAGCAAACAGAGATTTTCTACTCAATGCATCAGCTACTACATTCGCCTTCCTTAGATGGTAGTCAATTTGTAACGCCCCGAATTTAGGCCTAGAAAAGTAGGCCTTAAGAGTGGGGAGCATTTGGAAGTCAACACGTGAATAATTGCTCTGCAAGAAGTGGCATGACTGAATGTCTACTTCAGTGGTTAAGGATCCTCAGAAGTGTTGGAGAAGTCTTAGGTTCAAACCCGGGCTTTGGCAAAATTTTTGGTTTTAAGTGAATAAAATCCTGAATGTTAGGTAGTAAGCATTTTAAATAATAGAGGTTAAAAAGTGACACAAAGAAGCATATGGTTAAGTGGCAAGGAGGCATTAGGAGTGTGCATGTGGTCAGGGGTTCGAGTGTTGCTATAGTACTGATGGGTATTTATTTTGCACCTGTGGACAGCTAGTGGTTGAGTTGGGATTGAACTCTGGTGGAAAGGGTTTAATTTGGTCAAATGAGAGATTTTAGGAGTGGATGATGGAGGAAATTAAGGAGATAATCGTGGAGTGATAAGGGGAGAAAATCATGGATTTCAAGTTGGAGAAGTGTTGTACCTGATTGGAAATGTTGGGGTATGCAAATTCGGCTGAGGGGCCTTGATTGTGTGCATTCGGCAATTAGAAAGCTCTTAGGGATTTTTTTTAAGTTGAGCCGAATGTGGTTTTAGTTTTCTATAGAATTCGTTTGGTCATTTCTTTCGTTTCTGTCTTTTGCTTAAAAATCCCAAAATGCCGAGATTGTTTTCTTTTCTTGCTCTCTTGTGTTTTGCCGAATTGTCTCTCCTCTCACTTTGAAGTTTTGCTTCTTTTTCCAAGACCGAATACTGTTCTTTCTCTTCTTCAATTAGTTTTCGCCATAGCCAAATCTCCCTATTTTGATTAGCAGGTCTTCTGTTGTTTTTTCCTTCTCTCAATTCTTCCTTCTTCTCTTGTTTCTTTGCCAAGCTATAGCCGTATTCTCAACACTATCCTTTGTGAGCAAAATTTCCCCTTTTCCCCCAACATTAGTTTCTTTTGTTCTTAAGGTATAGAAAAGTTGAATACCTCTCTCTCTCTATCCACTATTGTCGAATCTGTCCTCATTTCTTTCTCCTATCAAAAAGTCATTGTTTCATCTTTTCTTTTTGCCGAGATCAAGTATAAGTAGTAATGATTCTTTTATCTAAGTTTCATTGCTGGTGTTATTTCTTTCCTTTCTACTGAATCTCCCCACTCTTCGCTTAGTCTGACGTTGGTTGGTACCTAGGTTTGCTCGAGTTTTGATAAAGGGGCAAGTGACGTGAAGCAATCGACATCCTACGTTTAGTTCTTAATTAAAGTAAGTGTTCTTGCCTTGTTATGATTAAAGGCCAAATTTTCTTAATGGCCCTACGGATTGCCAAGTGTGGATTTAACCACATGTTTTAACAATCACTTTTAATAAGGCTTTTGGAAAACATAAAATCTATTAAGGGGCATAATCTTTGATATCAAGTAGGGAGATTAGCAAGGCTTTATCTTTTAAGGTATGTATTAGTGTGGTTTTGGTTCATGTGGTAGAAAAAGGAGGACAACGATATTGATCGAGTGACTAACAATTAGTATCGAATATTGTAGGTTCTTTGCTAAGGGATTCGTAGTACGCTTTATAAACCAAGTGTGTACTCACACTAATAGCTCGTAGAATGGCGAAAAGCCGAAATGTCGAAATGTCGAAAAGTCAAAAGTTTGGCAACGGTTGCCACACGAGCGTGCGAATGCACGTGTGGAAAATTTGATGCGATAGTAGAGGCCACCATGAGCGACCTCATGGGCTTAGGCAGATTTTGGGCTGAAGCGAGTCGTGTGGGCCCAATGGGCTCGTGGGCCCCACACAGGTCGTTGTCATAGATGTGTGGAAATATTGGACCTGGCTATGTCGTTTACATGGCTAAGGTTGATTTTGGGCTTAGCAGGCCAAATAAGCATGTGGGCTCCACTTGGGCTACGTATTGTGCTTTGGGCCCAATTAAACATTTTGATTGAAAAAGGTTGCACGGGTCGCCCGAGACGACTGTGAACCTACTGATGGGTTGGTATGTGTACTCAGACCCTGAATTACAAAATAACCATTATACCCTTGAAGGGCAAAATGACTGAAATGCCCCTATGTGATATATGACTGATTTTGTATGCCATTTGATGATATGTTTGCATTCATGCATGTGATCTTATGCTACATGGGGACGGGATCTTGTAATTGGAGGAAGTGCTTGATCTGTTATGGTTGCGCGGGTCACCCGAGATAATTGTGGACCTGGTCGCAAGGGTTGTCCAAGACGAATATAGACCCATTCTGGTAAGGTTACACGGGTCACTCGAGACGACTGTGGACCTACCGATGGCTTTAAGCAGCTTATACATTTGGTAGCTCTACTACATTATTGGTTAGTGCTGCAACCGGTGCTGCATTGGGAGTATAGGGATGGGTGGGTCGATTTAATCCCCACAGAAGCCTAGGGTTGGACAGGACAAGAAGTGCAGGGTTGGTCGGGGCTTATATGCGTTACATACATTAGTTCTGATATTGCTATGGGCTCAGGCCCAACCGAGGATATTACGGGCTAAGGCCCATTTACCACTGTTACCGTAATGGGCTTAGGGCCAAATTGATGTGATGTATGTTAATTGATTGTTGGGGGTTGTACACACTGGGTTTTCATAAACTCACCCCTCTTTTTTAATTTTTTAGGTAATCCTCAGTGAAAGGCGGTTCGACATATTGGAGAACTAGGAGATGGCCACATTATGGACATTTGATTCTCGTATTTTTAATTACATTGCTTTAAATGCATTTTCTTTTATTTGGGTTTTGTTATAATAAGGCCTTTCTCTTAATTTCTCTGATTTTGATTTTGATTTTGATTTTGGGGATTTTGTTACATTTGATTTATTAGCCTCTAGTTTAGGTTTCGTGTTTTAAAAAGAAAATAATGATTTACAAATCAAACATAAGTATGCTAATGTTTTCAAAGAAAAAGGTTTCTGCGTTAATCAAAACTTGGGGAAGTAATAATGAATATAAAAACTAAGGTTTTTTTTCTAAATAACAACTTAAGATTTTATTTAAAATTACAAATATACAAGTTTTCACTAGTTTTCATTTTAAACTAAAGTACACCTCGTACGAGGCTGGGTTTGGAATTAGAATCACATTCTGCAAATACTATTTTAAATTGCAATGATCAAACGTTTTCATGGTTTCCAACAAATATTGACTTGTACGAGTCACCCTTCTATGTGACGCTGCCAGATTCGGCCATAACATCCAGGCCGGGTCGGGGGTGTTACACAATCACTAACTCGTAGTGTTTCAACAGCTCAAGCCACCTTTGCTTTCACAAGTTCAAATCCTTTTGTGACATCAAATACTTCAAGCTTTTATGGTCGACGAAGATGTGACATTTCTCACTGTAAAGGTAATGGCACCATGTAACACCCTACGCCCCTGTCCGTCACCGGGTTAGGGTTTAAGGTATTACAAAATCAAAATACAAACTAACGAGGTTCATAGTTACAAGCTAGACGTGAATTCATTGAGTTCTACAAGCATGCTAGCAAAACTATACCTTAAGGCTACTAATAAATGGGCTAAACCGAACATTCAAAGACCGATCATCATATTAGAAATTCATCACATATTGGTTACTAACTGAACAACATGCCACAACATTAAACCATACGAGTATCATTCACATAAATAATCAACTCGAAGACTAAGCAAGCCATTTTCGCATGGCTAGAATAATTACAATTCAAAATGAAGTTTGGTTTAATCGAAGGAAAATAGCCTATACATGCCATTGACCCAAAATAACCGTCAAATGTACCAAAATAACAGCGATAGTGTAGGTGATTAAGGCTTCAATCCCCGAGTCCGTAGCTTCCAAAAAGAGATCTATAAAACAGAGGAAACAAGGGAAACGGAGTAAGCATTACAATGCTTAGTAAGTTTTAAGCAATGACATCAAATAAATCATCAAATTAAAGCATAGTTGTTCGTATTTTTGTTTCCCTCTTCTCTTGGGTAAGTCACCCTTTTTCCACACATACATATTCACGTCATATACGAAAGTGGATAGCTTTCACTCATAGTAAGTTCACGTAAACATATACATGTCACAAAAATTCACATAACATTTCACATAGGCCAATTGTACTTTGATCATATTAATAATCTCATTTCATGAACACATAAGAAATCACATAATGACCTTAGTATTCGGTCCAAAATCCAGCTTGCATATAAGCCAAGGGTACATACCTGTATAACTTAACACTTTCAGCGCAATTCATTAGCGATCGTTACCTTGAAGACCATTAGTCTTAGGCTTTACTCTCATCATCATCGAGATCTTTAGCTCGGGTAAACTCTATACATGGCCATCGGGTCTCTACCCCGGATATAATCTCTGCATATAGCCTTCGGGTCTTAACCCGGACATAATCTCCACATATAGTCAGCGGGACTTAATCCCGGATTCACATCACATATTCTCATACACATATATATATTCGCATGTTGCCAAGTTTCACATAGCAAGATTGCACTTGTTATTCAATCAATTCATTTGCATACAAACATATAACATGCTTCTCGACTTTATATCATAAATATATATATAATTCAAATCTTATACATGTATACTCTTCTTTTCTAGACTTTCGGCCCAATGATCAAGCATACATAAGCAATGCATTTCAAATCTCAATTTCGGTCCTTTTCTCTATGAGCCATTCGGCTATATAGCAAACATGAATAAGGTTTCCTTCTTAATGGGACATTGTTCAAATATCAGCATGTATGTCATGGCATTTTAACTTAAATACCGAATTCGATTACTCAAAACTTACCTTGAACTTTCACGAGAAATTTCGAGTTGGCTATTCGACCACTTTAGCCTTCCCTTTATCCGAACTCGTCCCTCTATGCTCTTGAGCTAAATAAAACATTTAATTCTATTAATCCTTATTCAAGCACCTTAAAGAATCATTTTCACTCATAGAAAATTCATACATACATATTCTTCTCATTGCAAACACTCATGCACATTGGAGCATTTCACATACATATCATAATTCACAGCAAGCTGATTTTCTGAGCAGCATTCAATAATTTACTCATAACTGGAGCTACGAAACTCCAAATGAAGTGCCGTTAATTTTGTATGAAAATAGACTCATTTATCTTCCACCCATAAAATTTTCATAATTTTTGGTTCGGCCAATCAATACCATAATTTTCTCAAAGTTTCCCTATTTCACTGTTTGAGTAAACTGACCACTCCATACTACGAACTGAATTTCTCCTTGTACAGAATTCCAACTATGGCCTCACCTATTCCATTCGAAACTAGACTCATTAAGGAGTCTAAGCATATAAATTTTGTCTCATAACAATTTTTATACAATTTATAGTGATTTTCCAAAAACAAAGCAGGGGACTTCGAAGTCAATCTGACACTGTCTCACTCTACTCTAAAAATCTATTTGTAGGAAATTCCTTTGCTGGCAAGGTTTCTTTCATAAGAAACTAGACTCATTAAGCTTCAATTACACAGTTTATTCAGCCTCTAGTTCAATTTACACAATTTATGGTGATTTTTCCAAAACACGTTACTGCTGCTGTACCAAGCAGATTTTTATACAAAATTCACTCTTTAATGTTCTTAAGCACATACTCGAAATATAGCATTTTCTAAGGCACCATTTAGAGAAGTCATTGCTCTTAACACAATGTACATATTTCATATTCATTACATCCACAATCAAATCAATATTACCAAGTTAGCCGAATACATGCATATACACATAAGGCATTTAGCCACTTCATTCACCTTTGTTCATTTAACAATTTTACCACTAAATGCTTGAGTCCAAAATTGGCAATCATTGGCACAAGGATACACTAGCCGAATGTTACTCAACATGAATCACAATCTCAACCATCCAAATCAATCAAGATAATACCTACTAAGTTCATGTATAATTTTTCCTTAGCCTATTACTTAGTGAACTTATGAGCAATGCTCAATTAGCTCATGTTGCAAAATATGTATCATAGTTTCCAAAATCAATTTATCAAATTCAAGATCAAAATACAATCAAAAGCACAACAACTCAATCATTCAAAGAACCGAAGGTCCCTTAGGCTTTAATCCTCTCTAAAATTCTAATCTTACTAATTTGAACTCACAAATCCAACTCTTATGAATTTTAACATCATAGAGTCTATTAACAAGCTTTAACAAGCTCTTAAATGCAAAACAAAACTCCCTAACCACAACTTGACAAGGCCGAATGCCTTCATCCTTCAAAGCTCAAGAAAATTTTCACATTAGACAAAGGAGAGGACCCTTTAGGCAAGCTCAAACAACACCCATATTCCATTATTTAACACAAGCATTAAAGAAAGCACAATTTACCCCCACCCTTGCTCATATGGCCGAACATTACATCTTGTTTATCACACAAGGGTTTTATGCTTATGAAGCTCAATCTCCCTTAGTAATCATCTTCAAAACAAGGAAAATCTAACAAATCATCACCCAAGAAGACATGCATCATGACCGAATGTTTCTAGCACTTAGAGCTCAAGAAATTCAAACATGGACAAGTAGAGAGCTTCAAAACCAACTAGATTTCGTGAAATGCAAAGAAAATCATCTAGAAATTGTACCTTAATCAAGATTTCCCCCAACCAAATTGCTTGAACCCTATTTCTCTTCTCCCTTAGTCACATACGGCAATGAAGGAAAAAGATGAACAAAAAATGTTGTTTTTACCCTCTTTTTCTTATTTTATTAACTATATTATTTCTATTTTATGACAACTTATTTTATTTGATATAAACAAATTTATTTTCATCATTATTGTTATTAATTAGCTACAAACAAAACATAAAATGACAAACTATGTCATCATTACTATCCACTATCATAAAAGTGGGTAATTTGACATGCAAGTCCTTGATTTTGCATGCATGCATTTATTAGCCATCACACATCTAGCTAGTTTACTTTCAAAGTTTACAACTAAGCCCTTTTAAGTGAAATTCAAATTTATAACTCTAAATTGACACACCAAACATGTCACACATGAATTATCACATATAATAGACATCAATATGAACGTTAAATATATTTTATGCCTCGGTTTTGTGGTCCCGAAACCACATCCCGACTAGGGTCGTTTTAAGGCTGTCACACACCAAATCTTCAAAGCGAAGACAATTGCTGTTAACTCCAAATTGTGTGTTAGGTAGTTCCTCTCGTGTGGCTTCAATTGTCTTGAGGCATACGCTGGCACTTTATCTTCTTTCATCAACACGCATCCAAGACCATTTAGAGACACATCACTATAAATTATAAAATTCTTTACCAGATTCTGGTTGCACTAGTACTGGAGCCTCAATTAATACTGTCTTCAGTTTCTCAAAACTTTGCTGACACTTCTCTATCCACTCAAACTTAACATCTTTTTGTAGTAACTTAGTCATCGAAGAAGCGATCATCAAAAATCCCTTTACAAAACACTGATAGTAACTAGCCAAGCTGAGAACACTTCTAACTTCTGATACATTTTTCGACGGTTTCCAATCTACTATTGCCAAGATCTTACTTGATCCACTCGAATGCCATCTTTCAAGACAATGTGACTAAAAAATCCAACTTCACTAAGCCAAAACTCACTTTTACTAAATTTGCATACAATTGTTCATCTCACAAGATTTGTAAAATAGTTCTCAGATGCTCGGCATGCTCGTTATCATCACGAGAATAGACCAAGATGTCGGCAAGGAAGACCACTACAAACTTATCCAAGTACGGTCTAAAAATCTGATTCATTAAGTCCATGAACACTGCTAGGGCGTTAGTTAAGCTAAAAGGCATTACGAGAAACTCATAGTGTTCGTACCTTGTTCTGAAAGCAGTTTTTGGCACATCAGACTCTTTCACCCTTAACTGGTAGTATCATGATCTCAAGTCTATTTTAGAGAACACAGTAGCTCTCTTCAGCTAATCAAATAAGTCGTCAATTCTTGGCAAGGGATACTTGTTCTTTATTGTCACTTTGTTGAGTTCTAGCAGGAGGTATACCTGGCAACTCCTCAGGAAAAACATCCGGGAACTCACAAACCACTCGCACCGATTCAACTTTCAGTTCAAATTTTTTGTATTAAATACATAAGCCAAATATGCTTTGTACCCCTTTTTCAAACACTTCTGAGCAGTTATAGACGAAATCACAGTAGGCAACCCACTGGACATATCTATTTCAACCCGAAGACTTTCACCATTTTCACATTTTAATTCGATAACCTTCTATCTACAATTCACTTGAGCATCATGCATTGATAGCCAATCCATGCCCAAAATAGCATCAAACTCATCAAATGGCAATAGCTTTAGATCAGCTAGGAAACAGTAACCTCGGATCACTAAGGGACAATTATTGCAAATTTTGTCAACTAACTCACTCTTGCCTAGAGGCTTTGACACCTTAATCACAAATTTGGTTGACTCTAAAGGTAATTTCATATCATTCACTAATTTCATGCAAATGTAAGAATGCGTGGACCACAGATCAATCAGTGTAACTATATCAACATCATAAAGAGAGAAAATACCAGTGATCACATTTGGGGATGATGCTTCCTCCTAGGCACAAATAGTATAAGCTCTTGTGGGAGCTCTGGCCTCTGATCTTGCAGCTGAATCTCGAGCCATGCCTCTACTACTAGCTCCTTCTTTCACATTTCTAATAGGCCGCCCTTTAGTGGATACATTGCTTGGTTTAGCACGTTGGGTAGTTTCTTTCGTTACCATTTATGGACAATCCTTGATGAAGTGGTCTTGGGAGCCACAATTAAAGCAAGCCTCGGTGACCATCCAACACTTACCGGGATGTCTCTTACGCAGTGTTGGTATTTTGGGTTACTTGGCTTGACATTGCCAACACTAGCTACTAAAGTAGTCTGAGCCTTCAAACCCGTATTTGGCCTACCACGAGTCCTGCTCAAATTTCCAGCTGAAACAGTAAAACGGTTTGGCACATTCCTCACTTTCTTCGATGACGATTGGAAAGACTTACTCATTGATCTTTTCTTCACATCCCTAACCTCTTATTTGGCTTTCCTCCTTTCCTTAAACAATTCCTCTGCTTTGCATGCTCGATCAACAAGTACAACGAATTCTTTCAACTCTAAGATCCCCATATACAACTTGATATTCTCATTTAGGCCATCCTCAAACCTTTTGCACATGATTTCTTCAATGGAAACACATAACTGAGCGTACTTATTAAGTCAAACAAATTCTAGCCCATACTCAAACACTTAGAGAAATTCTACTTAAAACAGGGCACATGCCCGTGTGGGACAGGGACATGCCCGTGTAGGCAAGCCGCATGGTCACACATGCCCATGTCCCTAGCCCGTATGAAATTCCTTTTCATTTCAAACCTATAGGGGTTTTCACATGACCGAGCACATGCCCGTGTCTCTCGCCCGTGTCTATCACATGGCCTCCACACGCCCGTGTCCTCTCCCCATGCGAAAAATTGGGACATTTTGTTTATGACGTCATCACGAAAACTTTGTCACACGGCCAAGCCACACACCCGCTGGCTAGGCCGTATCTATCACAAAGTCGGGACACAAGGTCTTGTCGCCAACCCATTTGTTTACTACAAAAAATTAATTCCCAAAATTTCAAGTGCAGGGGACACACGGCCTATCAACACGACCGTGGGCTGGCCGTGTGTCACACACGGCCTAGACACACGCCCGTGTGTCTACCCGTGTGGACAATTATAGGCTAGCCCTGAAATGCAAACCAACACATACCAATATTGCCAATATACTAAATAACTCTAAAACACATCCAATCTACCACATTTCGGCACCCACACACTACATTTTACCAATCATACACAAATATACACATTTATCCACATTTTACCCAAACTATGCAAGCTTGCTCATTAGTAAATTACAATATTTTGAAAAAATAGGACATAACCATTCATGGATCATTTCTCATGGCCAAGTATCAAAATTCCACTACCAACAAATAGACCCAAAAGAGTTATGACACCTAACCAAAACAATAGATCACCTATACATGCCATAACCTCCAAAGTTTGTAATCAAAATACCAAAAGAGATTGTTGATAGTGTTGATGGATTCTTGATGATCACTAAACCTCGGATTAGCTTGATGAACCTCAATACAAAATTTAACCTTTTTCGATTTAATCCGAGACCTTGCCTTTTCCCCAATTAAGGCCGTTTTCATGTCGTTCTTCATCTATAACATCAAATTTCACTCATTTAATACGCACATTACTCAATTGGGCACAAAATCATCCTATGGAAATTTTTACCATTTTACCCCTAACTTTGTCAATTTTTACAATTTAGTCCCTAGGCTCGTAAAGTGAAATGTATCAATTCTTCTACCTTCCCAACCAAAAGAGTTAAAAACCAATCATCCCCAAATCGACCACTTTTACTCACCTTGGTTGAGAAACATCGCTTAATCCTCTACAATAGTTGACCAGAACCGATCACCCTCTCTTGTCGATCAACTGCAATAAAGGTAATCTATTAGCTATCGATTATGACTGAAAAACACAACCCCTAAATTAGGAAAAGCGGTATTCGACTATGCCATAACACAAATCAATCCACCTCTTGGTCGAACCAAATAATTGTAAATGGAATTACCTTCAACCGGAAGGCAATAGATGGATTTCAAACGCTTCACTATCTCAAGTAAACTCCTTCACTTCACCATAATCCGAAAAACATCACACCTAAGGGAAAGAACAAGTATCAGAAATAAGAAGAAGAGGAGAAGAAGCATTCAGTTACAACCACAATAAGAGAGGGGTGTATAGAAACAAAACCCAATAGAAAAAGGAAAGGGTCTAATACACTCATCGATTGCCAAAGAGAAATTGTCAAGCCTAGAACAATAACGAATAGGTGAGGGATTAACAGAAGAGGATCAGCAAACACTAAGGCTTAAACCGAAAAAAAGTCTAAGTGAGAAGAAAGGGGAGGATATTTGGCCACAATTCAAAAGGGAAAGGGGGAAATGTTGAAAGAAAAAGAGAAAGAATCTTAACACAGAAAGGCTTGAGATTTCTTTAAAGAAGGAGTAGAGAAGTAAAGAGTCACACAAAACTGCCCAAATGGTCACATTTGACTTCGGCTACACTTGCAAAAAGAGAAAAAGAATACCAATTTGACACCAAGTGCCCAAAACCTAAATTGCACTCAGAGAACAAACTCTAAAGTTGAAAGTGTTCATACTAATCCCCCTAGCAGAATTTGTCATACACAGGCCTCCCCAATCGGCTACAACTCTCCAAGTTTTGAATTCCCTAATTTTTTCTACCTAAATCTCTTCTATATCACCAACTACCAACCACATCTCTTGATCCTCTCCTACTTGACCAATTCAAACCTCATCCAGCAGAGTTTCAGTCCATCTCTTCTTCTCCCTTTACCAGAGCAGCAAAATAAATACCCCTTACATGGTTTTGAAAGCAGTCAAACCCCAGACCACTTACATACCCATAGGCCACCTACCATCCTTACTAGCAAGCTCCTTGTGACAAAATTCCACCACAATTAATTATAAAGCCTACCTGCTAATGTCCAGGTTCATTTAAGAGCAAAACTAAAAATTTGCGAAAGCCAAGGCTTAAACCCCAGACCTTGCAGTTACACCTCACGCCACATTGCCACTAGACCACAAGCTCTCTTTGTGACACCTTTTTCCCTCAATTAATTATAAGGTCTACCTTCAAGCACCCAGGGTTTTATTCACTTAAAACCAAAAATTTTTGCTAAAGCCCTAGTTTGAACCTAGAACTTCTCCAACACATCCAAACCTCTTAGCAATCACACCAACATGCAATTCAGTGTATATAGGCCCAAGGCCCATTATGTAGCCCAAGTGGGGCCCACGTGCTCGTATGGCCCGCTAAGCCAAATTTAACCATAGCCTTGAGTATGACACAGCCAGTCCATTAATTCCCGCAAGTCCAAAGACAAACACTCAAGTGGGGCCTACAAGCCCATTGGGCCTACACGGCCCATTTCGGCCCAAAACTTCTAGGCCCAATTTCGAGGCATTGGTCATTCAGAACACACATTTACTTGGCCATATCCGTACCAATCCACAGAACATCAAAGTGCCAAAACACACCAACCAATATTCCATATTTATAAACCAAACATATCAACTTAATTCATCAACAAACCAAATCTATCCATAAGTGTTTACTTTCATCACATTTTATTTCTATCAAAAGATATCTATTCACGAACCTAAATAAGTTCTTAATCACCGAGTTTAGTAACTCAACATATTATACCAAAACAACCTATATAGCCACATATACATGCCACAACCTTAAAAAGAGCAATAAATACCAACATCGATGGATAGTGTGAGTCATGGATTTGATCTGTCCAAAAGGCAGCAGTAATGATATACAAAACAATACACAAAAACGTATAAGCTTATAAAGCCTAGTAAAAACATAATAAATCTTTTAACTTATCATCAATTAAATGCAGCTTTTATTTTACCCGATCGAAATTATCAAAGTATAGACAGGGGCACATAAGTGTAATAAGGGGCACGAAAATACAAACAAGGGCACATAAGTGCAATCAGTATAATTAACATTAGTATATTATTACAGGGCTATAAAATGGAAATATATCTAAATGGAAATTCAATTATAAATTCTAAATACTATGAACTTACATTGACAACCAGCGCATAGGAGTACGATCGAGCTAATCTTGACTTTTGATTTCCCTCAATTTATAACCGGCTAAGATATATCTTGATCTAAATTAAATAAATAAGTATTTTCAATTAAATGTTTCAATAAATCTCAATTATTCAATTCGATCCACAAATGTAACACAACAAACCCGGCCTAGAAGTTAGACTCGAGTCCGACATGTCACATTGGAATGCTTTTGAAAACCATGTATTTTTATTTTAAAACTCATTCGAAACTAAGGTTTCTAAGTCAAAAGAAGCTCATTTGAAGGTTAAAGCCTCTTTGTGAAAAACTCAAAACATTTGAGCAATTTGTTATCCATTTGAAATGTAATTAGTTTTAAAACCTTATTCATTACTATAAGTGAAAACCCAAGTAAGTTACGGAAGCTTATAAAAATTTGCAAATTTGTGGGAACGTGTTGATTTTAAAGCAGTTTACATTCTTGGAAAACCGTGTTCTACTTTAAACAGAAATAAATGGTAATAACTAACAATCCCAAATTAAAATTCCAGAAATTACAAGAGCCCTTATTTCAACCCAGCAATTATAAATATGGTAAATACAGTCCAAATCAAATTTAAAGGTGTGGCTCGCTCCAAGTCCCTCGCAGCATCGAACCGTCTAAGTTCGGGGATTACCTGCACATTTAAACAGTTGGGTGAGTTTATGAAAACTCAATGTGCGCCCCAAATAAAAAACAATAGAGTTATGCAAAACAAACTGGGCATGAACCCATTTTAATATAAGTAATAGACTGAGCCTGAGCCCGATACAGAAACGATGTGGCCTTAGCTCACTCAGATGCAAAATGAGAACAGATTAGTTACAGAAACATATAACATGCCCACCAACACTGCACCCCATCTCCGTCCAACCCTACAAACCATGTGGGGATATAATCAACCCACCCAGCCCTACACACCAAGTATGGGGATAAAATCAACCTATCCAACCTTACACACCCACGTATGGTACTGTGAAACGGCACATGTCAGATGTATGTAGCATATCTGCCAGATATCAAGCTAAAAGCCTTTTAGACATCCTTCTATTCAATAACAAACCCAACCCAATGTAATGCAACATAAAATCATGGAATGCTAGTATGCAGAAAATAGATCATACAATCATCATTAAATAGAACAGATATACAAAATCATATCATCTCGTGGAAAGCATACTCATCTATATATCATATAGGGTCAAAACAGACATTTTACCTACGGGGGTAATTCGGTCAATTTGCCCTTAGGGGCATTTAGTCATTTACCAATATGGTTCTAAGTACTCTGAGGCCCACCAAGCAAGTTTAGCGACACATGCGACCATATTAATACAGAAACTCGACTATAGGTCGAGGCCCATTAAGCCGGCCCATGTAGGCCCACACAGTCATGTGGCCCACCGAGTCTAAAATTTCCATAAGCCACGTAATTAGCCTGATCGACTCATCAAATCTTACCAATCCATCAATTTCACTCGCGATAGGCCCACGGGCCCATCGTGCCTATTTGGCCCATTCCGGCCTAGTTGGCCAAAAAGTGGCCCAAAACCATGAGATTGCTCATGGCGCCTCTATTGTCGTATCAATCTCCCCACACGAACATTCGCACACTTGTGGAGTTTCCAGCGCCAACCTTTCGACTTTTCAGCTTTTTTAGATTTCAGCTTTTGTCGATATGTCGTGTGTGCGATGTATGTACACACCTTTGATTATGCAGTATGCAATGAATCCCTAGCACCAAACCTATCACAAATAAGACTAACAATTAGTCACTAGATCTACACCAAATAACCTCCTTTACCAAAACCGAAATCTCACTAATCCTCTTACCTTGATCGACAAGCCTTTCTAATCATTCACTAATCGTTAGTAACGATTGTTTCCAAGATTTGCATCAAAACTGTAACTATCACAGGCTGAATAAACAAGTAACTTACATCCATCATACGTCACTCTTAACATTGCATAAAAACATTTGACCTTTAACCCATCAAGACAAAAATGCTTACCTTAATTGAGAGTGCTGTCTACTCCAAGTCCACCCCCAAAGAACCTAAATAATGATCAATACCAGAATATGAGAAGAGTGAGGAGATTCGTCAAAAAAGAAGGGAAATCGGTTCTTACCCCCTTATAGTATAAAGAAAGGTTTGTTCACTTACCGATACAAGATCGTTTGCCCACAAGAATTCAAATCACAAAGTGCAATTTGAAGAAATGATATTCGATTCTAAGATGGAGAGAAAGTACACGGCTTGACAAGAAATGAAACACCAACACAAGAGTCTCCTTTACTTTCGGCAAAAGAAGAAATATCGAGAGCGGGAGAAGAGGATTTGGTTTAGATGTTTTTTTTAAAAAGAAAGAAGTTGTGATGGCCTAATAAGAGATTTCGATATGAGAAGTTTAGTGGAGATAGAATAAGGGGAGAAAGTGTCTTGCCGAGCAAAGAAATAAAGTAGGAAACTCAAGGCCTTTTCTTGCCCAATCAGCACTTAAAAATTCTTGCCCGAATTGCATTCCCTTGTTCCCCATTAGGCTCAAACTCATCTCTAAGTAAATTCCCTCAATCCAAATCCTTGATTTACTCATTGATTTTAGCCAACAACCCAATTCAAATTGCATTCCAATTCCTTTCACCGAATCAAACCTTGGTGTTTCGGTCAAACAACAATTCCTTCCTTGCATGAGCAACAAAATATAACACATTTTACGTATGCGGTAGCTCGAACTCCAGCCCTCCAAGGGCCTTACACACCGCTTGCCATTGCACCGCAACTCTTCTTGTGTTATATTTCGGTCACAAATAATTATAAGGCTTACACACTAAAGCCATGGTTTACTTAAAAAGTAAAAATCAAAACATGGGATTCGAACCTAAACACCCTCAGAACCCATAGCACGCTACTTGCCACTTTACCCAGGCACTCCTTGTGACATATTCCACCCTCAACTACTTTTAAGGCCTACCAACTAGAAACGAGGTTATTCGAAGAAATCTAAAAATATTTGCTACTAACCAGATTCGAACCTCTACCCTCTTAGCTATACTATGCGCCTCATACCACTAAACCACAAGCTCTTTTGTGTCGTAAATCAATCCCAAATAATTATAAAGTTTAAACGCTAGCTTCTATGCTAACTTATACGCAATAAAAATTTTGCAATGGCCTGGATTTGAACCCTGGACCACCTGCTTACTACTAACACCTTTTGCCACTAGGCCAAGTGTTTCCTTATGTCAGATTTTAATCAAAAATATTTATAAGGTCTAACGCCTAAGTCTTCCTAAGGAAGCCAAAAATTAATATTTTTGCTAGGGCCCTCGGTTGAACCCAAGGCTTCTCCGACACTCCTAACTCTTCCTTAATCACTTATCCACTAAACTATATACACAAATTTATGAAAATTTTTCCCACATACCCAAAATCCAATTTCTCCGACACACAAAGCCCATTTTGTACCCGAAATTTCCAACTAACAGGGTCGTCGTGTAACATCTACCCCACTATGCTACTGCTGTGCATTCGGATCCAAATAACTTAATCATACATCCAAAACATCTCATTCAAACCAAATACTCAGAATAAATGCAAACCTCAATTTTTAAGTGCAGCAATATAGTCTAATATCTAAGGAAATCCTAGCGTCTCCTATTTTATAACAATCATAAGCAGTTAAAGATAATTTAGAATTTAAGAATACGTACTTGGCTCAACACTGGAGACCCGGTGTGCCACACAATAAAAATTCTTCAACATATTTTAATTCATTTGAAAACAGTTTTAAAACCCAAATACTAAACCCATTTCACAGCTCGAGCCTTGCAACTGGGCTTTGATACCACTAAATGTAACACCCCAAACCCGACCTAAAAGTTAAACCCGAGTCTAACGTGTCATATTGGAGTGCTTTTGAAAGCAACGTATTTTTCATTTAAAACTTGTTCGAAACTAAGGTTTCTAAGTCAAAACAAGCTCGTTTGAAGGTTAAAGCCTCTTTGTGAAAAACTTAAAACATTTGAGCAATTTGTTATCCATTTGAAAACATAATTACTTTTAAAACCTTATTCGTTGTTATAAGTGAAAACCCAAGTAAGTTGCGGAAGCTTATAAAAATTTGCAAATTTGAGGGAACATGTTGATTTGAAAGCAGTTTACGTTTTTTGAAAATTGAGTTCTACTTTAAACAGACATAAATCGTAATAACAAAAAATCCCAAATTAAAAAATCCATAAATTACGAGAGCCCTTATTACAACCCCGGAATTATAAATAAGGTAAATAAAGTCCAAATCAAATTTAAAGGTGTGGCCCGCTCCAAGACCCTCGTAGCGTCAAACCGTCTAACTCTGGGGATTATCTACACATTTAAACAATTGGGTGAGTTTACGAAAATGCAGCGTGCGCCCCAATAAAAACAATAGAGTCATGCAGAACAAATTGTGTAACAACCCATTTTAGACCCTAATCAGAACGAGTGGTTTTGGGACCACTTAACCGAGTCAAAATATTGTTTTAACTGCTTTTATCTATTTTACAGCATGATAGATTCATTGTGTGAAAGTTTCGTATAGAAATTTTATTGTTTGATTAGCTAATTTGATAAAAAGGATTAAATCGCATAAAGTGATAAATAGGAGTTCTATTTCATAAATGACTTATTTGATCATGACTTTTAAAATGGGAGTCCTTAAATGGTTATTTTACCATTTTAAATGGTAGTGGACATTTATGTCCTTATGATATATGATTTTAATGGTTTAGTAAAGGGTAAAATGGTCATTTGGTTTATTATATGTTTTATATTAAAAAAACATGAAAAATGTCTTAATTTTTATGTTCTTCCACCGAAAATAGAGAGAAAAACTTAGGGCTTGAAGTGTTTATGCATTCAGCACCCATTTTGCTCAATTGAGGTATGGTTTTGTCCCTGTTTTTTATGAGTTTTATGTTTTTGAGATCGTTGCTTCGTATACTAGCCGACCCATACCTCAATTTTTGAAATTGGTTGTGTTTTTGAAAAATTCCAGTGATGAATACATGTTATTTTGATGATAAATGGTGAATTATTGATGTTTATTTGGAAACATATAAGTTTTATAAAGTAAGTTTTGATGAAAATGAGTTTTAAGGATTAAATTGAAAAAGGTGGAATTTTTGTGGTTGGAATTGTAAATGAATGACATATATGTACTTATATGAAGTATATGAATATTCGGCTATGATAAATTAAGGGTTCTATTGTGCAATTTGCTATGTTATGTTAAAAGGACTAAATTGCAAGGTGTTGAAAATTTAGGGGCTAAATTGCAAATATGTAAAAATATATGTTTTGGATTAAATTGAATATATTAGTGATTAAATAGCTAAATTTTCATTAATATAGATCAAGATAATCGAATCCCAAAACTTGATCAGGGAAAGAGAAAGGTGGATGAATAGACTCCAGATTCGACTAAACCGAAGTAAGTTCGTATAATTAGAATTGATTTTGAATATGTTTATAACTATTGCTTAATTGTCAAGTGGATGTATGAGATTTTTTGATTGAATTGCATATTGGTTATACATATATGAAATGACATGGAAATGTTTAAATATTACAAATACAACCTGAGTACTGAGTCCCGTTTGAACCGTAAAAAGTCGTAGGATACGAGTGACATGTCACTAGGGCTATAGGGTGGTTCAAGCTCCTGCATTTGTTGCAGACTCACCACAGCTCATGAGCTATATGTTCATCCTTCGGGATTACATGTTCAGTCTTCGAACTTACCGTTCGGCCTACAGGCTTACCGATCATCCTTCGGGATTACATGTTCAGCCTTCGGGCTTACCGTTTCAGGCTCGAAAGAGCATATATGATGCATTGATGGATTACAGGGTATACATATATACACTATGTGTGTATCACCCGAGTATCCCTCGATGTTCTTAAAGGTTCAACGGGCAATTACCGATACAGGTTACATGAAGTTCTAGAGATATATGTATTACATGTTATATGAGATTTACATAGATTATATGAATTGATTTACATGAATTGCATGTTATAAGTATTGAAGTTATGCTTATGATACATGAATGTTGTATCTTATACATGAATGGTTATGAAATTCCATGGACTAACAAGTGTATGCTTGTGAAATAGGCAATATGAGTATATGAATTGAATTGGCATTGTTTATGTGTCTATCTAATCGATTCGGTAAGTTTCATTTCTATGTTATACGGGCTTACTGAGCTTTTGAAGCTTATTTCATTTATTTATTCCTCTGTTTTATAGATTCGGAAGCTAGCTCGACTTTCGGACGTGTCTGAGATCGCCATCACACTATCCAAATAGCTTTTTGGTACTTTTTGGACCTTTGTTTTGAAAGGGGTCATGGCATGTATAGGCTAGTTACTAAGTTTATGTTTATGGTTAGCTTGTTAATGAATATGGTATGTTTTGATACTAATTCAAGCTATGAGATATGGCTTGCTTTGTAAATGTTTAATCCATTTTGAATGTCCAATTTGATGTGTTCTATATTGTAATATTTTGAGATGAGTGATGTTGGTAGAATTGGTAAATGTCATGTTTGAATTAGTTAGCTAAGAAAATGATGCATACTTGGTACATGTTTAGATTATGAATAATGTTTGGAAATTGTGTTTGAAATGGTTCATTATATGTTTATATGGTGTTGAATGGTTGTCAATTATGCATGAAATGTTGTGGTTATATGGCTATGTTTTGCTTGTAGGGATTGACCCATTTTGGGTGGCAAGAATGGCTTTAACCAAGCCTACCTTGTGCCACACGGATAGAGCACACGGGCGTGTGACTCAATCGTGTAACCTCTGCACCTTAAATGTTTTAAGTAATTTTGCACACGGCCTAGACACGGGCGTGTCTGGTAGCCGTGTGGTAATTGACAGTGTTGGCCACGGCCTGGACACACGGGCGTGTCTAGTAACCGTGTGTGATTTGGCAGTGTTGGCCACAGTCTGAGTGAATAGGGACACACGGGCTAGGGACACGGCCGTGTGTCCCTATCTTGAAAATTTTCTCAAATGTTCTCCCTATCTTTCACATGTTTTCAATCTAATCCTAAATGAATGTGCGTATGGTTATATGAGCTTTAAAGCGTGATTAGATATATGATTATAGAACGGTATTGTGTTTTGAAAAGTTCAAAATTTTTACTGATCTGATCTGAGTTACAAGTCTGGTAATGCCCCTTACCTATTCTGGCGACGGTTATGGGATAGGGGTGTTAAGTTTTATTGGTATCAGAGCTATGGTTTAGTTGATTCTAGGACTACCATAGTAGGTACGAGTCTAGCCATACATGCCATGTTTATGAAACGTCATAGTATGATATCTCCTGACATCTTTTGAAATCTATTTTATATAGTAATGGATCCAAATCGAGCACTAGCCGACGATGTTGAAAGTATTACCCTAGCACTTGCTCAAGGGGCTGTGCCTTCTGAATCGAGCCCCGTTACGGGCAATCAGGGAGAAGCTAAACAAGCTTTCCTCCACATGATGTTTAAATGGTTTAACAAGTTTGTGCGAGCTAACCCGACTGCTCTACAACCTCCACCCCCTCAAGTCCCTCAACCTAACCCTGAAAATATACAAGTTATAGATCCTCTGAGACTGAGTAGGCCTTCGGTTGATAAGATACGAAAGTATGGGGCCGAAGGATTTAGAGCTTCAACAAGTGATGATACTAACAGGGCCGAGTTCTGGCTTGAGAATACTATCCGAGTTTTTAAAGAATTAGCCTGTATACCTGATGATTGCTTAAGATGTGTAATATCTTTACTGCGGGATTCAGCATACTAGTGGTGGAATACTTTGATATCGGTTGTACCGAGAGAACGAGTTAACTAGGATTTCTTTCAAATAGAATTCAAAAAGAAGTACATTAGTCAACGATTCATCGATCAGAAAAGAAAAGAGTTTTTAGAACTGAAACAGGGTCTAATGTCTGTGACTGAGTACGAGAGAGAGTTTGTACGACTCAGTAAATATGCTCGTGAATGTGTCTTTACTAAAGCAATTATGTGTAAACAATTCAAAGATAGGTTAAATGAAGAAATTCGATTGTTAGTCGGTATACTTGAGTTGAAAGAGTTTGTAGTTCTAGTTGATCGGGCTTGTAAAGCCGAAGAACTTGCTAAAGAAAAAAGGAAAGTTGATTTTGAGTCCAAAGAATTCAAAAAGAGAATTGCGAAGAAGTCGCACCAATCTGGATCCAAGAGATCAAAAGACTTCCATCCTCGTTCTGCTGCTTCTACGGGCATATCCATTGGAGAAAGAAATGTTAGATCTTCTCATTCGAGACCTCAGGCAACCTCTGTGGCTAATGCGAATAGTGTGAGAACTCCCAGACCTGATTGCAAGTTTTGTAACTAGAAGCATTTTAAAGAATGCCAATTGAAGAGCGGAGCTTGTTTCAGATGTGGATCGTTGGATCACTACTTGCGAGATTGTCCTAAAAAATCTATAGCTAATAAAGAACAATTAACTAAGGTGACTAATGCTGTAACCAAAGGTAGACCGTCCCGTAATACCGGGAATCAGAGTGGAAATCGCAATGCTTCGTGAGATACTAATGTAAGATCTGATACATGCATTCCTACTAGAGCCTATGCAATACATGCACGCAAGGAAGCCTCGTCGCCTAATGTTATTACTGGTACTTTTTCTCTTTATAACACTGATATAGTTGCGTTTATAGATCCCAGATCAACTCATTCATATATCTGTATGGAATTAGTGTTTAAAAAGAATTTACATGTTGAGTCTTCAGAATTTGTACTTAAAGTATCGAATCCGTTAGGCAAGTTAGTGTTAGTTGATAAAATATGTAAGAATTGTCCATTGATGACTCGGGGATATTATTTTTTAGCTGACTTGATGCTCCTCCTATTTAATGAGTTTGATGTAATACTGGGTATGGATTGGTTAAATGTACATAAGGCAGTTGTGAATTGCAGACGAAAGAGTATAGAGTTGAAATGTCAGAATGGTGAAATTCTTCAGATCGAGTCAAATGATTTGAATGAATTGCCGATAGTTGTATCTGCTATGCGAGCTCAGAAATATGTGAGAAAGGGTTGTAATGCTTATTTAGCGTATGTGTTGGAAACTAAAGTGTCAAAATTGAAAGTTGAATCTGTACCAATTGTTTGTAAGTTCCCAGATGTTTTTCCAGAAGAGTTACCGGGTTTACCACTGATTAGAGAGGTTGAATTTGGTATTGAGTTGTTACCAGGTACTACACTGATATCGATAGCTCCGTACAGAATGGCACCGACTGAATTGAAAGAGTTGAAAGCACAGTTATAAGAATTAACCGATAGAGGCTTTGCGAGACTGAGCTTTTCACCTTGGGGTGCTCCCGTATTGTTTGTGAAAAAGAAAGACGGGTCAATGAGAATGTGTATTGATTATCGGCAGTTGAATAAAGTAACCGTGAAGAATAAATATCCTCTCCCTCAAATTGATGATTTGTTTGATCAGCTAAAAGGAGCTACTGTATTTTCAAAGATTGCTTTGAGATTGGGTTATTATCAGTTACGAGTTAAAGAGTTAGACATACCAAAGACTGCTTTCAGAACACGGTATGGTCATTATGACTTTTTGGTTATGCCTTTTGGGTTAACTAACGCTCCTGCAGTGTTTATGGATTTGATGAATCGTATTTTCAGACCGTATCTAGACAAGTTTGTTGTTGTATGCATTAACAACATTCTGATCTATTCACGTGATAAGGCAGAACATACTGAACATTTGAGAATCGTGTTACAGACTTTGAGAGATAAACAGTTATTCACTAAATTTAGCAAATGTGAATTTTGGCTTCGAGAAGTTGGATTTCTGGGTCATATTGTTTCTGCAGAAGGCATAAGAGTTGATCCGAGTAAAATATCTACAATTATAGACCAGAAACCACCGAGAAACGTCTCTAAGATTAGAAGTTCTCTGGGATTAGTGGGTTCTTACTGAAGATTTGTGAAAGGATTTTCGATGATTGCGGTACCGTTAACTTGAATGCTACAAAAAGATGTGAAATTTGAGTGGACGGATAAATGTCAGCAGTGTTTCGAACAGTTGAAAGCCTTATTAACAGAAGCACCAGTTTTAGTTCAACTTGAATCGAGAAAAGAGTTTGTGATTGACAGTGACGCATCAATAGTTGGATTGGGTTGTGTATTGATGCAAGACGAGAAAGTTATAGCATATGCTTCCCAACAGTTGAAACCGCCCGAAAAGAATTATCCGACGCATGATCTTGAGTTAGCTGCAATAGTCTTTGCATTAAAGATTTGGTGACATTACCTATATGGTGAGAAATTTTGAATCTTTACAGATCATAAAAGTCTAAAATACTTGATGTCCCAAAAAGATTTGAATATGCGACAACAGAGATGGCTTGAATTATTGAAAGATTATGAGTTTGTATTTGACTATCATCTAGGAAAAGCTAATGTTGTAGCTGATGCATTAAGTTAGAAATCTTTATTTACTTTGCAGGCTTTGAATAATCATATGACGCTTTGCAATGACAGATCTATTGTAGCCGAGTTAAAGGCTAAACCAATTATTCAGAAACAAATCTACGAAGCTCAGAAGAACGATCATGAACTGCAAACTAAGCGGCTTCATTGTGACTTAAATTTTAATTCTAAATTTTCCATTGGGACTGATGATTGTTTAGTGTTCCAAAATAGAATTTGCATACCAAATGATAGTGAACTTATTCAGAAAGTTTTGCACGAAGCACATGACAGTCGTTTTTCAATTCATCTGGTAGCACGAAAATGTATAATGATTTAAAACAACTATACTAGTGGTCGAGAATGAAAAGGGATATCTCTGAATTTGTATCTAAATGTCTGATCTGTCAACAAGTTGAGGCTGAACATCAGGTACCGTCAGGTTCATTACAGCCTATTCTGATTCCGGAATGGAAATAGGACAGAGTTACAATGGATTTTGTATCAGGGTTACCCCTGACTCCGAAGAAGAAAAATGCAATCTGGGTCATCGTTGATAGATTGACCAAATCTGCTTATTTTATACTGGTACGTACAGACTATTCTCTAGATAGGTTAGCTTAATTATATTTATCAGAGATTGTATGACTACATGGTGTACCGGTGTCTATTATTTTTTATCGAGACCCGAGATTTACTACGAGATTCTGGAAGAAATTACAAGAAGCTTTAGGAACGAAATTGAATTTCAGTACAACATTTCATCCCCAGACCGACGGCCAATCTGAAAGAATTATTCAGGTTTTAGAAGATATGCTACGATGTTGTATTCTTGAATTTGAAAGTGGCTGGGAGAAATATTTACCCCTAATTGAATTTGCCTATAACAATAGTTTCCAAGCGAGTTTGAAAATGGCTCCGTACGAAGCACTATATGGTCGTAAATGTCGAACACCGTTGTGCTGGACTGAATTGAGTGAAAAAAAGTTACACGGGGTTGATTTGATCCGAGAAACTGAAGAAAAAGTAAAAGTAATTCGTGACAACTTGAAAGCAGCATCTGACAGATAGAAATCATATGTAGATTTGACATGAAAAGAAATAGAGTTTCAGGTCAGAGACCGAGTATTTTTGAAAGTATCACCGTGGAATAAAATTCTTCGTTTTGGTCGAAAAGGAAAGTTAAGTCCTCGATTTATCGGGCCATATGAAATTGTGGAAAAAATTGGACCTATAGTTTATCGAATATCGTTACCGATTGAACTCGAGAAGATTCATATTGTATTTCACATTTCGATGCTTCATCGATACAGATCTGATCCATCTCATGTCATATCGCCTACCAATGTAGAAATACAGTCTGATTTGTCGTCTACTGGAGAACCGAATAGAATTCTAGCTCGAGAAATCAAAGAATTGAGAAATAAACGTATAGCACTTGTAAAGGTTCTCTGGTGTAAACACAGGATAGAGGAAGCTACATGGGAAACCGAAGAAGTTATGCGAAAACAATACCCTAACCTATTTACTGATAAGATTTTCGGGGACGAAAATCCCTAAAAGGGGAGAGTTGTAACAGCCCCTTTTAGACCCTAATCAGAACGAGTCATTTCGGGACCACTTAACCGAGTCAAAATATTGTTTTAACTGCTTTTATATGTTTTACAGCATGATGGATTCATTGTGTGAAAGTTTCGTATAGAAATTTTAGTGTTTGATTGGCTAATTTGATAAAAAGGATTAAATCGCATAAAGCGATAAATAGGAGTTCTATTTCATAAATGACTTATTTCATCATGGCTTTTAAAATGGGAGTCCTTAAATGGTTATTTTACCATTTTAAATGGTAGTCGACATGTATGTCCTTATGATATATGATTTTAATGGTTTTAGTAAAGGGTAAAATGGTCTTTTGGTTTATTATATGTTTTATATTAAAACAAAACATGAAAAATGTCTTAATTTTTATGTTCTTCCACCGAAAATAGAGAGAAAGACTTAGGGCTTGAAGTGTTTATACATTCGGCACCCATTTTGCTCAATTAAGGTATGGTTTGTCCCAGTTTTTGATGATTTTTATGTTTTTAATATCGTTGCTTCGTATACTAGCCGACCAATACCTCAATTTTTGAAATTGGTTGTGTTTTTGAAAAATGCCATTGATGAATATATGTTATTTTGATGATAAATGGTGAATTATTGATGTTTATTTGGAAACATACAAGTTTTATAAAGTAATTTTTGATGAAAATGAGTTTTGAGGATTAAATTGAAAAAAGTGGAATTTTGGTGGTTGGAATTGTAAATGAATGACATATATGTTCTTATATGAAGTATATGAATATTTGGCTATGATAAATTAAGGGCTCTATTGTGCAATTTGCTATGTTGTGTTAAAAGGACTAAATTGCAAGGTGTTGAAAATTTAAGGGCTAAATTGCAAATATGTAAAAATATATGTTTTTGGATTAAATTGAATATATTAGTGATTAAATAGTTAAATTTGCATTAATATAGATCAAAATAATCGAATCCCGGAACTTGATCGGCGAAAGAGAAAGGTAGACGAATAGACTCGAGATTCAACTAAACCGAAGTAAGTTCATATAATTAGAATTGAATTTGAATATGTTTACAACTATTGCTTAATTGTCAATTGGATGTATGAGATTTTTGGATTGAATTGCATATTGGTTATACATATATGAAATGACATGGAAATGTTTAAAGATTACAAATACGATTTGAGTACTGAGTCCCGTTTGAACCATAGAAAGTCGTAGGATACGAGTGACATGTCACTAGGGCTACAGGGTGGTTCGAGCTCCTGCATTTGTTGTGGACTCACCACAGCTCATGAGCTATATGTTCATCCTTCGGGATTACATGTTCAGTCTTCAGACTTACCGTTCAGCCTATGGGCTTACCGATCATCCTTAGGGATTACATGTTTAGCCTTCGGGCTTACCGTTTCAGGCTCGAAAGAGCATATATGGTGCATTGACAAATTACAGGTTATATGTATATACACTGTTTGTGTATCACCCGAGTATCCCTCGATGTTCTTAAAGGTTCAATGGGCAATTACCTATACAGGTTACATGAAGTTCTAGAGATATATATGTTACATGTTATATGAGATTTACATTTATATGAATTGATATAGATGAATCACATGTTATAAGTATTGAAGTTATGCTTATGATACATGAATGTTGTATCTTATACATGAATGGTCATGAAATTACATGGACTAACAAGTGTATGCTTGTGAAATAGGCAACATGAGCATATGAATTGAATTGGCATTGTTTATGTGTCTATCCAATCGATTCGGTAAGTTTAATTTCTATGTTATACGGGCTTACTAAGCTTTTAAAGCTTACTTCGTTTATTTATTCCTCTGTTTTATAGATTTGGAAGCTAGCTCAACTTTCAGACATGTCTGAGATCGCCATCACACTATCCAAATAGCTTTTTGGTACTTTTTGGACCTTTGTTTTGAAAGGGGTCATGGCATGTATAGGCTAGTTACTAAGTTTATGTTTATGGTCAGCTTGTTAATGAATATGGTATGTTTTGATACTAATTCAAGCTATGAGATATGGCTTGCTTTGTAAATGTTTAATCCATTTTGAATGTCCAATTTGATGTGTTCTATATGGCAATGTTTGAGATGAGTTGTGACAGCCCTATTTCGACCCTAGTCGGGAAGTGGTCTCGGGACCACTAAACTGAATCACAAAAATAATTAAATATGATATCATACATTTAATTTGTGTTATAATTGTATGTGTGAAATTTAAATATTTGAAATTGACTTGGTGGTGTGATTGCCGAACTAAAGGACTAAAATGATAAGTACTATGATGTTTGTGGCTAAAATTCAAGAAGGAGGTTGTATAAGGTTTCAAATTAAAGGATTTGCATGTCAAATTAGCCTTTTTGTTTTAGTGGCCGACCATGCATGATGAATGGGTTAGTAAATTACATTATTTTATTGTTTATGGATAAAAATTATATGAAATTATGCTAAATTAGATTTTATAATAAATAAAATAATAAAGAAAAGGGTGAAAAGAACAAAGAAAATCCCTTTGTTCTTCTTTGCCGTGACTTGAAGAAAAGAAAAGGGGAAAGAAACACTCCTTGAAATCGGTTTCGGCTAAGGCAAAATTGAGGTAAGGTTGATTGTTTCCTTTGGAAATTTTAGGTGCATTTTGATTGTTAACTAGTATTCTACCTTGCCCATGGTTTGCATTTAGTTGAAATTTGAAGAAATTCATTCGGTTATGAAGCCTATCATGTACTAAATTTTGTTAAATGTTTTGAAAGAGTGGTATGCTTCAATGGTGATTTTATATGTTAATGCCGTATGTATATGCTTAGAAAGCCTTTATACATATGTGTGAGCATTCGGTTGAGCTTGTGTTAACCTTGTTAAAATTTTAGTGATGGTTGAGGTAGGTGTTTCGGCCATGAACATTAAGGAATCAATAAGGGGTTGTTTTATTAGTTGGAAGAGAAATTGATGAAAACCATGAGTGTATGTGTTCTAAATTAGGGAAATAAGCTAAGTTGCTAAATTGTGAGAAAGAATCGTGAGAGGTATGCCCCTCTAGCGTTCGGCCAAGGTGACTAGTTAAGGAAGGAAATTGAAAATCTTTGTTTTGTTGAATTGAGTGTTTTAATCGGTCTAAGACTCGGTTAATAGAATTTTTGTAAGGGAAAATGTGTAAAGGCCGAATGTACCTTGGTTGCTAATTGGAAATTTAGGGAATTTGCTAAGGAACTAGGTGCTTCTCATTGATTTCTATATTTCTTTATATATATATATTAATCATAAGAGTAATTAGAAGTGATTTTGGTTTTGTTGAGAAAGTTTTGGCCTAATTGTTTTTAGTAAATTATAAATGATATGTGTACTTAAGAGTAGGGCCGAATTATGTAACATTGTTTTGGTGTGAATTATTATTGTGAGACTTTTGATTTAATTATTGATAGTGTTGGGTTGTTAATGTGCATTATGTACTCACCTATGTGCTACTAAGGAATAAGTTAATATGAAATTCTATGATTTGAATTGATGAAGTTGCCGAATTAGTCATAGAATTATACATGGATGATTGTGGCTGCATATGAGTATGTTTGGTTAGTAGTCAACAGCATTTGGCATTTGGAATTCAAAGTTTTAAATTGAGGGATGAATATACAAGCATATTCATGCTTTTAATCGAAAATGTGTGGGTGGCTTAGAAAAGATGATTACATTCTTTGTTTGATCTAATGACGGATATGAAATTTATATACTTGAATTGTTTATTTTAGCTCAAGAGCTAAGAGAACCACACTCGGACAAAGGAAAGGCAAAGGTGGTGGAATAGTCGGTTCGTAAATAATTATCGACCATCGAGGTAAATTTAAGTATTAAATTCTATCATGTGAGTCAATGTAACATGGCATATGCGTTTGGTTACTCATGAAGATGATTAGTTTACTCAAGTGACCTAAGGCATGTGTATTGAGGAAGAGAAGAGTAATATAGCCGAAAGTCCTTTTCGTATGAAGCCTTTAGTAAATGAATTGATTTGTATTTTGCTTAGATGCTCTTAGACCGAATTTATTTCGTGAAAGTGCCATGCTATGTGTAATGTGTGAAGTAAATGAATGAATGATGAATTATGACTAACTTAGTGAAAATTTCATGTGGTGAATTCAAATATATGTGCATCTGTGCTTCAAAGCTGGGTCAAATCCCGAAGAGCCTTAAGGCTAGTGTTCAAAGCCGGGCCAAATCCCGAAGAGCCTTAGAGCTAGTGTTCAAAGCCGGGTCAAATCCCGAAGAGCCTTAGGGCTAGTGTTCAAAGCCGGGTCAAATCCCGAAGAGCCTTAGGGCTAGTGTTTAAGGCCGGGCATAATCCCGAAGAGCCTCAGGGCTAGAGTTAGAAATTTCGGTCTTTAATGATTTCTATTAATGACCCTACTTCTATAAGCTGGCCAGGTATGTGAGATACACAATTTGTGAACTATTTTCTGTTATATTATGCTTGCAAATGAGCAATATCGGTTCTAATAGTGGTTTCGAGATGTATAACTGTCTGTAACTTCTTTTCTCTTCGAGAACTTATGATCTATATAGGCATGTAATTAGTGAATGCTTAGTATATTTGAAAAATGGTGGCAAAAAAATTTAGTTAGTCAGGGTAAACTTGAATAAGCATTTGAAATTTCTTTACTTTAGTTATTTGATTTGACTTTACTACTTAAGCTTACTAAGCATATAAATGCTTACTCTGTTACTCTATGTTCCTCTGTTTTATTGATTTTGTTCGTTAGCTGCGGTCTCTGGAATCTTGCATTCGAAGTCATCTCTACTATCAAATTCTTGTTCAGTACCTAATTAGCTAAACTCTCGTGAATGGCATGTATAGGAAGTACCTTGTAGTCGTTGAATTAAGATCCTTTATTTTGAATATGTATATATATATATATATTTTAGCCATGCGCAAATGGCTTACTCATCCTATAATTATGAATGTTTTGCTAAACGAAGTGTTATAAGTTTTAAATGATGATAATGCTTAAATGACTTAACACTAGTTACCTTGTCAATAAGGAATTCGGTTATGTGTTTCCTTAGTAAGCGATCTCTTCTGAATTTTGGTTGAATGAATTTAATAGTTGAAAAATTAAATATGTTTTAGTTTGAATGAGACATGTTACTAAGTTGGATTATTCGAACATTTGTATCGATAGTCAAGTTACTTCTTGATATTAGTTACATGTGTATTTTCGGTTGAGTTATGAATAATATGAATTGTGTGAACTATAAAGGTTTGAATTGTATGAATGAGTGGTGGTTGATGCTTGTGAGATTGTCAGGTAATGCCTCTTGACCCTCCTGCGATAGGAGCGGGTCTAGGAGTGTTACATGAGTGATGTTGGTAGAATTGGTAAATGTCATGTTTGAATTGGTTAGCTAAGAAAATGATGCATACTTGGTACATGTTTAGATGATGAATAATGTTTGGAAATTGTGTTTGAAATGGTTCATTATATGATTATATGGTGTTGAAAGGTTGTCACTTATGCATGAAATGTTGTGGTTATATGGCTATGTTTTGCTTGTAGGGATTGACCCATTTTGGGTGGCAAGAATGGCTTTAACCAAGCCTACCTTGTGCCATACAGGCAGAGCACACGGGCATGTGACTCAGCCATGTAACCCCTGCACCTTAAATGTTTTAAGTAATTTTGCACATGGCCTAGACACGGGCGTGTCCGGTAGCTGTGTGGTAATTGACAGTATTGGCCACGGCCTAGACACACGGGCGTGTCTAGTAACCGTGTGGGATTTGGCAGTGTTGGCCACGGACTGAGTGAATTGGGCGTGTCTGGTGGAGCACGACTGTGTTGCTATGCACGGGCTAGGGACACAGCTGTGTGTCCCTATCTTGAAAATTTTCTCAAATGTTCTCCTTATCTTTCACATGTTTTCAATCTAATCCTAAATGAATGTGTGTATGGTTATATGAGCTTTAAAGCATGATTGGATATATGATTATAGAACTGTATTGTGTTCTTAAAAGTTCAAAATTTTTACTGATCTGATCTGAGTTACAAGCCTGGTAATGCCCCTTACCTATTCCGACGACGATTACGGGATAGAGGTGTTCCAAACTGGGCCTGGGCCCATTTTAATATCAGTAACAGACTGGGCCTAAGCCTAAAAAAGAAAACGATGTGCCCTTAGCTCTCTCAGATGCAGAATGAGAATAGATCAGTTACAGAAACATATAACATGCCCACAAACCCTACACACCATCACCGTCCAACCCTACACACCATTTGGGGGTATAATCAACTCACCCAGCCCTACACACCAAGTATGGGGATAAAATTGACCCATCCAACCTTACACACCTACTTTTGGTACCGTGAAACGGCACATGTCAGATGTATGCAGCATAGCTGCCAGATATCAAGCTAAAAGCCTGTCAGACTTCCTTCTCTTCAATAACAAACACACCCCAATGTAATGCAACATAAAATCATGGCACGCTAGTTTGTAGAAAATAGATCATATAATCATCATTAAACAGAACAGATATACAAAATCAGATCATCTCGTGGCAACCATAGTCATATATATATCTTATAGGGTCAAAACAGACATTTTACCTACGGGGCTAATTCAGTCAATTTGCCCTTAGGGGCATTTAAGTCATTTACCAGCGTGGGTCTAAGTACTCTGAGGCCCACCAAGCAAGTCTAGCGACACATTCGACCATATCAGTACAGAAACTCGACTATGGGCTGAGGCCCATTAAGTCGGCCCCATGTGGGCCCATACAGTCATGTGGCCCGCCAAGCCCAAAATTGACATAAGCCACGTAATTAGCCCGACTGACTCATCAAATCTTACCAATCCATCAATATCACTTTGGATGAGCCCCAGGCCCATCGGGGCCATTTGGCCCATTCTGGCCCAGTTGGCCAAAAAATAGCCTAAAACCATGAGATTACTCATGGCGCCTTTGTCGTCGTATCGATCTCCCTCACACGAGCTTTCACACACTCGTGGGGTTCTTGCACCAACCTTTCGGCTTTTTGGCTTTTAAGCTTTTCAAGATTTCGTCTTTTACCGATATGCCGTGTGTGCAGTGTATATACACACCTTTGATTACTAAGTATGCGATGAATCCCTAACACCAAACCTATCACAAACAAGACTAACAATTAGTCACTAGATATGCACCGAATAACCTCCTTTACCAAAACCAAAATCTCACTAATCCCCTTACCTTGATCGACAAGCCTTTCTAATCCTTCACTACTCGCTAGTAACGATTGCTTCCAAGATCTGCATCAAAACCGTAACTATCATAGGCTGAATAAACAAGTGACTTGCATCCATCATACATCACCTTTAACGCCTACGTTAGATTTCAATAAAAAATATTTATAAGGTCTAACGCCTAAGTCTTCCTAAGGAAGCCAAAAATTAATATTTTTGCTAGGGCCCTCGGTTGAACCCAGGGCTTCTTCGACACTCCTAACTCTTCCTTAATCACTTATCCACTAAACTATACACACAAATTTATGAAATTTTTTCCCGCATACCCAAAATCCAATTTCTCCGACACACAAAGCCCATTTCTTCCAGGCCCAAAATCTGGGGCATTACAACAAAACACATTTTTTGCATAATTACAATTTTCCCCTAACATTTTAACTTTTTTACAATTTAGTCCTGAAGCTCAAAAAATGAAATTCATGCAATTTCATCCCTACCCAAGCTAGTCAAATTTAATATAGGTCCATGTCAACTTTTACAATTCCTCATTTCACAATTTTCACCATGTACTTTACACATTTTACAAATAAATTCTTATTTGACAATTTCAACAAAATTCACTTTACGAAAGTTGTTCATCTAACAATAAAGGCATGTTCCCATGGCGATATATGGTCGTTAGTATTTCTAGACTCGTGATCTCGTAAATATGCATAGAATTCTTGAACTATCAGGACTACGGTGATATCTTTCAGGATCATACAAAAGCGTTCCCACCTATGATACCGAAATAAAGGCCATATCTCCTTACAAATGATCATCAATAGATCAAATCCCCCTCTCTTGATTAAATGTTTTCCCTTGAAGCTTATTAAAATATTTTTCAACATTCAAGTTCTCAAAACTAGAGGAATTTTGAACCGTTGATGGCTCTAGTCTAATTATTCGTCTAACTAAGAACTAAAGCAAAATATCAAGCAAAGAAATTCAATGGAACAGTAGAAGTCTAAGTTAGGAACCTTTAACCTCGTAGAAGTTGTTGAATTCCTTGTTTCATGTGGAGCCTATTGGTCCCTTCAATGTTCTCCACCTTTATGGCACCAAGTATGATTAAGAGATGGTGATTTTAAATTAAAGAAGTAAAAATTAGGGTTTTAGGGTTTATGAGGTTTTAAGAGATTTTTAAATGGTTGAGAATATTATGGGGTTAAGATATGTTTAAGAAATAGGGGAATCTAAGTTTAGGTTAGAAATTAGGGGGTTAAATGGTTAAAGGTGGCTAAAATAGGGTTTAAAGCCACCCGGTTGTGCTTACTGGGTTAGCTACCTGCAAAAAAAATGTAGCGACTTCACAACACAGAGGTTCCGTGTCATGACATCCCCGCTAGTATACCGACAGTGTGACACTAGGGTTTTTGTTGCGACATACCCTGCAAATTAGAAAACTTGGTGAAACTGTCCTCTATGTCACAATGCAGAAGTGCCATGTCGCTACATCGAGATGCTTTTTCCAATTCCTGTATTCTGTTCGGGGTGTTAGACACAAGGTTGCCATTTTGCAACATCAACTCTGTTCCAGCCCAAATTTCCATCTTCAGGATGTCTCAGTCTAAAAATAAGCATATATCAAATAAAAGTTAGTATCTAAACTATATGGTTAGTTAAATATACAATAATATACATGAAAACTTAATTTTAAGTTCCATCACGTTTTACTGCCAAATCCATCCAGTAGCTTCATGGCCATGTTCCCACTTGCATCTCTTTCAACATTTGTCCACTTAGAATGATGTCCCTTCATCCTTCTCCACTTTTATATTTCTTTATACCTATTTTTTAACCCTACATTAATCTCATTAGTCTTATCCCTGAATTCAGACCAGTTGGATTCAAAAGTGAATATAAAATGACATTGCTCCCCCATTTTCTTTCGATTTTCCTCACTTGGGTGAGATCCACATCTAAAAATTTTAGTTTCACCATTAATTTTCATATTCATTTCATTCTTCTCTAAATCAATGGTGGCTTTAGAAATGGCTACAAATGGTTTTCCCAACAAGATGGGTATCTCCTAATCTCTTCAAAATCCAACACTACAAAATTTGTCGTCATAATAAAACTACGTACCTTCACTAACACATCCTCTAACAGTCCCTCAAGTTGGCCAGTAGATCTGTCATCTAATTCCCCTACCACAAGTTTTTCATAAATATATAAGGGCATTAAGTTTATACTAGCTCCTAAATCACATAGAGCTCTCAGAAAATGAATGCTCCCTATCTCTATTGGTATTGTAAAGCTTTTCCAATCTTTCAATTTCTGGGCACTTGCTTAGAGATAATAACACTACAGGATGCATTGATGTTGACTTGCTCTCATATCTTAACTTTCCTACGACTGGACATAATTTATTTTAAAAATTTGGTGTATTTTGTAACTTTCTCAATTAATTCAATTAATAGTAGGTTGACATTCAATGTTTTGAAAAAGTTTAGGAAACTTATAAACTCATCCTCATCTTGTTTCATTTTCTCATCTAATCTAGAAGGAAACTGTACCTGGGTGTTAGTGGTTGTGTCTTTTGCTTTCTCCTCTAGTTTAGTTATCGGTTCGATGAACTCTTCTGGTTCTAGTTCTGATTCCTATTAAGTTGCTTGGAATTTTTCTTAAGGGCTTCCAAAATTTACTTTTTCCTCCTCTTATGCCAAGATTGTCGAGTGACTCAAGATTTTGCCTGGTCGGAGTGCGATCTCTTTTACTTGCTCCTTTCCTTCTCCCCGAGGATTATTCTTAGTATTGCTGGGTATGCCTGTGCCAATTTCCCTTTTGATATCTCCCATCATACACATCAATTGGCTCATTTGGTCCTCCAATTTAGTCAATGTCTTTGATCAATTAGTGCACTTAGATTGCACTTGCTTTACTTCTGTTCGCATTGACTACATCTCCCCTTCAATTTAATCTAGATGTTAACCACATACAATATGGTCATTTGGGTTGGCCCTATCTTGAGGTTTCTACAAATAAGAAAGTTGATAATTAGTGGTTTTAACTTGATTATTATTACCTCCTCCTTGATTTCCTCTCCATCTCAAGTTCGGGTTATCTCTCCAATCAAGATTGCAGGTATTTGAATAAGGATTTCCAACCCTATTCCCAATATAATTCACGTCCTCGATAGGATTGCTAATGTAATGGAAGAGTGATCTGTCTTCTCCATACACAGATGATGCACTATTTGTGGATTCAATACTATTAAGTCTATCCACTCAAGGAACCTGTGGTGTGGGCATTTCTGGATTAACATTTTAAAATGGTCCCAAGCGTCATGAAAACTTTCCCTTTCCATTTGTCTAAAAATAACAATTTATGTTCTGAGTTGAACCGCTTTGCTAATAAGGAAAAACTTCTGTAAAAGTTTTCCAACGAGCTCATCCCATTTCATGATAGAACCCGGTGCTTGCAAATCTAACCATGAAAAGGCGTTATCAATCAAAGAAAAAGGGAAAAACCAAATACGAATAGCATTATTAGTGACCCCGTTGTACTTGAAACTATCACAAAGTTGAACACACCATTTTAAATGTTGATTTGGATAATCTGACATTGTGCCAATTGTATATTATTTTGGATCAATTGAATCATTGTCAGTTTGATCTCAAAATTGCTAGATGTAATAGTCGACCTTGTTATGCTTTCCTGAACCATGTCCAGACTTAATAATGCGTAATCCCTTAAAGTTCTCACGTTCATGCCCCAGGGAAATGTGCGAATAGCTGTGGTGGTGCTGCTGGATCTCCTAAAGGTGATCGTTAGCTTCGTAAAACAACGGCTTCTTACAGGGTACATTAGCTACAGCAGGTAATGGTGGATCTTGCATTTGCTACTATTGCTGTTGATGATTTCTGTGAATTATTCTCTTTGGATCTATAACTGGCTCTATAGGTGTTCCCCTACTATGAGTCATAAACTACCGAAAAAGAGAAGATTAGTAACAATAAAAATTAAAATTGCATCTATAACCTAAAAATTTCCTAATTACTCTAATTTAAGTGCAAAAAATAAGATCGAATTGTGATGTTGACTTCCCGGTAATGGCACTAACAACTTGACTGCCTCTGGACGTCTAACATCCAAAGTGTGAAAAGTGCAGTAAAAGATATAAAAATGAGGTGGTCTCCGCAAGTATACGAGTCTAGTTGTATTATAGTTACAACGAAGTAGGTGAGTACTCAGAGGATCGTACCCAATGGAGGCTTGTGCTAGATCAATTTTACCCTAAACACAGAAAGATCTAATAAGTACTCGAAATAAGTTATAGTACAAAAGTAAAAATGAAAGGATTTTTTAAGGTTTTTATAATAATCTATATATAAAATAAAGTAATAAATATCAATAGATTGAAAAGTATAATTAATCAAATCTAGTTATCAGAGATTAGCTTAATTCGATAATCTTCATTAATTGTTGCTTTATGTTCCTTGTCAATCAACAAGTCGCTATCCCAGTAGGAACTTTTGATCTTCTACTAAAATAATGAGTCAGTAATGACTACTTATCTTCTATCCTCATAGTCAAAACCAGCACGAGGTTAAGGCATTCACAGATGGGCCATACCAATTTTGGGTTAATTTCCACCTTGATAACTTCTTAAGGTCGTCAAGTCTAGGGTTCTTTTCTTATTCTTCCCTTCCTGAAGATCTGACCATTGAGTAACCTTACAAAACAGTCAGTTTATCATACCTCCACTCACTAATCCCCCATAGAAGGATTAGTTCCTCATGGTTTTTGTAAATAACATAAGATCAATATAAAAGATAAACATAACGAGCAAATCTAAACAATAAGATTTAAGAAAAAGCCTAATTTTTGTTAAGAGCAAGAACAAATCCACAACGTCTAATTGCATTCACAAATCTGACCTCCTGGAATAAAATGAGACAAAATAGAAGTAAACTAAAACCTAAGAAAAAGAGAAAAACTAAACTAAACTTAATAGAGAAATTCTTAGCTAAGGAATTGGTGTCTAAAACAGGTGCTAAATGAGCACATTTTTAGGTTTTAGGTAGCTGTCGTCCTTAAACCTAAGTCAGTTGACATTCCTGAGGTTTAAGTTGGATTTTGCTAACCAAAATGCCCTACCTCCTAATTACTTCCTGTCTAGAGTTGATGTCACGACACAGTAGTCAGTATGCTCTTCTTCGAGGTGTCTTTAGGGGTATGTCGGGACATCGTCAGACTGCACCACAACATCAAAGGCAATCTCGGAATTTCTTCATTTTGCTCCTTATGTTGCTATTAGAGTATGCCCAAAAACCAACCATGAGATGATTGTAATCATATATTCATTCTACCTTGTTTATTAATAAAAGGCATTGCCATTGTTATTTCAATTTCACTTTTTGTGTGTGTAAAATAAACTGATTTATAATAATGTCCCATGAATAATATGATTATTCTTAAAAGGTCCTTAGTCAAGTATTATTGTGGGCTTGGACAATAATAATGCATTCAGACTAATGGGTACTTGATTGATGACAAAGTGTTGTCATTGACATAGGGATGTCAAAATCAATACATGAGTATATGTTAGAGAACGACATATTGGACTAACTCGCTATGAGTATGTTTCTTGGATTATTATATAATAGTCACAACATTACTCATAGTGAGAACTATGCATGTGATTCTTAGACTTAATATCATTATTGTCCCAACATAATGAGCTGTATATTTTTATATAGCCAAACATTTACTGTAATAGGTTGTACTATAAAGACGGATGTTGGGTATGCCACAATCTACATAGAGGGATATGATTGATCAAAATAGGATTTGTCCCTCCTACATAATGGGAGCAATATCTTAAGCCACTTGATGAAATGAGATTAGAAATGCATGGCCACGCTCAAATAAGTTAATATGAGATATTACACTTATTTGTTTATTATAGTCTACTTTAAGTATTAAGAAACATGAGATTGGAGTTTGCAAGTATGACTATTCCATGACTTGTATCCAATTAAGATGTAAAGGACAAAAGGATATAATACATGAAAATTTATCACATAAAGGTTATGTCGAACCACGACTTCTTGTAACTTGGGTAGCGATGATGCATTACTTGTAACACCCCAAACCCAGCCCAAACGTTATGGCCGAATTTGACGGTGTCACATTGAAGGGTGAAACGCAAAATTTGATGTTGTTGGAAAACCTCGAAATCATTTGATCATTTGGCGGTTAAACAATATCTTCAAAACGGGTTTCTATTTTCATAACAAGCATCATTTGATGAGTTCTTATTGTTTAAAATAATTGCCAGTGAAAACTTAACTCTAAGTTCGACTTCTTTTAGTATATTAAAGATTGATAAAAACTTTATGTTGTTAATGAAAATCTCAGTACTTATAATTGTTACTAAACTTTCATGATTCAAATACAGCGGAAGCTTTTCTTTCAAAAGATTTGTGTACTTACGTTTGATTTGTAAAACGTTGTTTTCTTTTTAAAAATTCGAGACCTAAAACTAGAAGTTAAGCAATCAAAACATAATAAAATCCCGAAATTAAAATAAAAACCAGAGAAAAGGCCTTATTACAATGAAAACCCAAATAAAAGAAAACGTAATTCAAGTAAAGTAATTTAAAGTAATAAGTTTAACTTTCCATAGTGTGGCCACCTCCGAGTCCTCCGATACATCGAACCGTCTCTCACTAGGAATTACCTGAACAATTAAAAAGAGGAGTGAGTTTACAAAAATTCAGTGTGTACTACCCCAACAAACATATAACATGAATCACATCAATTTGGGCCCTCGGTTGGGCCATAGCCCATTACAGTATCATATATTAGAACATATGATGTATATAACCCAACCAACCCTGCACTCCACCTCCTGTTAAACCTTGCACTATTGTAGGGATTAAATCGACCCACCCAGCCCTAGACTCCCAATGTAAGCACCGGTTGCGGCACTAACCAATATCACAGCAGAGCTGCCAATCATATAATCAGCTTTAAGCCACCTGTGGATCCACAATTGTCTCATGCAACCCATGTGACCCTAACAAATCAATCACTTCCTCTAATTACAAGATCCTATCCCCATGCAGCATAATATCACGTATGAATGCAAACATACATATCAAACGACATACAATATCAATCACACATCATTTAGGGGTAATATAGACATTTTTCCCTACAATGGCATAACCCTCATTTCTCATTCGGGTTTAGGTACACTTACCGACCCATCAATCGGTCCACAGTCGTCTCGCACAACTTGTGCAACCTTTAGCAACCAAAAACTACAATTGGGCCCAAAGCCCGTTATGTGGCCCACGTAGGGCCCACATGCTCATATGGCCCACTAAGCCAGATTTAACCATGGCCATGTGTACAACATAACCAGCCCATTAATTCCAGCAAGTCCAATGACAAATACCAGAGTGGGGCCCACAAGCCCATTAGGCCCACACGGCCCATTTTGGCCCAATACAGCCTATGCCCATGAGGTCGCTTATGGTGGCCTCCACCATCGTGTCGAATTTTCCACACGTGCGTTCGTGCGCCCATGTGGCAACTGTTGTCGTACTTTTGGCTTTTTAGCTTTTCAGCTTTTCGTCGTTCTATGATTTAGAACAGTGTGAGTACACACCTTGATGAAGAAAAGGCGCAGTATCCCACGAGCATGAAACATATATTCGATCAAGGCACTCAATTAGTCATTCCATTAATAGGATTTAACATGCCCTTCTAATGTTAAAATCAAAACCAAAATTTATACCTACCTTGACAAAACGTACAGGTTCAACTCGTTTAAACCGTTAACGAAGGTTGATTCCTCTCTCCTTGCTGAACCACTACATTACGCATGGAGACTATTAGCAATGGTCTCAAATATGCAAGGTTAGAACCCATACATAAAGATTTATTGAAAACCCAAGGTAAGGAAAAGTGACACACATACACAATCGATTAATCCTTACCTTGTTAAACGAAACCCTACATGAACAATCAAACCAAATGATCACTTACCGTGCAATTGTCTATGAGTGCAAAAAAGCAGTACTCGACCCACAAAACTCACCACCAAAATCGAATGACAAGAAAAGGAGGATGGCTGATTGCCAGAGATGAAATCAAATCGAACACAAAAGGACATGAGAGATGAAGGAGAAGAAAACCGATAAACCTAGCGCTTGAATAAAAGATTTAAAGTGGAGGGAAGAGCTAGTATTCGGCTATGATTTGGAAAAAGATCAAGAAGGGAAGAAAAGAATTAAAAAAGAAGAAGTAGAGAAGTCGACTAGGGTAACGCAAATAGCAAAGTGATATATTCGGCCTAATCAAGAATTAAGAAAAAGGCTCAAGGTTAATAGAGGGAGAGCAGAGGTATTCGGCTCAAGAAAGAAGAAGAGAAAGGGAGGTGTAATCGGCCAAAGGTGTTTGAAGGATCCGAACGTAAAAGAAAATACCCTAATGGCCACAAAGAAATTTGGCTACCCCAAAGTTGAGTTTGACCAAATCCTAATCAAAGTAAAACCAAAATTAGAGAGGGGAAACAAGCTTGAAAAGAAAAAAAAAAAAAGAAAAACGAATAGCCCCAAATGACCCTAAAAAGCACGACTCCCAAAAGAAATGCCAAAAATTGAACTAGAAAGAAAAGAAGGAATCAACACCACCCCTACACCATACAAAGCCGAAATTCCAAGTGCGAAGAAACCTGTTTTGGCAGTACTTCCCCTCTCACTCAAAATCCCTTGATTTCCTCCCCTTATCCCTCCTAAAATCTCTCTTCCAACCTTTCAAGACTGTTTCAAACTCTCCTCATCAGTGTTCAATTCAAACTCCACTACTTACTCAGCAAAGGAGTAAAATTAATACTCCTTTGTATAGAGATAGTGACTCGAACCCTGTCCCCTTTAGATAGAGAACACGCTACCTACCACTGAGCCACAAGCTCTTCTTGTGTCATGTTTTACCCATCAAGATTTAAGAGACGTACCACTTGGAGTCAGGGTTCCTTTAAGCAAGAAAAACAAAAATTTTCCATAAGCCAAGGCTTGAACCCAGGCCTTCCCAGAGACTCCCAAACACCCCTAGTTCACTTACCCACAAAGCTAGCATGCATTTAATGTCACAACACACAAATATTAAAGGCTTAGATTTTTGGGGCGTTACATTACTAGATTCCACTCATTGCTTTTAATGTTAAAAGTGTCCTAGTATTACTACCAATGTTACAAGAGCCTGTAGGGTCACACCCTATGGTTGAAACAAACAGAATATAAACATAGTTGGTATTAATTTTAACTGTCAAGAGAATTATATTAATTATTGAATTAATTTAATTTGGCCGTTAAATAATAAACAGTATATGTACAAATTCGTTGTACAAGAATAGAGAACATAGTTAAAATAAATGTATGGATTTGATTCATGTAAAATATTAATTACGTATTATTTCCTGAAATTATTAAAATAAAGTTTTATAATAATTTCGGTCAAAATAGATGGAAATTAATATCTTTTTGGAAAGGATATTACATTATAATATTTTCCAAATATTTTTTTTGGCACCAAAAAGAGGTGATTTCGATTTTAATACGGATATTACAATAAAAAGGAATCATAAAAACCCTAAGATGAGAGAGTGTTACCAATATTAACCATGAAAAGAAAACAAAACTAGGTCTAGCAGCTGTATTTTTTAGAAAAACTCTCTGAAACGTTTAGAGAGAGTTTTTGCTCATTCGTTCGCAACCGGGTAGACTACGTACAGGTCGGGATGATTCTGTTACTGCTTTAGATTGGCAACGTGCGAAGGGGATTAAAGCAACAATGGTTCCTTTGTATTTCTTCAAATTTTGAAAGGTATATTTTCAACCCATTCCTTCTCGATTCATTCCTCGTGCATGGATTCCTAGTTTCGATTACTAGAATAATTTTTTTGTTGCGCCACTAGGCGTCCCGGTGACCCAATAGTTGTGACATCAAATCCTTTGTGTTGTGACATAGTGATTAGTATTGATGTAGCACGCCTTCTAGTGGTCTCCTGTACACTCACAAAGTGCGCTAGCTCACCCTTAGGCCTCACTTGGCCCCTAAGGTCAATAAAAGACTCGACTAGCACATTTTATTGGTATCAAATAGAACTTGCTAAAACATAATTAAATCCTACTAATAATGCTTAATTTAAGACTCCTAAAGTGTGAATGCTAGTTTAATGTGCTACACCGAATAACAGTAAATCAACGATGGGCGATGGACTAGTATAGCTAAAACCACAGAATTGTCCATTTGTGAATTAATGATGCTATCGGATGAATTCGACAGTAAAACTTGAATTCTTTAAATTAATATTATTGGTTTTAAAATTATTGTATATTTAGCTAACCGTTTAGTCTAGATTTTAATTTTTATTAGATTTATGTTTTATAGAACCTATAACATTATAGAAATTGGAGTTTTGGGTGAAAACAAAGCCAGTGTCACAACACGGTAATCCGTATTGTAGCATCAATCGCATAATTAACAAATTTGGAAAAAAATTATTTTAATGTTGCGACACAACCTTTCTGTGTTGCGACACCGAAGCCAGTATCCTCAAAAATCCAAAAGTCCAAATTGTGTCGTGATAGCAAATCCCAATGTCACGATAATTGCAAACTGACAACGATTATGAGACACAAAACCCTATGTCACGTCATCACTGTGATTTTTTGTAGGGTTGACCAGACTTGGTTGCATAACCTGATTTTCTTAAACCTGATTTACCTGATTTTTAATCCCTAAAACATAAATTTGTAACCTAAAAACACTCTAAGCACCCATACTAAACCTCTCTTAATATCCTAAACTCCTCCAATCTCTCTCAAACTCAAAACCCTTGCTCATTAAAATTCACTCTTTACTACTCCTTCTTAGTTTATTAGAAAACCTTCTTCCTTCAATCTTATCCGATGTAGAGAAAGGACGAGAAACACCCAACAAAATGACAACAAATGAACATTACAATCTTATCTGATGTAGAGAAAGGACGAGAAACACCCAACAAAATGACAACAAATGAACATTACGAGGAATTCTACGACTTACACGAGGTTAGGAGTTCCTAACATAACTTTTTACTATTCTACTGAAATTAATAGCTTGATATTTCATTAGTTTGTAATCTAAAAACACCATACCTCCTAGGAAGGTTTAAAGAACTAATGAACCAAAATCATCGATGATTTCGAACCCCTCTAATTTCTCAAACCTAAATGTTGGAAAATATTTTGTAGAACTCCAAGTAAAAGCCTTCATTCAAAAGAGGGGATTTGATTTGTCGATGATTATCTACAAGGAAATATGGCCTTAAGTTAGATATCATAGGTGGGAACATTTTTGGATGATCCCAAAAGACATTTTTGTGGTTCCTATTGTTCAAGAGTGTTATGCATCTTTACAAGACCAAGAGTTTAGAAATATCGAATGTCATATACTAGAAGCGGTACCTGTGCGAGGGAAAGAAGTGTGAATAAACCTTTGAGTTATTTGTGTCTTTTATACTACCTCACACTATGAAAAAGATTTCATTGATGAAATTGACTTCCAGTATTTTTGAGACATATATATGGATAAAATTATAAAATTTTTAACAGAAGGAAGGGGCGAATGGAAATATCACTCAGGTTCTAATATCCCAACCTCATTTCATTAAGCTATAATGTTTCCTGAACTAAAATATGGATTTAATTTTTATGTACACAAGTTGTTCCTGCTTTAAATGTGTCTAATGTCAATACCTTCTAAGCAGTTTTACTTTATGCTTGTAACACCCCTAACCTGTATTTGTCACCAAAATAGGACTATGAGGTATTACAGTTCAATCACATCAATTAAACATTTATTCATCAAACATTAAGCAATTATAATCTAAAATCATTCTTACAAATACACATTGTCCCTTATATAGGTCTACAAGACCATAAACATGCTTTAAAGAAGGTTTAGGACTAAACTGGTAATATACAAAAACTTTGGAAACTTAGAAAAATTTTCAAACATACAAGGGTCACACGCCTATGTGAAAAGGCCATGTGCCTCACACGACTAAGGACACGCCCGTGTCACAGATCATGTGAAAATAGGGCATACATACTGACTTGCACCACACGACCGATTGCATACCTGTGTGCTAGGTAGTGTGAAAACTAGAGGGTATACTAACTTGGTCACATGGCCTACTACACGCCCGTGTGTCTGGGCCATGTAACTCACTAACTTGGTTTTTAATTAAGCTTCAGGGGACACAGGGCCGTGTACCATGACCCTGCATCACACATGGCCAAGCCACACGCTCGTGTGCTCATCCGTGTGGACGAAAATATGCTAGTTACAAGTCACATTTCTCACCCAAAAGAGCAACACATACATGAAGCTCAAATTGCATCTAATACATACTCAATTGAGCAGTCAGATATTACCATTTCATCCATAATCCATACCATATCAATCTCAACCATTTCAATACACGCTTTAATACCATTTGCTTAACCAGAACATACCAATTCATTATACCATGTTCATCAACTTAACTTATTTCAAATATGCATCTTGATATGCGTGATATGAAGTAATAAAATTTATAATAAGGATAGCACCAAAAACTAACGATTATTACAACTTTAAGGTAAGCGCACCTATCGAAGTAGTATAGCTTAGTGGCAAGACTGAGATATCGTACCCAAGGGAACCAAAAGAACTAGTACTAACTTTCTTTCTATTATTTAACCTAGAAATAAAAGGGGTTTTTATGAAACTAAACTAATTCTAAAACTAAAGATTAATGCACAGAAAGTAAATTGAGAAAAACTCTTTAGGAAAAACTGATTGATTTGGGCAATACTCAAGGGAGAATCCACCTAGACTTCACTTGTTATCAATTCTTGAGCTAGACGATTTATTCACTTGACTTGATCCATAGAGATCCCTAACTTATGTTAATACCTCCGTCGAGGATAAGAACAACTAATCCTAGGTTGATTAACTAAAATCTCTTTCTAGTTAAAACCCCTAGTCTTGCATTAACTCGATCTATGGATCCCCTTCTTAGGTTTAACCCTAATCCGGCAGATTTATGTCACCCTATGTCTAGGGTTTCATGCAACTTCGCTTAATTATGCTAGATCTACTCTTAAACATGGACTTTTGCTCCTCTGGATAAGTATATCAATACTTGAATTAATACCTAGGATTATTAAAACAAGAATTAAGAACACATAATTAAGAACAATTCAAGTATTTATCATATAACTCAAGATAAAATAATAACAAGATCTGTCTTAGGTTTCATCCCCCTCAAGTATTTGGGGGATTTAGTTCATATTTAATAAAGAAAACATCTCAGAAGAATAAAAATAACAAAACATAAAGAACCCAAAAACCCCTGAAGGATTGAAGGGAGATCCTTTGTCTTGATGTAGAATTTGGCTTCTGGGATGTATCAATCGGCTTCCCTTGGAGTAATCCCTTGCCTTTAACTCCCCGTCTTGGCGGGAAAATAATGTGTCCTTTGAAGTTGCCTCCTAGGGTCTTTATATAGAGTTTAGGATGGCTTTCTCAGCCCCTAAGAAACCTTTTCTAAGTGAAATTAAACTTCCTCATGACAGGGACACGCCCGTGTGGATCAAAGCCGAGGCCGTGCTCGGGCCTGTTAAGATGGCACAGCTGTGTGGTCTGGCCATGTGAGTTGGGGTTGGGCCGTGTTTATGCTCAAAGTGGCACGCCCGTGTGGTGAATCTCCGGGCCGTGTTGATTATTGAATTAGGCCTAATTTGCCCTTTTTTGTCTCGTTTCTTACTCTTTTCTCTTCTTTAAGCTTACCTGGGCATAAAACATGAAATAAAAGGATTAAGAGCACCAATTTCCACAAATTCAATGATAATTCATCCATAAATTAGGCTAAGCATGAGGTAAAAACATGTAGAATTTATCGTTTATCAAATACCCCACACTTAAGCCTTTGCTTGTCCTCAAGCAAAATCTCAACCCACAGTTAAGAATCATTCTTCTCAACTTACACTCCTTATCAATGATGTTTCAAACTAATCCACAAGTAATCATACAATAAAAATTCAATCAGAAGAACATTAAAGTTTCAAACATTCTAAGTTGAGAATTTTATCACAAAAACATAGGCTTCTTCCCTTCTCTTAAGTAATCACCTTTCAATCAAAATCAACAAGATTTGACATCCTCACTAAAGATTCACTCTATACACTCAAAGTGTTTAGGGTTCAAGAATTAAGCACTCTTTAGTCAACCTGAAAAGTTATTACCATAGGCTTGCAAGAAAATCAAATCTCCACCACTATAGATTGATATGACACATTGATCAAAAGGTCTTTCAATGGTTGTAATGGGGCTTTGGTTAGGGGTGTTGTCACAATCTGAAAGAGAAGGTTAAAATCGAGATTGAATTGAAAGATCGTCTAATTAGAAAAATCTCTATCACTTGAACATATTTCTAGAGCTTAAGTCTTCTGATGACATCGTTCCGGATTCAGTAGCTTATAATAGAAATATGCAAAAAATATTACACTATAACTAAAATATGAATTACAACTGAATTAATTGTATAAACACCTTTTTGTTTTTTGTTTTTTTTTGTGGTTTTTTTTTGAACAAATCAAATATAATACTTTGAATGTTTATAAACTGAATAAGAGAACAAAGCTAGATAATAATTTCAACTCAAATCTCGACAAAAATAGGGATCAAAATAATTGAATGGAATTCAACAAAAAATGAGTTATAGGTTAATATTAGAGGTAAGTCAAAGAATGGGTTGTTAGGCTCAATGGGGTTCACTAGGGGTCAATTTATGGAGGTAAGCTTTTATGGAGTAAGTGGCTTAAATCCTATGTGCCTTTATCATCTTAGTGTATCAAATCAATGATGTGGTCTCGACATGTATAATCAAAGCAAGTTCTAGAATAACAAATCAGTATTGACTCACTCAAAGAAACAATAAAAGTGACCACGGAAGGATGTATGCTCAAAAGGCTCAAAAATCTCACCAGAATTATGCCTTTTGATGTCAATCCTACGAATTTCAAATCTCAAGATAACACTTAAAATTAGGGAAAATAACCTAGAAAAAATTTAAAATCTCAAAAATTTCAACTTATCATGCTTGATTCCTTAGTGTTTTAAAGTTTGAATAATCAAAGCATAAGCACCTATGTCTTAATTCTCAATACATCAATAAAAATCATAAATCAATCAGAATTAATTCCTAACAGGAGATTGAAGATAATGCAGAGAATTTGAAATTTGAGAGCAATTTTTAGGGGTTTCAAAGATAATATAAAGAATGAAAGTAAGTTCCCCCCACACTTAAGATGTATATTGCCCTCAATGTACAAAGATAACATTAATAGCAATAGAAGCACAAGATCATAAGTTAGGGAGAGAAGTAAAACTCCCTGAATATTGGATGGAACCCTTGAATTGTGAAAGCTGTCTTGGAGGAAGGAATACTTGAAGTTCATGATTTTGGGTGACTGGAGAAATTAATCATAACTGTGTAAAGTTCAAGTATTACTCGATAGGAATTTAATTGTAAAATAAAAGGAACAAGAGAAATAAAAAGTAAAGAAAATGAAAATTAAAAATAAAAATTAAGTAACAGTGATTTGGCCCCACGGCCATGTAAGGGATCACACGCCCGTGTCTGAATTGGCAGGTTCAACCACTGTCTTGGGGTACGGGCGTGTCGCACGCCCGTGTTGTATTAACAGGTTTGGCCACGGCCACATCGCATGGCCGTGGTAAGTTATCGAAGCCTGTGTGTTAGGGACATCTTACCCTGCTCATACAGGGCCATATCGCACGGCCGTGTTTTTGCTTGTGGTGTCCACACGCCCTAAGGCACGCCCGTGGGCATGGCCGTGTGGCTCGAAAAACCTGCATTCAAAGGGTTAGTTGATGTATTAAAGAGCCTAAATAAAATAATTTACTAAGTCAGTGCTCGGGTTGCCTCCCGAGAAGCGCTTATTTATAGTCTAAGCTAGACCTTGCTCGAGCTTGTACATTCACGGTGGTTTGAAGAGTTGGAACTCTTTTAATCTGTTTTTAGTTTCATTGTTAAAATAAAGTTTGAGTCGAGTTTGATTTACCTTGAAAGTGCCGAGTGACTCATGATTTATCTTGACTATACCATAGGGAAAGATTTTAATTACCGTGAAGTAGGGTATGTCACTTGTATGTTCTTTTGAATTCAAGATTCGAGGGTCGTCTTCCCCTAATATTACCTTATCTCCTACCTTGATTTGATTCGTTTTCACCTGAGGGTCATCTTGGTGATGCTCTGGGTTGGTATGGCATACTTTGGGCTTTTCATAATAGTTCAGCCATTCATCTAGTTCTTCGATCTAAAGCATTCGCTTTTCAGGTGCATCGTCCTTGGATGGACTTATCTATGATTGGGTTGCCTTTTTGTGGAGTGTATCCTGCACAAAAGGTTGGGTGGTGAGTTTAGTGTTTTTACAAGGACTCGTCACTATATTCTTATTTTCAACAGTCTTAATCGAGTTTCGAGCTTGTAAAGTAACTTTTTCATCACCTACACGTAGTGTAAGCTCACCTGTTCCTACATCAATTATTGTTCTAGCCGTTGCTAAAAAGGGATGCCCTAGAATTAAGGGTACATTGCTATCCTCATCGAACTCTAAAACAATAAAATCAACTGGGAATATAAATTTATCAATTTTGACAGGCACATCTTCAATTATTCCCTTTGGAAATCTAATGGTCTTATCAGCTAATTGGATGCTTATTTTAGTTTTATTAGGTTTTCCAAGACCTAGGTGTTTAAACAGTTTATAAGACATGACATTAATACTAGCCCCTAAATCAGCTAAAGCATTTTTTACGTCTAAGCTACCAAATAAACAAGGAATTGTAAAACTCCCTGGATCCTTCAGTTTGTTGGGCAGCTTATTCTGTAGAATTGTTACACCCCAAACTCGACCTAAACGTAATGACCGGATTTGACGAGTCACATTGGAAGGTTACAAGAAAACTATGTCTTGTTCGAAGTCCATCGTAGCGTTTTTAAGAATATCTTAGTTAAAAAATAAAGTGAATGGAAGCTGTACACCAGGTAGGATTCCGGAATAGAGGAGGTGAGCCAAGTAGGCTACTTAAGTACCAAGGTCTTATTGGATCCAATCTTAGACATGCACACAACCGTTGCCACACTTTAATTTAGCGATAGTTCGAAAAACAAGTTAAGTTTAGAATTCATTTGAGGATTTTATAAATTTTATAAATGGGTTGGTTGTAGATGTTTCATTATTTTGAAAACAAGTATCATTTTTTAAACCGCGACCTGAGTCTATTCCAATATAATATCATGTCAAAGAAAAATAATTTAAGAAAAATAATTAATAGTGGCCTTATTACAACCCAAAAACCAAGTAAAAATAATTTAAGCAAAAATTATTGGAAAAATCAAACATTTAAGGAAAACATTCGAATGCGATCTACATGGCCACTCTGAATCCCCTTCGGCTCCAAGTCTCCAAATCAAGGCTCACCTGCAAGGTTAAAGAAAGGGGTGAGTTTGGAAAACTCAGTGTGCAACAAAGCCCTTTCAGAGCCCACATCAACACAAGCATACTAGGCCTAAGCCTTGATTCAATCTCATCTATCACTGGGCTGAAGCCTTTTCATATATCAGTTACTGGGCCTTAGCCCTTTTTCATATATAAACTCACTTGGTCGAAGCCTTATTCTGTAAACGGTATGGCCCACTGGCCCATTTCAACAATACATGTAAATCTCAATGCATGTATGCAAACCCATATCCATATGTGGGGAAAACTATTAACCCACCCAACCGCTATTCTCCACCCGTACCAACCAAGCTCTCCATGTACGGAATAACTCTACCCACCAACCAATACTCTCCACTGGCAGCATAGCTGCTTTATCATATAACATGAGGCCTAGCCTCTTTCGGTAACTAGGGCAAAGCCCCTTTTCAGTATCTGTGGCATTGCCACTTACACTTCCTCCATCAATATAACCCAACCCATGCATAAAATGAACATACCATGGCATATCATGTACAATAATAGTATCACATGCGTTTCAATCAAAATAAAACCCTAGGGTATAATAGTCATTTTCACCTAGGGGTAAAATAGTAATCTTTGCCATTTAAGGGTAATCTAGTAATTTTATCAACTATTAGGGTTTTCATGCTCATTATCAATTATCAACAATTCCAAGTGTTTAAACAGCGATTCTAGCCCATTTTAGCAAAATCGAGTTATTGGGCCCAAAAACCCTAATGGGCCCTACGTAGCCGATTTAGTCATCTAGGCCCATTTAGCCTATATTCCATAACGGTATTAATTGTCTTAATGTGCAATTCATCCAGATTCCATTTTCTACCAAATTTACCCAAATGGGCCCGAAAGCCCATTGGGCCCAATTTTAGCCCCTCGAGGCCCAACTTACCGTGATGCATGAAATTGTGCCCCTACCTGTTCTAACAATCTCGATCATTGAACGTAGCGTATCTAACTAACCTATGAGCATTTGCATACTCACGAGTCCTCGAAATGCCAGAATTTTGGCATTTCGGCTTTCGGCATATATCGAGTTAAGCTACTAAAGAGGGTTCATTACACACCTGATTTGCGACTACCACCGTGAGATCTCCCATGCCATGAACCTACAGTTAATTACTAGGTTATTAACTACGAATCGATGAAGTCTACTGACCAGACTATTGCCACATTCGGCTACCATACAAGCACTCCATATCTCCCTTACCTTAGCCGAATCTGATTGCTTAGATCCAAGACTAGCCACACCAATATTCCAAGCCTTCGATGCTCCTTTAAAAATTGCCTGTTTCTCTACATAAGACCATAAAACCGAATGAAAGAAGCCAATAAGGCCCTCAGCCTAAAACGACAACCTCCCTAAAGATTTAGGGGTTTCAGCTTTTCTTAACTTCCATAACAATGAATTGAACCAAGGTTTCAAACACTTACCAACTGTTCTCTTACTAACGATTCCAACTCGTACTGTCTCAAATCCTACATGGAACTTGCCCATAAAGTATCAGCAGAAAATGAATCCCAGAGAGTTCAGGATTCAGCTACTAAGTCCCCAAAAGTGTTGTTTTTTCGGCTTTTAGATCAAAGAAGAAGAAAGCGTTTATGGACTGAAGGGTGTTGACGATAGAGAGTAGAGGCTTTTGAGATAGTAATATTTAGCTTAAAAGAAGAAAAGAATAAAGGTGTACCATTAAAAGAAATCGACACTTCTTGAAACCTTCGGGATTTTGGCTTTGTTTAGAGTATTCAGCTAAAGAGAGAAAAAGAGAGAAGTAGGTTCAGCTTTTCTAGAGATTAAAGAGCAAGAGAATGAGAGAAGAAGAGAGTATGGGAGAAGAGAATGAAAGAAGAAGAGAGGAATTTTGGTTATGGCTAATCGGAACAAAAATAGAATGCCGAAATATGCCTGACTTAGCTCAAATGCCGAATTTGAACTACACAAGTCCCTTGGCTAGCCATCACCTATTCGAATATCCTAAAATCTCTCCAAATTATCCTCCCCCTTATCACTCCTTGATACATGCTCATGCCGAATTCAAACTCCTCCATCAGAGTCCACTTGGGTTCCAACACTCACCCTTCCTGCACATAAAAATAAATACCCTCATTTACTTACCTTGCAACTTGAACCTTGGCCCTTGTACACTCCTCCACATGCCACTTTTATAGGAGCTTAGTGGCTCCACCTTGCCACTTTACCAAGAGCTCACTTGTGACACATTTTACCCACATTTCCTTATAAGACCTCCAACTCAAGCCCCCTCTTCTTTAAGTCCAAAAAAATAAAAATTCTACCGAGTTTTAACCAACATAAGGGCCTTCCATAGGCCCATTTACACACTCCAAACATGAATTGCACAGCCAAATACCAAAATTTAAATTATTACCAAATTCCCAAAAATCACACAAAAACCCAAAAATCAGGGCGTTACAGGAATAGCTGAGCATACAGCATTCAACTCTACATGAGATTTCTCATCTAGCTTCCGATTGTTAGTCAAGAGCTCTCTGAAAAACTTAACAGCATTTGGCATCTGCGATAGAGCTTTCGCCAACCTGCATTGTAAGTGTTACTATAAGGGTTATTTTGAGATCTAGAATTGTTACCCATATAGTTGGTTTGCTCGGTTTCCATGCCATGTCCATAGGAGGAGTAATCTAGATTGTACATGTTTCCTTGAATTGAGTCACACTGCATCACTGGGTGTGCCTGTGTAGAACCAACAAAATTATCAATCTTTTTATTTAAAAGTTCTACTTGATTAGAAAGCATGGTGATAGCATCAATATTAAAAACTCTTGCAGCTTTTGTCGACTTTGTCCTTATTACTTGCCACTAATAGTTATTCAGTGATATCTCCTCTATAAACTCATAGGCTACTTCTGGTGTTTTGTTGTTGATTGTTCCTCCAGCGACTGCATCGATCATCTGCCTTGTTGAAGGATTCAAACCATTGTGAAAGGTTTGAACTTGTAGCCACAGAGGTAACCCATGGTGAGGGCACCTTCTCAAGAGATCTTTGTATCTCTCTTAAGCATCGTAAAGTGTCTCTAAATCCATCTACACAAAAGAAGAGATATCATTTCTCAATTTAGCTATTTTAGCTGGACGAAAATATTTAAGTAAAAATTTTCGATCATCTATTCCCATGTAGTGATTGAGCCTTGTGGTAGAGAATTTAACAACTATTTAGCCTTGTTTCTCAAGGAGAATGGGAATAACCTAAGACGAATAGCATCATCAGAAACGCCATTTATTTTGAATGTGTCGCATAATTCCAAAAAGTTGGCTAGATGCGAGTTAGGATCCTCATCCTGCAAACCATCAAACTGAACAAATTGTTATATCATTTGAATAGTGTTAGGTTTCAATTCAAAATTATTTGCAGTAATAGTAGGCCTAACAATGCCAGATTCAGTGCCTCCTAAATTAGGTCTAGCATAATCATACATAGTACGCGGAGCAGGATTTTGCTCAACAGGATTTGCGGCTACTACAGGAAGTAGCTGATTATCCTGATTTGCTTCCATCTCTTCAGTAGGTTTAGGTTCTTCTTCTTGTCCTTCTTCTGGGTATTGCAAGCTTCTTCTTATCTCTCGGCGAGTTCGACGAACTGTCGCTTCTAAATCGTCGTCAAAAAGTAGTGGTCCTTCTGGGTTTCTTCTAGTTATAAACTAGAGATACCTAGAGGAAAAGAAAATTTCAGTAAAATAAAAATAAAATAAAAATAAAAATAAAAATAAGCTGAAAATAAATAAAGATAAATATGGCTAAAGTAATAGAAATCGAGCGTTCTTAATATTTCAGTTCCTCAGCAACGGCGCCAAAAACTTGATATGTGTGATATGAAGTAATAAAATTTATAATAATGATCGCACCAAACACTAACTATTATCACAAATTTAAGGCAAGCGCACCTATTGAACAGTAGTATAGCTTAGTGGCAAGACCGAGATATCGTACCCAAGGGAACCAAAAGTACTAGTACTAACTTTCTTTCTATTATTTAACCTAGAAATAAAAGGGGTTTTTATGAAACTAATTCTAAAACTAAATATGAATGCACAGAAAGTAAATTGGGAAAAACTCTGTAGGAAAAACTGATTGATTTGTGCAATACTCAAGGGAGAATCCACCTAGACTTCACCTGTTATCAATTCTTGAGCTAGACAATTTATTCACTTGGCTTGATCCGTAGAGATCCCTAACATATGTTAATACCTTCGTCGAGGATAAGAATAACTAATACTAGGTTGGTTAACTGAAATCTCTTTCTAGTTAAAACCCCTAGTCTTACATTAACTCGATCTATGGATCCCCTTATTAGGTTTGACCCTAATCTAGCCGATTTATGTCGACCTATGTCTAGGGTTGCTTGCAACTCCACTTAATTATGCTAGATCTACTCTTAAACAGGGACTTTTGCTCCTCTGGATAAGCACATCAATACTTGAATTAATACCTAGGATTATTAAAACAAGAATTAAGAACACATAATTAAGAACAATTCAAGTATTTATCATATAACTCAAGATAAAATAATAACAAGATCTGTCTTAGGTTTCATCCCCCTCAAGTATTGTAACACCCCAAACCCGGCCTAGGCGTTGCGGCCAAGTCTGGTGTGTCACATTGAACTGCTTTTCGAAAACCATGTTTTCATTGAAAACCCTTCTTAATGTTTAGAAATGTGTACCGGTAAACGTGTATAAAACCTTATGGAAAAATTGCGAAAGCTTGTAAACCTTTGTACTTACGGAAACATGTTATTATAAAAATAGTTTAAGCATCGGAAAATCAGACTTTCTTTGTTATGGCTTAAAGTGAATGGATACTACGCACCAGGTAGGATTCAAGAGAAAAGGAGGTGAGTCATTTAGACTGCTTAAGTACCAAGCTCTTCCTAGATCTAATCCTAAACATGCACACATCCATTGCCACACTTTAACCTTATGACTTGTCCACGAACAAAAAATTAAGTTTAAACGTATTTAAGATATTTATTTATGAAAACATTTATGTTGCGGAAGCTTTGCCCTATTTTCGAAATATTTTGAAAACAAGTAACTTTTACAAAAACGCGCCGTAGAGCTAACCGATTTCAAAACGATTTAAAAAATGTCCTACTTAAGCTAAAAACAATTAAATAATTAAAGATTTAAAAACCCAAAATAAAATAAATAGAGCGGCCTTATTACAACCTAGAAACCAAAATAAAAATAATCTAAATAAATAATGAAATATAATATTTGAAAACCAGAAATTTAATCTTCGTGGCCACTCTGAATCCCTCTCAGCTCCAAGTCCACCAACTAGGGCTCACCTGCATGGATGGAAAGAAAGGGGGTGAGTTTGGAAAACTCAGTGTGTATAGAATGCCCATCCAGAGCCCAAGTCAGCTCAAGCCCACTAGGCCGAAGCCCTATCCAGATACAGTAAACTGGGCCTTCACCCTTTCAGTCAACAGTATGGCCCATAGGCCCATTTCAGAATAGAACAGATAATACCATGTATGCAAACCCAAACCAGCCTAAATCCAACCGCTACACTCCACCCGTACCAGCCCTACACATCATGTGGGGAATAACTCAACCCACCCAGCCCTACACTCCACAGTCGCAGCATGGCTGCTCAGATAACAGTAATTTGAGGCAAAGCCTCCAGTGCGTGGACAAGCCACTTTCAGTACTTCCTCCATCAAGATCCCAGTCCCATGCAACAGATAATAATGACATGGCATGCAGAAAACAGTAACAGTATAATCATGCTTTTTGCCCAAACTTAGCCCTAGGGGTATAACAGTCATTTTGCTCCTAAGGGTAAAATAGTAATTTTCCACCTCTAAGGGTATTTCAGTAATTCTATCAGTTTTTAGGGTTTTCATGCATATTACACTCACTAATAATCCATCTGTCATTGCAAAAGTCTATTTATCTTAGTTTATCAGTTTTAGCTATTGGGCCCTAAACCCCTAATAGGCCCTACAGTGTCTATTTAGCAAATTAAGCTGATTTAGTTTAAATTTTATGATCAATTTATCAGTTTAAACGATTTTGAATCTACAGTCTGTCAGTACACATTATTTACCTATTTTCACCCATGTGGGCCTGTAAGCCCATTGGGCCCATTCTTAGCCCATCGAGGCCCAATTACTGAAGTGCACGAAATTTCACACACGACTAACTTACCACTTTACAATTTCAGATCTAATGTTTCCTAAACGTCTTGTGAGCAATTGCACACTCACAAGCCCACGAAATGTCAGAATTTAGGCATTTTGGCTTTTGCCTAATTGAACTATGAGAGGATGTTCGATACACACCTGTTTCATGACGACTGCTACTGAGATCCCCCACGATGTCCTACAATCAATTGCCACAATTCTTAGATTGCAAAACTACAACAAACAATCCTAATATTCACTTACCCATATTCAGCCAATGCAGCTAAGGCCCTCAAAATCTTACCTTTACCGAAATTGATGACTAGATCTAGATCTAGTCGTTCCAAAGATCCAAGCTTTCGATCAATCACCTCTAGAACACACTAATCACCAAAAGAAATCATTGGTTAATGACCCTTAGAGCCCTAAGCCCCAATCGACAGCCTCCCTAGATTTTAGGGACTTTGGCTTTTTCTAAATCACAAAATAATGTAGATCTGGGATAACGAGTACTTACCACAGTTTCTCCTTATGTTCCTACTCAGATCTGATGCAGATCTATCCCTTAAACGTTAGTAGAACTTGAATCTTAGAGATCTAAAGATTCGGCTATGAGCTCCTATGGTTATGGCAGTTTCGGCTTTTAAGTGATAAAGAAGATGATGATTTGACACTATAACTTTGAAGTAGTGTCGTCGACAGATACTAAGGGTTTAAAGAAGATGAAAATCGGTCAAAAAGAATGAAAAGAAAAGAAGGAATTGGCTTGGAGAAATCGGCACAAGAAGTAAGTTTTCAGGATTTTGGCTTTTATGGCAATCGGCTATGGTGGTTTTAGGGAGCATGGATTTGAAAAAGAAGATGGATTTGAGTAATAGGGGTGTTCGGCTGAGGTAGAAAGCAAAAAGGAAAGGAAAGCAATGGAGGAGAAGAAGAGGAAGAAGAAATCGGCACAGAGGAGAAGGAATCTGTGTTTTCGGCTTTTGTAAAAACTTAGAGAAGGATAAATGAAAGTGAAAGCTTTTAGGTGGCTAACCCTAATTTGTCATGACAGAAAAAAAAAACTAACCCTAATATCAACTAAAACATTCGGCCCAACCTCTCTAAGGCCCTTGCCGAAATTCATTTAAGTGATCACATGCCCGGCACATGCCTAAAAACTAAAAAGTAGCAATACGCTTACCTTGCAACTTGAACCCTGGACCTTTAATTCCTTCCTAGGCGCCACTTTTTTAGGAACTTAGTGGCGCCACCTTGCCATTTTGCCAAAGCTCTTCTTATATCATAATTTACGAAGTTTTTCTTAAAAGCCCACTTAACCAAGTCTCCTATTCACTTAAAATCCAAACTTGATATTTTACCGGGTTTTAACTTAGGCTTGGGCCTTCTAAAGGCCCACTAACACACTTAAACACAATTCCAATATTCAGAACACCAAAATTTCAAAATTTCACCAAAATCTCATAAATCCCGAAAAATCTTGAAAATCAGGACGTTACACAAGCCCAACACTTCTAGGCCCAAATTTAGGGTGTTTCAAGTATTTGGGGGATTTAGTTCATATTTAATAAAGAAAACATCTCAGAAGAATAAAAATAACAAAACATAAAGAACCTAAAAACCCCTGAAGGATTGAAGGGAGATCCTTTGTCTTGATGTAGAATTCGGCTTCTGGTATGAATCAATTGGCTTCCCTTAGAGTAATCCCTTACCTTTAACTCCCCGTCTTCGCGGGAAAATAATGTGTCCTTTGAAGTTGCCTCCTAGGGTCTTTATATAGAGTTTAGAATAGCTTTCTTAGCCCCTAAGCAACCTGTTCCGAGTGAAATTGAACTTACTCACGACAGGGACAGGCCTGTGTACCACGCCCGTGTGGATCGAAACCCAGGCCGTGCTCGAGCCTGTTAAGGTGGCACGGCCGTGTGGTCTGGTCGTGTGAGTCAGGGTTGGGCCATATTTATGCTCAAAGTGGCACGATCGTGTGACACAGCCGTGTGGTGAATCTCCGGGCCGTGTTGATTATTGAATAAGGCCTAATTTGCCCCTTTTTGTCTCGTTTCTTACTCTTTTCTCTTCCTAAGCTTACCTGGGCATAAAACATGAAACAGAAGGATTAAGAGCACCAATTTCGATAAATTCAATGATAATTCATCCATAAATTAGGCTAAGCATGAGGTAAAAACATGTATAATGTGTCGTTTATCACATTTCTCACCCTTCCAACAACAAACCAAACCTCTAAAGCATACCAAAACAACCTTAGCATATACATGCCATATACCATATATACATAACATCAAAAGGTACCAAATAGATGTTTGGTAGTCGGATGACGTTTCCTGACGAATCCTGGATTCGAGCTAGCTTTGATTCTCTATAAAATAGGGAAAAATAAGCACAGTAAGCTTTAAAGTTTAGAAAGCTCGTATGTAAATAAACTTAGCATACCAAATAGATACAATTCAACCAAATTGGCAATATAAATGGCGTAACACATCTATTGGCACAAACCTTTCTCATAATAAACACATAATCTCTTATTAATTCAACAAGTTACCACCATTCAAAAATATCATAAGATTCATTCATACCTTATACACTTAATTTGATTATACTTTCATTTTAGACTTGCCATTGCCCGTTGAACCATTCAAAATTGTTAAGGATACTCGAAAATCTCATATAACTCATACAATGCCATATCCCAGATATGGTCTTACATGTTATCACATATCGATGCCAATAGCCTAGCTATGGTCTTATACGAATCTTGTATCGATGCCATGTCCCAGACATGGTCTTACACATAATCTCATCTCGATAATCCTAATGTCATGACATTTGTATCCTATACTATTCCTAAAGTTCGAACGGGACTTTCGGACATTGTAACTCTGTCGATTCTTGCTCATACTCAACCATTCAACACTCAATTCAATTCACTGATAAATAAACATTTATAATTCAATTTAAAAACGTTATTTAACATATGAACTTACCTCATATTAAGAATTGACGAATCGGGTCGACTACTCGATAACCTTGTTTTTCCCCCAATCTAAATTTGAATACTTTCTTTCTTGATCAATATGAATTCAAATTTAGCGAATTAAATAATTTATTCATTCAATTTAGTCCAAATCACACAATTGGGCATTTGTACACATTAGCCCTAAAGTTTCACATTTCTTGCACTTTAGTCCTTTTCACATAAAATCACAAATTCAAACAATTTCAATTAAACCCATGCTTGGCCAAATTATCTATAGGTCCTTAGCAGCCCAAAACTTCCATTTATTTCACATTTCGACCACACAATTTACACATTTCACAATTTAATCCCTATTATGCAATTTCATCAAAAATCACTTTATAAAACATGAAAATCTAACATCTAAATTTCATATTTCATCATCAAACATTCAAGAACACATAGATTCATCAACGGAATCTTTCGAATTCTTCAACAAGTTTGCAAAATATTCCCTGGGCTAGCTAAATTACGAAGCAACGATCACAAAAATATAAAAATCACTAAAAACTGAACACAAATCACTTACAAATTGATTCATGCAAGAGTTAAACATTGAAATACTTCCATGGTTTCTTCTTCTTGTTTATTTTGGTGGAAGTGGTTAGAATTAATGAAGGAAATTTGTTTTATTTTAATTAATATAGGCTTATTCACTAAATTACACATATAACCTTGGTTTAAAACATTAAAACACGCATAATCAATGTCCAAACATATCCATTAACACAACCAATGGGCTAATTACGACATAAGGATTCTCACATTAATAATTTATAGTAAATAAGCACTTTAAACTATAGAATGCAACTTTTGCATTTTATGTGATTTAGTCCTTTTTTCAAAATTAACCATCCAATCAATAAAATTAAATCATGAAATTTTCATACATACTTGCTATCATGCTATAAACCCATAAAATAATATTAAAATAATTTTCTGACATCGAATTTGTGGTTTTGAAACAACTGTTCCCATTTAACGAAAAACGGGTTGTTACAACTCTTCCCCCTTAGGGATTTTCGTCCTCGAAAATTATTACCAGTGAATAGGTTTGGGTATTGATTTCTCATAGCATCCTAGGGTTCCCACATAGTTTCTTCAACCTTGTGTAGATGCCATAATACTTAAACTAATACGATTCTCTTATTTCTCAGCTCTTTGATCTCACGAGCTAAAATTATGATTGGTTCTTGAACATATAATATATCAGACTGAATTTCAAACTCGGTCGAAGAAATGACATGTGAAGGATCGGATCGGTATCATCGAAGCATTGATATGTGAAACACATTATGTATTTTTTATAGCTCAGACGGTAAGGATAGTTGATAAGCAACTAGCCCAATTTGCTCGATAATCTCGTACGGTCTGATGAATCTCATACTCAACTTTCCTTTTTTGCCAAATCTGAGTATTTTCTTCCACGGTGAGACTTTTAGAAAAACTTTATCCCCAATCCAAAACTCAATATCTTTTCGTTTCAAATCTGCGTATGATTTTTGACGATCTAACACTACTTTCAGACTATCATGAATTACTTTCACTTTCTCTTCTGTCTCTCTGATAAGATCAACCCCGTGAATCTTATTCTGGCTAAGCTCAGTCTAATACAACAGTGTTCAACATTTACGTCCGCAAAGAGCTTGGTATCGTGCTATTTTTATACTCGACTCAAAGTTATTATTATAAGCAAATTCAATCAGTGATAGATATTTTCCTAACTACCTTCAAACTAAAAAATGCAACAACGCAACATATCCTCGAGTATCTGTATAACTCGCTCAGATTGACCATCCGTCTGTGGGTGAAATGCTGTACTGAAATGTAACTTTGTACCCATCACATCTTGCAGTTTCTTCCAAAACTACGATGTAAATCTCGGATCTCTATCCAAAACAATAGAAATAGGCACCCCATGCAATCTCACAACCTCGGTGATACACAACTCAGCTAATTTATCAAGCAAATAATCCGTACGTATCGGTATAAAATGAGCCAATTTTGTCAATCTGTCAACAACAACCCAGATTGCATCTTTCTTTCTCGAAGATAGGGGCAAACCCTATACGGAATCCATAGTTACTCTATCCCATTTCCACTCGGGAATCATTACTGGCTGTAGTAACCCTGACGATACTTAATGATCAGCTTTGACTTGCTGACAAATCAAGCATTTCGAAACAAACTCAGATATATCTCTTTTCATGCCATGCCACCAATAATGTTGTTTCAAATCATTATACATTTCCGTGCTTCCTGAATGAACAGATAGACAACTACTGTGTGCTTCATTTAAAATCTTCTGAATGAGCTCAGAGTTTCTCGGTACACATACTCTATCTCTGAATCTCAAACAGTCATCAGAATCAATTTGAAATTCTGAATCAGGGTTCAACTCGCACTGAGCTCGTTTTGCTATCAATTCCTTATCGACTTTCTGAGCTTCACAAATCTGCTGTAAAAATAACGGTCTTGCTTTCAACTCAGCTACAATCGAGCCATCATCAGACAAGGCTATCTAAGTATTCATCACACACAATGCAAATAAAGACTTCCAGATCAAAGCATCAGCCACTACGTTTGCTTTCCCCGGATGATAGTCAATCACTGACTCATAGTCTTTTAGCAATTCTAACCATCTCCATTGGCACAAGTTCAAATCTTTTTGAGTCATTAAGTATTTCAAACTTTTATGATCAGTATAGATGTGGCATTTCTCACCAAACAAGTAATGACACCAGATTTTCAATGCAAACACGATCATTGCTAACTCTAAATAATGTGTCGGGTAATCCTTTTCATGCGGCTTTAACTGTCTTGAGGCATAAGCTATAACTTTGCCTTCGTACATCAAAACACAACCAAGACCATTTAACAACGCATCACTAAATATCACGAATTCTTTACCTGATTCAGGCTGAACTAACACTGGAGCTTCAGTCAATAAAGCTTTCAACTGCTCAAAACTTTGCTAACATTTATCAGACCACTCAAACTTAACATACTCTTGGAGCAATCTCGTCATCGAAGTCACAATCATTGAAAAGCCTTTCATTAATTGTCTATAATAGCCGGCTAGTCCCAGAAAACTACGGACTTTAGATACATTTCTTGGAGGCTTCCAATCTAAAATCGCAAAAATTTTGCTTGGGCCAGCTCGGATACCTACGGCTGACACTACGTGCCCTAAAAATCTAACCTTTCGTAACCAGAACTAGCATTTGCTAAACTTAGTAAATAACTGCTTATCTCGTAGAGTCTGTAGTACAATTCTCAAATGCTCGGTATGTTCGAATTCATCACAAGAATAAATCAAAATGACATCGATGAACACAACAACGAATCGATCTAGGTATGGTCTGGAAATCTGATTCATCAAGTCCATAAAGACTGCAGGAGCATTAGTTAAACCGAAAGGCATAACCAAAAATTCATAATGTCCGTACCTTGTTTGGAAAGTGTTTTTTGGCACATCAAAGTCTTTAACTTGCAACTAGTAATAGCTCAATCTCGAATCTATCTTTGAAAACATGGTTGCCCATTTCAACGGGTCGAATAAATCATCTATACGCAGTAGAGGGTATTTATTCTTGATTGTCACATTGTTAAGCTATCTGTAATCTATACAGATTCTCATAATTCCGTCTTTCTTTTTCACAAATAACACCGGTGCACCCTAGGGAGAGAAACTCAGTCTAGCAAGCCCTCTATCAGTTAATTCTTGCAACTGAGCATTTAATTTTTTTCAATTCTATCAGGCCATTTTATACAAGCTATCAATATAGAAGTTGTTCCCAGAACAAATTCAATACCAAACTTAACTTCTCTTGTCAGTGGTAATCCTGGTAACTCTTCGGAAAATACATCTAGATACTCGCACACTATTGGCACTGATTCAATCTTCTTTTTTGTCACTTTTTTGTCTAGTACATAAGCAAGATAGGCTTCACAACCCTTTCTCACACATCTCTGAGCTGATATCGATGAAATTACAGCAGGTAAACCAATTAAATCATCGGATTCAATCCAGATAATCTCATTATTCTGACACCTCAAATTAATTACCTTTCGTTACAGTTCACTATCGCATCATGCAACATTAACCAATCCATACCTAGAATTATATCAAATTCATCAAACAATAACAACATCAGATCACCTGGAAAACAGAAATCCTAAATCATCAACGGACAGTTCTTGCATACTTTCTCAACCAAAACATATTTGCCTAAGGGGTTCGATACTCTAATAACAAACTCAGTAGACTCAACAAGTAAAGTCTTACTGGATACTAATTTTACACATATATATATATGAATGAGTTGATACTGGATCTACCAATGCAATCACATTAGTATCTTAGAGAGTGAAAGTACCGATGATAACATCTGGAGATGACGCTTCTTCGCGAGCGCGAATAGCATAAGCTCTAGCAGGTGCTCTGGTCTCAGATCTCACAGCTGTGTCTTTAGTTGCTCTTTGGCTGCCACTCACATTTCCCATGTTTCTGGGTGGCCTACCTCTGGCTACAGTGTTACTCGGCCTCATGTTCTGATCTTTATCTTTTTCAGCTAACTTAGGAGAGTTTCGGATGAAATGATCTAATGATCCACATTTAAAACAGGCCTGATCTTTCATTCTACAATCACTAGGATGTCGTTTACCATATTGTCTACACTCAAGTCGATTATGTCTTGCACTGTCAACACTAGCTATTGAGGTAGCTTGAGCTTTAGAACTCAAATGTTGCTTTTCACGATCTCTGCTAGAATAACCCACAGTTGCATTTGAACAGCTATAATTGTCTCAAAGTTTCTTTGATGCAGAGTGAAATGATTTACCCGTTGACCTTTTCCTCGAATCTCCACCTTCAAAATTAGTTTTTCTTTTCTCTTTACTCAATTTTTCGGATTTACAGGCTCGATCAACAAGCACAACAAGCTCTTTCAGCTCCGAAATCCCAACTAACAATCGGATGTCCTTATTCAAACCATCTTCGAATCTTTTGCACATTATAACTTCAGTTGAAACACATTCTCGTGCATATCTGTTTAATCTCACGAATTCCCATTCGTATTCTGTCACAGTCATTCGACCTTGCTTTAATTCAAGAAACTCTTTACGTTTCTGGTCAATAAACCTCTAACTAATGTATTTCTTTTGGAATTCGATTTGGAAGAACTCCCAGGTGACCCGTTCTATTAGAACCACATATCCTAATGTATTCCACCATTGGTACACAATGTCTCTCAACAAGGATACAGCACATTTGATACATTCATCGGGAGTACAAGACAATTCATTGAATACTTGGATTATATTGTCAAGCTAGAATTCAGTTCTCGCAGCATCATCATCAACAGTGGCCCTGAACTCTTCAGCCCCATATTTACTAATCTTATCAACAAGAGGCTTGCTCAATCGTATCGGATCTACAACTTGAGGAACAATGGCAATTTGTTGAGGAATAGGCGGGGGTGGAGGTTGTTGAGTAGCCAGATTCGTGTGAATGAACTCCATAAACCACTCGTTCATCGTTTCGAAGAAAGCTTGTTTAGCCTCTCCTTCCTGACTACCCGTAACGGGCCTCGATTTAGATTGAGCTGTTCCTTGAGTGGGAGTGGGCGCATTACTTTCAACATTATTAGCTACCACTCGTTTGGGATCCATTTGCAAATACAAAACACATTTAAATCTGTCAAGAATCATCACACTATCACATGGTATATATGGTATGTATAGCCAAACTCTCAAGCACGCTATGTTATTCCTAGAATCGACTGAATCGTAGGTCTAATACCAATAAAATGTAGCATCCCTAACAAGTATCCATCGGTAGAATAGGGTTATAAGGTATTACTGTTCAATAATATCAATTAAACATTTATTCATCAAATATTAAGCAATTATAATCTAATATCATTCTTACAAATACACATTGTCCCATATATATGTAAGCTGAATTAGGGTTACAAGGTATTACCAATAAATAGACGTCAATACACAATCACATTACAAGCTCATATCATACATTATCACATAATTTCCATACATAAACATAGGTCCCTTTAGAAGGTCCCTATAACATTTTTCCATTTTAAACTAGGCACACACCCGTGTGGCTAAGCCGTGTGCTCCACATGCCTGTGTCCCACAATTCACCATAGTCCGTGTTCAACACTGACTAGGGCCACACGATCACTAGACACGCCCGTGTGTCCAACCCGTGTGTCATCCTGATTTGTCCACATGGTTACCAGACACACTCGTGTGTCTAGCCCTTGTGCAATACTGACTTAAAAACCACAAAATAGGGTTTACATGGTCGAGTCACACGCCCATATGCTTTGGCCATGTGGCATGAAATTGGCTTGGTTTAGGCCATTTTCATACCCAATTTATCATGTACCTACAAGAAATAATATGCGACATTTACAACCCAATTCCAGCCAAATTCATGCTCCAAAACATTCATCAATATGACCAAATCATTAACAACCATTTCAAATACAAAATTCTTCTCAAAACATACCAATTTACAAGGCATAAACATAGCCAAACATTTGTTTCATAATTCATTCATGTACCATTTCAATTCATGATCTTATCTTACCAAAAATCCACCATTTGATTCATACCTAAATGACCATTTCCACTTGGTATTTCATGAGCATCAATATAAGCCATTTCTAATCACATCTTCAATACCGAAACCAATTCATAATGTTAACCATAAGCTAGCCATATTGCATAGCATGATATATTCAATTCAAAACACATATTAACTTATCAACTTATACATATCATTACACAATACCAAATTTATATAACCAAATATATATATACACATCTACCTTATTACCGAAACACCACATTATATACATGCAAAGACCAAATCATCAAAACCCAACAACCCCAACGTTTAATCAAGAACACATAATAAATCAAGCTTAAACATAATGATCAAGCCAAATCATAAATCATCCCACTTAATGATTATAAGAATATACCAACCATATACCATATATATATATATATCATGACTAAATAATCAAACCATAGGCAAACATGTCAAGCTTTTTATATAAATATAACATGAACAAAACACTTAAGCTTGGACATCAATCATAGCCATTTTCGCATGGCTAAATATACATCATTTCAAGACCAAACATATCCAAACTAGCCTATACATGCCACATAACCAAATAATAAAGCATTTAATTACCAATACGAATACTGGATAGTGTGATGAGACCTCCACCAACTTCTAACCCGAGCAAGTCTTTGAAAATCTACAAACATAGGAAAAACACACCGAGTAAGCTTTGAAAGCTTAGTATGCCATTAGCAAATAATTCATATCATGAATATATAATTCAATTCGTATAATTCATATTTAGTTAATTACATCTCATGTTCATGTGGCATACATATCAACAATTTCATTCATAATCACCTTTTATACTTAGGTTTCATTCCATTGTCATGTATTTCACATCTCATCATTGGGAATATGTTTACTTTTCATTCTTGAATATCATAAATACATCGTACATACCTAAATCTAATGTACTTTAAATATACACATTTATGTACCCATCTCGTACGAATCTTTTACACCTTTCTGTACCATCTTGTACACATCTCATACACATTTTTATACCATCTCGTACACATATCATACACATTTTTGTACTATCTCGTACACCTATCACACACATTTCTGTACCATATCGTACACCTATCATACATATTCTGTACTATCTCATAAACATATCATACACATTTCTTCTTCTATTTACTAGTTAAACCATACAGAATAGAATTTGATTACGCAAAGATCTCCTACGATAAGTACCTATACCATGGTCTAAAACCAAATCAAGGTAACTTATCTCCAGAGTACCTATACCATGGCCCAAAGCCAAATCAAGGCATAAATCGCACCCGAAGTGCCAATATCATGGCCTGAAGCCAAATCAAAGCATAAATCGCACCCAAAGTGCCAATATCATGGCCCGAAGCCAAATCAAAGCATAAATCTCACCCAAAGTGCCAATATCATGGCCCAAAGCCAACTCAATATCCTAATGACATGTCATTAATATCCAAAACTATTTCTAATGTTCAATCGGGATTTCCAATACCAAAGCATAATTGAATCATTTTGAACTACCATCGAATCATTGTTAAATCATAGTCAAACACTTCCATAATCTAATATTTACAATTTATGCGATATTACAACATATAAATACAAATTTAATAGAGCTCGTTATGTACACGAACTTTCTCTAATTCACAAATTCAATCAAATTAATCTCGAAATAGATTCTCCAAGTCTCAATTCAATTCGGCTCATATATATATATATATATATTAACAACTCATCTCAGCATATATAATACATATGCATTCAATTTAACAACATTTATTTACTTATGACTTACCTCGTACGGACATGAACAGACCGAACGGCTATTCAACAATTTTCGACTTTCTCCGATCTCAAATCTGATTTCTTCCTTTCTTGATCTAAATAAATATAAATTTGACTTATTTAATCAAATATTCAATCAAATTCATCCAAAAATACATAAATGAGCTAATTACACTTTTGCCCCTGACATTTTATATTTTCACAATTTAGCCCTTAATTCAAATCAACACAAAATATTCAAAATTTCACATTGCCCAAGCTTGGCCGAATTTTACTAGTGCTCAAATAAGCCCACATATTTCATCAATTTCACACTAAAGTCCCTCAATTTACAAATTTCACAATTTAGTCCTAATTCAGCATTTTTACCAAGAATTCACGTAGTAAATCATGACAATCTAACAACAAGGATTTATCTTTCATCATCAAACAACAAATTCCTCAAGCTATCATCAATGGCAAAATACAGAATCATCATCAAATCTAAAAATTACAACATGGGCTTTATAGATCTCACTGCAACGATATGAAAAACGTAAAAATTATTAAAAACCGAAACAAAACTAACCTTGAATTGAATCAAACCATGGCCGAATGTTCAAAAACCTTTCTTTATCTTTTTCCTTCATAAATTCGGCATTAAGAATGAACATGCAAACTTATTTTATGTTTTATTTTTACTTAATATATATTATTTCATCATTTACCATTTTGCCATTAATGAATAAGTTATAAAATCATCAAATCTATGTACTTAACCGTCCAACACTATTAATCATGACATAATTGCTTCATAAAAATCAACTACTCACTTTTTCATTTTACACAATTAAGCCCTTTTTTATCAAATTAAATACCCAATGGGTAAAATTAATTCACGAAACTTTTACACATATCAAATAATATGCGGTAAATACCAAAATTAATATTAAAATAATTTTACGACCTCAAATTTTTGGTTCCAAAACCACAGTTTCAATTAGGGTTTAAACCGAGCTGTTACAACTCTCCCCCCTTAAGGATTTTTGTCCCCGAAAATCTTAACAGAAAGTATATCAATGATTTGATCCCGAATAGTGCATTTCAAATTCACAAATAGTTTCAGATTTCATATCTCTTTAATCACACAACTAGGACTCTCATATATATATATATATATATATATATTCGCTATATACCATCTCAAGCTGAGACTGTTTATAACTGTATTGAATTACTTTCATTTCTGTTCAATTTCTCGAATAACAATAGTCTCGTAGATCATTTTCCCGCAAAGCTCAATCCTGAAACAACGGAGCTCAGTAACTGTCACATATGATACCTCATACCGTGTTGTCTGTTATACTCACATCTTACTGTAATTTCTCCCAAAATCATAATTTGAGTTTCAGATCTCAATCTGAAATAATGATGAGTAGTACCATGTACAGACTTATCATCTCAGGAATGAATAACTCAGTTGTTCTATCAAAATAGAAGAATCCACAAGTTTCGAGAGATTTCTTCATACAGTTAACAATATTTCAAATGACTTTATCTTTTTCAATAATAAAGATAACTCTGAAACAATATTCATCCACACTCTATCTTTATAATCAACAATTCAATTATCGATTCCACATCTGTAGTTATGAATCAAAAATCAATTTATGCTGAACACTTTTATAGCTTATGATAACACATTCCTAAATTTCACGAATTCACTTAGTAAACATCAATTTAATTTTTAACCCAGCTAACAATATTCATCATCTGATAAGTTCAATCACATATTTGTCATTCAAAAGAACACAAAAGTTTCCCATTCAGAACATCTGAAACTATAATCGTTTTCCTCGATAATAATCTCTTACTAATTCAAAACCTTTAGACTATTCGAGCTATCTTTACTGTGCCAAGTTCGGATCTCGCTCTGCAACCTCATACATTTTAAACTCTTTTCATACAACTTTAATTGTACGAAATCACAAGATATCTCTATACACTCTTTCATCATAACACGCTTTAATCCATTCATTGATGCAGGACTAAGAAGCATAAACTTTTTATTCAATATAAACTAAACCAAAACTGATATTTCAGTTGATAATGTTTCCATACAAAAGAAAGCTTCGACACTCGAACTAATTTTCATTTACCACAACATTTCTCAGATAGAATCATTCCAATGGTTATAATTCTATATCAAATCTTTAAGAATATGAACTTTTCTTTTAGACCATTTTTCAATTCACACGTATATATTCAAAGTTTATTTCTAGTCCAGTGGATAGATTCAAGCACATATAACCCAATCAGCTTTTCAATCAAATAATTCAGATCAAACTAAACTACTAAATTAGTCTTTTCGAAGAAATCTTTTCCTCTCATAAAAAATAACTCCAGACATATCACTATATAGATTTGTTATTAATCATTAAAACTCTAAATTATACAGAAGTCACCTATATCAGATAGAAATCATTGGGTCTTAATAAGAATGATGTCTCGACCCTATAAATAGATATTATCCCATCTGTTAATAAAGTAGTCAAACACAGAAGAGAATCAAATTTGGTTCATACAGTAACCAATGCAGAAACACAACTTCTATAACTTTGATGACAGTACCATTGTACTCTCACATTTTGAACCAGAAATTGTAATCATAATAGACATAGTCATCTCTGTCAAATAGAGATCTCTTGTAGATAATCACATAGAGTCTTAAGAAAACCGGGATAGCGAAAGTTCAAAGTCTGAAGCTACAAAAAATATCTGAGGATTACAACCCATAAAGAATTATATCAATTTTAATGATATCCTAGATAAGATCTAGAAAGAACAATGTCACTTATAAATACTGAAATCCACAGTGACTAAAGCAATATAATCTTCACGTATATTCAATAGAATAATGGTCAGCAAAAATAGAACATTAACATCATACAGATTTTATCATTTACTTTCTTATCATCACAACGGAACAGAATACCAGAGAAAGATAAACCAATACCAATCAACCCAAACAGATCAACCATACCTTCGTCTATCACTATATTTAACTAATATTCTCATACAATAAGAGTTTCTTCTGAAATTAAACAGTCACACATATTTCTGAGTATAAATGTATACATAAAATGCCTAGAAGGGACTATAATAGGTGCCCGACTATAACAATTGCACTTAGCCATCAATACAATTTAATCATTTATCAACTATCTAATTCTGTCATCAGAAATTTTCACATTATCCCTTCACTAACAGAAGTCTATTCAAAAAAGCTTCTAGCTAATATTTTCTTTAGATAAGATACCTGAATAAGGCATTTAACCGGAGTTAATTTCTTCTATAACAATAACTTTGCATAATTTGAATAGTTTTCAAAACTATCTCATATCTCTTTTAGTACGATCTTCATTTGCTATTTCATTCTCTTTTCTAACCACATTAGTAATCTATCATATACAAATCATTGTAACTTTACCCTCATAAGCTTATTCAACCCAAAATCTTTCGAATTTCATAGTAACATTTTACTGGTAAGGGGGTGAGGTTAGTGAATCCTCAAATTCAACCTGTACATAAATGTACACAATAAGAACATTCACAAATAGCCAGTTCATTATTAATTTCACATTGTCAAATCATTTAATAAACATTTTCTTTTAATCACTTTTATACATATCACATAGTTCATATGCTAACTCAAATCACTAGTTCACAATCAAAGCATTCTTATACCAATCATAGATCACGTATCCCAATTCAGATACTCATATCATTTCATCATTTATCAAAAATAGAATATCTTGTATTCTTATTCATACATTTATGAGTCTCAACGCATCATCAACACATCTTTACTCAAACATTTGAGAACACATTCCATACTGTCAAAATTAGCTCGATTAGAAAACTTATCTGTCTCATCCAAACAATTTTTGTTAGAGTTAGGAGATATCACACTATCACAGGTTAGATGTGGCATGTATAGCTAAACTCACATACACTATAGTAATCCTAGAACCGAATAAACCTAGCTCTGATACCAACCAAATGTAACACTCCTAACCCATATCCATCGTCAGATTAGGGTTACGAGGTATTACCAATCAATACATGTTAATACACAATCACATTACAAACTCATATCATACATTATCACATATTTGCCAAACATACCCTTTAGAAGGTCTCCAAATGTAACACCCCAAACCCGGCCTAAAAGTTAGGCCTGAATATGGCGTGTCACATTAAAGTGTTTCTTCAAAAACCATGTTTTCATTGAAAATCCTTCTGATTTAAAACTTGTTGCTAACTAAAAACTTGTGTTTGTTTATTTTCCAAAACTTGGTTTATTAAAAAGTTAATCCCTTTTACAAAGTCGTTATTACCTTTAAAACCTTATCTGTTGCGAAAGCTTAATTTTAACAGTTGCAGAAACGTGATGTTTGAAAAATAGTTGTTGTTTTGGAAAAACCCGTGTCCTACCTCTAACGATTATAAAACAATAAATAAAATTCCAAAATTTAAAATCCAGAAATCTTAAAGGCCTTATTACAACCCAAATCAAAATACTTGTATGTAGATAATTAAAACTGGAAACATAAGCAGTGTGTGGCTCTCTCCGAGTCCCTCACAGCTCCGATCCATCTAAGGCTGGGGAATACCTGAAAGATTAATAAACGGGGTGAGTTTACGAAAAACTCAGTGTGTAATCCCCTATTAATGTAACAGTCAGTTTACAGAGCAGAAATAGAAATAGTCTGGGCCAGAGCCCTTTAACGGTAACAGTACAGTCCAGTTCAAAACATACGTGGGCCAAAGCCTACTACACAATATCATTTGGGTCACAGCCTATAATAGAATCAATTGGGCCTAGCCCACAACCAAAAACAGAACAAGTGGGCCTAATCCCAAAATAAAACAGAACAGTATGTGAATGTGACCCCAACCCAGTCCAACCATCACACCACCCGTACCAGCCAACATACCATGTGGGAAATAACTTGATCCACCTAGCCCACACACCAATACGTAGCCATGCTGCTTATAACAGATAACATGGCAGTGCCACCAGAATTAGAATACCTAGCATAGTCACCAGCACAGAACTTCCTCCAAATCAAGCCCAACCACATGCAAAATGTCGTGTATGTCATGCTCAATCATCACACATGTATGCATAATGGCCATGCTCAGCAACAGTCATTTAAACACATATATTAAAAACATATCAGTCATACAACCGCAGTCAAATCAGTTAAAACACAGTCATACAATCACAATCGTATCAGTTAAAACACAGTCATACAATCACAATCGAATCAGTTAAAACACAGTCATACAATCACAATCGAATCAGTTAAAACACAGTCATACCATCACAGTCAAATCAGTCGAATTCATAGTCCAAGTCCGTCACTTGCCCATAAAGGCAAAATAGTCATTTTACACTCTAGGGGCAAAATAGTCATTTTACCCTACAGAGGTATTTCGATAATCCTACTCTATAGGGGTATTTTGATAATTTTAAAAATTGAGGTCACTTTAGTAATTCCACAAATCGAGGGTATTTCGATAATTTTGCAAACCAGGGTATTTCGATAATTTTGCAAACCAAAGGTATTTCGGTAATTTCACAAACTAGGGGTATTTTGGTAATTTTACAAATCAATGGTATTTCGATAATTTCATAAACCAGGGGTATTTTGGTAATTTAGTAAACCAAGGGTATTTTGGTAATTTTACAAATTAGGGGTATTTTGGAAATTTTACAAATCGGAGGTATTTCGGTAAAAAATTACAAACTGAGGGTATTTCTGTAATTTTTTCAATCGAGGGTATTTCTCTAATTTTGTAAATTGAGGGTATTTCTATAATTCTATAAACCGAGGGTATTTTGTAATTTTGTAAACCGAGGGTATTTCTATAATTTTATAAATCCAAGGTATTTCTATAATTTATAAACTGAGGGTATTTCTGTAATTTTGTAAATCGAGGGTATTTCTATAATTTTGTAAACCAAGAGTATTTCTGTAATTTTGTAAATCAGGGTCTTAACGACCCCACTGAAAGTCTATCATCGCCTCAAGTGACTTTTGCAACATAACCAGACAAAATGGGGTAATTGGGCCTAAGGCCTATTACTCGGCCCGAGTGGGCCCATACACTCGTGTGGCCTATTTAGCCCAGAAACAACCACGGCTATGCGAACAACGCAGCCAAAAACAATCACTTATCACATCACGTACATTTTAACCGTGTAAGCCCACATGGCCCATTTAGCCTAAACAACACTAGCCACGTGGACGACACGGCTCAGTCAAACATTTACCACAATATGCAGTTTTAACCCGTGTAGGGCCCACACGGCCCATCTCGGCCCCAGCGCGGCCCAAAATGACCTAAGCCCATGAGAATGCTCATGGTGGCCTCAACCATCTTACGCCCATATTCGTGGGCTCGGTCCACCACAAGTGCGATTGCACACTCGTGTGATATCATCCGCCTGTATTTCGGTTTTTTGGTATTTTGGCATTTGCTGATCTAATCTAAGCAGTGTGAAAACACACCTATTGCGATGTCGAAACCAAACCACTTCCGAAATCGAGAACCTAAGATTACAACAAACCCTCATTAGCCTAAAACTATCATTAAACCAAACCACAAAACCGAAAAGGATTTGCTTGATCCTCTGCCACCTACCAAACCAACACTTGCAGATTCCTACCGACTTAACAGTCATGTACCATTCCAAAACTTTGGCCTTCAAGAACATTCGATCAATATATAAGTATTTAAAGTCCAATAAAAACACATCTCACTTAAAGCACTTACCCCAATAGTGAAAAGACCGCCTGCAAAGAGAAGAATAATCGTCCTGAACTTCTATAATAGAACCCACACTCCTAGCAAGATTAGGCAGATCATAAGATGATTAATGATAGGCATACATTCAGCCCCAAGAGAAAGAGAAGGTAAAACCGAAACTTGGCAATAGAGTTAACAGAGATTCAGCTAGAAAAGAAATAGTGATGCAACTAAACTTACCCTTACTAAAAACTCAAATAACTTTTAGCAATAGTCAATCAAAGAGATTCGGCCCAAGCAAAAAGAACAAAAAGATTTGAGAGAGAGAAGAAAGAGAATCAATGAAGCCAACCAAATCGAATGCAATGGAGGAAAGTTGATAAGATATTCGGCCTAAGGCAACAGAAAAGGCAAACGTTAATGTCTAATTGGCTGAGGGGAAAAACAAAGTGGAGGTTTGGCTTAGGCTTGAGAGTAGAAACAAGAAGAAAAAAGGAGAATAAAGAAATAAGAAAGAAGAGCGTAGAAAGAAGGATTAATAATTGGCACAAAACAAAAAGGGAAAAAGATCAGAAAGAAAAGGGAGAGGACTAGAAGAGGAGAAAATATTTGGTTTAAGAGAAAAGAGAGCTGGCTACATTCAGATTTTGAGTGATAATCAATAAGAAGATAAAAAAATCAAAAAGTAGAAAGAATAGAAGGCTTGCAATTTAATCATCACCTATTCATTTAACAACTCATATTTTATTCCAAATATCTATATCCAGTGTTCCATTTCATATATCAATTTCCATTTAATTGATTCATATAACCATTTCATATATCTATTTCCATATAACTGATTCATATAACCATTTCATATATTTATTTCCGTATAACTGATTCGTATAACCATTGTCATATATCTATTTTCATATAATTGATTCATATAAACATTTCATTTATTCATTTTCACCCAATAAAGAAAATGAAATAACGTCGAATATGCGAGAATGATGCTCGCACAAGCTGTAAAATGGGCCTACTCACACAAGATGTGGGTCAGGATATTAGGCTACACAATTCTGCTCACAAGAGCTATGGAGAATCTGTAATAAATGCAGGACCTCAACCATGGTAGGACTTCTAAGACCAACACCGAAAAAGGTAAATAACCCTAATGATATATCATTTGTATCCTAAGCATTCACGAGGTTCAAACGAGTCGTGATTCACATTAATATCATATGATTACTTAAGCATTTCTTTGTCCCATGAATTCAACTATATAATGTCTCAATTTTCAATCATGACTTTCAATTATAATTTCGTTTCAATTTGATCCATTTTCACAACCTAATATTTACTATGCAAGTAAACTTAAATATAACATACTTAGATATTTTTAATTCGCAAAACAACAATTAAATAAATTCATTCATTATACAAACTTACCTAATCCAAAAATGGCAACTAACACAACACCAATTATTACACCGCTAACTATGCATCACAGCCCTTTTTTACACATTTCTACACTTGCATAGTAGATATCACAACTGGTAATCCATTCGAATCATTTGATTCAATCCAAAGAATTTCACTATTCTGACATTTCAACTCTATACTCTTTCATTTGCAATTTTCAACTGCTTCATGCATATTTAGCCAATCCATACCCAGTATCACATCAAATTCATCAAACGGCAGGAGCATCAAGTTAGCCGGGAAATAGTATCCCAGTGTCATTAATGGATAATTCTTACAAATTTTATCAACTAACACTGACTTACCTAACGGATTCGATACTTTAACTACAAATTCTGTAGACTCGACATGTAAACTCTTTTTAAACACTAGTTCCAAACAGATATATGAAAGAGTTGATTTAGGATCTATCAACGCAACTATATCAATGCTATAAAGAGAAAAGGTACCGATAATAACATCAGGCGATGAGGCTTCCTCGCATGCACGTATAGCATAGGCTCGAACAGGTGCGCGTGTCTCAAATCTCACATTAGCATCTCGTGTAACACTGTGGTTACCACTCTAACTCCCAGCATTTCGGAGCGGGCTACCTCTAGTAACAGTGTTGCTTACTTTAACTAATTGCTCAATATCAATTGTAGATCTCTCAGGGCAAGTTCAAAAGTAATGATCTAACGACCCGCATATGAAGCATACTCCACTTTTTAGTCAGCACTCACCATAGTGCATTTGGTTACAATGTTTACAATTAGGTCTCAGATTTCTCACGCTACCCACACTAGCAACAGACATCATTTGAGGCTTCAGATTGAATGATCTTGTATCTCTATCTCTGATGGATATACCCACAGAAGCATTGGAACGAAGATGGAAATCTTTGGATTTCTTCGATCCGGATTGATGCGACTTACTCGTAAATCTCTTTCTAGACTTTCTTGTTTCAAAATTAGTTTTTCATTTCTCTTTAACAAGTTCCTCAGCTTTACAAGCCCTATCACCCAAAACTAAAAACTCTTTCAGTTCAAGTATTCTGACTAATAGTCGGATATCTTAATTTAGCCCATCCTCGAACCTTTTACACATAATAGCTTCGTAGAGATGCATTCACGAACATACTTACTAAGTCGAATGAATTCTCTTTCATACTTGGTTACTGTCATACGACCCTGTTTCAGATCAAGGAAACCTTTTCTGTTCTGGTTGATGAATCGCTGACTAATATACTTCTTTCGGACTTCAGTCTGAAAGAAATCCAAGTTAACTCTTTCACGCGGAACAACTAATATTAGGGTATTCCACCACTGACACGCTGCATCTCGTAACAATGAAATAGCACATTTCAAACATTCTTCCGATGTGCAGGCTAATTCATCGAAAACCATAATCGTATTTCCAAGCCAGAATTCGGCCCTCTCAACATCATCACTAGCTATAGCTCAAAATTCTTCAGCCCCGTATTTACATATCTTATCAATAGAAGGTCTATTCAATCTCAAAGGATATGTACCTCATATAATTTTAGGGTTTGGTTAGGGAACTGGAGGGGGTAGAGGTTGTAAAGCAACCGGGTTTGCTCGCACAAACTCAAAAAACCATTCAGACATCATTTGGAAGAAAGCTTGTTTAGCTTCTCCCTAACTGCACATAGCGGGGCTCGATTCAGTAGGCGCAGTCCCTTGAGTAGGAGCTGGCGCATTACTTTCAACATCATCGGCTATTGCTTAATTTGGATCCATTTACTATATAAAACATAATTTAGAAAGTGTTAGGAGATATCACAATATCACAGTTACATATATGGCATGTATAGCTAAACTCGTATACACTACGGTAGTCCTAGAATCGACCAAACCATAGCTCTAATACCAATAAAATGTAACACCCCTATCCTATAACCGTCGTCGGAATAGGTAAGGGGCATTACCACAATGTAGCACAACTCGGAACAGTAAATCAACAAACATTTAACAAATATAATTTCATTTCTTTAAAATCCAATCATTCACATTTATAACATACTTAATTCAAGCATGCAATGTCAATTACATGCATTCAAGACCAATTTGATAATGTATGAAAAGTATAGGAAAACTTAGAAAAATTTTCTTTACAACAAGGCACACGCCCTTGTGGCTAGGCCATGTGTCTCACACGGCCGTGCCTCAAACCATCCTTAGCCCATGTGCAACATTAACTTATTCACACAGTCACTAGACACGCCCGTGTGTCCAACCCGTGTGTCATCCTGACTTGGCTACACGATCACTAGACACAAACGTGTGTCTAGCCCGTGTGTGATACTAATCAATTTAGGTAAAAATTGAGGTACAGGCTAGCTATATTGAGCTGTAACGAGCTCAAAAAAGTAAAAATCATTAAAAACGAATCAAAAACCATACCTTAATTGAGAACTATGGCTTGACTGAACATGAAATGCAAAAATGGTGTTTTTCCTTTGCTCAAAGTCGGTGAAGGTGAATGAATAAAACATAATTTTGTTTTGTCTTTTAATTAACTAATACATATTAATCATTTTACACATTTAACCATATAAAACCATATAAAAATCATGTATAATATCGACATAAATGTCCACTAACTTAAACAAAGGGATATTATCAATTTAAGGAGTTCCTATATTAATTCTAAAGCCACTTAAGCCATTTAACTTATAGAACTCCTATTTTTCGCTTTACGTGATTTAGTCCTTTTTATTGAATTAACTATTTAATCAATAAAATTTCTTTACGAAACTTTCAAACGGTAATTCTATCATACAGTAGAACTTATTAAAATAAGAAAATAAATATTTTGACTCGGTTAAGTGGTCCCGAAACCACTTGTTCCAATCAGACTCAAAATTGGGCTGTTACAATTCTCACCCCTTTAGGGATTTTCGTCCCCGAAAATCTTACAAGTAAATAGGTTAAGGTATCGTTTACGCAGAGCTTCCTTGGGTTCCCACATAGCTTCCTCTATTCTGTGTTTACACTAGAGAACTTTCACAAGTGCTATACTTTTATTTCTTAACTCTTTAATTTCTCGGGCCAGAATTCTAATATGTTCTTCGTTATACGACAAATCAAGCTGTACCACATCAATGGTAGAAATTACATGTGATGTATCGGATCAGTATCGACATAACATCAAAACATGAAAAAAATTATGTTTTTTTTCAAGTTCAGAAAGTAATGATAGTCAATATGCTACAGGCCCTATTCTTTCAACAATTTCATACGCCCTGATGAATCGCGGACTTAACTTCCATTTTCGATCGAAACGGAGAATTTTCTTCCACAGTGATACTTTCAAGAATACTCAGTCTCTGATTTGAAATTCTATTTCTTTACGCTTCAAATTTGTGTATGACTTCTGTCTATTCGAAGCTACTTTAAATTGACACAAACCACTTTCACTTTTTCTTTGGTTTCTCTAATCAATTCAACCCCGTGTATCTTTTCCTCACTTAATTCTGCCTAGTACAATAGTGTTCGACATTTACGACCATATAGAGCTTCGTACAGAGCCATTTTCAAACTCGTCTAGAAGCTGTTATTATAAGCAAATTCAATCAAGGGCAAATGTTTCTCCCAACTACCTTCAAATTCGAGAATACAACAACGTAACATATCTTCAAGTATATGTATAACTCTCTCGGACTAAGCATCAATCTGATGATGAAAAGCTGTATTAAAATTCAATTTCGTTCCTAGAGTTTCTTGTAATTTTTTCCAGAACCTCGATGTGAATCTCGAATCTCTATCGGAGATAATAGACAATGGTACACCATGTAATCGTACAATCTTAGACAAGTACAATTCAGCTAGTCTATCCAGAGAGTAATCTATACATACCGATATGAAATGAGTAGATTTCATCAATCTATCAATGATAACCCAGATTGCATCTTTCTTTTTCGGAGTCAAGGGCAATCCCGATACAAAATCTATTGTAACTCTATCCCACTTCCATTCTGGAATCATCACTGGCTACAATAAACCTAATGGTACCTAATATTCGGCTTTTACTTGCTGATAGATCAAACATTGTGTCTGGTAGTCGTGTGAGGCACACGACCTGGTCACACAGGCGTGTGACCTTTGCAGTATTGAAAAATTTTAAAATTTTGAAAAATTTTCTAAGTGTTCAATTTAGTCCCGACTTTCTTTTAATGCATGTTTAAGGACTTAAAGACCTTCATAAGGGACTATATGATTATATTGAATTATGTTTTATGATCAATGATTGTATAATGTCTATAAAAGTTTAAATCTATCCGGTAATGCCTTTAACCCTAGTCCGGTGACGGATACGGGTTAGGGGTGTTGCATTTGATGTGTAGTAAACAACATATACCAAGTGATTTTGCATGGAAATGTATTTAGGGACTAAAATGAAAAGGTTTTAAAATATGTGCATAAATTATGAAATGTTGAGAATTGTGGTCTGCTATGAGTGGGAAATATATTCAGCTAGGCTTTGGAGTGTAAATAAGTTGATACATTCCATTTTACGAGCCTAGGGACTAAGTTGTAAAAATTGGTAAAGTTAGGGGTAAAATCGTAAAAATTTCCATAGGACGATTTTGTGCCCAAATGAATAATGTAGTTATTGAATGAGCTAAATTTGATGTTATATAATGAGAACGAAGCAAAATCGATCCTGACCGTGGAAAAGGCAAGGTATCGGACTAAATTGAAAAGAATTTACATTTTGGCATGAGTTAAGTCACATATGCAAATAATGAGTTAATATAATTTTTATGTTTATTTCTTTTACTTATTTTAAATATCTTGAACTTTTGAATTCTATATCGACATATTGAATGTGAAATGTGACAAAATTGTTAAGTAAAGAAAAGTCTCGATTAAACCTTAGGAATTATTAGGATACAAGTGACATGTCACTAGGATTTTATTGTCAGTGATTGATTGTTTATATATGTGATTTCGGGTGCTAGTCTAGTTCGACTACCAATGACTAGGTAATCCTGCATTTGTTGTGGATACCTGTCAGCTTGTGTGAGCAGACCCGAGAATAGCTCGTTATTGAGCCATCATGTGCTATGTCTAATGTGGTAGCTTTGGCTACAATTCATCGGTAGCTTCGGCTACATTATATGTGTAGAACTTGTGCCTTAATCCGAGTATCCTTTAGTATTCCACGTGGTTCAATGGGTCAAGTGTATAGATGCGATGTTATATGATTGTATGAGAAACAATTTGACCGTGTGTTTAAGATTGTGCATGTGCAAGTTGTATGAATAATATTGTAAATGCTAAGTGCCTATTGTATTTATTGTGCTATGTGGTAAGGTTAAAGAGTAAGTGATATTCAAACCAAACGTGACCATTGTGATGCTTACCCTACTATATGGATTATTGTTTAAAATACTCATTATTTTTGCATATAGGCTTGCCAAGCTTAATAGCTTACCCCGTCTCTTTTACCTTCCCTTATAGGCCCGTCAAGCTCATCCAAGGTTCGGTGATCAACGGGATTCCATCAATACTATCAAAAAATTCATTTTGGTATTTTGATTATAGACTTTGAAATAGTTATGGCATGTATAGATGGTCTAGTGGTTGAGTCTTATGTCATAGCTTTAGAGGTCAAATGTTGTTGGAAATGTTTTGGGCAATTGGCCACTTGAAATGAGCCAAAATTTGTTAAGTTATATTTTGTTAAATTATTTGTAATGTGTTAGTGCAAATTTGCTAAGTAAATGTGAAATGTTGCATGGGTGATTATGCATGCTTGTGACATGTAGGAATGGTTGAGTGATGGCCTTATAATGTATGTTTGAATATGTTATTGTGCCATGTTGATCAATAGAAACAATTGGTTTGAATTGGTTGGTGTTTCAGGGTGGCAATTGGCTTGGAAAATAGCATATAATTGTCTACACAGGTAGACACACGGGCGTGTGTCTAAGCCGTGTGTGACACACGGCCAGCCCACGGGCGTGTTAATAGGTTGTGTGTCCTCTGCACCTGAATTTATGAAAATTTAATGTTCTATAGTAAACACATGGGTTAGGGACACGAGCATGTACCTTGACTGTGTGGTAAACACGGCCTAGCCCACGGGCGTGTGACGAAGTTTTCTCGATGACGTCATAAATAGGATGTCCCAATTTTTCACATGGGCAGAGGAAACGGGCGTTTAGAGGCTGTGTGAAGGACACGAGCATGTGCTCAGCCGTGTGAAAACCCCTATAGGTTCGAAATGAAAATTTATTCTACATGGGCATGGGACATGGGCGTGTGAGACTACACGGCTTGCCCACAAGGGCGTGTGCCCTGTATTGAGTCAAATTTTCACAAGTGTTTGAAAGGTTCCGGCTTAATCCCGGTTCATACCCAATGTATTGTTAGGGCCCATAATGTGGTTGTTTAATGAAAAAGTTTTAAAATTTCCACGAAAATTATGTATCAAAATCAAATGATCGTGAGAGTGTTTGTTCAGTAATGCCTCGTACCCGAGTCCGGCAACGGTTATGGGTGAGGGGTGTTAAAAGTTCAGTATCTTTCGGTACACAAATTCTATTTCAGAACATTAAACAATCATCAGTTCCAATAGTAAATTCAAAATCAGAATTAGACTCACATTGAAGTTGTTTAGCTAGTAACTCGCTATCACTTTTCTGAACCTCGCAGATTTGTTGCAAAAATACTAGTTTAGCTTTTAATTCAGCTAAAATAGATCTGTCATCACATAACACCATCTTTGTATTCATAGCCCTCAAAGCAAATAAAGACTTTCAGCTCAAAGTATCAGCTACAACATTAGCTTTTCCTAGATAATAATCAATTACAAACTCATAATCTTTCAATAGTTCTAACCATCTCCGTTGTCGCAGATTCAAATCTCTTTGTGACATCAAATACTTTAGGCTTTTGTGATTTATGAATATTCCGCATTTCTCACCGTACAGATATTGATGCCAAATCTTTAATGCAAAGACTATTGCAGCTAACTCAAGATCATGTGTCAGATAGTTCTTCTCGTGTGGTTTCAACTGTCGAGAAGCATAAGTTATAACTTTTCTGTCTTGCATCATTACACAGCCCAATCAATTTTACGATGCATCACTACAAATCACGAATTCTTTACCCGATTCAGGTTGAACTAAAACTTGTGCCTCTGTTAACAATGTTTTCAACTGTTCGAAGCTCTATTGACATTTATCAGTTCACTCGAATTTTACATCTTTCTAAAGTAATCGAGTTAACGGAACTACAATCATCGAGGATCTTTTTACGAATCTTCGGTAATATCTCGCTAATCCCATAAAACTTTTGATCTCAGATACATTTTTCAGTGGTTTCCAACCTAATATTGTAGATATTTTGCTCGGATCAACTCTGATGCCTTTAGCTGAAACAATATGTCCCAAAAATCTGACTTCTCGAAGCCAGAATTCACATTTGCTGAATTTGGCATATAACTGTGTATCTCTCAAAGTCTGTAACACGATTCTCAAATGTTTGGTATGCTCCATCTCATCACGAGAATAGATCAGAATAACGTTAATGAATACAACAACAAATCTGTCTAAATACGGTCTAAATATGTGATTCATCAAATCCATAAATACCGTAGGAGCGTTAGTCAAACCAAAAGGCATAACTAAAAATTCATAGTGACCATACCGTGTTCTAAAAGCAGTCTTCGGTATATCTGAGTCTTTAACTCACAACTGATAATAGCCTAATCTCAAATCAATCTTTGAAAATACCGTAGCCCCTTTCAATTGGTCAAACAGGTCGTCGATTCGCAGTAGAGGATATTTGTTCTTTATAGTGACTTTATTCAACTTCCTGTAATCAATACACATTCTCATTAATCCATCTTTCTTTTTCATGAATAATACCGATGCTGTAACACCCCAAACCTGGCCTAGACGTTATGGCCGAATCTGGCAGTGTCATATTAGAGCGTTTTTCAAAAACTTATTCTTGTTGATAAAAACCCGTTTGAAGGTTAAAGCTTTTTTGTTAACTTTACTAACCATTTAAAAACGTCATTACTTTAAAACATTATTAGTTTGTTGTTATATTTGAAAACCAAGGAAGTTACAGAAGCTTTTGCGATATTTTGCAGAAACATGATATTTTGAAAATAGTTATCATTTTGGAAAAAAAAATCTGCATCCCAATCCTAGCATATATAAAACTTAACATAGTAAAACCCCAAATTAAAGTCCTAAAGTTTAAGAAAGGCCTTATTACAAACCAAATCAAAATTAAAGTACTTATAAGTAAATAAACAAAACAGAAAAACATAAGTAGTTGTGTGGCCATCTCCGAGTCCCTCGCAGCACCGATCCACCTAATGCTGGGTATTACCTACAAAATTAAAAACAGGGTGAGTTTACAAAATCTCAGTGCGTAATCCCCTACTATATAAAAAGAACAGTCAGTCATACAAAAATTTCAGTAACAATCTAGGCCTAAGCCCATTACAGCAGACAGTAACAGATAGGCTTTAGCCCATTACAGGTTCAGAAACAGAACACATGTGGGCCTAAGCCCAATGCAATAACAGAATCAGAATGAATAATGTATGATGCATGTACCCCCCATCCAACCCTGCACTTGCCTCCGTCCAACCCTGCACTTACTGTGGGGATAAAATCAACCCACCCAACCAACACACCAAGAGTTAGCACCGGTTGCAGCACTAACTAGAATCGCAGCAAAGCTGCCTGTAAACAAAATGGCCAAAAGCCATAAACAGAATGGTTATAAACCACAAACGAGATGGCACAGAGCCATAAATAGGATGGCACAGAGCCATGATCAGGATGGCACAGAGCCATCAGTAGTAGCACAAGCCATCAGTAGTGGCACAAAGCCATCAGTGGCGGCTCAAAGCCATCAATAGTATACGTGGCACAAAGGCATCGGTAAAATGGACAACACTAAGTCATTGATATTATGCATGGCACCAAGCCATTAGTAAATTGAGCGGCACTAAGCCATCGATATTAAGTATGACACAAAGCCATCAGTCGGTCTATAGTCATCTCGTGTGACCCATGCGACCTTTATAGATCAGTAAAAATATACAATTTTAAGCCTTCAGTGGGTCCACAGTCGTCTCGTGCAACCCGTGTGACCCTAACAGATCAGTTCTTCCTCTATATCATTATCCCAACCTATGCAGTATGTCGTGTATGTATGCAAAACACAAAAATCACATAGCAATCTCAATCGACCAAACATCACATAAGGCATAACGGTCATTCTACCCTATAGGGTTATTACAGTCATTTTACCTTACAGGGGTATTACGATCATTTTACCCTCTAAGGGTAATTCGATAATTTTACCCTCCAGGGGTAATTTGGTAATTTTACCCTCTAGGGGTAATTTCGTAATTTTACCCGAATGGGTCTAGACTCACCTATCGACCCATCAGAAGGTCTACAGTCACCTCGAGCAACTTACATAACCCCGACATGCAAATCAGTGCATATGGGCCCACGGCCCAATATCCAGCCCAATAGGTCCCACACGCTCATGTGGCCCATTTAGCCTAAAGTTAATCACGGCTAACCGAACTGCATAACCTAGTCCATTATTATCGTAAAACGTAAGTTTTTATCCGTGTGGGGTCTACGAGCCCATTGGGCACACACGACCCATTTCGGCCAAATGTAGTGGCCTCCTTAATCTATCGCCTACGATTTGTGGGCTCGGTTCACCACACGAGCGTTCGCACGCCCATGTGGCACAAACGCCGTATTTTTAGCTTTTTGGCTTTTCAACTTTTCGCCAATCTACAGTTAAAAACAGTGTGTGCATACACACTCCTTCGACTTTTCAGCCGACTATCAGGTACCGGGTAAAAATACACACCTGATGCGAAACTGTGCTAAGATCCATGAGTATCCAACCTACAGTTATTCATAACACACCATTAATAATCTAACTATAGGGTTAAAACAACCCCCTCTTAAAGATACTTACCTACAAATAAATTGTCACTTATCTTAATCGCTCAACGAAAGATTACCCACCTAAACCGTTGGTCAAGGACACCTTTACAATCCTTGGTAGAAATCAAATGTAGTCATTAGAATGATGGATAGCAGAATTGGCCTATAAAGCCTACTCCAGATGCGGGAGAAATGAGCACCCTTAGCATCATCGACAGAGATAGAGGATGTTAAAGGAGAAAATTATTTCAACAGAGAGTGAAGGAAACAACTATAAACCCAACAAAGAAGATGGCTTACCTTGATCGAATGTAGATAAAGGGTGTTCGGCTTTAGCAAAATAGAAGGAGAACTTGAAAAAAAAAAACAAATAAAGAGGGGGAGGAGATAGAGGTATTTGGCCACCCCATAAAAGAAGAAGATGACGGCCCCAATCTGAAAGCAAAATAGGAAGAGTGAAACTAGATGTTCAGCCAAGGTATCAATGTAAAGGGAAAAGAATCGAGAGAAGAGAAAGGAGATAGGAAACTTGCAAAAGAGAGGAGAGAGTAGAAGAGATGAGCGAATCAATTATGAGAGAAACCGAAAGAGAAGAATAATAGGGTAGGAGAGAGGTAAAATTCGGCTACCTAACAGTGAAAGGAAAACCTGAGCAAAATAGAAGCCATCAGAGAAGAAAACAGACTTGTAAATGACTAAAAAAATAAACTAAGAGAATGCAAATGACCCCTAGAGAAAACGGCTTCGTGAGAAATGCCAAAACCTGAAAATATGGAAAGAATCGGCACAACCTTTCCTCACTACTCAAAGCCAAAATCCCTTATCCCCACAAGTTCACTACAACTCCAACACTCTCATAATTCAAACTTTCCTTGCTTTTCTCTTAACAACCGAGATTATCTCCCCATATCTCTCCTCAATTCTCTCCATGACTACTTCAAATTCCACCCTTGCAGAGTTTCAGTCGATTTCTGATTCTCACTAGGCAGGAGAACAAAATAAATATCCTTTTGTGTATGAAGTGACTCGAACACAAGCCCCCTTAAAACTACTGACATTCCACCTACCACTCAACCACTGGCTCCTTTTATGTCACAACTTATCCTCAATATCTTATAAAACCTACCTTTAAACACCTAGGGTTTTATACACTTAAAACCAAAAATTTTGCTAAAGCCCAGGTTTGAACCCAGAACTTCTCCAACACTTCTCAGGACATCTAACCACACAAGCAAGCATTTAATCATGTCATTTTCTTGCTCACATAAATTTTTGTGCGTTCCCATGCTTAAGGCCCAATTCTTCTAGGCCCAAATTTGAGGCGTTACAGATGCACCCCAAGGTGAGAAGCTTGGTCGTGCAAAGCCTCTGTCTATTAACTCTTGTAACTGTGCTTTTAACTCTTTCAATTCCTTCAGTGCCATTCTGTACAGAGCTATCGATATCGGTGTCGTACCCGGTAATAATTTAATGCCAATTTCAACTTCTCTAATTAGCGGTAAACCTGGTCATTCTTCTAAAAAACATCTGGAAGTTCACAGACAAACGGTAATATTCACTCTTCAATTCCGATACTTTAGTATCCATTACAAATGCTAAATATGCATCACAGCCCTCTTTTACACATTTTTGCTCTCGCATAGCAGATATCATAACTAGTAATCAATTCGAATCGAAGAATTTCACCGTTTTGACATTTCAACTCTATACTCTTTCGTCTACAATTTACAACTACTTCATGCATATTCAGCCAATCCATACCCATTATCACATCAAATTCATCAAATGGTAGAAGTATCAAGTTAGCTGAAAAATAGTATCCCCGTGTCATTAATGGATAATTCTTACAAATTTTATCAACTAACACTGACTTGCCTAATGGATTCGATACTTTAACTACAAATTCTGTAGACTCGACATGTAAACTCTTTTTAAACACAAGTTCCATATAGATATACGAATGAGTTGATCCAGGATCTATCAAAGCAACTAATCAGTGTTATGAAGAGCAAAAGTACCGGTAATAATGTCAGGCGACAAGGCTTCCTTGCGTGCACGTATAGCATAGGCTTGAGCAGGTGCGCATGTCTCAGATCTCACATTAGCATCTCGTGTAACACTACGGTTACCACTGTGATTCCCAGCATTTCGGAGTAGTCTACCTCTAGTAACAATGTTGTTTACTTTAACTAATTACTCTTTATCAGCTGTAGATCTCTCGGGGCAATCTCGTAAGTAAATATCTAATGACCCACATCTGAAGCATGCTCCACTTTTCAGTCGACACTCACCATAGTGCTTTTGGTTACAATGTTTACAATTAGGTCTCAGATTTCTCACACTACCCACACTGGCAATGGATGTCGTTTGAGGCTTCGGCTTGAATGATCTTGTATCTCTATCTCTGATGGATATACCCACAGAAGCAGTGGAACGGGGATGGAAATCTTTAGATTTCTTCGATCCGAACTGATGCGACTTACTCACAAATCTCTTTCTAGACTTTCTTATTTCAAAATCAAGTTTTCATTTCTTTTTAGCAAGTTCCTCGACTTTACAAGCCTTATCAACCAAAACTACAAACTCTTTCGGTTCAAGTATTCCGAATAACAATCGGATATCTTCATTTAGCCCATCCTCGAACCTTTTACACATGATAGCTTCGGTAGAGATGCATTCACGAGCATACTTACTAAGTTGAACAAATTCTCTTTCATACTCGGTTATTGTCATACGACGCTGTTTCAGATCAAGGAACTCTTTTCTTTTCTGGTCAACGAACCGCTGACTAATATACTTCTTTCGTAATTCAATCTAAAAGAAATCCTTGTTAACTCTTTCACGCGGAACAACTGATATTAAGGTATTCCACCACTGATACACTACATCTCGTAACAATGAAATAGCACATTTCAAACATTCTTCCAGTGTGCAGGCTAATTCATCGAAAACCCTAATCGTATTTTTAAGCCAGAATTCGGGCCTTTTAGCATCATCACTAGCTGTAGCTCAAAATTCTTCGGCCCCGTATTTACGTATCTTATCAACAGGAGGTCTATTCAATCTCAAAAGATCCATACCTCGTATAATTTTAGGGTTTGGTTGGAGAACTGGAGGGGGTGAAGGTTGTGGAGTAGCCGGGTTTGCTCGCACAAACTCAAAAAACCATATAGACATCATTTGGAAGAAAGCTTGTTTAGCTTATCCCTGACTGCCCGTAGCGGGGCTCGATTCGGTAGGCGCAGTCCCTTGAGCAAAAGCTGGCGCATTACTTTCATCGTCGGCTATTGCTCCATTGGGATCCATTTACTATATAAAACAAAATTTAGAAAGTGTCAGGAGATATCGCACTATAGCTAGACTTGTATACACTATGGTAGTCCTAGAATCGACTAAATCGTAGCTCTGATACCAATAAAATATAACACCCCTATCTCGTAACCGTCATCGGAATAGGTAAGGGGCATTACCGGACATGTAGCACAGCTCAGAACAGTAAATCAACAAACATTTAACAAATATAATTTCGTCTCTTTGAATTCCAATCATTCACATTCATAACATACTTAATTCAAGCATACAATGTCAATTACATGCATTCAAGACTAATTTGATAATGTATGAAAAGTATAGGAAAACTTAGAAAAATTTTCTCTAAAATAGGGCACACGCCCGTGTGGCTAGGCCATGTGTGTCACACGGCCGTGCCTCAAACCATCCTTAGCCCGTGTGCAACATTGACTTGTTCACACAGCCACTAAACGCTCCCGTGTGTCATTCTGACTTGGCCACACGGTCACTAGACATGAACGTGTGTCTAGCCCGTGTGCTATACCGATCAATTTAGTCCCTAATTCACATATATGGCAAATTTACATATTTGCCCCCAAACTTTTAACTACTTTGCAATTTAATCCATTTTATACAAAATGGCAAATTTATGCAATTAAGCCAAAACCCATTATAGCCGAATTTTATACAACTTCATAACAACCCATATTTTCATTTATTTCACATTTCTAACCATAAAATTTCTATCTTTCTCAATTTAATCCCTATTACTCATTTTTTTAAAAAATCACTTTATAAAACTTGTATATCTATTAACAACCTTTAATAATCACTCAAGAAACATCAAAATACATAAGTATTCAACAATGGCATTTTTCAAAAACATCAAAAATTTCAGAAATTGAGGTACAAGCTAGCTATATCAAGCTGCAACGAGCTCAAAAAGGTAAAAATCGTTAAAAACGAATCAAAAACCGTACCTTAATTGAGAACTATAGCTTGACCAAACATGAAATGCAAAAATAGTGTTTTTCCTTTACTCAAAATCGGTGAAGGTGAATGAATAAAACATAATTTTGTTTTGTCTTTTAATTAACTAATACATATTAATCATTTTACACATTTAACCTTATAAAACCATATAAAAATCATGTATAATATGGACATAAATGTCCACTAACTTAAACAAAGGGATATTATCAATTTAAGGACTTCCTATATTAATTCTAAAGCCAATTAAGCCATTTAACTTATAGAACTCCTATTTTTCGCTTTACGCGATTTAGTCCTTTTTACCGAATTAACCGTTTAATCAGTAAAACTTCTTTACGAAACTTTCACACGGTAATTCTATCATACATTAGAACTTATTAAAATAATAAAATAAATATTTTGACTCAATTAAGTGGTCCCGAAACCACCTGTTCTGATCAAACTCAAAATTAGGCTGTTACAGTTTCAATAGGAAAATAAAACCCTTTTAATTGGCAGTGGATGGTTAGTGGAAGAATTTAACTAAAATTTAATGTTTTATAATATTATTAAATAAATAAAATAATAAAAACAAAAGAAATAGGGTTCATCTTCTTTATTTTTTTTTATGTGTTGGTCGAATTTTTAGGGCTTGGGAGCTTTGGCGTTGAGTTCATACATGCATGTAAGTGTATTTCATATTTGTTTTTCATGAATATTACATTTGTGAGATCGTTGTAATAAAATCTATCTAGTTTAGGGATTATTTTGTGAAATTGTTAAAGTTTATAAAGTTCTCCATTTATGTTTTTGAAGTTTTCTTGATGCTTATTCTTGAGCTTGAAGCTTGATGATGGATTTGGTCTAGATTGTAAAGTGATTTTGATTGGTTTTCATGTTTAGGTATTACATTAAAAAAAGTTAAATTAGACATGGTTTTCTTGGAAAATTTCAGCATGTAAGGACTATCTTTGGGTATTAATGAATTTGGCACATGGGTATATGGATTAATTGTGAAAATAATATTATTTTAGTCTTAAGGACCAAATTTATTAAAGTGTAAAAGTTTAGGGCAATTTTGAAAATTTGTAAATATGAATAAATATGTATTAAATATTACATGAAGTTGAAGCTAATCATTGAAATAAAATTACTTTATAGATTAAGAACCATCAGATAATGGTGGAAAAGAGAAAGTTGTTGATTAGTCCCTAAATTTTTTCTATCTTTGCAGTTTATCCCTGGTAAGTTCATACGATTTAAATTAGAATAATTTGTAATATTATATTGACTTGTGAATTATGATTCATTGAATATTCATATATATAATGCAATAATCATAAAGTTAATTCAAGGTGAGAAATGTAATTGATTTGTAAGATTGTATCAAGCCCGGATGAACATAGGATAGGATACAATCGGCATGTCAATAGGTCATATTGCACACGGTACATGATTGGCTTGTGATGAGATGATGATTCTTGACTTGTTACTATCGACTGAATATATCGAAGTCCAGCATTTGTTGCGGGCTATCATGTTATATTTATAGTGATTCTGGCATGTTATTGGGGGCGGATGCAAAGCCTACGACCTTGGCACTTGGTACCCAGGCGTGTTTCTAGAGGGATGTTAGCCTACGGGCTTGGCACATGGTTCCTAAACGTGTTGTCTATTAGTTTGGCTTGTTGGAGCTTTCTAGCGTGCCTTGGGTGGATAACTGGGTATTCATATATGTTTATATTGTTAACCGGGAAATTTTTCAATAATTAAATGACTTGTTATTGAATCATACAAATGTTTGCATGATTTTTTGATATTATATTATGACCTGGTATTGAATGATCTTGAACAATTGAATAGATTGTGCAACTTGTTTATATGTAAAACTCACTTATTGAATGGTTGTGGTTGACAGCAATAATGTTTATTAACATTATTATTATACAATTTGCTATGTTTATTTGGTAAGTTTTAAGGTTTCAACCTATGAACTTACTAAGCTCGTAAAAGCTTACTTGTGTCATTTTTCTATTTCCTTGTAGATATCATTTTGTAGAATTAGAAGATCGAATTAACTTGAAGATCACACTATCTAGCTATCTTTTGGTAGATTTTGATATATTTACTTTTGGGTTATGTGGCATGTAATAGGTGTGTCTTGTATATGCTTTAAATACTTATTACAAGTGGTACATCTTATACTTGTGTGATGTGGTTTAAGCTTGGTTTTAGCTTACTTGTGTATATGTCTTTGATTATGGCTTGTGAAGGTGTATATATATATATATGTTTTGGTCATTTTGTTTATGCTTTTTGTGAGTGAATAGGTTATGGTAGCATTGTATGTGAATAGAATGGATGAATTGGTAAATATGTCATGTGTTTAAGGTACGGACTTATGATCTTTGATGTGAATAAGCTTGGTGTATGAATTGTGGTGCCAATGAGGGCATATTGGTTAGGCACTTAGGTTGAATGTTTTAGCATGTTTTAAGCTTGTTTAAATGTGTTTTGAAGGCATGTGAGTGAGTGATTTTGGTTTGACTTGGCACCTAAGGAATAGGTAATGTTTCCCCTTGTTTTGGAAGCTATTTTAGGTACACACGGCCATATGCCATACATGGTCACACCACATGGTCGTGTGGACTATTTAATTTTAGTGTAGGTTTGTCTCACACGATCATAGGTTACACGACCTAAAGGCACAGCTGTGTGACCCTATTTCGAATCACACACGACCTGTAACACAATCGTGTGACCCTCTTTCGATTTACACACGGGCGGGCGCACGGTCTACGATACGACTGTGTGACACTATTTTCAAACTATGCACAGTTTGGCCACATGGCCACGTGACCCCTATTTTTAAAATTTTCAAATTTTTCCATGTTTTTCTGTTTTGTTTCAAATTAGTCCTTGATTGTTTCTAAACTATTTTGAAGGTCATGTAAGCTCAATATAAGGCCTGTAATTATATATATGCTAGGTTTAATGTGTGGATTGAATATTGATATTTAAATTAATAATTGAATGGTTTTATGATGTCATTTGATTTGAGGTGTGTCATAATACTCCGTAACCCTAATCTAGTGATGGAGACAGGTTAGGGTGTTACAACAATATCTTAGTTTAATCACACAAGATACCTCATTTGCAATGATTTATGTTTTTCAATTCATGCATGCACAAACTATGAGTCATTTTTAGCTTATTAAGCAAATTTTACATTATGCTTTAGGAAGACCTGATTTATGGTTTATTGATTTATACTCAAAAGTATGTTAGATTTATACATCTTTTTCCAATGTAGATTGAGCTAGTTGTCCATTAACTACAAGAACTACCATAAGTTTTTGCACTTTTTTAAGAGCAAATTGTATCTCATGGTGTACAAAAAAGCAACCAACAACTTCAAGATCTAATGCTAAAGTTGAATATCGCTCCATGGCATCAACAATAGTTAAACCCACATGGATTTCT